>CM035227.1:28653550-29369167 GCA_020226215.1 Sindora glabra | reverse complement strand
ACATAACAAGTGTTCAGTAAAATAATTTCAAGATTGTTAGGATTTTCATAGGTTTTCTTGTACAAAATAATTTGCTTAGAAACATAGAATATGCTTTTTATAACACTTAATTTTTTGATAACTAGTAAATTTTCTTTTCTCTCTTTTCTCACATAATTACTTTATTTTTCTCTGAACTAAATTTTTCTCTCACTCTCTTTTTTACAATCACTCTTTTTTTCCTCATGGTTCTCACTTTTTTTACTCTTTTCCTTTATTTTTTTTTTTCTCCTCTCTTTTTCATTTCTTCTTTTTTCTCATCTTCTTTTCCTTTTTACTTTTCTTCTTCTTCCTTTCTTTTCTTCTGTATCCTTAATTAATCCTCATACATTTATTTTAGGGTTAAAGAATTGAGTTTTATTTTCCTCTCATTCAATTCAAAGCTATATGTATTGAGAACTTCATCATGTGGAACCTTCCTATCAAATTATTATGATCTCCTAAGCAATAAATAGCAATCATTCATAGGAGCAACATTACATAGTAACTTATCTTGGTATTTACCAAAGATAAAAGAAATCAATACTTACTATGTCACCTTTATTCCATTACTATCATTTAACCTTTGTAACTTGTATGGAATAGAATATGGTAAGATAGGCAAATTCAACTTCTTTATTATGTAAGTACTAGCAATATTAGCATAACTTTCACTATCAATGATCACATTGCACATCTTATCCTTAAAGTTGAATCTAGTATAGAACATGTTTTGCTTTTACCTTTCACTTTTATCTTTTGCTTGTTCTTCTAAGGCTTTTTGAATATTTAAGGCTCTCTTGAGTGGATAATCAATGGCATGGTGACCATGCTCCAAATATTTAAAGCACTTGTCCTTGGAATACTTTTGATACTTTTTTACTTTCTCTTTTCTCTTTGACATTTCTTCTTAAAGAGGATTCAAACTTATATAGAACTATTTTATCTTCATTCTTTTCAACTTTCCTTTTCCAGGATTTTTATGAAGAACTATAGTGGCAGTCATGAATGAATTGTTCCCTTATAATAGCCTTCATCTCTTTCCAAGTAGCAATAGATTTTGTACCTTTTTTTCTTCTAACTAAGTCAATTTGATCCCGTTAAATATTAGCATAATTACTAAATTGATAGGTAATAAATCTCACTTTTATCTTTTTAGAATAATGATAACAAGCATAAATTGATTCAATTTTCTTTTCTCACTCTAAGTAAGCTTTAGGATTATTCTTTTCTTGAAATAAAGGAAATTTTTTTCCACTTAGAAGATTTAAAGCCATTCTACCATTTCTCTACCTATCTTTTCCACTTCAATTATTAGACATTTCACCACTTATTTAGCTATCTTCTCCATTTCTATCATCTCTTTTTACATCATCATGATATACTCTTTCTCTTTTACTCCTTTTATTTTCATTTTTAACTTTTTTTCTTCAATATATCTTTCAATTTATCTTCCATCTCCTCTTTCCTTTTTACCTTTCTCACCATATTGGCTCTTTTGAAATTGTTTACTTTCAAGCCTTCTAAGCATTTCATTAGATTTTTTTATGGCTTATAACAAATCCTCCTATGTGCACCTGTCATTACTTTTCTCATTACTTCCTAACATCATTAAGTGATAAACCTGCGGGAAAGGTTAGATAAAAGAAAGGTTCTTATAAGAGCACACTTTTCACTTGATTTGGTGGCATTCATACTTATGTTTGCACTCTAATTTTAGCTTTTATCGTCAAATAAGCTCACACATTCTTGCCTTTTCTCACTCTTTCACTATTTCTTTCTTGTCGTTCTTTAAAAACTAAGAGACATAACTAAATAAGATTTAATAAATGTGACAATCAATATCACCAATTAAAGTTCCTAAAATTTGAAGAATCAAACAAGACAATTAGGGAAATAAGAAAATAAAAATTTCAAGAATAGAAACTAACTGAGATTCAAAGATTTAGAGTTAGATAATTAAAGAAAATAGATAAATAAGACATAATCATGAAAATTTCAAAGAAAGAGAATTTACTAGGACTTAAAATAAGGGGAAGGAACAATACAAGATAACAAAAGGTGTTGATTTGAGAACTCAAGTAATTGAAAAAGATAATGAACAATTAATTTCAAAATGAAAAGTTCAATGGTGAATAGATCATATTAAGAATCAACAATAATTAAAAGTAAACAACTTTTTTTGTTTTGATCTTGTTCCACTTTACTTTTAACAATTTAGCACTTCTAATTCCTTTGGCCATTTGACTTTTTTTTTTGTTCTTTCTTGATTTTTATTTTTCCCTTCATTTTTACTTGTTTTCAACTACACTTTATTTTTCCAACCCCTTCTTTGTAAGTTGCTTTTAGATTCATTTACTTGATTTTTTTCTTTATTTTTTCTTGTTTTTATTCTTTTTCACTTATTTTGCCCTTCTAACTCATAAGTACTCAATACCAATCTTCATTTTATTCTTACATTTTTTCTTTTTTTTACCTCAAGTAGTAATTCACCATTCAATACTAGTTCTATTAATTGTAAGAGTATTTTACACAATTCAAACTTGGTGTCCTTTGTTTTACTTTAATCAAATACTATATTCAATTATAGCACTAAGGTGTTATGTTATTAGAATATAACAATTGGTTATTACAAGTTGAACTTCTTCATTTTGAACTTTTAATAAACAAGTTTAATGCACTTTTCATCCACTACACCAACACTGATATTTAGACTAAATTTTAAACTAAGTAATAGGAAACAACATAAAAAAAAGGTGATCAAGTGTTAAAGCAAATTTAGACTTGCAATTGACTTGGATAACTTATCAAACACATAGAGGGTAAAACTAAAGAACAATTCAGATTTGAAATAAATATAAAAAAAATATGAATTTAACACAAACTAAATCAAAAATGAAATAGATAACAAAACCAAATCAAAACAAGATAGAAATGAAGAATTATGATATGAATTGGTGAATAGTAGAGTGAACATTATGATGAATAGTATACAAATTGTACTGAAAATTGAAAAGAAATTAAACTTAAATTTAGGAACCTTGCTTTGATATCAAATAATGTGAAATTATGTTGGATTGTCCCAAAATTCAAAAAATTTAAAAATAAAAATAGAAGAATATTCACACGTTACGTTCCAGAAAATGAAGAATGGAAGTAATAAGTAATGATGAACATGCCATAAAAGATGTAAATCCTTTAATAAATGAAGAATAAAATATGCCACAAGGATGTATCCTTGATTATTGAAAATTAACACCACAAAGGGTGAATGCCTTTGATAAGTTACAAGTTCATTCAAGAATTTAAGAGAGAATACACTTTCTCAAAAAGACACTTATTCAAATTCTCAAATCTTCAATCTTTAATCTAAAAAATTAATTTAATATAAGGAACAAGCCTTCTTATATAACTATCTAAAATCCTAATTGAAAATGAGCTTAAATAACACTATATTCGCTCAAAACTATTTCACTAACCTAAACCCAATAAAGAGCTTCTAGATGACTCAAAGTAACATAGTAAATTAGTCATAGTAACATGGTAAATATTTTAAAGTAAAATGGACCTAAATACATTCATCATTAACTAAAATCTAAAATGCCTTAAAATAATCCAAAATAAAATAAACACAACATAAAGGCCTAAATACTATATTAAAGCCCAAAATATCAAATAATTATAAAAATGGACTGAAATGACACTAATTAAGATTATCGCTAATGTGACATTGATATGATACCATTTCTTTAATGATGTGGTAGTAATATAAATTATAGCTGATGCAATGCCATCTCCTTAATGATGTGGTGATGATGTAGTAATAACTTGGTGATGATGTGACACAATTGTAATGCATTTAATTAAGTTCTTCTCTTATCTCACTTTTTTATGATTGACCCCTTTTAGATTGATGTCAATTCCCTTGCAAGATAATAGCATGTATGTTTACAATCCCATAAAATCAACTATCACACAATAGTAGCATAAGATAATATAGAACAAGATAAAATATATAAATTTCATTATGATTCCTAGGTTATCTTTATCCTTTCACAAACTTAATCTTTGTATTTTCTGGGTTAACCTTATCCCCACATAAATAGGTATATAAATCCAATGCAAAAATTCATGGCATATATGTATATTATCTCCCTAAATATCATTAACTCGTTCAACATATAACTTCATCACAATAACACAATAGCTAATTCACAATCCATTTACCATACCATTGTAATAAATCAATCACAACACATGATTTATACATCACAATAATATCATACCTTCAATACATGGCCTCAAACAATATAAGACTTCAATTATTTCATTCATTTCTAATTTCTTGGATATTTCAAGCTGTGTTAGTCATACATACATTTTTAGAATGGAAAAATATCTATTGTAATTTTTACACATCAATTCTATAAATAAACAACATTTATATGAGTAATTTTAGTTAATTAAATAGGATAGTAGAAGCACTTTGTGAATCCTTTTTTACCTTTTAATAATATTTTGATAAAAATGAAATGCTTTATAAGTCACTTTGGGACTTCTTGTTATATTTTGGCAAGAGTGAATTGTTTCATGAATTACTTCTTGGCTTAATGGAATTTGGTGTGTGAAACATTTCACAAATTTTAGACAATTTTTATTGTTTATTTATCCTAAATGCCAACCTAATGGCTATTAATCCACCACTAAATCATATCCTATTACAAAATGTCATTAATATAGTTTATATACATCAATTCCATCACTAAATCAAATCATACATCATCATTTAATACAATTCCAACCATTTAAGTATAACTATAGGAAAACTAAAAATTTATGATAAACTAATTAGAATTCTCAAATTCTTTAAAAATAGGGTTAGAATATTTACTTGCCTAATAAAAAGAAGGATTCGGAAGGGTATATTTGACATTTTTTAGACCTAATCATTCAAAAACCCCAAAGATTCAAATTTAGGGTTAATTTAGGGTTTTTTTTTCCTTTTTGAACCAATTGCTTAAATATTTTTAAATTCAAAGAAAACTATGAAAAATCTAATTACCTGTAGGTTTTACCTTATTTGTGTGAAGAATTTGATAAAGATTTACTCACTAGTTATTTGCTTGAAGAAAATGGTGGAAGAGGGAAGTAGGAGAAAGTAAAAGGAGTTAAGGTTTAATGAAAGAAAGAAAAATGTGGCTCCTTGGGCTGAAATTGGCTTTTTACAAAAGCCAAGGACATTTTCATCATTTTGCCTTAAATTTCTTCCATTTTCACATTCTCATTTCTAATCACTTATATCTTTTAATTCTTTCATTCAAGGCATTTTTTCATTACTAATTTCTTTAATTTTTTTCCAAGCCTAACTCCAATAATTTTTTCTATTCACCCTAAAGTTGTATGCGAAACTTATTTAATTAATGAATTCTCTTTCTTACATATGTTATTCACATTTTAAAAATTAAAATTTATTCGTTACACATAAAATCCCTATTTTGGATTTCCACCATAACAATTAACTAATTAACCACTCTTTTAAAACATAAAATTTCAAAATTCTAAGAAAGATGTAACAAATAAATATATAATTAAAATTTTAAACTTTAGGGGGTGTAAAATAGCTCTATGTATTTAATAGAATTTTTTTCTTTTATGGCTTGTGAAAATGTCACTAGATCATTTTTAATTTCATGTTCCTTTACATACACAATGTAGTTATTTGAAATTATTGATTTTCTTGATCTTTTAGAATGCCTTAATGATCTTGGGTGATCCATATTTTCCTTATCATGTGTACTTTCCTTTATTGAATACATAGTAGTGACATTACTTTTCCTATGATGTGATATCTTTTTATTAGCATGATCATTTGCAATTTTATTTTGATCTTGCATTTGTGAATTAAAATTAATCAATTACTCATTTAGAGACACTATAACCTCTTTTGACTTATAAATTCCATTATCAATTCCATCTTCAAAGAATTTTGTTATACTGGTTTCTATAATTCATTTATAATCATAAAGACAATAAAATATATAACCTTTAAACTATTCTAGATAACCAACAATTTTTGTACCCATGTGAAAAATACAAACCCAAGTCTGAACATTCTAATGTAATTTCTAATTTTTCTTTCAATCACTAAAATTGAAACTACTTAATTTAAGAATGTTAAACATATGTTTAGGAAAAGAACCCAAAGTTGTAACTTACACAAAACTTGTCATATATAAAAAAACTTTATGTGGCAGTTCCAGAAACAATTTAAGACATTTTCATACCTATTCTTAAAATCAATTTAAAAGTGATAGTCTTTATTTACTTTAAACCTTACAAGTGAGAATACTTTTATTCTTTTTGAGAACCTTCTTTAATGTTATATATCCTTGGATATACAAGAATTTAAAATTTTATAACATAACTATAAAAATAATATACATTTGAATATAAAACTATTTTAAGAGTCACAACTTTTATTATTGTATAATCAAACAACTTTATAATGTCATATAATTTAATCTAATCATATCCATTTTGGTGAAAATCAAGCATTAGATATAGTACTAAAAAATTCAATCTAAGAATGATAACCTTTAATTACTTTTAGCACCATCTTTAATGTTTTATGCTTTTAGATATAAAACAACTTAAATTTTTATAACATGACTATAAAAATAAATATCCCTTGAGTATGAAATTATTTTGATAGTCATAACTTTTATTATTTGTGTAATTAAACAATTTTATAACAACATGTGATTTGATCTACTTTGATGCAATAATATCCAGAATATTGTACAAATCTAAAATTCATATTTCTTTAATTGATTTGTAACACTATTTAGACTAAAACTTTATTTTAGCCTCCATAAGATTGAATTTATATCAATTTCATTCTTCACTGAAAGTTTATTTCAATTTGATCCTTATATGATTAACTTTATATCAAATTTTAGTTATTTTGTTCAATGATTTAGTAGTTTCATCTTATATATAAATAGACTAAATTTTAAGATGTAGCTAATCTTACTAGGACAAAATTGGTATAAACTTTTAGTGGGGCATGAAATTGATATAAACTCAATCTTATAAGGATTAAAATAGTGTTTTAATCCATCATTTATATGAGATGTTAAGCAGTTTTGAACATATAACAACTTAAATTTATATGATCATAAAAACAAAAACATTTTTAGGCATAAAATTATTTCACAATTACAATCTCTATAACATGTGCAATAGTTAAAAAAAATGATAATTTTGTATAATTTGGATTGCTTTTATGAAAGCTAAATCAACCAACAATATATTATTATCATGTCATACAAATAAGAATTTATGCCAAGAATAAAATTATTTTTTAATTTATATAAAACAAACTTGTATATTATCATATATTTTGGATTACTTTGGTGAAACTAAATCAACCAATAGTTGCCATAATAATGCACAACTAAAATTTAATGGAATTATGAATATAAATAAAAAAATCTCTCTCTAATATCAAATGTTAGAAAGATTAATAATATATAAATGGATCTTAGGTGTGTCATAACTCAAAAATACAATTAAATAATTATAACTATTATATGCAAGAACATACTAAGCAAATATTTCAATATCTTCTTATTTTCATAAATTATAAAGTAACCATATAAGTTGAAAAAATATACCTTACACTATAGGAATTGAGGGCTCGTGCAAAACTTATAAATAACACAAATAAGAACAAATGTTAGAACTAAATTAGTACCTTGATCTTTTCTCTTCTTACTCTTATTGTTACTCTAATGATAGTATTAGGTGATGGAATCTATCAAATCCATCTTATCTTCGACTTGTGGTGTTGGTGGTTGCGGTGAGTGGAGAGAGGGACCACCAATATTTAATATAAAATGTCAAATGACTCAACTCATCAAAGAGTCGTAATTTTACCTTCCTTTATTAAATTAAAAATTCTTATTCTATTATTTCAAATGACACTTTCAAGTGTTAAAATTGCTTATTTTTCTAATGAAAGAAATATGAAAAGTACTCACTAATCTTAATTAATAAGTATCATTCTTCTTTAATATAGGAGTTATATAATTATATTCACAATTGTTTTATAAATAAATGAGTAATTTAATATATTTAATAAAAATAATTATAATAATTAATAAGATTTAATCTCAATAATGACAACCTCTCTTGTAGTCATAAAAACCACTAATTCCAACACCCATTACTATTGATACTTAATATAATATAAAAAGATCGAACATTGCATGGTTTATGTAACTTTCAGGTTCGTAATTGCCGATGTTGTTCTGTAAAGGGGACAGTTGCGTCTACTAGTGTGAAACGACGACGAATTGAATAATACGTGGGAAAAAGGAGACTATGTGCTATGCGCGTGAATTCTCAATAATTTTTTTTTGATAGAAAGTAATTTATATAGATAAAGTTCTAATGATGAAAAATATAGATGAATCAATCTTTGCCTTTAAGATCATATGTGAATTAACTGAAAATGAATGAAATTAGATATGAATAAAGTATGATATTTTTTATTTTTTATTTTTTTGCATATGAAACAGTTACATACCAGAGGAAAAAGCAAACCTGAATACAACAAGAAAGTTTTAATAGGATGTCTAGGTAGAAATGATTTTGGGGGAAGAATATCTTCAGATGTGGAAGCTGGATATGACAACATAAACAGAGGCGTGTGTGCCAAAATTGTCCGGGAACATAGTGGCATCGCAAATTGCAAAGTGCACGGTTGAGCCCACTGCCACTAATATTACGAAGGACAACTTCAAATCAAAAAGCCCAATATCTTGTTCCATTTCAATTACCAGCTCCCCCGTTCTATTCTCGCACATGGACACAACGCCAATGTTCTTGCATTTAAAACTCACTGTTCTCCCTTCAAATGTGCCCAAAATCTAACCTGTTTAACTAGAAAACGACAAGAAATATTCAATTAGAAGTGAAAAGCAAGGAAAAGATTTTAGGAAAGGACACATTTTTCCCACTAATGGTATGATCATATTTATAACCAATTTATTTGTGATTTAAGATATGAGAATAAGGCAACATGAGACTTATACTAATAATATTTGAGTAATATTAAATGTATTAAAAATAAAATTTAAAATTAAATACTAAATAAAAATTAAGAATGATCATTAAATATATGATGATAGAATAAATATATAAAATTTAATCTAATAAATATGAAAAATTTAAAATTCATTTTTAATACATATAATATTATTTTTAATATTTTACTCACTTATGTTATGTTGTCATCCAAATCTAACAAAAATGGTTATGTATAAATCACGTCCTCCTTATTAACTTTAATTTGACTTGAATTTATTTTAATTTATCTCTAATTTTATCTGTAGATTAGAATTTATTTTTTGTGAGATCATTACAACAAATTATCACTTATGTCATGAATCATGTAATGTAAATTTAAAAATCATGACAATTTTATCTCTTACTACAAGAATAAAAAAATTTAAATAAATATTTAAAAAATAAAAAAATTTATGACACAAGAAAATTTAACTTATGATGAAGTGGTACTTATACCATAAAGTAAGGTATGGGAACACTTTGTTTGTGGTAAAGTATCATTTGTGTTACAATGTAAGTAAGAAAAGTTTACCTATGATAAGATATTAATATAATAAGTAGAAAAATTTATCCATGATGAATATACATTTAAAAAAATCATTAAATTAATTGAGTTTTCTATCTAAATTTTGAAATGATAAAATAAAATTTCAAATGATAAATCTATATTACCTATAAAGGTCAATTTGATAAATTTGGTTAGGATTATAGTCAAATAAGTTAAACTGACAGATAAAATTAATGATATTATTATATATATTTATATAAAAATAATAATATAATAACATTAAGAGAAAAATACTTTAACCTCCCCTGAAGTATTAAAAATTTACATAGATCTTCTTTCTGCTTTCAAAACTTACACAAATCTCCCCTCTATTTTCAAAATAAATAAATAAAAATATACAAACCTCCTTTAAAGTATTAAAAATTTACACAAACTTTCCCTCTAGTTTGTGTAATTTTTGAAAATAGGGGAGAGGTCTGTGTAAGTTTTAATACTTTAAGGGAGGTCTGTGTATTTTTATTTATTTATTTTAAAAATTGAGGAGAGGTTTGTATAGGTTTTGAAAATAGAGGGGGGTCTGCGTAAGTTTTAAAAATCAGAGGGAAGGTTAGAGTAATTTTTTCTAACATTAATAATATTAAATTATTATGTCATTAAAATTTTTACATTTATTATTGTAATATTAAAAAAATTACATAAAAATAATAATTATGATAAATTATATAATTAATAATAATTAAATCTTTATGGTAAAAAAATTTAAGAGTGTGATATATGTAAAATACTTTAAAATCCCATTTTGATCCCTTATTAATTTCTTTCCTCACAAATATTTTATATCAATTTCATCCTTTATAAATAATAATTTCATTAATTTGATCTATTCAATAGTATTTATATTGTTGGGTTAACGACTTGGTGTATATTTAATGTAATAAATAAGTTAATTTATTAATTTAATTAATAAGTTATAAGTTGGCAATTAAATGTGTTTAATGTACTAGCTTATTTAAAAAATTAAGTATTTATTTGATAAGTTTCATAATATAATTTATAGCTTATAAGCAAACAGATTTTCAAAAAGTTTTCCTTTTCTTTTAATTAAATGATAACTTACATTTTAATTATGTAATAAATATTTGACATATTCTTATTAATTCAACATAATTAAATAAAAATAAGTAAATAAATATATAATATCATAAAATATAATTAATTAAATTTTATATCATTATATTATTATTTTGAATAAAAATAAAAGAAAAATAAAATATTATGTTATGTTATATAGACAATTAATTAAATTTTAAGTAATTATATTCTTATTCTTATTTTGAATATTTTGATTGTATTAATATAATTTAATTTTAAAATAAATATGAATTAATTTAATTATATGTTTATATTAATATTTTAATATTATTTTATATTTTAAACTAATTTAATAGTTAATTTTATTAAATACTTTTAATATAATTAGTTAATTTATTAACTGTCAATTATAAGCTTTTAGCTAATTTATTGCTATCAACTAATTTATCAGTTATTTATATCAAACAAAACCTTGATAGATTGAAGGATAAAAATAAAATATAAATAATATATGAAGAATGATATTAATGCTAAAAATTTATGAGAGGCCGAATGTTTGAACTTATATCTATGAGGGATGAAAATAGGTATTATAAATAAAATAATTAAAAATAAATTTATAATAGTTTAAATATTAATTTATAATTAAAATTTAAATATGTATGATATTTTAAAATTATAATTTATGTTGACACTTGTTTCGTGTAATTCAACTTCTGCTGAAGTAATTTTTAAAAAATAATAAAGAATTGCTTACAGATATAAAAATCTTACTTTTATTTTATAATAACTTAATTAATAACAATTAAAGAAAAATATCATTACTTTAGAATTGGATTTATCTTGTAATAATTTAATTATGTGTATTGTGATACACATTAAAAAGTATTATATATAAGCACGATTTGCAAGTTTTGGTGCGCATGTATATATATGTATTAAATTTTAAATAACTAATTATAAATTCAAACATTTTATTTGTAAGGTGATATAGACTTCAAAATACATATTTAAAGTTTTATTGAAAATCAATATTTAAATTATTTTCAATTAATTCTTTTAATTTTTCTTTTTATATTTAGTTTCTCAAAGAAAATGTCAGTCATATCTATTTTGTACCTCACATGATTTTGATATTAATTTCATCCATCATATTTTATTTATTTATTATTTTAGTCATTTCATTTCTATAATTATTAACTCATTAATGAAAATATTAACAAAAAGACTAAATTAACTAATTTATCGTTTGTGAGAAATAAAATTGGTACAAGACATTTATGAGAGATAAATTTGATATAAATGAAATTAGTAATAGAACATATAAGGTTTAAATATATAAAAAAATATTTTTAAAATAAAGTCATAAAGCTTTTGAGCATGATGTTATTTTTGTTATGTGTATTTATATAATATTTTATCATATAATTAGCACCAAAATGAGTATATTTTTATTTGGGAAGTTAACTGATCAATTAAAATTTTATATAAAATATATTATATTATAATCCTGATCAATTTAAACTTTGTATAAAATATATTTTATTATAATACTAAAGAAGCAAATTAGTATGATGGTAAAGCTTAGCATTCCTTAACTTAAAAATTTAAAATTGATTCCTTATAAATACAATTTACAATTTTTAGATAGGTGGATTTTTGATAATTTACATTAGTTTGATATAAGTCAAAAGTATTAATGGTTTTTTGTAGATATGTAAACCAAATGATAGCTTAATACCCAATTGAATTGGTTGGACATTCGGTTCAATCTAAATACATAAAAATCATTTTAGTTGATTACATTAATTTCTTGAGCAATTTTATTTTATTTTTTATCCCAATTTTGTTCATGACAATATGCTCTATTAGTTCTGAATATATCTTTCTTGTTATGTTTATACTCATGGCTAAAAATATCTATTAGTTATGAGACCTTTAATTTTATGGTAATTAGTTTGTCACATTTACTTGTGCCACTAGTCTATCCAACTTGTATTTCTGTGACTAAGCAACATGATTATGAATTTTAATTTTGTACTATAATTTTAATTGTGATGCAAGTGATAATTTATTGTAGAGGATTGAAGTATTGAGATTTGGGATTAGGGAATAAATAGAGGAAGGGATGATATAAATTAAAATTTTAGAGCTTTGTTATAGTTTAATAGATGAAGAAGGAGAATACATGAGAGGCAAGTACCAAACTCTACTATATGTTGGAAAAAAAATTAGCACATGTAGCAAAAAAGTTAATGGTGCAAATTATATGTGATTTTTTTTATCACTTTAAATTACAATATATAGATTGCAAGTAGAATTGTACCACATATAGATAAAATATATTTTTTTTCAAGATTTTAATATGCACACCTTTTAAATTATAAGAACCTAATTATAAGTTAAGTGAGACTATGAGAAATAATAGGACAATTTGACTTAAACAATTAGATAATAAAATATTTATATTTAAAAAGAAAATTTATTTGTGACGGCACTCTTGGTACCAATTAGGATTTTAACATTTACCTTTCCTTTTTCTGATTCATAAATTAAAAACAAGAAAAATTCTAATATACACCATAAATATAATGATGTATTAATATATCATTAAATTTAATTATTGATATGTTCATATAATACATGAGACTTGATTTTTTTTAAAAAGTAAATTTAATATATAATCAAATTTAATGGTATATTAATATATTTTTATATCAATAATGTACCAAAGTATCTCCTTTGAAAGCAATGCTAGAACTTTGAAACCTAACATTTGTCAATTTTTTTTTCAAATTCTTCGGTGCCTTATCCTTTGGTTGTTTTTATAAAAAAGAATAAATGGAAAGAAAATTAAAAAAAAAGCGGAAAAGAAGATTTTTCTTTAATTGGTTGAAAGGTAGAAAAGGGATTAAAAAATAGAAAAGGAGCAGCAAAAAATGAGTAGTGCCCACTAATTATTTTTTATATATATGGGTAGAAAATGAGGATTTTTTTTATAAAAAATTTACCTTTAATTATTTAATTTCTAATAATTTGAAAGGTAAAATTGTTATTTAACTTATTTTAATTTTTCCTCACCTTTCAATCCAAAAAAATAAGAAAAAAAAAATTCTTCTTACTATTTTCTTTCCATTATTTTTTTCATTAAACAAAAGGTTAGTGCTATCAAAACTTTGGTATCGGATCCATCCATTCACACGAATTCCATCATAAAACTAGTAGGTTTCATTCGAATAGGAGATCCTAGATGTGGAGGTATCGATGGCGCAAATGTATTGGAATCTTCACCTTATTTTAAAAAGGTTATTTGTTGTTCATTTTGGTACCAATGATCACGATTGTGTACGTGGTTAATGTGTGAGTTACCATGATAGGTAGTAGTGAATAATAAATTCTCTATCACTAGGGGTAGTCCACGCGACTGGCAGAGGAATGAAAATGCCATTGATTAGGTGAGATGGTTTATGAAATACACCCTCATTTTATTTAAATATAGTTTAAAGCTAATATATAAAAATTAAAAAAATAATAAATAATTTTAATTTTTTAAAAACAAAATCATAATTTACTAGTATATTATTTATTAAAAATTAATTAGTAAGTAAAACTATTGAATATTTATTTAAATTAGTAAGAGTAACATTTAAAAAATATAATAAATATAATCTTTTTTTTTAAATGACAAGTAAATGGAAATAAATTTTTTTAAATGACATTTAAAAAGGAAAAAAAGACATAATAAGTTAGAATTTTAATCATATGCATGGGTGTGTGTATATATATATGTATATATATTATGCCATCATATAATCTAATAATCATGTAGATAGGGACAAAGTTGTCCCTGAGATGGATACAGCTGCATGGCTAATAATCATGTCAGTTGATGAGGTGGCAGTGTCCGATACAAATTATACATGGCAGTTGGAAAGAATTGCCAGTTTGAACGATAACACAAAGTCGGTGCAGGTGGATAGTAATCGAGTACCTCAGCGTGGGGTTGGACAACAATCTAGGAAGGTGGAAGAAGAAAATGAAATTGTTTAAAATGGTAAAAAGAAATGGTGTAATTTTTATCGTTAATAACAAATGTGTGAAACATCTTTTTGACTCTCACTTTGTTATAATTGAAATAAATAAGTATCGTTTTGGTGCATTTTAGTGAGATTTTTAATCTAAAATAGCAAAGTACTAACACTTAGTTTCAAACTGAAATCTTATGTGGATATTTCACTTCATTGACCCAAGGGCATTGGGTCCACACCCACTTGCCAAATGATGAGAATATGCTCCTTGATCCCCTAAATCTAAAGGGACTTGGTACTGAACTTAATCTTCAAAGAAGTGTCGAATAGTTTTGCATGTTGGTGCTATTTGTGGCAGCTTTCATAATTCATAATGGGACGAAGGAAGCATAATAAGGAGCCTCTTGGCAAGTTTCTTCAATAATATGTTCCCCACTCAAGCGGGGTGTCATTTTCCGTTCATCATGCATGTGCTTCTCTCAATCATTCGAACTTCCCACCCTTTTTTCACTCACTTTTTCTTCATCTAACTGCCTTTTCTTTCCATTTCTCTCGGCGGAGGACGTGGGTGAAGGGCAGTTATTGTTAGTGATCCACCTGCTTCCTTCACCAATAATGCCTTTTTGACTACAAAAGACTTGTCTTTTCTTCTTTCCATTTGGAGAGTTTATCATATGAAAACCCTATCATTAATTCGACTTTTATTAGTGAGATCACTTGTTTTTGCTTTCTCTAGCCTTCAACGTGCTTTCATTAATCTTTTTCTTGTCCTTACAATTTATGTAACTTGGTCAGGTAAAACTTGGTTGATTAGATTTTCATAACCATGGGCGTGATAGTATTCAAATTAACATTGAAGGAAGAAGACTGGAAATATGTTTGAGAATTAGGAAGGAGAGAAAATAAGAAAATAATGAGAGAGAATTAAAGGGAAGAAAAGGGGAAAAATGATGGATTAAAGGTCTCTATATTTTTGGAAAGATATTTTTTATAGAAAAATTTAATATACTTTTAAAGAGTAATATATTATTTCTATATTATATTATTAAAAAAATGATATTTATAATAGTAATAATAGAAGAAAATAACTTCTTTTCTATAAAAAAAGAAATTATCTTTCACAAAACTTCCTACATTTAACATGAATTATATAAAATATTTTTCATTATCTTAATAATTTATAATTATATCCTCATGAAAGATGTTTTTTAGTCAAAGAAATGAACTTAAGTTATGATTTTTCCTCTTCTTATTTGAATGTCTAAAAAATCTTTCAAACTTGTTGAATTCAAAATACTAGTGGAAATTTTGTAGAATTAATTATAAATTTTCAATCTGTTTTTCTCTTTAATTAAAACTCTAAAATAAGGAAAAACTTGTGATATGACATTTCCTTTTCTCTCCTATCCTTATTACTCCCATCTAAACATACCATTAATCTTTGGTAAATGTTTTGGACACATCTTCATGTAGGTAATCCAAAAGACTAATCCAAAAGACTACCTCATGGGTTGTTTTAGACAGAATAGACAGAAGACAGTAGAGGAAAGAGAGAGAGAGAGAGAGAAGAGAAGGTTATAATATAATTCTTTTTCTACTTGTGAGTTTTAGATAAAAAGAGAAGAAGATAAAATGTTATGCTTAACCCTCATGAAAACCTTCCAACATTTAATTACTTGTGTTTCTTCAATTTTAAGATTTTAGAAGGATTTCCCATTTATTGTATTAATTTAACCTTCTATATTATTTTAATCTACACTTTTAACTTATTGTTCTAAACATTAACTCTATAGACAGGTAAAACTATAAAAAAATTATAATCAATTATACATTTTAGTTTAACTCTTTATATTCTTTAGATAATTTTATACATCTAAACAAAAGGTAAATATTTATAATTTAGCCATCCATTCTTTTTTTTTTTATTGATTCTCTTTTACTATTTTTTCTTCCCCCCCTGCTAATTGCCAAACAAATACTTGTTAAAAGAAGAATACCTCATAGATTTAAAAAAGAAGAATATTGCGGGGAACACAAATCAAGTGGGGAAGAAGGAAAACAAAAAGGTCATGGCGTCCCCCACAAGTGTCTTTGTCCAAGTAAAGGGTTGGACGCATCATGGAAACGCCGGAACATATTAAACAAACAGAACCTAATAAGCCTAGGGTTTTTGCTATCTAAAAGAAAAAAAAAAAAAAGATAGCTTTCCAATTCCATCAACAAGAAACAAGCTGGCTAGGCTTAAATTGGCGATTACATTTTAGATAATGAAAATAAGTAAATAAATAAATCCAAGCATCATAATATAATGATATTAAAGGAATTAGAATTGCAGAAATTAACACAATTACAATTTAAAATACAACAATACTATATGCATTAAAAATAAAATTTAAAATTAAAATTCAAATAAAAAAAATTATCATTACATATAAAATAATTAAAATTTTTAAAAAATTTTAATTTAATAAATATAAAAAATTTGAAATTAAACTTTAAATTTTATTTTCAATATTTACAATATTCTCGTCTAGAATTACGGTTGCCAAGCGTTGAAATTAAGGGCCACTTGCGGGCAGCAGCAGCAGCATTGTTTCGAGGTTGAAAGTGGCATCCTCCTGCCATGAGAAAATGGGACACACAAAAATCTACTTGCTCATATTTCACAATCTTGCAAATCTAGCTGCTTTTTCACGGTGAATCAGGCCCTCCCTTCGTCTCTCAAGCACTTGCCACGACAGGCCACTAAGTTTGCGCTTTTCTTCTGGTCTCGTTAAAAATAAAACGTACAACCTTTCCAACCCAACTAAATTCCCCAACTCCCCCCGCCGATTACGACCAACTGATGTCTTTACCGTGTGGAGCTTTGCATAACATTTTTTTTTGCTATATAAATTTTTTTAATAAAATTTATGTTTTATTTGTTTTTGATGAAAATTATTATATATTTAACTATAATAATAAATTATTAAAAATAATTAATATATTTAATATTAAATATAAAAAATTTTAAATAAAAAATAATTTTACTAAATTTTTTTTTCCTTTACTACTATAATTTTAAAAATTATTTTTTAATTATAATATATAAAAATACATGATATTTTTTCATTTATATGCAAGAAATGAAATTTTCTTATGAAAATTATTTTTTTTAAAAAAAAATGAAACTTTGAAATCATTTTCTCTCACAAACAGTAAGATTTACGACTACAATTTTATGGATCTAGCGGTTTATTAAAAGGAATGTATAATAGATTCCTGTTTGAAGAGAGTATCGATCATTTCTTTATTATTGACGGTTATATGTGCCTGTTCGTAAGTTCGATTTGTGTGGAACATTACTCTTCGTGTAAATAATAATAATAATAATAAGGAGAACAAAGCATTGACAAATTCACCCTCGCCTTAAAGTAAGAATAGGAAAAATATTAGAATTTAATTTATTTAAAATTAAACTTATATATAAAATTGTTCAATAATATAATTTTTAATAAATTAATTTTTATATAATTACTAACGACAGTTTAAAAAGAAAACGTGTATAATTGAACTTTGACATATCCGATTCCCATCTCAAAGTTGAAAGTTCTACTAGAGTAATAAATATTTGGCTACGCTAATATACATAATCTAATCTGATACAATCATTAATTTAGGTTTTATTTCAATTTTTTTCTCATTATGATTTTCTTGGTTAATGTAACGAGGATAGTAGAAATGATTCAACCATTATGATTTTCTTGGTTAATATAATAAGGATAGTAGAAATGATTCAACCATTAAGTATATATTGAAAACATGGAATGGATGTATCGGTTTGGATCATAAATCAACTCGTACAAACTAATCACTAAATGGACTAGGCTAGGCTTGTTGATTTGTCATATAAGTTTCCAGTATGGAGAACTTAATTTAGTTTTTGTGCATCATGGACTAATCTACGGGCATTTTTACAATTTTAATTTTTTATAAATTTTTAACTTTAATATTAAAAAATTAAAATAATTTTAAAATGTCAATTATGCATGCAATAATTAGTAATATAACATTAAAAATATTCTATATATAAAATATAAGTGATAAAAATACTTACAAAATAAAAATATTATTTATAAATTATTTATAGCATAATTTTATATAATTAAAAATAAAAATAAAAGCATAATTTTATATGAATTGAAAATTTTAACTTATATAAAATTTTGAAAATATAAAAAAAAATTGTGCCAGCCAATCTAACTCATTTGTAGGCTATCCTATACAAACAAAGCTAAGTTGATTGCGGTTTGCATTTCTTAGAACCTCTAAAATGGAGGTTTAAATCCTTCAAAGTTCACAAACTGTCTTCACCTATAATCTTTAATCTATTTTAACAACTCCAATACCCAGATGTAAAGTTTGAAGATTCAACTAAAGATAAAAATGTAGAGAAAGATAAAATTTTCAAATAACATATATCACTTGAATTAAACCTATCAAAAGAAAGATTGCTAATAGATTATAGTAACGTCCTTGTTCTTTCTAGTTTTTAGGCTTAAACTCCTTGAATTATTAAAAAAGAAGAAGCTAATATTGTATGCGTCACATGAAGAAAGATATATATGGACGTGTACATCACCATTAAAATAAATAAAAAGTTTGAGTACATGTGCATACATTGTGTCATTAGATTTTCTTGTAATGTCAATTTTTCGTATAACCCATTATAATTTTTCACTCAGATCAGGCATCATTAATTTAAGAATTGGTTAAATTACTTTGCAACTAGGAGAACTTGACTGCAATATTAATTAAAAGTAATAGGTTAAAGTTGTAACTATCTTAAAAGCAGAACTAATTTAAAATTCAATATTTCCAAAGCGCCCATGTGAATGTGTTTTTTCCCCCCAAAATATTTATATTGCACAACTGTAAAAATAAGCCGTGCGCCCTGCCACAAAAGGCTAAGGAGGCCTCTGCATGTAAAGATGGATTTGAGTTGAAGTTACTACTAAACAACTGTATTCCACAAATTACACACAATTAATTCCCCAGATGCCTTTATGTACGAGCACGCATTGTTTCAAGATCACTTTATTAGAAAATATTATAAAAAGGTCACCTTGACCTTAATTTCCATGGATCAAATTAACCAATTAAGCACCAAATTAAGAATGGAGTAAAAAGAGCAAGATTTGCTTCTTGTTGTTTCACTTGTTCCATCAGGTTTTATGAGTAATAAAGTATTGTTTTTTTTATTAAAAGAAGGTAAACAAAGAACTACACAGTCCATGGATTACATTTTAGAATCCCATCCTAGGAAAACTAACTAACGAAACATTATTCATTATTAAGTTAGAAATGTTCTTAGTGGGATTATAGAAAAAAGTAAGGTTGTACTGAAACTGATGACTCTTCTTGGCAAATAAATTTGCATATTGGTTTCCCTCTTGGAAGATATGGTTTTATAAGGAATCTTCTTCAGATGTAATGTGAATTTATGATGGATCATTCCAAAAGTCATATCACATTTTGAAAGAGGAAGAATGTGAGCGGTTAATAATGAAAAATACAACACAAAGGATAAAATTCCTTTAATTAGTGAGGAAGAATTATGCCACAAGAATGAATTCTTAACTAGTAAAAATTAATGTCAGAAAGGTTAAATCTTTTTGATAAGTTACAAATTCATTTTCTTAGCCAAAAAAAAAAGTTTCATTTTCTTAGCAAAAAAAAAAAGTTAAAAGTTCATTTACAAAATTAAGATAAAACACACTTTTACAAAGAAGGCCACAATCAATTTATTTTCATAAAATGATCTAAATCTCTGATCTCTATAGGGACATTCCTCCTTATATAGAATAAAAGGTGAACAAGTCAACTTGAACTAATTGGATTCAAGTGAACTTAATGAGGTTTGGCTAGGAAGCTAATTAAATTACTTATATTATTCAAAATAAAATGATAAAACAATGGGTCAAAGTACAAAGGAAATAAAAGGTCCAAAAATCTTAAGCAAAATAACATAATATAACAAAATGCAAAAATGCCTAAATTATCTCCAAGTAGAGTTTATAAGCTCCAAGTTTTCTCTTTAAATCACATATTTGATCCTTTTAAATTTGCTCTTTATGATTACTCTTCCTAGGAGTACATCAAGATGGTTCTTACATTCAAGGAGCAAAAGTTTGAATAGCAAGTTAGAGGTGTTCGTGCCATTAATCAGATTAACAATCACTTAAGCATTTAACTTGATTTCAAGGTGAGTAATTCTTAATCTTGCTACTAATTTTAGGGCTTCAATTAATTTCCAAAATTTACTAGAAACACTATAGGTGTAACCTAATTCTTTATAGAACCTTTTAACTTATCTATCATTTGAATTGTAGTAAAAGCACTATGGATTTGGCTTTCCTCTTTAGAATTGTAGAGCACACATATATCATTGGTAGGAATGCCTCTAGCTTTTAATAAAGCTTGGGTTTGGAGGTTGCTTTTCAAGATGAGCCAAACAAGTATATGATTTTTTTTATGGTACACATAATTTCTAAATCTAGCTTCCATCAAAAGCTTCCTAAGTAATTTGTTTATCTAACTTTATATTAATTAGATCATATGTGTTAAAAATAGAGAAAAACCTACCCTCAAAGGGCCCCCATATAAGTTCATCCTATTTTTAACTATGCAGATTAACAAAAATGTTCAGAATTGTTTGAATGATGTCTAGAGTGAAAAATTGGGAAATGATATCTAAATTCCATGAGTTCATGCTAATGATAACATCATTCACTTTCTAAATTTCTTGGATAGCCTCAAGAGGGCTTTGGTATCTAGTCCTTAAGGGCCTTAAACCTATTAAATTATTATCCTAAAACCTAATGGTTTAGCCATTATAAATATTTCATTGAATGCTATCCTTTAGGAAGTCATTAGTTTTCCTCATGCCCTGCTAACTTAGAGAAGCCATTGATCTTGGTTTAGTTCTATTAAGAAAATATTTGTTATAAAGACACTTCATCCAAGGCTTGTCTTTTTCTTTGAGGAATCTGCAACTTAGTTTAGTAAGCAAGGTGAGGTTTCTAATATGGGTTTGTTAAAGCCGTAAGCCACTTTTATGAATAGGTTGGGTATTTTTTTCCTAACTGACCAAGTGCATCCCTCGGAATAGTATCCAACTTTTTACAAAACTTATAAGAAAATATGTATATTGTATAATATGAGTTAAAATACTTTTAGGGATAGCTTTAGTCATAACTTTTTCCCAATTAAATTTAGATATTTTATTTTCCATCCATTGAGTTTGGCTTTAACTTTATTAAGGATGAATTGAAAAGAATTTTCTTAACTAATGGAGTGTAAAGGAAACCCTAGATAATTCCTTAGGGCATTAATGGACTAAAAACCAAGGATTTGAATGATTTTCCTACTAGTCTGTGATAAAGTATTTGGATAAGAAAATATTTTAGATTTGTTTTCAATGATTTTAAGACCAAAAAGCAAAATGAATGTTTGAAGCACTTTTTTTTATAACAATAACATTGTTAATGGAAGTATAGGTTATGAGAATGATATCATCTACAAAGAAAAACGTGGTCCTTTGAAGATTTAACTAGTTGCTAATTACTAAGACTAACTTCTTTCTTTATGAGGACCCCTAGGGATTCCATGTATAGAATAAAAATGTAAGGCTAAAAGGGGTTATCTTGCCTAATACCCCAGGTAGTATGAAAAGAATCCATTTTTCCTTTATTGAAAAGGATAGAAATAGAGGTAAAAGATATGCAGCTCATGATCAGGTTTTTTAAAAAGGGAAGGAACTTAAAGTAGTTAAGCATTTTTTGGATAAACTGCTATTTTAGTCTATCATAAGCTTTTTCCAAATCAATCTTTATCAATATAACTTCACTTTTTCCCTTTTTCTTTTTAGAATAATGGTAAATCTCTTAGGTAATAACAATGTTGTCCAAAGTATGTCTTTTGGAATAAAGGCACTTTGTAGAAGAGAAATAAGGTCATGATACAAAGGCCTTAATCTACCAACAATGACCTTAGATAAAATATTGTACACTATAGTACATAAACTAATAAGTTTAAACTAAATGATAGATTTAGATCTTTTAATCTTCATGATAAGGACAATTGAAGTTTAATTCATAAATTATTGAAATTTTCTAGTTAAGAAAGCCTTTTGAATAAGTTTTATGATTTTTTGCTTGGTCATAGTCCAATATTTTTGGAAGCCTAGATTAAGATTATATATACTTGACTTTTAGGAAAATTAGTAAACCATCTAAGATTAAGGTCCCATTAGATATTTGAAATATTTTAATTAAAAAAGTAGAAGGTTATGAAAAATTGCTTGATCACATTTCTTAACTCTTTTTCTTTGCTAATCCATTGCCCTTGAGAGCTTATGAGATATGTAATTTTGTTTTGCTTAATTAATGTTCTAAATTTTTAATCTTTATTGATTTTAGAAGGTTCAGTCTTGGTTAAGGTTCAGTCGCTGTAAAAGCGCGTAGAAGCTTCACTAATGATTGGAACTCTTTTGGTTTTCATGCGTGGAGAGGGTCTCATCTTTGCCGCTTCGATAAAATTGTGATCATTCCATTTCCTTGTTGTCCATTTTTCTGTAAAATTTGAAGAAATAAGGATATAAATTTGATCTTGGAACTTATTATTTTTCTTTATTACAATTCATAATTTTTTAAAAAATATATTTATTCTATCCAATGGTTCATTTTTTTAGCAACGGAAAGACGAATTGCTTTTTATTATATAATAAATTGAAATTAGCAATGCTATCAATTGCTTTCCATTATATAATAGAACTGAGATTAGTAATATTATATTCAAGGAAAATAAGATTTTAAATTGAATTTTTAAATATAAATAAAAAATTACCAATTAACCATACATAGATCAAATAAAATTTATAAAATTTAATTTAATAAATATAAAAAATACAAATTAATCTTGAAACTTATTTTCCGGTGACATTTTGGACTTGAAATCTTGGTGGGTGAAAAAGAGACGTTTTCTGTTGTGTTTGGATGCAAAGAAACGCTTTTTCTTGGATGCTGTTTTATTCGACATGGAAACGGAGGGCCATAGTATTATTATTGCCTCTTCCTTTTTCAAGCACTCGGTTTTGTTCTCACTGATTTATTTGCTTCGTGCGTATATTTTTTATATGCCCAATATAATCTTTAAAAGCCTCAGTCTTTGTTGCTATCAAAGATGCTAATTCGATTGAGTGAAATTTGTTGTATCTTTGTGATGAGATTCTCACGTACAAGGTCTAATCTGCAATGGCAGATCCAATCATTCAAGATTATCAGATCCTCAAAAAGAGAATAAAATACATATACTGCAATAATACTGTCCACTGTGATTTAATGGTTTATAATAATAATAATAATAATAATAATAATAATTTTGTGGGAGTTATCTGTAATAGTGATAAAGATGGGAACTGAATTATGAAAATGATTTGTGACGCAAGAAAGTTGTAAAATCTGGCTTTTTCACTTTAGCATGTGTGTGTAGATGTAATGGAAATGGATCTGTGAGTTTAACACGCCTTGCATGCGTTGGAAACACTATTTGCAGGTGATGACGACGACTATATAATAATGCCGAATTGGCCAGAAACCACAAGCAGTAGTACTGGGTGTGTTTCATGTTTAAGTTTGACCTATAAATGGTGGAAATTTATGGTGCTCTGTGCCTAATATCACTCGTCAGCATAGCTAGCTAGGTTCCATTTCCCAGAAAATGAACTGGATGAATTGGAAAGAGAGATAAATACTAATTTATTTTTACCTGAAATTATAAATTTTTTTTACAACAATACAGTAAATTTCAACTCAGTATATTATAATAAGGCAAAAAAATTGATGTCTTAATTTTAACAATCGTTCTAATATAATGATAATATATATGATTTTTCATAACACAGTATTAAACAATAATAATATTAGGAGTCGTTTAATTTATACATGAGAACTAATTTCTCATAAGAGATTAAATTTTTTAAGAAGTAATTTTCTATATATACTTTTCAAAAATATTTAAAATTATTTGATTAACATTATAAAAAAATTTATTGAAGTAACTTTCTATATTTTATTTAATTTAATTTTAAATTTTATAAGAAATATCAATAAAATAATTATTATATCTTTAATATAATAATAACATAAATTAATAAATTTTAATTATTATTAATTAAATTTAATAAAAATAATTTTATTTTTATATCTATCAATAATACAAAGAGTAGAATAAAGATATAAGTAAACAACTTTCTATAAAAACTTATGGCAAAATAAGCAATTTAATTAATAATAATTAAATGTGATCAACCTTCTAAAACAACTTGTAAAACTTATTGTAACACAAAATTATTGCCCTTGAGAGCTTTTACAGCGACTGAACCTTAAACAAAAGTAAACTCCAAATTATTTCTTTTATGTAAATTCTTAATTTTGTTTTGCTTAATTAATGTTCTAAATTTTTAATCTTTATTGATTTTTTTATCTAATTTCATAATTATTGTTTTCTTTTTGGTGAAATTCAAAACAAAAGGCTATAAGATTTTTATGTCTAATTTTATACCAATATTTTCAAATGCTTCCCAAATAGAGAAGGGCAAACTTTTATACATATTTTATAAAGATCCATTCCCATAGTTGTCTTGTATCGACTAAATTTTTTAATCAAACATTAAGAAAACTAATTGAAAGTTAATCAAAGGGGTAGAGAGTGCTATCAAATTCATAATATAAGGATAATTTGGACTAATTTTGAAAAATGAAGGAAAAGAGTGTATTTAGACCTAAATTCAAAGGATAGGTGTAATTTATCCAAAATAAAAATGTTCAAGAAAAAGGCAATGAAAGAGGGACAAGTGGCTTTCCCAATCTACAGAGTTTGTTGGAATACATAGGCTTGCCTAATCTATTTAGAATATAAAAAAAAAAGGATTGTTTATTTTGCCATGTGTCATTTTATTGGTACTTTATCTTTTAAGTGAACTTTCAATTTTGAGCTTTTGCTATGTATTATTCTATTAGTACTTCATCTTTCAAGTGAACTTTCAACTTTGACTTTTTGTCATGCGTCATTTTATTAGCAATTTATCTTTTAACCAAGCTTCCAAGTTTGACCTTTTAAAATCAAAATATCATTTTATTAGTAATGCAATGTTTTAGTGAACTTCTAGTTTAATTTTTTTATCACAATTTAGTATTTGTGTATAGACTATTTGAAGTTTTTTTAATTTTTTAATACAAAGTAATAGTAGATTCTTATTAATATTATTACATTATAATAAATTATAAATTGTTATACTATATAAATATAAATTATAATATCAAAATTTAGTGTTTATGTGGATAATGTTTCATTTTTTTATTTTTATATACAAAGCAACATATTATTATATAATTATAAATTATAAATTATATAGATATAATTATGAGATAGTTATCTATCCTATTGGCAATAACATATACACTAGAAACTTATACCCATCTACGAATATGATATATAAAATAACTACATACTATTATAAATAAAAGATAAAAGATTATTATTATAAAGATTATAATTGTATTATATTACCAAAATGTCCTATTGTCTTTTCCTTCATGTTCTAATTTTGTTTTTTGTTTACTTTTTCTTTTCCCTAGTTTCTTTGTGTATGAAATGTAGCCCTTTAATTTCTTCTTGCATAAAATATAAATGAGGCTTGATTCTAAAAGATACTGGTTCGTCAAAACCCTTCAATGACTATTGGTTATCGTCATCTCTTGCAGGTGTGGAGTAGGTGTGATTGATTAAAATTTGTCACAAGCTTGTATT
This sequence comes from Sindora glabra, assembly GCA_020226215.1. Taxonomy (NCBI): domain Eukaryota; kingdom Viridiplantae; phylum Streptophyta; class Magnoliopsida; order Fabales; family Fabaceae; genus Sindora; species Sindora glabra. Next base: position 29,342,539 of record CM035227.1, on the reverse strand, counting down.
TAGCTAGCAACATTGAATAGTTAGACCTTGACTTTGAATATTTGTTTAATTTGCATGTTTAAAGTTATAATACATGAAATATTACCACTTTAAATTTAACGAAATTTTTTTGAATATTATCTTTCTTAGGTAATCAAATTTTACTTAAAGTAGTGCTTGAGTAGTTTTAATTTTAAATGGGTGCAAAAAAAAAGGGTATATATGTCGTAGTGCTTGGGTGGTTTTACATATAGATAACATATTGCCATTTTAAATTTGATGAAAATTTTAAATATTATTTTTGTTAGGAAAATTAATTTTACTTAGAATCATGCTTGGATGGTTTTAAATTTAAATGCCTATGAAAAATAGGGTACATGCGTGGTATTACTTTGGTGGTTTTACATGTTTAACTTTATAAATTGGTTTGTTCAAGTATTAATCAATGTAAAATGATGTGTTTAAGAATTAATTGATGGAAAATTGGTGCACAAATAAGTTAATCTTTAGAAATTATTAACAAATGCAAGGGAGAATTTTTACATCTAATAATAATGAGTAAATTCAAAATTACAAGATATTTGTAAAATATTTTAAAAGTAATATATATCTACTTTTAGTGGTTGGGTTTTGGTGCTCTAAGAAAGGAGATTAAAAGATTTTTTTTTGTATTTGCGTTACTTGTTTCTTCAAATTAGAAGGTTATCTTTCTTTTGCGATTTCTTCCTTTATCATTCTAATTCTAAAACCTTTTTGTTTAGTAAAATGATGTCTAGCTTTTTAAGATTTTATTTTTGTTTGTTATTTGTTAGTTTATATGCCAAGTTGTTCATATACTCTACATTTTATTAGTGTTTATGCTCAACACCATGTTCTTTCATTGCATGTTTGGCATTACTTTTAGAAAACTTATAGTATGTTTGATCTTTTTGGAAGTTGATAAAGTTTGATACATATACTTATAATAGTGCATGTTTATTAGTTTGAGTTATTTTTTCTTTTATGATCATATTTTTTATGTTTGTTGTTACTTTTTCTTTTAGTTTAAGGGAAAAAAAAGGCTCTTCTACTAATCTTAACATACTATGGAAGGCGAGTTTCATATAGTTTGTTAAGCCTTTTGTTTTTGTAATAGCCTTTCAATACCCCTCAAACTAAACAATGAGTTAAAATTAAAAGAAGTTGCAACTAGAGGTGTAAAATAGATAAACTAGATCGGTCCATGACGGACGGAACCAAAATAAATCAATCCATATTACTTGTGGAAAAAGAGAACTAAATCTTAAGAAGTTTAGAGCTAGTCTATATCTGTGGGTCTATGAACCGATCCATATTTGCTTGATCTGTGTAAACTTTGATCTGCCTAGGCTAGTCCATATTATTAATTAAAAAAAAGACTAAATTTTAGGTAGTTTGAGTTCACCAAAGCTAGCAGAGTTCATAGAATTTGATTCATTTTACACCCCTAGTTGCAACACATTTTCAATGGTATGATTTTAACAAATCTAATGTAAAGAAGCTAGAATTTCATAAGAAAGTTACTAAAATTAGGCAAATTAAGAGTTAAGGACTTTATAGAAAGAGATTGATTATTGGATGATTTTTTGTGTGTGATAAATTGTGTTATTTATACATCATTTATATGCATTATTTACAATTTATTGTTTATCATCTCTTAATTTCTATCCACAATATCTATTGAATAAGCGTCGGTTCATTGAAATGAGAAAAGGGATAGTTTCATTCTTAGAGCTTGCTCCTGATAATCAGATTTCAAATATTCAAGCTAAAGTCATTAGACTTTGGATTGTACTTGATAAAGATGCACCAAATCCGACTAAATGCATTAAGATGCATTTACTTGATAATAAGGTAATACCTATAAAAAATTGCATTTGTAGCTTAGTTAACTTGCTTGATAAGCATAATTTTTTTAAATCATGTGCTAATGCATTGTAATGAATTGGAATTCATATGTACATTTACCTTAGGTTATAGAATTCAAGTAATACATACTCACAAATTCATGCGATACATCTCCATTTCTATTCAATATATATTTACCTTAAGTTATAGAATTCAAGAACTTGTATAAATTGATGAATAATATATTTAAAAATTACTTATTCATTATAATTAATGATTTATGAATCAATTGCCTATGAGAATGATTCCCTCTTAAATGGGTTATCTTAATTTTTATTTCTACAAAGCAATATATTAATATTATAAATCTGTATTGGTGACTTGCCCGAGTTAGTGTTAGTCTAGTATATGAAAATATTTTTACTTGAAAATATTGATCGGTAGTTATCAATTTTTCCTCTTTGGGAAAAGTACATTAGTCTTTGGTCTTAATACCTTCTTCATCTAACACGCAACGCAAGAAGGGCACACTGTCTTATAATTTTAATAGATATTTTAGAAAACACCCCTGCCAGCTGAATAGCAATAGGCAATGAGAATGATTGCTTCTCAAGTCAACTTTCCAAATTAAAAAAAAAAAAAAAACATAGTTTTGGAGTGTGTTTGTTTGTGTTTTCAGTTTTTTATTTTCAAAACAGTTTTAAAAAACAGTCAAAATGTGTTTGCTAAGTTATTCTAAAAATAATCTTGAATTATAAAAATGTCATTAATGAAGTGTATTTTAAAAATAAAAAAATAACAATAAATTTAAAGTTATTCTTATTTTTTTATTTTGAAAACACATGTTTTAAAAACAGCTTTTAAAACTGAAGAGAGAAAATATTTAAACAAATAGGTTTTTTTTGTTCTTTTATTTTTAAAAACACAAACCAAACACACTCTTAGTCTCTTATTAGTAAGATTGTTCGTGTTTTAAATTTGAATTTCATTGCCACTTCTAAGATACGCCTTAATCTTATAACAAAACAACTTTTTATATCCTTAAACCAATATAAAGAATATAATCAGTGATTGGGGGGGGGGGGGAAAGAGGAGGTTAGTTCATTCTTCAGCCCAAATAATAATTGGGCTTTGGAACCAATCCGAAATCTATTAGGAGAAGCCCATAAAAGAGTTGTAAAGCTCACTTTTGCTCAAGGAGAAATGGAAGCGCCTGATCTCTCACAGTGTTTCCTAGTTCCTACCAAAACTATATCAAATCTTTTGGATTGATTCAGTTTGAATGATCCATATTGTCTTACAAACAAATTTTGCTGCTAAATGCAAGTTCCTAAGAGAACTGATGACGTGCCTTAACATTACAATAAAACAACCTATTATTTTCACAAGTTTTTAATAAAACAACCTATTATAATAAAACAATATACTATTTTTAAATTATATGATATAGATGTCCGTAATACTTCCTTATTTATATTAAAAAAAATAAATTTTTTCTATAAAAATATATTAAAAAAACGGAGCGTAAGAACTACTTGCTAGGTACTTAGCAGCATTGTTTTGAAGTTGAGAGTGGCATCCTCTTGCCATGTGAAAATGGGAAACACGAAGTTCTACCTTCTCATATTTCATCATCTTCCAAATCTAAATGCCTTTTGTGCATAAGGCAGGCCTGCCCTTCTCTCAAGCATTCGGCACGACATGCCATGAGGGGGGGCTTTCTTCTTCTAATGAAATATTTTTTATTGAAAAATCTCATCTATTCTTATATGAATATAAAAATGATATATTATTTCTATATTTTACTATTAAAAATAATATTTAAAATCATGATAATTAAAGAAAATAAATTACTTTTTAAAAATAAGGAAATTATCATTCAACAAAATTCCTATATTTAATATCAAACAAATAGAATTTTTTTATCATTTTAATAATTTATTTCAAAGAGAAATTTGTGTTCCATCAAAATTCTAACATTTAGCATGAAATATATAAAATATTTTTTTACCATTTTAATAATTTATAATTATATTCTAATATAAGAAATTTTCTACCAAAATAATTGGATTTTAAATTTATGCTTTGTTTTCTTGTTTTTGCAATACAAAGTTATGTACATATTTTACAAAAATGCTAAATCTCAACAAAATTAGTTTCAATTCACACATTTTCATATTTGGGTGGAATGCATTACATAGCGGTCATATGCATCATTTTTTTAAATAATAAAAGTAGCAGGTTTCTTAATATACTCACAGCGTTAGGATATGAATTTAAAAAATTAAAATTAATTTGGCAGATATTTAAAAATTCAGAAAATTTGTGCTCTTTCACTCCACCGTTAAAAATGCTTACTATCTCTACTTTGCTGATCCAAAGCGGGGTACGTTTGTTTATTCGTGGTAGAAAATTGAATTAGAGATCAAAATAATTAAAGTGACGAAGCCAGATCAGATAAATGATTTAAAATTGACTTGGTTTGTGGAACCATATATTCTTAAAAATTTTAATATTTTTGAAAATATAATTCTTAGAATTTAATTTTTAAAATTATAATATTATTATATTTAGTTCATTTAAAAATGTTATTAAGAATATTATAATACTATATTTTAATTAATTTATATTTAAAAAATATTTTTAGATTATAAAAAATGTCTTCATTGAAAATTTAATGGTCAACCATGATGAATAATAGTAGGAGCAGATTATGATGATTATTAATAGAGTGATGGTCAATGGTAGTTTTCAACGGTGGGTGGTCATCAATAAATATCACAAATATTAGGAGATGACAATAATAGTCAGCCATGGTAGGTGATGTGTAGTGGTTGACAAATTAACAATGGGGTGATGATTGATAATACTCATTGGTAATAAGTGGTGATTAATAGAGATCATTGATAATAGATGGTAATGATAACAATTCCACGTGATAAGTAGGGACTAACGATGATAATCAATAATAAGTATCAATAGTAGCGATTATTGACAATGAGTAGTAACCAGTGATAAGTAATGAAAATTTATGATTAATAGCGATAGGAAGTGATTAGGAGTGGCCAAGTACAGTTTATGATAGTAAAATGAGGTGTTAATAGTGGTAAAGTTTTAATGAAAAAGTAGATAAAATAATTTATTTACATTACTAAAATATTCTTATATTATAAGAATGTAAAATATCTACATTTCTTACAAGAATAATTTGAGGGAATATTGAGTTAAAAACACTCTTGAAAATATTTTCTAAAAGTTGAATCAAATATAAAAATCTTATATTCCTTCTAAATAGTCTTAAGAGTGTAAGAAAGATTTTGTGAATTAAACCCCACTTAATATGAAAAAATTCCATGTTTTAGGGAAAAAAATGAATGAAAAGAGATGTAATATTATACAATTATAGAATAATATATGTGAAAACTCAATCTTACTTTATAAATTTCTCACTATTATCCTTATATATCTTCAAAGCCTCTTATAATTTAAATTCTTATTTAATATTTATAATAAAAAGTATTTAGTTTGCAAACATATAATATATAATGAATTTTGACATAAAATTTTGGAGCTAAATGATTTATATAAATTTAATTTTCAAATTTTTATATAATTATATTATATTAGTATATGATTTAAAAAATGTTAAGGGCTATGACCTCTTTAATTTCAATCCATCATTCACAATCTTACTGTAGCACAAATATCTAATTTAAATAAAAGGATAACTAAAAAATAAATATTCTCACTATAACAAATTATCATTTATATCATGAATCATGTTATAAAAATTTAAAAATCATGATGATTTTATTTCTTGTATAAGAATAAAATTTTTTTAAATAAATGTATATAAAATAAAAAATTTTATGCCATGAGTAAGGTTGGAAATAGATTAAGTTTTATATTAAATAAGCCATGCTTGCTTTACAAACTATTGGTCTGAGCTTGTCTTGTTAGCATGTATTAGTTCGAAATTTAGACTAAATCTAACCTATTTGAAAAGTTTGGCTTATCTAATTAATTTATTTAAAAGGTTAATTATATAAATAAATATTTAAATAAGGTAATAGGCAAAAGAAACCTTTATAGAAAAAATATGTCCATAATAAAATTAAGTATACATTTATAATTGTGTATATTAAAATTATATTAATATTATATACATGCATATTTTACAAATGTATACACTATATATGATATTGTATTATATTATATATCAATAAATTAATTATTAAATAAAAGAACATGATAAGTTGACAAGTTAAGTTGACAAAAACTAGGCTTGACCTATTTATATAAATAAATATATTTATTAGTCTTAACATAATATATTTAAATAAAAAGGCTAAGCTTACTGAAAGTAAGTTAGGTTATAAACTCTTTAATAAGTAGTCTAACCTATTTCCACCTTTAGTTAAAGAAAACTTTGCCTAGAGTGAAATGTTACTTGTGTTATGAATTAAGTTATAAAAATACTTTATCCATAATTAAATATCATTTATACAACAATATAAGTAACAAAACTTTACTTGTGATAAGGTATCACTTGTACTATGATATAATAAATAAAAAATTTATTTGTAATAAATTAAGTTTTCCTTTTAAAATTTTGAAGAATAAAAAAAATTCAAGCAATAAATATATATTATTCAGTCTTTCATAAAAAAGTTACAATAAAAATGTATAAAATTTCAAAAATATAATTAATTTAATAAATTTCATATTTTATACATATATATATATATATATATATATATATATATAAATTTTTTATTGTGAAAGTTTTAAATGATAAAATTAAAATAGATAATAAATATGTAACAATTATAGTGCAGTTATGTTACATGTATAATATAAATAAAAATTATACTTATGAAGATTGTAGCACATAAATTAATCCAAAATTTAGAGAAATTATAATAAAAATTAATGAACTTTATATATATATATATATGTACACACTTTTCTTTACACATGTACAAAGAACTGTGAAAATTTAGAATTGTAAAATCAAAATGAATTGAAAATAAGCAACAATTTTAGTGCAATCATTCTATACGTATAATGTAGTAAGTTTATATCAATTATAGTACACATAATATTTTTAAAAAATAAAATTAGAGTTAGACATAAAATAGAAATTTTTTTAAGTCATATGAACTTTTAATTTGAACTAAACATATATTTTTATAAAGTATTCTCAAAATATAATACAATACAAAAAGTTCATATTCAATAAGAAGAGAGAAAGATAGAAAAAAAAAGTGTAAAATATTTATAATTAAATAATTATAAAAAATGATAATATTACATTTTGTGTTTGTAATTTTATCTTTTTTAAAAGTTTATTTTTATAACATAAATATATATTTTATTATTAAAAATATATATTTTAAATTTCTTAAAAAATTTAAATATATAATAATATACATATATAAAAAATAACATCGAGTTTTGGGGCCAGCGCCATCTCTAACCTCCCTTGCTCGGCCTCCATACATGATACAACAATAGTGATCAATTCAAAGGAAAAATTTGTATATCTTTCGATTAAATCATGTGTTTTTGGTTATATTTAATAAATAAAAAATGATTATTTATTTTATTATTTTATTATTATTTACTTATTAATTTTATGAACTCTATTTTCACTAAAAATTTATTTTTAAAATTTTTATAATATTAAAAAATTATAAAAATTAATAACTAATATTTATTTATTAAAAATAATTAAGGAAATAAGTTACAACCGGAGCATATAAGAAATTTTCAATTCAAAGAAGGAGAATGTTTAATTGGCGATACTCAATACCAAACAAGTTCAACATTATATGCACTCTGCCTCTACTCTATCACTTTGCTGGCGGTCTGCAACACTATTTCGACATTGTACACACTCTGCGTCTATTACAGCATTCCGTCAGTAGTCTACAGCACTCTGCTGCCATGCATCCTTCTTTATTTCTCTGCAATTCTCCTTCATCTTAAATATTGTTTCTTTAAGTGTTAACACTCAAAGTTTCCGATCACACCACTCAATATCTATTGATGCACTCTTACTCTCGAGGGAACTGTGCAAAAATTTTAATAAAGATTATGTTTGAATTGCCCTATTTTATGCATTTTATTTTTGCATATTTGTTTGCATCTTATTTACTACTTCTGTAATTTGCTGCTTGTTGCAAAGGGGATTAGGATTCTGCCAACAAACTGTGTATGACCTCTTCTTAGAAAAAAGAGTCAAATTGCCTTGTTTTCTTGCTAGGAATAATGTAAATCTTATGGTAATGAGGAAAATATAATTTTTCTTTATAAAACAGAGAATATTATTTTTTATTAAATATTTAAATCAAATAATTAAAATATTTTTATTCTCTTAATATTTTATAACTATAAACATAGATATAACAAAGTTTTAAATAATCGCGTAGACGTTATATTTTCATAATTGTACATTTTTCTTAAAAATTTACATGCTTTTTTCTTTTGATTTCGTCTCCGTTCTTTGTGAAGCGAGAATATTTGTTAATCAATATATATTAAAATTTCTTATAAACAAAACTCGCACCTTCCTTGTTCTATTTTTCAAATCAAAAGAAGTAAGTCGAATCAGTCAGTTTTCTAGAAGGCTAATAAATTTTTCTTTCTAATATAACAGTGAAAGTAGAGGACAAATGAATATTAAAAGATACAAACAAATTTATTTTTTCAAAATATATTTTCCGTCAAAAACAAGAAGAGTCTATCCAAATAACAAAAGAAAGAGATTAAAAATAAAATAAAAAAGAAAGAAAGAAAGAAAGAGAAAGCTCGTGAGAGTGGACCGAATGAGGGAAACTTCTGCGCAGCACGCTTGACCTCGAAGAGAATCAGAAAAAGTGGTGAGTTTGCAATCAGCAAGCGTGGGATATCGTGATGTGATGCCGGGAGTCCAACTGCGACTCTCGGATCTGCAAATAATAATGGCTTATATAAAGTATAAATGCTTGTTCATATAATTATCTCTCTGTATGACCTAATTTAGACAAGTTGTATTTAATTATTAAAGGAAGTCCTATTCCAAAATTGTATCAAACATAATAAATTCCATGAAAATGATAACAAGACAAAAAATTGACTTAATTCAATTACAATCCATTTCAAATTTTATATTTTATATGTTCCATTCATACTATTCATCGTTAAATTTAATATTTTTTATAAATTTTCTAAATAATAATCATAATATTATTATATATTTAGTGTATATGGTGATTTTTTTACGCATAATTTCAATCTCGTTTTTTGATTTGATTATAATTTTCTTTGTCTTGACTGTTGATTTGATTATAAAAATTTCTTTTGATTTGATTTGCAAATCATTGGTTGAAGTGTAGAATCACAGAAAACCACGGTGATAATATTAGTTTATTATTTCTGCAATTTTTGTCTAAAGTATTGATGTATAATTAAGTCCACTACATTCATCTACCGTCATCATATATTAATTTTACAAAAAATTTTACGAGAAGAACTATTAAATTATTAAAACGTCGATTATTTACATGAAATTTTTTTATAAAATATTAAAATAATAAAAAGTGTCCAATTTATTTAATATTAAATATAAAAATTTTAAAAAATTATTTTCCTTTCATTTATTTTGATTGAAAATATCTTTCTTTGAAAAATAATTATAAATTACTAAAATAATAAAAATTATTTTATATTTTATATATCCACGGTAAAAGAAAAAAAATGTAAAATATTATCTTCAATTTTAAATGATTGGATTTTACCTCCTTCAATTTTAAAAATATGAAAATCACTCCTTCAACTATACAATATTGGGAATTAACACCTACCAACAACCGAATTTATCATTTTATCAAATTATATAAATTTTTTATAATCTTCTTGGATAAGAATAACAATATTATATATACTAGTTCATCTTATTATTTTTTTCATGAATAATTTTTATATTATATAATTGACAAAATTAAATTAGATATATAGAATTTCAATTAAATAATGAAAATTGAGTTGTGCAATTATATTTAAAAAATGATGAAATGAATTAATATATTATAATATGCTAGTTTTTATTTAAAAAATTAACATAATTTGATAAAATGGCAAATGAAATTGATAATAGATCTTAATTCCAAGTTCTATAAATTTCAAAGTGATGATTTTCAAATTTTCAAAATAGAGCAAAATAAAATCTAATCTTTTTAAAGATGAAGAATATATTTTGTGTTTTTTCAATATAAAATATAAGGAGCATGATAAAAATTAATTTTTATCTTTTAAAAAATGTTGTTAATTTTCTTTATTTTTATAACTTTAGATATAATTTTTTATAATAAAGTATAAAGATAATTTTCTATAAAAAATATTTTTCAAAAAAATGAATCCTAGATATTATTTTTAAATTATAAATATAAATAACATATCTCTCTTTATTAATATAAATATATAAATAATATTTTCTTATAATTGTAATCAAATTGATGCATTAATACAATTGTGGGTTTGTGCATTAAGACAATTGTAGTCAAATTGTATTAATCATCCATTTGACTACAATTAATGCATCAATTTGACTACAACTAGAAAGACATGAGCTTGGATGTTTCAACATTATGTAGTCAAATTGATGCATTAATTAAACCGTTGAATGCAACCAATTGTTTTGAAAGAATATTATTGCATTCTATATATTTATTTGTATGGTGTGAAAGCAAAAATAAAAATAAAAATAAAGAAATACTCTCTTTGTTTCTATTTACCTGTCGCCATTAATTGATTTTACATATATGAAGAAAATAGTTGAATTTATTTATTTTTAATAAATTTTACAAGATTATTCTTTATATAGAAAATTCAAGATAATTAAAGATAAAAAGAAAAATATAAAGAAATAAATGTAAGTTAATTAATAGTATAGAATAATAAAATATTTATTAATAAAAGAGAAAGATAAATTTAAAAAAAAAATATTTCTTACTTTATTAGAATTCTAAAGTGATAGATAAAAAAGAACAAAAATTTTTAAAAAAATATGATAAATAAAAAAAAACGGAAGAAATAGCAAATATGATCCAACAACCACATCAAATTGCGAATGATTTCAGGCACTTGCCAAATAAATTCAATACAAACAAATAACAAAGAAACATTGAATTTCTCTATTAAAAAAAGGGTTGGAATCAAAAGAAAACTAAATATTAATTGTTTGTTTCACGTGGAAAAATACAAGTCCAAAAAGAAATCTGTCAGGCTGTATGTGAATGATACAAAAGGACAGATGCCTTGATCAAAGTGATAGAATTGCATGAAAAACTGGCAATTAAATGCTAGATAGTCGGCCCGCACGAATCCAATTAGCCAGCCCTCGCAAATATTATTAATGTGCACCTAATCTAAGAATACGTGTTAGCCATGCAAGCCGACACAAATGCCACTTATCTTCTATAATTTCTTAGAGGACAACTTTAATTTGGGCCTAAAATTAGTGGGAATTGCTGCTAAAGGTCTGTTCATTTATTATTTTTAAAAATAATTTATTATTTTTTGATTTTTTTTAAATTATGGTTTTTAAAAATATTTTTTTTATTTTTAAAAATTAGTGTGAATTGGTGCTAAAGGTCTCTTCGCCTATTATAACGGAGAGCTTTAATTTGTTTTTAAATTTAAAAATAAATAATAATTGAATTTTTTTTTAGTAAAACTAATCTTATTATATTAGAAAATGTGAAATTATGTATCTAATGTGAGAAAATGCCTTAATTTAGACATTAACTTCATTTAATTGATTAATTTTCTTCCCGTAGTTATAAATTTAGAGTTTTGTTGAATTTTTGTGTAACAATTAAAATTTTTAATTTTGAAGAATCTAACTAAAATTGAATCGAAATAAAATATTATATTTAAAGAAAATTAAATGCAATCCATTTGAATATTAAGCGAATGAAAATTATAATTAAACCTCTGGAGTATTGATAATGAAAATTATAATTTGGAGCAGTGCATTTTTGACGTTGAAACTAAAGGATCTACTGCTGGATAGTTTTGGGACGGTCAACCTTCGGTGAAGGAGTGGCGCATAAGCTCTTTGTGAAAATTATAATTGAATCACTGGTTTCGGTTTTTCCAATTATCTCCTTTGTGAACAAGAAACTCTCTCCCAAACCTATCTACTCAGAATAAAAGTGTTAACACCTAAGCACTTTAATATGATCCATGTGTATCAACGACATTAATCATATGTTTTTAATTATTTTCTTGGTCAATATGATTCATATCTATCGACGACAAATCAAATGAATAATTGATGTAAAATTTGGTTTCTTTTTCCTCTCTATCTATGAGACTTTTATTATTATTAGTAAAAATATGTCTAAATGAAAGAAGGGGAAAAAATAATTGAAAAAAAAAAAACTCAGAATCTCATCCTTGTGTTTATCAATTATTAAGTATATAAGCGCTCATTGACCGCTATTTTTTTTCAAATAAACCCTCACGTGTTAAGCGTATAAAAAATACTATAGGTATTAAAAATGAATTTTATATTTTTTAATATTTATTTGATTAAATTTTTTAGATTTATTTTATTATCTTATATTTAATGATGGTTCTTAAAATTTATTTTCAATATATATAATATTATTGTAAGTAAATTTCATATAAAAAATTGTATATTCGAATGAGTTTAGCAGTAGTTAATGCGAAATTGCTTGATGTGTAAGTCACTGTATTATCATCTAAGGTTCAGGTTTCCACTCCTTTTGCATTGTTAAAAGAAAGCACTATATGTTTGGCACTTGGCAGCAAAATCAATTCTTAAATTTTATTTTCAATATATATAATATTTTTTAGTTCATTTTGTTTTTGTTTAATTTAATTTAATTTTTACGAATCCTACTCAGATACATGAACACTGCCGACGGTTCTTTTTTAAGAATCCTCTGCATTTTCATTTATTTACACTGCCGACGGTTCTTTTTGTCACAAGCTTTTATTGCAAATTTGCAAGTTAAGCTGAAACCAAATTACCGAATCACCTATCGTCTTCTCATTTTAAAGTAGGGCAGGATCGATCAAGTGCTGATTTGATAAAAAAAAAAAAATCAAGAATAAGTTATGAAAGGAGATTGAGTGAGACTTAATTTATTTAATAGGAACATTTTGATAGAAAATCCAAGATGTTAATTAAGTCACACAATTAACAAATATCTCAACTTTTTTTAATGGATGAATTTGATGCAGATCAAACATAAAAAGTAAAAAAATAAAAAGGCTCGTTCTATTTAACACAGTGAAAATAGAAAAATGAATGTTTAAAAATTTATTTTATATTATATTATTTTGATTAGTTGGTTTTGTTTGATATGAATTGAGAGGATAAAATTAAAGGCCATTACTTGTTCAATTATAAAAAAGTTGAGGCATATACAAAATTGAAAAAATCACTTGATATAAATAAATAATAAATGAAAATGCAGAGGATTCTTCTGATAATAGTTATTGAAGGCGCAGGAAGCATTATTCGGCAGAGGATTCACCAGTGAAATTAGGTTAATATATTTGTTAAAAATAAATTTAAATTTAATTTATTATCAATATAAAATATTTTATACTATTATTAAAATAATAATTAAAAAATATTAATTTAGTGAAAAGTATATTAATCTGATGTTAATTTTATTTATTAATAAATAAAATTTTGAATTTTAAAAATGATCTTTATTGGAGGAGAAAATTCATTAGTATTCTAATTTTAGGATGGTTGTCTCACTTGATGATTTGTAAAAAAAAAATATCATTAAAAATATAATAATTAAATTTTTTTAATAATAATAAGAATATTTTAATAGAATTTTTATTAATGTAACAATATATGAGTGAGTAATAATATAAAATTAATTTATATTAATAATAGCTTATACTAAAAAACCCAAATAAAAAGTTATTAAGTATTCATTATCCATATTAAACTTAATTTTATTATTTAAAAATCAAATATATGTAACTTAAAAAATTTTATTAGTAATTTAATAGAGTAGTTATAGTCGGATGAAAATTATTTTAATTAAAATTTTATGAAAATTGAAATTAATATTTTTAAATATATAAGAAACCTGAAAAATAACATATTAATCACTTCTAGAGTGGGCAAAGATAAAACAAAAGGCAAAAATTACGTAAGATAGCCCGATAAAAAGTTAAAAATGAAAAAAAATTGTCCCTCCCTCCATAGTCGGTGTTGATTTCCTTAGCTCAACTGTTGGAAAATTTTGGAAGGAAAAAAGCTAAGGTAATTGAGAAAGCAAAGAGAGCTAGAACTGTGAAATGTGAACGATGAATGTAGTAAAACAAAATAAATTTTTATTTTATCCAAAAATGCTCGTTGAAATTAACTTGGCGACTTTCGATTAATTTGTTTAATACACTGGGAGGAAACTATATTTATAGCTAATATAGAAATAATGGATGAAATCAATTTCATTTATTAAATGTGTTAAACACTAGTCAGTTAATCTAATTCATTTAATAATTTTGATCAACAAAATTTATATTATATATTTATTTATCAATTTTAATTATCTATTATATCTTATTAAAAATATTTTTAATCATTAAATAAATAGTTTATTAAATTTTTGTTGACATATTATTAAATGATGGATTTTATTATTTTTATTATATATTATTTAGTATTTAATTGCTAATAATTCCTTGAATACTATTTTTAATATTTTTATATAAATCATTAAATGTATTGGTATTTCAACTCATTTAGTTTGAGTCAACCTTAATTTAATTTATTTGTTATTTGTATTATACAGGTTCATTTGTTTAGAATTCAAATTCATATAAAATTAATTCGAACTCATGTAAGGTGTCTTGCATTCAGAGAGAATTATAGTTAGTTAATAGCCGCATAATTTGTATACGTATTATTAACAAGAATTAAAATAATGAGGAATACATTATTAAAAAAATTATATATTTATCTCAATTTTTCTTATATTTATCTTAATTTTTATTAATAATGAGCATATAAATTATGTATTTACCGGTTAATTATTAATTTCTCCTTTGTTCATTTCGAATTATTTCATCATGTGAAAAATTGTTACTTCTATTTTCAAAAATGTTAAATTCTCATTCGAATTTAGACAATAGCGAACTTACATATATTTTAAGGTAGGCATGTACTCTCACAGAATTTTTTAAAATTTTATATACAATTATATATATCATTTAAAATATTTTCACTAATATTTAAATTTTATTCTAGTTAAAATATTAAAATACAATTATTCCACTGATTTGAGATCCCGGCTCCGCCACAAATTTTGAACAAGGGTTTTACCGTATCTGACAGAGGATAAGATTAAGAGCTACAATAAGGGTCACTTAGCCTTATTTTACACTAACTTTCACTTGAATTTTAAACGGTACGCCATTTTTTATTCGGTGACTTCAATGGTATATCATTACCTTACAGTTAATTCATTCCCAATGGTTCTGGGAATTCTACTATTCTTTTAAAATAAAAGCTTCCTCCCATCTATTTTGAAAGTAGATTTTCAGTCTTGTTCATATAATGTGTGAAATTGACAATGAAAACGAATTATTTTTATAGAAAAATATGTAAATTAAGGTAAAAAATAAGATATAAAAATAACAAGGTTGATCTTTTAATTATTATATATAAGTTAAAGATCTGATTCCTTTTATTATCATTAATTTAATTACCCTTTTGAGTATGATTTGTTTTCAAATGGCTTTACATATATATATATATATATATATATATATATATATATATATATATATATATATATATATATATATATATTAAGAACATGTCATACATTGTCACTTATTTAAAACTTCATAAATTATAAAATAGTTGTTGAAATCTTTAATGTTACAATAATATTTGATATTATTTTAAGGTATTTATGTAGTATATTGCTTGTGTATATTAAGTAAATTACCACTTGTATTACTATAAAAAATTATAAAATAGTTGTTGAAATCTTTAATGTTACGATAACATTTGATGTTATTTTAAAATATTTATGTAGTATATTATGATATACATTAAGGTGGTGTTTGATTTGCAAAATCTTGCATTTTCATAAAAGTGTATATTTTCAAAAATGTGATTCTTAAAAATTTAATTGATAGAAATATAACATTAATATATTTGGTTCACCAAAATTTTTTTTGAAAATATTTCATCATATTTTTAGATATGTTATATTACTATATTTGGCTGATATTTGATATTTTTAGAAATCTTAATATTGTTTCAAAAATATGCTTATCAAGTTTTTAATTATAAAATATAATATAGCAAAACATATTTTTATTTAAAATTACATAAATAATTAAAAAAATTTTAACATCTAATAAATTAAATTTCAATATCTAACATCTAAAAATTTATTAAAATGTATATATAAATACTTTACACTTTATTATGTTTTAATATTTAATGTATTATATTTTTATATTTTATACTTTATTATATTTTAATACTTTAAACTTTATTATTATTAGATCAATTTTTAAAATAAAGTGAGCATAATTTATTTTAAGTTATTATCATAATATAAAATATATTTAGTATTTTTCTTTTTATAAAATTATAAATTTTTATGGCTAAATCATTTTTACAATTATATTTTTTATTGGTATTAAATTTTATATTATAGTTTTTTGTCTAATATGAAAATATTATTATTTTATATTTTTACGTATAAATATACCTTTTTTTATAAAGAAACTCCAAGGCTATTATATTTTTTTTAATGAAAGGAATCATATGTATATATAATTATATTAAAATAATCTCCCAAATATTATAAACAATAATAAAAAAGAATTATAGTTAAAAATTGATTTTATTATATTTTTTAATAATAAAAAATACTTTAAAAATAAAATAATAAGTATTTTTTAATTTAAATTAAAAATTATTTGATAAAATGATAAATAAAAGAAAGAATTAAATATGAAAATAATTTTATTCTTTTATTTTAGTATCAACATTTCCATCCCATACAAATTTGAGATTCCTATCTCCCCCAATATTTTAAGAAAAAATTAGGTCAAAAATATTCTTAAAAATATGACATTTTCAAGTATCTTTTTTTGAATTTTGAACTAAATATGATAATGTAATATTCTCTTAAAATATTTTCAAGATTGTCAAATGGTTTTGACTAATCAAATGCCACCTAAGTGAATTATCACTTGTATCACTATAAAAAATTATAAAATAGTCATAAAATTTTTACATTTTATTTTTCACTTTACTTTTATATAGATTTTTGACAAAAAGGCTGAATTTCATTGTGAAACTTACATTTTGAGTGTGTTATTTTCACATTAATTTTTAACGTGGATTAAGATTTATCAATTATGAAATGATAATTGACTAAATCATGTAGGGATTTAAAATTAGGTAAAATTTAGATAAAGTTTTTTGAATATTTATTATAATATTTTTCATTTAAATTAGGATTTATGTATTAATTATTCTATTAAATATTAATAACTTCAATTTAATAATTACAATAATTAAATATATTATAATTGTAATAAAATAATTAATACATATATCATAATTTAAATAAAGAAGTTTATAATAAACACCTAACTAACTTTATTTAAGTTTTGGTCTTTAAAATTTTACCCTAATAAGAATGGCTGAAATTCATCGTATCTCCTGGCTGAAATTCATCGTATCTCCTGGGAATTAAGTATAAAAGCCATATGATACTCTCACTGCAATTAATTTTTGAGAGGTGCACAAATTTTCTAAATCTTCAATGGATTCATCGCAGATGGAGAACAATTTGAGTACCAATGAAGAGGAAGAAAGTCGCCGCAAAAAGGAGAAGTTAGAGAAACTGATGGACGCCCATGAGAAATTGGGAGGGCATCCGAATCCTCTGCAGTCGAGCGCATTTCAACTTGCAAACTACTACTTTGTCTTCCAAGGTGTTATCCTGACACTCTGCAACAAAAACACGGCCCTCAACTGCCCAGACCGTTGGTTCCTGGCCACCCTCTCTCTTCTGGCGGCGGTGCTGAATCTGGTGGCTTTGCTTTTGATTGGTAGCAAGTACAACCATATGATGACCCAGCAAGCCAAAACATGGTCCAATTGCAGCAAGTTGGTATGCAAACTTTCGACTCTCAGTCAGAATCGTCAGCCCCCTTCTCGTACTTCCACCGAGCGTAGCCCTTCGGATGAGGCGGCGGAATTGTCTTCATGGACAGAACAGGACAGGGACTACATTGATGCTTTGAGAGAATGAAACGCAAAATAGCTCGCATCTTATGCGTGCTTATCTTTGTCAGCTTTGCCATCATTGTGTTTGTGGGTTGCCTGAAATTTCCATGCAGAGAGGAAAGGTAAGAACAATATAAGAATCTTCAGAATTTTGACGAGTGATTCCAACTGATCTGTCAGCCTGGAGAATTTCTCTGCTTTTTGCGAAACTGTTTGTGTGTGATTACAATCAATAAATTATGATTAAATGAGAAAATATATATTTTTGGTGAGTATAAAAACATTATAATTACAGAATCTAACGTAACACAATAATATTAAGTGTAATGATTACATATGGATACTATGTAATAAAATTTAACAAACTTATTTGTGTGGATTTTGGACATATCAACGCTAGTACGGAGAGCAAACAGGCATATTCCCAAAGGATTACATCATTTAGCTCATCGAAGTCCTATTATTTATAACTTCCTTGCCACGAAAAACTAAACATGATTTCTGGGTAAGTAAAATTAATGTTAAAAATATTATGAATATTTCCTAATTGTGGATATCCATAGGTTTTCTAGCATTCTCATAATCTATTCAAAATTCCTTTTTTTCTTCAATGATCTATATACATGACAAATATATAGTTTTATTCTCCTTTAAGGCGAAAGTCTAAATTATGAACTATCTACCCTATCAACAAGGAAATGAAAGAAGTATTTTATGAAATTGAATTTCAAAAAACTCTCCTCACTTCACTATTATTTTCTTCATTTATTTTTTTAATGTTTTCTTGCTATTTTACTTTATTTCCTCACAATATGTTATCAATATATATGGTCCTCTAAGTTTTCAACAATTGATGCCATCTGATCCTCAACACCTTCTTGAAGTGAGTTACTTCATATAATCTTATTATTTTGTGCTAGTATAATATCTTCTTTTTTATGAAATATAGTAAATAGGGAAACTGGCAATAATTCCTTGTCAGAACTTCATCTATATTTGAATATAATGTTGGAAAAAGTGTTGTCATATCCATCAGAATTTAGAAATGTGGTTTTGAAGTAATTTGTTTTATTTATATGATTATTTTCTGTTTCCCTCCATTTTTTAGGATATTATACCGGGGAAGATATACAATGGTTAGCAAATCAGGATGTGGGCATCAAATCAAATCTTTACATACAAGTGATATCAAAATAATTAAGAACAAATCAAGAACTTAAATTAACTTGGGTAAGTGGTAGAAAGAGTGCATATAGTAAGATACTCTATAACAAATCGGGGACGCTAGTTAAATTATATAATCTATTCTCAGCGTAACCTCTTGAATATGTTATGATAATATCCATCTTGTTAATGCATGTGATAATGGTATTTGAGTGTTTAATATGTTATATATAAATTAGATAAATAAATTAATATTCTCATTTAAATCTAGACATCTTTATGTTAATTAATAACTTTCTTCAACATTCACTTTTTATTATATCGACAATTTTCTAATTCATTTTACATAATTATGATAATATTATTATGTTGAACTTTGCAAAGTTTGAATTTGTGATTCTTGATATTATAAAAAAAATCATTTGTCATAAGTATTAGATGCTAAAATTTTTTAAATGCAAATGATTTTGGGGACACAATAGAAAAAAAAAATGAACAAAACATCCAACCAAGATTTGGCTAAAACAATAACTTTTCTTTATCATCATCTTCAAAGTTTAAGAACCAATTACCATGTGGTAAAGGATCCACTTAGTAATTCTTCCAAAAGTGAGTTATAATTAAATGCGTTCATGATTACAAGATTTTACATGTGTAAATAAGCATAACTCAACAATATTTAGAATAATTAAAATTGTGTAGAGAAAAAATTATTAATAAGAATATGATAGAAAAAAAATCCCCTTATTAAATATTTTATTATAATAACAATATTGTGAATAAGATTCAAAGAAATATTTTGAATTGATTTTGTATTTTCTTGTAATTGAGTAAAATAAGGAGCTCTTAATAAAGAATCATAAAACATACTCCATGCGTTCTATTTCATTCCTTGAAATGATTGCAACAAGATACAATCACTATAATGATAGACAAAATTGAGGTCATGCTTGTTATTGTGGCCATGGACTTGGGCAAGGTCAAATTCGTTATTGTGGTGGTAATTTCAAGAATAATATTCCTACTATAATGATGGACAAAATTGAGGTTGATGTGAACAGTATTATATTAATATTTTTTCTTATATTTAGGTCCCTTAGGAAGTGATGATACTCAATTGGATCTATTTTGCATTAATTTAAGATTAATTGCATTAATTGAAGTTTAATTGAATTTCGGGCTTAATGCTAGATTTTTATACTATTTCAGTATTTTAATCATAACTTGAGTGTCGGATTCGGATTTGGACAATCTATACACCGTTGGAAAGCCGAGAAAAAGAGCTACAATTTTCATGTTGACCATAAAATCCAGTTCTGCCATCTTGGAGGTCAAAGATTAGCTCAAAGCTGAAGCACAGTTGCTGTCCAGGCCTAGACCCGATCCAGTTGCAATGATTAATTCATATCTTGAGCTTCAAGTGCCTAATTGATGCAAGGCCAAGTCCAATTACTCCATGAAATCCATATCTAAATATTCCTGAAGCCTTTTTGAAGAAATTGAGTCGTTTTGAAGGCCAAGGAAGACGGATTGGAGCTCTTTATTTCATCTCGGACTGGATTGAACTACTTTCAATATTTTGGCTATAACTTGAGTTAGGAATGTCTGATTAGGCTGAAATTTTATGGGTAGTTTCCTAAGATATTAGGCTACAAGTTTGTAGTTCAGGTCCAGCCCTAATTAGGCCTCTAGGGTTGTAAACAAAGGGATTACAGAATCAGAACGGGAAAGATAGAGAACTGGACAGTTTTACTAATTTCTATTGTTCTTGAGTTGTTCTCTAATGGAAGGCTAATTCTCTGAGTTGATTCAAGAAAATTTGAGGTTCTTCTTTCCTGGAATTATGAGATCTTAGTTTGTATGGTGGTAACTGTAATTGAATTTCCTTTTTCCTCATCTATCTTTTCTGATTTGCATGATCTATTGACTTGGATATTGATTTGATATAATCTTTGTTCATTTCCGTAAGTTATGTTTTTAATTTAAATTGGTAAGTAAATTTTAGTTGATTAATTAGAATTTTTCATGAGAGAAAAAAGGATGAATGATTAATTTAGGATTCTGAATTAATTCATTTAATTTGACTGAATTCTATTTTTAAATTGGTTTTGATCTAACTTAGGGGTTACGGCGATTATCTAACTTAACTAATCTTAATCAATTAAATCCTAGGCGATTGTCTTGCATAGAATTCATGAATTGTTGCAGCGATTCCAAATAATTCAAAGCTAAATAATCAATTATAAAATCCAATTTAGAATGATCTGTGATTAATTTTTCGAAGAAACTTTGAATTCCTTGAATTGACTGTTTAATTTCATTGATTTCCCTCTATTTTACTTCTGTTTTTCAAGCTTAAATTTTTGCTCGTTATTCATTTAATTCATGCAACCAACCCCCTCCCCAATTTTGCATTCTGTTTTGCATAGTTTTTATTTACATACAGCATACAACACTATCTCTAATTCTGTTTCATTATAGCCTTTATAACCTGCACGTTTTGTGTTTGATAATTTGCATAGCATTCTGTGTTTAATAACATAATTAGTAAATGATCACAGAGATTTATTGAAAAGGATCTTCAGAGGTTCAACCTGGTTCCCACTATTTTTGCTGCAAATATTTTTAGGAATCAAAAAATTTAATTTGATCGATTTGACAGCTGCGATCAGAGGTCATGCCTTGAAGTGATTGCAACAAGATTCAATATAATGATGGACAAAATTGAGGTCATGCTTGTTATTGTGGCCATGGACTAGCAAGGTCAAATTCCTACTAGAAGTGGCATAGTAGCAAAAAGAAACAACAACAAAAAAATGCGGAGAAATTGTGTAATTGCTGTAACATGAAAGGCCATTGATCATGCATTTGTTGTTGTACACTATAATATAATGTTAAATTTTATCAAGAATCATAGAAAAATAAGAGGAAAATGATACAAACAAATTTTTCCTACAAAGACGCTAATTTTGACCATGGCCATATTGATTTAACTCATTTAGATCTAGCTGCTTCTTCTTCCACTATAAAGAAGGAAAATTTGATCACTTTATTGGAGATGCACGGAAGTGTTCAGAAAAATAAAGTCTTTCAACTTCTTTTGTTACAATTAGGCCTTTATTTTTAAGTATATTTCACTACTATTTCAATAAGAAATTTGACAAAGTTATTATGTTTTCAATTATATATGTGGTAATCAATAATGAAGATACATATTTTGTATACAATGCAACAACATACACTATAATTAAGGATAAGAAATTTCTCTCATTTTATAATGCAAAAAATCAACATTACTACTATTTTCATAGGAAAAAATTGATGGGTAGCTTCATGAGAATTAATATATCTTCACTTCAAGAAATAAAATTTTAAATTGATAATGCATTATATTCCACTAAATCTCAAAGAAACTTATTAATTTTCAAAGATATCTACTGAATGTTAGTATTCTTCATATTTCCCTTTTTTTGAACTGAACAAAATAAATAATTATAGACTATTCATCACATTTTCTCATATTTTCCTTTGTGGATTCCTTTCTATTTTCCTAGTTAAACCAAACAGTCCTTTAATTTCTTAAAAGTATCAATTTCTTAATTTTAACTAAGTAATTTTAAATATTTTCAAAGAAGTTTACAAAAGAATTTATTTCAAAAAAATTCAAGTTTCTACAAACATTTTCCTTTTGTATCAAATAAATGACTCCTTAATTAAAAAACTAAATGACTTCTTAGTGTTAATCAAATAACTTTGAATATTTAAAAAAAAAATTCACAAGAGAGTTTACTTTCAAAAAAGTTTAACTTTCCACAAAAATTTACCTTCTACATCAACTAAATGACTTCTTAAAAAACTAAAATGACACAAAAAAAATATTTTGAAGGAGCAAATTGATACAATTAGAAAATATTCAATCAATTTTAAAAATTTACCCTTTTTTGGCAATGTAATGTTATGAATTTAGTGAATTAATGTTTAGTGTATTAACTGATATATGTGATGGCATGGAATGTTAACAATATCATGACCTGGCGCTTAAATGATTTTTTTTTCTAATGAAAGATAATTTTATTCAAGCTGAAAAGTAAGCAATATCAATGAGGACGATTTCTTCAATCTGATGTGCAACCTGAGATAAGTTATTTCGATCTGCTTCGAATAACTTTAGAAATCCAATATGCCATCTTATGTGCAACTTCATTACAAAATGTCTTAGGTTCACTAGAACCAAAAGAACCATGAAAAAAGAAGAAGAAGAAAACAATATTCAAAATAAAAGACCTAAAAAAAGAAAAAGGCAAAAACTTAAATCTAAAAACACCAGAAAACTATTCCCTCCACATTATTCTTGAAAGCTTGTGAGCCATTTCAATATGCCAAACTCGCCGGAGAAGTGTGGCAGCGAAGGCCGCTGTTGCACGACAATAACCTCCCCTCAGATTGGAATTGATATATATGCTTATAGGTAGCGTTTGGTTCACAGAATGTTTTTAACATTCTCGAGAATGTTTAAAGGAATATCATATTTTTATATTTGGTTCAAAATTTAAAAAATAAATGTCTGAGAATGTCACATTCTTAAAAATATTTTTAATCCCATATTCCTTCATTTTATATTCCCATGTAATGGGAATGTAATATTAAAATATTTTAAAATAAGTTTATAGTGAACCAAATATAGAAATGTTATATTCCCGTTAATTAAATTTTCAAAAATCATATTTTTAAAAATATATATTTTTTTTAAGAATGTAAAATTTCATGAATCAAACGGCAGCGTAGGGGTTAGAATTGGGCTTGTACAGCAATTAATCCTTGTGAGCAAAGAGGATAATCCCTTCACGCAGTAAATGTTTTGACCACGGCTTCGAAACTTCCGTAATACCAACTTTTATTACAAGTAAAAATTTATGGTATTACCATATTCTTAATCTGAATACTATACAATAACTATATCTTTAATAAGGGAAAATATTTTATTTATTTGATATAAAATATGAAAGGTTTTAAAAAATAATTTCTTTTAGTTAAAAAGAATTTTTTTCTATTATTATAATTTTAAATATTATTTATTAAGTACAAATTATTAAAAATATATCAATTCTTTATTAATATATATATATATATATGTATGTATGAACAAATAAAATATTTTATTTTATTTTAATATCTTATAATTATATTTTATAAAAAATATTCTCCATTGAAATAAATAGAGATTTAATAAACAATTCTTTTTAAGAAAATTTTTAACTCTATTTATTTAATGTTAAATATAAAATTTTTTGAAAAAGTTAGGATGTGCTTGAATATGTTTTCTTTTTTTCTCAAAATTATTTTCAAATACTAGTTTTAAAAGTTATTTTTTAATTGTCAAATTTAAAGAAAATAAAGAATAAAAATTATTTACACAAGTAAAAAAAATATTTTATTTAATTACAAAACTAGCATTTACAACAAAAAAATTAAGAAAACATCAAAAAATTGTTTCAATTTTTCTATTTTTAAGTTAAACTTTTAGAGTTGCAACTTTTAAAAATATATTTTGAAAATAATTTGCCAAACAAGAATTTTTATTTTTAAAAATAAAAAATATTTTTAAAAATAAAAAAAACAAATTTCAACTTTCTTTATTTAAAAAATAATTTATTTTTTTATTATTATGATCTTAAATATCATCATTTAAGAATTTAAATGTGATTCTTTGTCAATGTAAATTAATTTTATACTATCATCTATCTATTTATTATTATATCAATAAAAAATTGTCAAAATTTTTATTACAATTAAAATTTTTAATTATTATTTTTTAATAATATATTTTCTTCTCATTCATTGATAATATAAAATATTTTACACTAATAATAAATCAAATATATACTCTTTTATCACTTCTTTATTAATATACATGAATAAATAAAATATTTTTTATTTTAATATTTTATAATTCTATTTTAAAAAACATGTTTCATCTAAACAACCATAACATTAGTCAATAGTTCCTTTTAAGAAACATTTTTAGTGTTTATAGATTAGTTGAGTTATGGCCCTTATTGTTCAAGAATGCACTAAAGAATTATGGAGAGTCAATGGGTCCAACAAAAATAATATATATATATATATAAAATAATTTTTTATTTGATATGATTGAAAAGTAAAAAGCTAAAAAATAATTTATTAAATTATAAAATTTCTCCTGTTGTAAGTCATTAAAATTGTCTAACAAGTTCTACAATAAGATAATTTTATAATTACGAAATTTTCTATTCATTTTCTGTACTTATTTGATAAAAATATTTTATTAGTTTTTTATTTATTTTTTAAATTTTTTTCTTTTCTCACCTTGAATTTTTCATAACATTAAATACTCAAAAATTATTTACAAATTTTTTCACATATTTCTTTATTTTATTTTCCAAGAATCCAGACAAAAACTAATCAAAGGAAGCTCTCCTTCTTCCCATTGTTTATTTGAAAAAAAAAAAAAAGAGTTTATTCTTAAGTTTATAATCTCCCAACAAACGATTGACTCCTCAATTATAAAATTCTCCGCCGGAAATATTTCCCGGGAACCCACCTTAGCTGTGGGGGGCAGGTGCCAAAATATCCAATAATCTATAAAGAAAATTTTCCACACGCCGCCAATAGTAGATGAAATAATGTTATAGAAAGTTTTATGTTTAAAAGAGTAATATTTTCATCGTTAAATTATTTTTATCATATTAAAATTTATATATTTTAATTTAATTTACTTATTTTAAAATTTAAAAAGTAATTTAATAATTAAAATATTTAATTTCTTAAAATATGAAACTCCTACAACATTATCCTAACTATTATAGTCATCTTCACCTCTGGTCTAAAGTTTAAACTTTTAATTTAACACGTCGCTCAGAGGTCAGAAATAAATAGTCACTACCAGACTCGGTTGTTTGCTTCATAATTAATGAATGAAATATGTCAATTTAAAGAAAATTATTTGAAGGTTGATGTAAAATATATATATATTTTTTAATTTTATGAGAGCCGACGCAAGTGATTTTGATCCATATTCTTTCATAATCGGGGAGATGGGAACTGTAGTGTCTCTTCCTTTACTTAATGACAAGCAGAAGTTTAAGTTTTAAACGGAAGTCCTGAACTTCAAACAATATTTATATGATGAACCATGAAAGAAGTTACGTTTATACCAATCAATCAATATAATATCATTTTCATGCATTACTTTGATCTTATCATGAGAAGCCATAAAATTTTTAAATAAATTTTGCACAAAATATTTAATCTCTTGCAGACAAGTGGAAACATGTTAATCAAACATTTTTCATATATAGGAGATATATTATTATTATTACTATTATTTTTATTGGTTTTAAAAGTGATAGAGGGAGGGAGAGAGAGAGAGATAAAAATTACATAATAAGTTTTATCGAATAAAAGATTATAACACCTCAAATTTTAACAATTAGAGTCGTAATAAATGGATCATAAAACCAAATGTCTAAAAGGCATGGAATTTTATTTGGAGTTTGCTTATGGAGCTAAGGTCTTAAATGAAATGCCTTCCATGACTATTTGTTTGGTATTTGATTCAGCTTATTTAATAATTAAATTAATTTAGAGAAAAACACGCTAACTTCTTAATTTGAAAAAATTACACAAATCCTCCTTTTAGTTTAAAACTCCCTCAAATATTCCTTGAAATATCAGAAAATATTACAATTAAATAAAAATTTAAATTTTTCATCAATAAAGTGATGAGAAAAGATTCAAATAGATTTCAAATTTAAAAACATTAGATATTTTAAATGTTTAATGACAAAAGATATATTATGATTTAATTCAAATGACAAAAATAAATTACAATTATATCAAAATTTAATTTCTTTATTAATCATATTTTAACTGTTAGAAAATAATTAAAACATATATTTAGTATACATATGATCATAAAATATTTATAATATTTCATATTTTTTAGTTAAACTCTATATCAAAAATTTGAGTAAATTTTTACTTTAAGGTATTTAGTTTGCAGAGTGTTTTTAACATTTCCGGAAATATTTTAAAGGAATATCATATTCCTATGTTTGATTCAAAGTTTAGAAAAAAAATATCTAGGAATGTTACATTTTCAAAAAAAAATTTAACTCAACATTCCCCCAAAATATTCTTATGGGAAGAGGTGAGTATCTCAAATTCCTATAGAATAAGAATGTGATATTAAAATATTTTTAAAAAAATTTATAATGAACCAAACATATAAATATTATATTCTCATTAATTAAATTCTCAAGATAATGAACCAAACATATAAATGTTATATTCTCGTTAATTAAATTCTCAAGAATCATATTTTCGAAAATATAAGATCCTATAAACTAAATACCACTAAATGGAAACCCCATGTAATTTTATTAAATACCGGGGGTACTATATTTTACTTTAATGCTTAAGAGTTTTGAGCATGTTCTTAAATCAAAGGGAGGTTCAAGTTTTGGGTAATTGTGTTACATATCACATAGGTCAAATTACTGTTCTTTCAAATTTGAACATAAAACCCAATCAATCAATGAGTTTAATTAGTTTAAAAAATTCTCCAATCTCTCAACATGGAAACAATTAACTTAATTAAAATAGGAAAAATGCAAAACACCTTCTCAAAAGGGCTGTTGGATTTTGCTTCAATAAAATTTGAAATTAGACAAAATCTTGGAATCAATTCTCATAATCACACAATCAAACATGCCATTTAATTTCTTGATTTTTCGAGAGCTCTCTAAATAAATCACGATATCATTATGGGGTTACTTCACTACCTTTGATAAAATTATAAGTTTTATGAGATTTTTTTATAAAATTTATAATACTTTACATAAAATGAATTATAGAGTGTATCTGTACACATAAATTTTATATTTTTTTTCATATGATCTTATATATATATATATATATCTTACAGCATTAATAATAGTGATTGTTGTGCAAAAATTTTAGAAATTTAGGAAAAAAATTATAAAATTTATAGAATAAACTGCCTTTATTTTAAGGAAGTACCAAAGATAAGAATGACCATACATTAAAATTTTTTTCACAACATTTTAAATTCATTTTCAATTTTCACATAGTTGCTTCATTTCTATTCAATTATATAATGTAAAAGTTAATTGAAAGATATGTGAAAAAATGACGTTACAAATGAATTTCTAATAATAGTATAATAAGGTGAAAACTCCCAAGCTCAAATAAAGTACTTTAACATAGACACTAAAAGATGTATGAATAAGATTTTTACAGATAGATAAGATGGTTAAGCTATCCTGGCTTTACGTATAAATTCTAATTACAATCTTATTACTAATTTCAATAAAATAAAAAGGTTTTTATTATCTATTACGTTAGATTTAATTTGCTTGTAAAAGAATTTTCATAACTAAATATTAATAAAGTATACGAACTATTTTTTTATTTATTATTATAAAATTTATAGATTATGGTGATTTATTATTGACTTAAGGCTAGCTTTTACTAATAAACTCTACAAAACGCAATTTATTATTTGCTAGAGCTACAATTATTAATAAATAAATAATTTATTATATTATTAAATTTTCATTCATTTATTATTCTTTTTATTTCTTTTTATCAATTAGTAATAGGATGATTCATATTTAAAGATAATATAGGAAAAATTAAAAAAGGAAATAAATACATTTTTGATAATGTAAAGTGACAAATAAAAAAGGAGAACAAATTCTTTAAAATCACAATTAAAAATAAAAAAGAAGGAATTTATATCATTTTTATTTTAAATTTATTGAATAAAATATCTTATTATTATAAATATTTATTTAGTAAAATCTGATATGTTATTAAAATATTATTTATTAATATAATTTATAGATATTTTATATTATTTTTTATTTTTTTAATATTTTTGTTAATGATTTAGGCTCAGAATTCATGTCTAATTATATATCACTTCTTTTTTACTTTATCATTATTTCTAGATTCCCATTTATTAAAAGAAAATTCACATGATTTTTATTTAATTTGATCTAGTGGTAAGCTCGTAATTAATATTTACAAAAAAACAAATTTATAAAGCCTTTTACATTCATCTAAGTAATATGATGTTCGAATTACCTTGTTCACATGTTAAAATTTTATCCATAGATTTTTGTGAACATCCATGCCCAAATATTTTACATGTACGTGGAAGTCTTCACCTTATCATTATTGTTGAAAAAGTATATGAATAAATCGTGCTATTAAATGCAATGGATAATTAAAATGGATAAATGTTAGTCCAAGGCCTTGTGCAACTTAGAGAATTTAGGGCCAATTGATTTGCAGGATCATATCTTCCCAGCAACATTAACATTTTTAGGAATGTGATATACATGATTGTCACGTTATTATATTTGATTTAATTGAAAAGCTTCTAGAAAATATTATAATATTATATTTTATTTAATTTATATGATTTTTAAAATATTACTCAAACTTTTAAAGAAGTCTTGCTCAAAAATTGATCAACTAATGGTGAAAAATTAACTTGTCAAATAGTAATTGGTAATGAAAAGTTAATTAATTAGAAGTTATGAGATAGTAAGTGATAAATAATTGTGAGTAATAATTATGGTTTTGTTCAGAATAGTAAATAAGTTCATTTATAATTTATTAATTTAATTAATAAGTTATCAATTAATTTTTAAAGATATTTCATGCATTAATTTATTAAAAATAAGTTCTAATTTAATAGATTATTTTTAATTTTTTATAGCTTATAAGCTAGCAATTTTTAAATTTTTTCAAATTTATATTTTTTTATTAATTTACAATTTATGCAATTAATAGATAATTATATTTTTATTTTATATAATAAATAAATAATTAAGTAAGTAAATAAATGTATCTCTATATTATATATTAGATGTAATATTTTCTTATTTCTTAATATAACATGCAAGTGTCATTCTTATAATTTATTACATATTATTTTGTCATTTATTTTAAATTTATCATTTGTTTTAAATGAAAATTCAATTTATCTTTCTAATATCAAATTAATTCTCAATAAAAAATTAAATTTAAATCTCTATTTATTACTAAAACTTATACCTATCTATATATTTTATTTTCATAAAAATCTTTCTAAAGTATATTTATGTTTTATATTTTTTATCTCTCCACTTTTGATCACTTCAAAAACAACGCTTTATTTAAAATTAGAGTTTTCATCTTCATTTTTAATATATATAAGTTCACAATTACATAATTATTTCATTATTATAAAAGGTTTCCAAAATTATATTTATATTTTGTTTCTTTTCTTTTTTTCATCTTGAACCATTTCAAAACCATTATCTTATTTAATATGAGAGTTTTCATTTGCATCTTCAATATTTATAAATATAATCTTACTACTTTCAACCTTTTGCTTAATTCAAAATTTCTATCATGTAAACTCTTTTCTATAATTTCTTTTACTTTTTTATGCTATTATTATTGTAATTTGATTGTTTTTTTTTGTTATGAATAATTTATTTCATTAGATTTCTACTTTTCTAAAAAAATTATAATTTAATTAGTTCTCATTAACTTACTGGATTCTTGATACATAAAACTACAAAAACATACATTTTTTCACACTATTTAATACACACTCTTTAATATAAAAAAAACATAATTTTGCAAGAAATTATAGAAGAAGGAGAACTACCATGTAAATATATGAATTATTAGTTATAAATTTTTTAAAAAAATTTATAGTTGATAATATATATAAATAGGTCACCTTTTTTTACCTTAAATTTGTATCAAAACATTGAAATCAACAAATGTAACATTTCCTATTTTGAAATTTAAAAATCATTCTATCTTTATCTTCATCTTATTTTATTTAAAAAATTTCTATTTTCATCTGATTTCATTTGAACATTTTCTATTTTTTTATGTCCATTTAATTTAGTTAGAAATTTTTTTATCCTTATCTTTATCTTATTTCACATTTAATTTAAAATTTGTAAATTTTTATACACAATACACTTTCTCTTCATTTGCATTTAATAAAATATCCCTTCACATCCATATACAAATGAAAATTCCACTTACACCTATTAGAAAAGCTTAAATTCAATATTGGATAATATTTGTCACTAAATACCTTAATTGTTTATCTTCATTTAATAGATTCTCACCATAATACTTGTAATTTTATTTTTTATTTCATAATCTAATTAATTATTTCTTTTTTATATTATGGGTCCATTTATTTTAGGAAAAAATAAAATTTTAAGAAAATACTTTTCTAAGAAAATATATTTCTAGAAAATGAATTGATTTTTTATTATTTGGTGCATAAAGAAAAAATATTTTTTGGTATTTGGTGCAAAAGAAATTAGTTCCATTTAAAGTAAATCAAAATTATTATAATTTACGAACTTTAAAAAAATTTATAAAATTTTTATTATTCTCAGTGCCTAATGCTGTAATGATGATTTATCTCCAATAATAAAATATATATTAAAGGCATTCTAAAATCTTATATATAGATTCAAATAATTAATTTAATTAATTATTATGAAATATTATATAATAGAACATCCATCATAAGGAAGAAAAAGAGAATATTTTAGTCAATATTACATGAAAATGTGCACTTGACTTTAATAAATAAAAATAAATTTTATAAAAATAAAAATAGAGTATCTATTTGAAAATATTTAATAAATAAAAATAAATTCTGCTTATAATCACAATTGTATAATAAGGTGAGAAGGTAGAAAGTTTGGGCTTGGACATGAATGTATTAAATAATAAGAAAAACAAATTCCATTTCTCAAAATGTGAAATTATTTTTCTAAAAAATAATACAATTTTTTGGTTGACCAGAATTTATTTTCGTATTGATAAAAAATTTTAAATGTCCAAATAGGAAAAAATTAGAAAATGAATTCTAAAAATTCATTTTCCTCTCAACCAAATAAACCCTATATTCTTAAATAATTATGTCATTTCTCTGAATTTTTTCTGTGTCTTTAACATTTTTTATTCGAACTTTAATTAAAACGTAGATCAACTTTTCTTCTAAAGATTTGTTACTTTCTACATACTTTTTATTTATTTATTATTTTATATTTGTGATTATATCAAATTTCTTTTGCTTTTGCTATCATTTTTTTAATAAATTTTTGGATTCATGACTTTAGGATACTAAAGATTCATGATATTATTTTGATGGTATTGTTGTGTGGCTATAAAGGATGTTGCAGATAACTTTTTAACATTTTAGAAATATTATTTTTAGAATAAATTTGAAATTGTAATCTTTAGTTGATTTCTAAGGAAGGAAGTTTATTCTAATGTAACTTTTGGAAGATATTAAAAATGAATAAATTGGTTATTGATATTTTCCAATCAAAAGATATTCTTCTCTTTCACGTAAATAAAAAATAAAAAATATTTAATGCAAAAATATTAAATTTTACTTAACATATAGATCATAATTTGTGAAATTTTAATGTGATTGTAATATAAAACTATTACTTTTAATAGTTTTTATATTGCAATATGGTAAACAAAAAATATATTGCCATTAAAAAAAAATTTATTCTTATCGTTTATCATATCATTAAATATTAATATTAATAATAATTATTATCTTAAAAAATAGTATCTTATTAATACATATTTGAATTTAAAATTAATTATTTAATTGAATGTTGAACAAAATGAGTGGAGAGATGACTTTTTTTCCCTAAATTTATTTTATTTTATTTTATTAAATGCCTTCTCTTTTAAATATCTCGAAACTAAAGAGATGGCTTTTTTTTTCTGAATTGGTGATTATATAATCAATTTTTATCTAATCTCATTATAAATTATTATTAAATAATTATAATATTATGTTATTAAAATAAATATTCATTTGTAATATAAAATTACTATTTTTAAAAATTTATTTTATACTATAATATGATAAATAAAAAATATATTGCCACTATAAAAAATTATTCTTATAGTAAATTATGTTATTAAATATTAATATTAATATAAATAATTATACTAAAAATAATATTTAATTAATATGATATTTAAATTTAGAAATTATTACCTATTTGAATATTGAATAAAATTAGTGAAGATATGACTTTGTTTTCCTAAAGCTATTAGTTATATATTAACTAATTTTTCATCTAATCTTTTTTATAAATAATTAATGTATATAATTATAATATAATATTATTGAAATAAATATTTATCCATGTAATGCAAGAGTAACTATCTAGTAATATTATAAACCTAGTATAAATAATTAAATAAAAAACAAGAAAATAAATAAATGTATGATTTCAAAAATCCTAATTCATTAAAATTTAGATAATTATATTTTTACGTTAAATCCCAGATAGATAAGAATAAATAAACAAATGTATGATCTCATGAATTATAATTAACTGAATTTTAGTTATTATAAATATATAAAAATTTGTATATAAATAAATATGGAATATCATAAAACATAATTAATTATATTTTATAAATAATAATTAAATAAAAACTATGTGAATAAATAAATATGTAAAGTCATAACATACAATTAATTAAATTTTAAACATATTAATTATATTGATATAATTTTATTTTCAAACAAAAAATTAATTTATATATCTATTTATATCAACATATTTTTTATATCATTCTACATTTTTAATTAATTTAACAATTAATTTTATAAAATACTTCTTATATAATTAATTAATTTATCAACTATCAAATAAATTATTAAGCAACAATTACCTTATCAATTATCAATTAATTTATTAACTTTTTTGTATGAAAAATAGCTTATAAGTCGAGGTCTCATGGAGGGCGTTAGCCCCAAATTTTTGAAATATTAAAATTTATTCTACGGTTGTAAAAGGTTTTCAAGAAATTTTATATATAATTCTCTAAAAATTAAAATGCTTCAAATGCCTTTAATAAATTGCACACTAATCCACTAAAAATTTATGTCTAGCTTTGCCTCTAGCATCATACTAGCATGACCTACGATCGTAAA
Organism: Sindora glabra; assembly: GCA_020226215.1. Lineage (NCBI taxonomy): Eukaryota > Viridiplantae > Streptophyta > Magnoliopsida > Fabales > Fabaceae > Sindora > Sindora glabra. The sequence continues at coordinate 29,308,154 of CM035227.1, read as the reverse complement.
TGGGGGTCGGTCAGAGTGATAACAGTGGTAAGGCATTAATAGAAAGAAAGGTAAAATAATTTTTTTATATGTCTAAAATATTTTCATATTATAACAATGCAAGATACTCATATTTTTATAGGACTATTAATAGAAAAATACAAAAATGAAAATATTTTAAAGAACGTTCATATTTTTAACTAATCATTTTTAAAAAATACATATGAAGTAGATATGAAAAATTTAGCATTATTCTAAAACATTCTAAAATATATGTGAAAGACTTGGCGGATATGATGTTTTATGCATATCACTACTATTAACTTATGAGCAAGTGTGTTCAAATTACATTGCACCCCAGTTGAGCCAAATTTGACCTCCAACTAAATATAGAAAACTGAACATAAATTCATCTTGATACTTGTTTAATGAGCAAATCAAGTTGGAATAATTTAGTTATTAAAATTAAAGATCGTTTTGAAGACCTTATATAAATCAGATCCTGAAAGAAAGTTCATTATGTTATGTTAGGGAAAAAGCCCTTGTCAACAATTTTTGTACTCAAGCCTAATCGCAATTATAAAATTAAATTAAAATTATTTTATCTGCTAATAATTAATAATCTTTTGCTTCAGTCGTAGATACAAGTACTATGATCAGCCTGTTAGACTATTTAACTGAGTTTCTGCTATTCGTCTTTCATGAATTCAATCTCATTTATCTTATAATATGTTTAGTATTATAAAATAGAATGGAATAAAAAATATGTTTAATAAATATTGTGGAATGAAAATATTTATTTTCTAGGGAATTACCGTTCCATTAAATGTTAAAATTCTTATTTTATAACAAAAATAATAGAATGGTCCATTCTATCATTTTAGAATAAATTTTTATATTCTTATACCTTATATCTTTTATATATTCGAAAATTATGCTTTATCAATAAATAATAAATATATTCTATTTTTTAATATCATATCATTAAAATATTTCATTAATTATATTTTTAATAATAAAAGTTAAGAATATTTTTTATTTTTAATTAAAATTATAAGATAAAAATTAGTAAATTAAAATTTCATGCCTTTATTATAGAAAATTATTTGTTAGTTATAATATTGATAATTATAATTTTTTATGTTCAATTATAAAAAATTATAATAAATAGAAAAATGATAATATCATCTTTCTTATATAAATATGATTTTAATTTTACACTTTATTTTTATTTATAAAGGTGTAATTGTTATTAATTTTTTATTCCATTTCTATAATATTTATTATACAAATATAATTATAAAATAAGATATCCATTCCATTTGTAAATATTAAACATAATTATAAAGTAATTATTTCATTCCATTTTATCGTATCAAATGTAATATTAAATTTTGAGCTTATATGTTATTAACCAATTTGATAAAATAACTTAGTTAAAGTTAGGAATGTCAAATGGGTCAATATCCTTACTCGGTTCATATCTATTATAAATTTAAACAAATTTAAACTTTTAAATTAGATTCATCTTTGGATGCAAGTAATACTACCCAGTCCATCACAACTTGATCCATCGCAACATAACTCCTATTCACAAACTCGTAATTAAAATTCATAGGACAATTTATATTCATAGCAAATTATGAAATATTTGAACTTTTAAAATTGGATCCATTTTTTAATGTAAATTTTATAAATCGATTTATCGTAAATTCAATCTATTGCAAATTGATCCATATTCACAAAAGACCGCTCATTTTACATTTTTAAGTAGCTTTTTTATTTTCATGACTGTGCACATTATTAACCTACAACAAATTCCTGTCCAAAATATGGACCATGTCAACATTTTGTATGCAATAATGGAATATAAAATAAGAAGAGGTTGATCCACTTATTATATTTTTATCATTACTAAATTCTAAATCCTAAATTTTAAACTTTAAATTTTATTACCATATTTTTGTTATTTCTACGTAAGGATACTCTACGTTGGCATAAATAATGCCTATCAAAGAAAAAAAAAATATTTTACTCTAACGATTACGTCTAGTGGATTAATGGGGGATGACTGCAACGACTGCATTGAAAAACATCACATCTGTAAGAGGTGAAATTGAAAAGCCAAAGACCGTAAAAGTAACCACACCTATCAACGACTCTAATAGTCGCTTACTTAAAAGTACTAAACTTTAACCACTAAATATTAATCCCTAAATACTAGTCAATTAAGAAACCCTCAAACCTCTAACTCTAAACTCTGTCAACTAAATCCTAAAACTATGCCCACTAAATCTTAAAATCTTAATCACCAAATGCTAAGCCCTAGCAATTTGATTCAACCTTAAACATTAATTTTTTTTGGGGGGAGCATTTTTGCCTTATATATTTATAAGGAAAAGAAACCTTTATTATTCTGATATTGAAAACATATAATAAATGCCACAAGTTTTGGTTTAAAATGTGATTTTCAACATATAATAAATACTCCTTATTTATTTTTTAAATTAGAGAAAGAAATAAGAAAGGAAATTTGTTAGCTTAAATTAAAATTCCTTTTTGCTTCCTTTTTATTAAGGGATATATTCATATTCCTGAGAGTCGGATGGAAGGAATATATGAGATATTCCTAAACTATTTTTCTGAGACAGGGTGATTACAATTTCTTAAACTTTATTTTTATGACCTTATTTTTTTGTGAAATTTCAATTTAATAATTTAAAATATATGAAATTAATTATATTTATTTATATTTTATAGGTATATATATTTTCAAAATCATATGATTATTTTATTTTTTCAACCCATAGACCAAAGCCTCCCACAAAAAAAAAGTTACGAACAAATCATTATTTTATCAATTCACTAGTTCAATTATTGATTCATTAATTAAATTGATTTTGAGTTAAAAATATAAATTATATGTATGCACTTATATATATACAATAGTATTATATATATTTATAATTATAAAAACAGGTCACGGTGAAACTAAAAAAAAATAATATAAGTTAATAATATAAATAAATAAGTAATAAAATATAAGTGATATATCAATAATTTATGTTAAAAATATTTTTAAAAAATAAAATAAATTCAATTGATTTGAAATGATAAAGGCATTACACTTTAATTATTGTGAAATTTTAAAATTTTTATTTTTTACAAAAAAATGTATATAATTTTTAAAAATCGTTTCCCCAGTCTAATTCACTAATTTCTACTAACTCACATCGATTTTAGCATATTTGCATTGATTTTGGCCTATTTAAATATATATTCAATCTAATACTTCTAATCAAATTATAGTTCATTGGCCAATTCATTGGTTCGTTGGACCAACCGACCAGTTTGATGTGCTTTTTAAAATTATGTGACAAATTAACTACCAAGTGAATAGAAATTTCAAAAAAATCACCAAAAAGCAAATTACACAAACTTCCTAAAAGCCTAGCCATTATATGAAAACTCAGTATTTGACCCAGATTATAAGAGACCAGCCAAGCAACATACTTAATCCCCTTTCTATACGTATGAGAGACCTCAATTCTCCCCGATCTTAATTTAAATTTTGAATGAAATTTTGTGAATGGATTCCTTTCTCCTCTCAGAGATTCAACTAAGAGTTCAAAATTAGATTTCAAAATAGCATGTTTGTATCCCTTGCGTCAAGCTAGTAGTGATAAATCATAAAAAGTACCCCATAATTCAGCCATAAAAGATGAACATAAAACCAAATTTCTGGAACAACCAATAATCCATGCCCTATTGAGTTCTTTACCAGTCCACCACAATCAACAGGTTATGGGTTATATTTTGAAGCATTATCAATATTAATTTTGACTCACTCAAGTGAAGAAGGATCCCAGTGAATATCAAGAGAAATACGCTTCGGAAATTGCCGATTAGAATTATAACTAAACAGAACTTCTAGTACATATTTCACATATTTTAAGGTAAAACCACGAGAATTATCAGCCAATAAAAATTTTGAGCAAAAGGATGACCATCTCATCATTTCCAAATCAACTAAATTGCAGCCCCTCACACGGGAGGCAATGAAAGTTAGCAAATTGTCCCAATTGTTGTTTCAAATTAATCTCAAACCATACTTCTCTACCCATCCCAAAGAATAAGGCTCTGTATTTGGTGGCAAGGAGATTTAACTAAACGCCTTTCAACATGGTGCAGTCCCCAGGGCATGTAAAACGACTTCAGTAGCCGAATTACATAGTCCACATAAAGCTGAGCCCAAACGCCCAGCACTTCTCAATTCATTAGCTGCCAAACTATCATGGCAGCATCTCCAAATACTAATTTTTTATTTTATTACGTATATATATGGCGCAACGTGTCCTAAGTTTTTTCTTTTTTCTTTTTTTTGGTAGAACTAAGTTTTTTCAAACTTTGTCAAGTCAATGTTTTCATCGCATCTTTGTGTCCTAATTTTGCAAGGTGAGTTTTTCATGCATTAAATCTTTTTTATAAATTCAGTATTTAATAATTTATATTAAATTTTATATTTTTTAAATAAGAAATATTTAATTTAATGACTCACAATTTAAAATCAATTTATATATACATTAAAATTTATTCAATATATAATAAAATTAATCTATATTCAAACTTGATATTATAATCGACAACCAATAAAAGAAATGAGATTGTAGGGCTGGTTGCAATGAAACTTTGGCTCTGTTTTGCATAATAAATAAGTTAGTTTATAACTTATTGATCAGGTCAATAAGTTATAAACTAACTTCTAGAGGCATTTTTCGCACTATCTTATAAATTATTACAGGTAACTTATAAGTTCTGATTTAATAAGTTACCCAGAGTAGTGCATAGCTTATAAGTTATTATTTTTTTAAACTATTTTCAAATTTACCCTTATTCTTTTCATTAATTTACAACTTATATCTTTTGTAATATAAATTTAAATAATTTTTATAAAATATAATTAATTATATTTTAAGTAATTATAATTTTATAATAAATAATAAAATAAAAATTATATAAGTAAATATAAGTTTATAAAATATAATTAATTAAATATTAAAAATTATACTTTTATTTTAAAATTTTTAATTACATTAATATAATTTAATTTTTAAATAAATATAAATTATTTTAATTATATATGTATTTATATTAATATGTCCTTTTATATTATTTTACAATTTCAACTAATTCAATAACTAATTTTACGAAATACTTTAGTTAGTTTATCAGTTATTAACTATCAATTATAAGCTATCAGCTATCGGCCAACTTATCAAAAGTCTTTATAGTCTCTCTTGTGCCTGCAAGAAACAGGAAAGGAAAAACTGCATAGCAGCTAGGAAAAAAACCTTTTTATAAAGAAGGGATGATAAAATTATTATACCCGCATATATAAAATCTTGAATTTAAATTCAAATATAAAGAAATGGATAACTTTAAAAAAAATTCTAAAACATTTTTAAATAATAAAAAAGTCTATTATCCAAATTAATATCCCTTAGGGACTTAAAAAAATAAAACATCAATTTATTTACTTACAAAGGACAATATTATAGTCGCTAATTTTCCCCAAGAATGTCCCACATTACAGAATCTGAGCTAGGCTACCCTCAGTCTCAGTATATGTACAAAATCTACCAACTGCACGCATGAACAGCATTTTCATTTTTTATTTTTTCCAATGCATGGATCAGTGAATTTATCATTTTACTTATTTATAACAACAATGCTATAAGTGAAAATGAGATTCAAAATTAAATTTTAAATATAAATTAAAAATTATTATTAAATATATAATGATAGAACAAATTGATAAAATTTAATTTAATAAATATAAAAATTTCAAAATTTAATTTCAACTTTTATTTTTAATATTTATAGTATTTATTTTATAATTATATCTCTTTTTCAATTTTTTTAAACATAACCAATATGAACAAATCTCCTAACCGTACACGGTTCTTGTTCTGCCCGTACCCACCATCTTCCCTTCAGCGAACTATCGGGTCCAACACGATTCCCCCGTTCCCTAAGAGATGAAACGTGTGTTTCTTCTGAAACAAACAAAGAATATAAAATATTAACAATTCTATACATAAATATAATTTTAAATAAATTTTATTCTTGTTTTTATTTTCCAAACGAGGGTGAGAAAATATTCACATTAAATGATGAATTCTATAAAATAAACTGGCCTTAAATGCTTAATTAGTCAATTCAAATTTTTGTAGGCATCAGAATTGGCATTGTTGGTGCCCTTCTTATTCATTGCAATAATGCAATTATCGATACTTATAGCTTAAACTCGTATAATCTTCTTTTAATTAAACTTCTTGTATTAAACATAAAAAAAAATTATTTGCGTTTCTAATAAAAAAAATTAGTCGTATAAAGGATTTCCCCTTTATGAACAAAGGTCATCCCTGAATTTAACTCATTGTCTTGTTTGTAAAATAAATTAAAATTAAAAATATTTTATTCACGCAATATCACGTGTAAAATTACTTAATGGAAATCAGCATTTTAAAGTCGTTGGTTTTCTTTGCCATCAAAACACTATTATTTTTTTTTGAAATAATACACTATTATTTTTCTTATAATAATAAAAATAATAATCCATAGAATATATATAAGTAAAGTCTTGAATTCAAATTCAAATATAATCGATAGGAAAGCTCCCAAGAGTATCATTGAGAACTATTACACCATTTAGCTGCCGGCGTAAAACACTATTATTGTGTTAGTAATATGATTTGAAATAAAGGAAATTTTCTACTAGAAGACATTTTCCGCCCAAACAATCCTCTCAACAAGCAAAATCATAGTGCTCCATGCCTCCCTTTATTTCAATTTCAAACTTGTTTTTCCTTCGTTCACCTTTTTAGAACTTCTATCCTCATCTGGGAAAAAAATATTAATAAAAATGGAAAAAAAGGGTGAAGTGAATTTTGGAGAGCTATAAATACATAATTTTTTTTTTTGAAATTTTGAGTTCCAAAATAAAATTTGTCCTCTTCTTTTAAAAAATGACAGAAAAATGATAAAAGAAAAAGAAGAGGATTCATATCCATTATTTTTAAAATTAATTTTTATGTATTTATAGTTATAATTATAAAATAATAAAATAAAAAATATTCTATCTATTTAATATTAAAATAAAATTATAATAAAAATAATATCATTTATGAAATTATTTTTTCCTACTATTATAATATTATACGTCATTTTTATACTTGCAGATATGTAAATGGCACCAAACTTCTTTATTTATTTTTTTATGACTCAAGGGGATTGAGCTTAAACCAAAAAATAAAAAAAAAAATTAAGAATAAGCAATGTTGCGGGTGCGAGAGACTCCTAAATCATCACCCAGTAACAAAGCAAAAATTTTCCGTGGAGGATAGAGAAAAGAGTGAAGCCTTTTTCGAGATAAATAATGTTATATACATCAAATTAAATTTTAAATAAAATTAATAACTACTATTAAATATTTTAAGTGAGTTTGTAAACAATGGATTTGTGGTTTTTAAGCATTTGATTTCTCTAAAGATAGAGACTTTAATTGTTATTTTTGTGCTTAATTAAAAATTATATTACCCAAAATTACTTTCACTTGGTAATCTGAAGGGAATGTGCTCTCAAAAAATATGATATTAGGATTATTCATTTGTTATTGTTGGTTGGATTCCATAAAATTGATGGGGGTGAGAGTTAGTGGAAGATCTCGTTGGAAATAGATGGCAGTCAAAGAATAAATGTTGTCGTCGTTATCAATTTAAACGGAAATTTAATGCAAGGGAATTAATTATCCACTAATCATAATTCAAATATTAAATTATTCTTAATTTAAAATTAGAAAATTTTTGCTCCTGTATGATGAGTAAGATCTGCTAAAGTAGCTTTCCTCGGTAATTACCACTGACAATTTATATTCTTTTTATTTTTTTATCCATCGTACTTTAAAAAAAATATTTCTTTTTATTTGTTATTTTAAAATTGTAATGAAATATTAAATTTTTTTAATTTTATTTTATATTAATAAATACTTTCTTATTTTATGTATTCTATCATTTATTTTATCATATTTTTTATTTTTAACTATCTTAAATTATATATATATAAATTAATTTTAAAAATTTTATTAAAAATAAATAAATTAAAATGTTTTTTAATATTTATAAAATTAATTAATTGCAATAAATAAAAAGAAAGAAAGGAAGTAATACAACAACTCAAATGACTTCATTAATAATATGCTGATATGAAATATTCATAATATACTTATACAAGTTGTAGCACGACCCGTTTATTCCAAACTCATTTATTAATTTATTTATATTAGTTTTTTATTTTTATTTATTTAATATACTTCAAATATTAAAAATTTATTTTTTTATGTTATTTGTTCAAGAATCAATTAAAAAATTATTGAAAGTTAATTTTTATCTAATATTTAGTGAAAATATTTTTTTATTTTTCTTCATTTATCTTCCTTGTTACTTTATTTAAATTTTTTTATCTGATAAAGTTTGAAAACATATTATATATATATTTAGATTTTAATAAGAATTTACCACTCAATCAAAAAAATAAAACTCACCTTGTTATACAGGTTGTAACACGACCCGTTTATTCCAAACTCATTTATCAACTCATTTATATTAGTTTTTTTATTTTTATTTATTTAATATACTTCAAATATTAAAAATTTATTTTTTATGTTATTTGATCAAGAATCAATTAAAAAATTATTGAAAGTTAATTTTTATCTAATATTTAAGTGAAAATCTTTTTTTATTTTTCTTCATTTATCTTCCTTGTTACTTTATTTAAGTTTTTTTATCTGATAAAGTTTGAAAACATATTTTATATATATATATATATATATATATATATATATATATATATATATATATATATATATATATATATATATATATATATATATATATATATAGTTAGATTTTAATAAGAATTTACCACTCAATCAAAAAAAAAAAACCCATTGGAGTTGAGAAAAAATTGTTTTGCTATCATTATCATTACTTCATCGTTGTTGTTGAGGGATGTAAAAGGCGAGTTATTACATTAGGATTTAGGATTTTTTTTATCTTTATTACTTCTATTCTATTTTCTTCTTTACACTTAAACTTTTTAATTTAGCCTATTTATTTTAATCTTCTAAGAATTAGGACTTTTCATTTTAGTTTGTTAATATTTTTAATTTTAAACTTTTAATTTTTTTACTTTCCATTTTTAGATTTTTTATTTTTAAATTTTTACTTTAAAATTAAATGTTTTAAAGTATATTCCTTTAAAGGTTTAGTTTAAATTTTTAAATATTTTATTCTATACAAATTAATAATTAATAATTTTATATATTATATAATTTATTATTACAGATTACATAAGTTAAGTTGATTTAATTAATAATTCATGTAACTTAAACGAGTTAAAACGAATTATATAGGTTGACTTGAACCTAATAATAAATTTATTCAAGTTAACTAAGTTAATTCATTTATGACTTAAACCCAACTATGATTGACCTGAACTTGCATAACTTGTGTCGTGTTATTATATTATGTTGAAAATTGCTACCCTTATGGGATTTTACTTAAGGGAAAGGATATCAAAGGTTCCATTCTAATTTTTCTCTAAATTAATGATTGTTTAGGATAATCCAACTATCTTTCTAGCATTATAAGTAAGTAAATCATTTATTTAACTTTTCTTAATTTATTTAACTATGTTTCTAATTATTAAATAATAGAAATTAGAGATTTTGATGATTATCGCATAAAAACTTGTTGGAATGAAATTTTTTCTCTAAGTTTACGTAAGTATGTAAATGTTAACTTGTGATGAAATCCTAAGTTTGATAGTGTCATTAATGAATTAGTTGACAAAATGGTCCATTTGTTCAAAAATCCAATGAAAAGTTGGAAAACCCAACTAGTATATGAATATGAGCTTGAAAGTTATACCTAACAGGCCATATTTGACTATCATAGTCAAATACCACTAAAGATAGGTTACCTCTAGAGGCTAATACATGATTACAGTAATTAAATACAACTTGTAGGATTATTCTTCATGATCCCATACTCGATTACCATAATTGAATATTGTTGAATTTCTAATCTCTAAATGGTAGTATTCAATGCCATAATTGAATATGGATTTCAAAATTTACTTTTGGAATGCTATATTTGACTAATGTAGTCCAATACCTATAGTCATTTTCCTAAGTTAGGTTAATATTAGAATATTAATGCTTAGTTGCTTATGTAACATGTATTATAACGTAGTTGGATTATGAATAAGTTTATTTGAATCAAGAATGGTGAAACACTGCTTTATGATGTTTTATTTATGTTATTAATAAAGATGAAATCCTAATAAGGATGCATTATTAAATGAAAATGTGAATGAATATGGAAATATAGTGGAATGATACTAAATTGAAAATTTTTTGTGAATGGTTAAGTTTTTTAGAGGAATAAGATTGGATTTGTAAATAAGTATAGTTAACTAAGAAGCAAAAGGTGGATTAATTGTTTGTTATCCATTATCCTTGATATTGTACATTATCTTTGCTATTAAAGTGAATATGAATATTGTATGACATATGAATTTGGAGAATGGTTATGACTAATTATCAATATATATATATATATATATATATATATATATATATATATATATATATATATATATATATATATATATATATGTGTGTGTGTGTGTGTGTGTGTGTGTGTGTGTGTGTGAAAGAATGTGTAGCTATTTACATTTTCATTCAATGGATTATTTATTACTTAGTTAATAATTCAATATTTTAGTATTTTCACTATTACAAATGTGCTTGTAAAAGTTTCTCCACCTCTACCAACAATTTAAGAGTGAAAATCTCCTTAAAGTCATGAGTAGTGCAACTATTGTCCTTGATAATACATAGGTAAAAAGGTGTTGAGCCTTGTTAATAATTTTGAATATGTTACAATAACACTTTGTTATGTCCTTTTTAATTATTAGTAAATTAAAAATTATTTAGTGAGAAAGAATGGTTAAGGCAATAAGTAAATTTGATTAAGTTAGGAATCTTATATGTGAATATGGAATAAAATAAAATTAGTTAAATTGAAAATATGAGAATATGAATTTGGTGAGAATTTGATAGGGAAAACTTATTAGAATCATAAAGTATAGAATTTTGTAATAATATAAGTAAGTATATGAGTATGGAAGAGGATTAAGAGTAATTTTTCAAAAATACCCATTGGGCCTTATTTTCCTTCATTTCAGCCCCTCATTCATAATCTCTCATTTTTCTCCATTTTTCAACCCCTCTCAAGTCTTTCCACATAATCCTTCTATTACTTCATCAATCAAGCAAGGAAGATTTCAAATCTTTTTAATTTTTTCATCTAATCAAGGTAAGAACATTACTTTCATCAAGAATCTCTCCTGTTTCTTCTTAGTTGATGAAGAATTTATGACTTACTTGGTTTTATTAGATATTCTAAATCCTAACTTTATAACCTATAAATTTTAATATGATTAAGGTCGAAGGATCTTCAAACTAACTCTCTAGCACCATCTTCCATACAAGGTGAGTAGATAATATAGCAAAATTTATAAATTTTATAGTTAAATGATAGTATTGATGAAATATGGGTTATTTTGTGATATTGCTTAAATCACATTCGATTTGATATGATAAGAGTAATAAATGATAAGGAAAGATTATATAAGACGTTAAATAAATTTATTGATTATTATATTAAGATTTAGTGTGTAAATATATGTTTAGAGAGTATTTAGGATAGGATAAACAGTGAAATTTTCATAGAAAATTAAGATCTTTTTATGTGAATTAATTGGTAAATTAATTTTAAGGATCTAAAAGAAAAATTAAGTTTTAGAATCGAGTGATCAATTGATTCTAAAGGTCCGGAGGTGAAACTAGGATAGGTGAATCAATTGGTCAATCGATTCGCTAAGCCCAGAATTTTATGTTAACTTTGAAGAGGTATAACTCCTTCATCTTATATTTATTTTAAATAAATTACCCATTGATTTAAAAGTAATTGACTCTATTTTCAAATAGAATTAGTTTCAAATTAAAATCTTATATATTTTGAGATATCAACAAAATAATGGACAGAGGTTAAAAATTTTAAATTTTAAAAAATAAATTTTTTATATTTATCTTCAAAAAGATATAACTCTTTCAAACCTAGATAATTTAGACAAATAATCTTTCTATAAAAAGCTAATTGAGTCTATTTTTCACATAAAATAAATTTCATGAATAATCTATCTTTAATTTTTTAGCTATTCATAAAATATCACTCAAAGATCATAACTATGGTGACCATATAGTAAATCATAGCCAATCTATTCTATGTTTTCATGATTTATAATAGCCTAACATGGATATTTAGTTGCTAAACATCAAAGATAGAGTGGTTTATGTAAGTATAAGATGATTGCATAAGTTGAGTAATCATGATATAAGAAAGTAAAAGTTGTGTGATATAATATACGTTATAATGAACTTATTACATTACTCCTAGGATGAGATGTATTGAGAAATATTTTATAAATTGATTATTATGATACATGTGTCTACTTATAGCCATACAAGAGGGCATAATGATATTAATAAGTATTGTGATATATATTGAAATTAAAATATAACTGTGTTAGATAAAGTTTAAACTCTAATATTGAAAATTATATTATGAATCTTGCTACAATTGGCAATAAAGATAAGATATGTGATGGGGGTGATGTTATAAATATTGGATAGAAAATTTTTAATGACATGCTTGTAAAGAATATAAAGCAGACCCTGGAGGGATAATGATGGAAAGCTTGTGCAGGGTATAAGGTTGCATCAAGGGATAAAAGATGGATGATTATTTTATCTATTGTTTATTATTCTAAATAAAATATGACTTCATTATAGCTACCCTTGAGTATCTTGACATGAGATATTGAAATGAAATAATCATGTGATAATTTCATTATTATTGGCCCTTCATTTCTAATATGCTTAAATGTGATATGAATAGTTAAAGAAAGATAGTCTGATGAGTAAATTAATATAAAGTATTATTATTTTTATAAATTATTCACTCATTGAGCTCCGGATTCACTATTCCATAATTTATTTTATAAATTCTCAGGTTAAGCATCCACGTCTACCTCTTTAGAGTTAAATTTTATAGGAGCTCACTGATGATAATATGGTAGCACAAATTCTTGTACATAGAATATCTTGGGCCTTGTTTTATCATAGATATAGGTAGAGGAGATGTTTGAATTGATTCCTCATCTTTTGTGAAAACCTCGATCAATGCTTTCTTTCTAAAGTGTTATTTTCTTTATAAATATATGATATTTGTTATTCGAGATCAAGATAATTAATTATGAATAGGCTGTGAAAATTAAAAAATATATTTCATGCCGGTCACAATCAAGTCAGGGTTTTGATACACACTATTTGTAAATATTTTAAAAATACTTATAAAATATGTTGTTTCTAGATTTTATGTGATGGTACCGAGCTTAAAAATAATGCAAAAAGGTGGAATGAAAAAAAAATTGAATGGATGAAAATTTTCAAAAGCTACTGACTAGTTACTTGTTTCCACACTATAGAAAGTGAAAACTTAGCTATATAGACACTAATTATTGGTTGCATTGCAACAACACCACACGTCACAATACCCAGAATGGCAAGATCAATCTAATATAAATACAAAATAAATAATTAATTAAATGAATAAGTAAATAAATTTATAATAACTTAAAATATAATTAATTATATTTTAAAATTTTTAATTATATTAAAATAATTTGAGCCAAAAATAAATATGAATTATTATATTTTATCTATCTAATGATATTAATGTGTCCTTTTGTTTATTTTACATTTATTAAGATAGTTTAACAACTAATTGTACTAAATATTTTTGGTTAAATGCTAACTGCAACTCTAAAAGTTATGCTTAAGAATTAATAAATACTCTTCATTTATTATTGTTTTTAATTTTTAAGAGAATTTTATGGATAGCATTACTTAATAATTTGACTTTTAAATATATTATAATTATTTTTTAATTTATATTATTTCATAATATTTTTTAAAAAATTAAAAATAATAATAAATAAAGAATATTTATTAATTTTTATGCATAACCGTTAGGGTTGGAGTTAGCAAAAATACATATTTTTAAGAGCAAATAGGTAACTTCATTTTTGAAAAATTATATAGACATCAAATTATTCCTAAATTTTATTATGACATCAATTTAATTCACTTTCATTAAATTTGATATCAAATTGGTCTTATTGTTAAATTAACATCAAATTAATCCTAAAAGATTACATTGACATTAAATTTATCATAACTTTGGTTTTAACATTATATTAGTCCTGTCATTAGTACTTCTATTAGCAAATTTGAGTTACAATTAAATTTGCTCTCATCTAATTATGATTCAATTAAAAATACAAAATATTGAGTTGAGTTGAAATTTTAATTTTTAAGAGAAAGTTTTCTATTTTACTCTAAAAAAAAGATCAAACTTTCAACATCTAACAGGAATACTTAATTGGAAAAAAAATCAATCAATGAACAAAAAAAAGAGCAAATTTGTCAAAAGGTAAAACAAGTACTTAATCATAGTAAGGTAGATTTTAAGTCTATAATATAATAACTTAACTTAGAAAAATTGAGATTTTAAGAAAGATATTTTAAACCTTAATTATAGCAACAAAAAACATCAATCCAAAAGATAGTAGTACCAAATGCTAAAATAAATTGCAATTTACATAATAAAATTAAGATCTAATTGAAAATTACTAACTAAATGATAAAAATTTCAAAAGTGAACCATTTTCTTATTAAAAAAATAGTGGCGTTAAGATCATACACTTGGAAAAAATACATAAAAAAGTGAAAAAGAACAAAAACATAAAAAAAATAACAAAGCAAAAGAAAATAAAGAATGTTAATTACTCTTAATGATAAAAAATTCAACATATGTTAATTACTCTTAATGATGCAACTATAAAGTATGAAATATTATTTCACTTCTAAGATTCATATTTTTTATATTTCTCATTTATAAATGATAAAAAATTTAAAACTTTTTATTGTTTTGTTGATAATTTTAATCTAGAATTAATTTGATTGTTTGGATTGCAATCCATTTTTAGACAAGAAAATTAATTTTAAAACCTAATTCAATATTTTATATCTTAATTTGTCCATAATTAGATAAGAAAAATTTAATTGCAACTCAAGTTTTTTAATGGAAATACTAATGACATAATTTAGTTGATGTTAAAACAAAAGTTAGGGTTAATTTGATATCAACATAATCTTTCAACACTAATTTGATGTTAATCTAATGAAATTGAATTAAATTGATATCATAATAAAATTTTGAACTAAATTGATTTTAATCTAATTTTTCAAAAATGAATTTGCCCATTCACTCTATTTTTAATGCATGCAACTAATTTAATAGCTTTCTAATTCCAACTAACGATTAAGGGCTAGTATTAACCTATACTTTCTAACCTAACAGCAACATGTCAAACTTAATAGTTAATTAGGGTAAATATTTTTATTTCAGTTATAATTAACAAATAATATTAACTTGCTAACCTAATAGTTATTTGTCAAACTTAAGTGCTAATTATGCTGAATAAATCTAAAATTTTGTAGGATTATGTTTGGACGTGATTATGTAACTAGGAAATATAATTATATAGGAGTATTTAAATTTTTTGAATAAAAATAACTTATTTGATAAGTAAAATCTAAAATTTTATTGATGAATCTATAAGAGTACTTTAAATCCTTTACATTAGGAAATTTGAAATACCTTCTAATAAATGAAATTATAAAAATTCTTTGCCCTACCGCAAGAATATAAATATGTGGAAAAGAAACTTATTACTAACTTTTTGATAAATTTTTTTCGTTTGTAGACCTCTAGTATTCGGTAGCTTTATTAGGTTCCAACTAATCCAAAATCGAGCCGGGTTGGATCTAATATGAGGGCAAAACTCTCCTAGTAGTAATTTTTTCCATTCACAAGGTTTGAACCCGAGACCTTATTTAAGGGAACCGAGTTCCTAACTACTCGGACCAACTGTCGTTGGTAACTTTTTGATAAATTAATTCAATGACGATTTACCTGTATAAAATTAAGTGACTTCCTCGTATACGAGATTATTAATTGCTTGTTGGATCGAAGCTTCATGCGCTATTAAGTGTGATGAATGAAAAAACATTATTCTCTTGAGATCCATTTGTATTGATAAAAAACTTTTTTTATAAAGACATAATTTTATTCATTTATATTTATTTTTTTATTATTATAACATTATGTTTAGATTTTTAATAATAAGATATATAAATAATACGGTTATTTATATAAATAAGTAAGATTTTTCCATGAAACAAAGAGGGTTTTAGTATATACTTATTGATTATTTTTATAGTTATTGCAAGTAATAAGGTAGCATTTTGTAGTAGAATGTTTTTAACATTTCACAGAATGTTTCAAGAGAATATTACATTCCCATGTTTAATTCAAAATTAAAATAAATACTTGAAAATGTTATATTCTTGAAAATATTTCTTGCCTAACTTTTTTTCAAAAATATTTCTATGAGAGGAGGGAGGAATATCAGATTCTTATGGGATGGGAATGCTAATACTAAAATAAAAAGATAAAATTATCTTCATATTTAATTTTTTTTTCTTATTTATCACTTTATTAAATAATTTTTAATTGACCAGGAAATAATTATCACTTTATTTTTAAAATATTTTTTATTATTAAGGAATACAATCACATTAATTTTTTTATTATAATTTCTTTTTTATTGTTATTTCTAATGTTTGAAAGATTATTTTAATATAATTATATATACATGCAAGTTTTTTTCATTAAAAAATATAACAGGTTTGGAGTTTTTTTTTAAAAGTATATTTATATAAAAAATACAAAATACTAATATTTTATATTAGAGAAAAAATTATAATATAAAATCTGGTACTAACATGAAATATAATTGTAAAAATAATTTAATCATAAAAATTTATAATTTTATAAAAAGAGAAATATTAAGTATATTTAATATTATGATAATAGTTTAAATAAATTATACTCACTTTATTTTAAAAATTAATCTAATAATAATAATACTAATAATTATAATAATAAAATATAATAAAGTATAACATATAAAATTATAATACATTAAATATTAAAATATAATAAAGTGTAAAATATATAAATTTTTAGATGTTAAATATTGAAATTTAATTTATTAGATATTAACATTTTTATTATTTATGTAGTTTTAAATAAAAATATAATTTACTATATTATATTTTATAATAAAAAATTTGATAGGAATATTTTTGAAATAATCTTAAGATTTTCAAAAATATCAAATATAAACCAAACATATTAATATAACATATCTAAGAATTTGGCAAAAAAATTTTACAAAAATTTACAGTAAATTAAATATAAGAATATTATATTTCCATTAATTAAATTATCAAATATAAAATTTCACGAATTAATCATCACCTAAACGAAAAGTCATGAAATCCTAATCTTGCCCGAGATTTGCGTCAGATTTGTCATTGAAATCCTACCGAATTTGTTGAAAATTCTTGCACAGCGTGACTTAATTTTTTAATGTCAGATATGAACAGGTCAAACATTAGAATGGATCAATGTAAATTGTGGTAAATTTTTTAAAGGAGAAAATATCAAATATTGCTTTTAATTTTAGATGGTTAGATTTTATTTTTTATTTTAAAATTTTGAAAATTATTTAAATTTAACACTCATTATTAACTTAATTTATCATGTTATCAAATTATATAATTTTTTATAAATTTTTTAACAATAAGCATGATATTATAATATATTCATTTATTTTATTATTTTTATAAAATTTTATAACTTATTTTTATTATTTAATTAAAATTATATATATAATTTAATATGTATTAATTATATAATGTAAAAATTATTTATAAAAATAATAAGATGAATTAAAATATTATAATATTTAATTTTATTTAAAGATATTTTAAAAATTATATAATTTAATAAAATAATAAATTAAGTTGATGATAAATATTGCATATGAATTTTAAATTGTTTTAAAAAATAATTTTTAAATTTTTTAAAATAAAAAAAGAAAAAAATTAACAATCTAGAATTGAAGAAATATTTTATAACTTTTTTTTAATGTCGCGTGCCATCATCAATGGAGGATATGCGAATGTTTGGTGAAAGATCATCTGTCAGTCTGACAACGATGTCGTATCCCCCGTCTATATATGTGTTAAATAAAACAATATATTGTATTTTACAATTTTTTTAAATATTCAGTTAAATTATTAAATATATAAAAATTAAATATCAAAATTTAAATATAAATTTTTTTAAAAATATAAAATTTTATTTAAATTAAATATTCTTAATTAATATATTATATTGTAAATACTAAATTCATGTTGGCCTGAAATTTCGTGTACTAGTTAGAATTTGTATATATAATAAGAGTGGTGATAATAATTGTTTGGTGTTTTCGACTGCATTATGAGATTAACATAAAACATTAAAATAGAATGGACGTCTAGAGTTGAAGTCGGAACTACCATAAACTTATTAAAAAATGATCTTGAAATTATCAATTTTCCTGCCAATTCTTATAGTAATCTTCCAAATCAAGCACGTTCCGCATTTTCCGGGAAATTCTTATAGTAATCAACTTACGGGGATTGGACTTGTCAACCTCTCAAACACAACTCTTATTGTCCAACCTGCGTCCCACTTATTAAACGGGGTTCTATAGTCAATTCGTGAAATCTACATGATGTTTCAAAAAAAATTATAAAATCTAGTAAGAATTGGGAGCATTTATTCCAATAAGAAAAAATAATTTGTATAAAAATTAATACCCTATATTAAAAAAAAAATCTAAAATATAAATAAAAAAATGAGAGAAAATTCAATCAGTGAAATATATAAAAAATATGTAAAATTAATACTCTTTATAATTTTATTATCAATAAATCAATAAGTATGACTTTTTTCATGTAATTAAAATAGTAAAGGTTACTACTCCACATATAATTGCAGATATTAGTAATTTGATATATATATATATATATATATATATATATATATATATATATATAGTTAATAAATTTTTGTTTTCAATCACATATATTTTAAATTTAAATCTTATTACTAAAAATTTATTTATTTTGTTAAAAGGTGTTTTTGATAAGAAAAATTTATTTATTTATATATAAATAATAGAGTAATACGTTATATCTATGTTTTATGACATCTAAAATTTAAAATCATAATAATAAAAAAATAACTTTCTCTGTGGTAAAAAAAATTATCCTTTATAAATTTTTTTATATTTAATATTAAAAAGTAAAATACTTTTATTATATTATTACTTTATAATTATATTCTTAAAAATATTTTCTGTCAAAAGATCTTTTTAAACCAGAAATAATAATCGATATACATCTAGAATAGTGGGTCAAAGCATCAGCAAATGTATTTTTCTTCAACAACAACACAACGCGGAAAATTCATGTACGTTTCCTATCCTGGCGCGTTCTTCAAGTCAATTTTTTGCAATCATTTTTTATTAATAATATAACTTAAATTTTAAAATCTTATATTTTACCTTTCAGAATTTTTAGAAAAATATAAAATTATTAATTTTAAGTTAAATATAGCAGAAGCCCTCATTGTTCAGATTATGTTAGTAATACATAAAGTCCTCAAGAAATTATGAATGTGTTGTAATTATTGTTGGAACTTGAAAAATACAAAATATTAAAAATTGATCTACTTACATTTAATTAAAATTTTTTAAATATTTTCAAAATTCATATTTGTTAAAGCTTGATAAACTTTACCTAATTTATAAATTTGACAAATAAATTATTTGAGCAATATAATTTAGAAATTTTATTAAAGCTTTTATTTAAATTGTTTTTATATATTATTGATTACAAAATTAATGTATAAATGACAATTTTGAATTAGTGGAGGCACAATTGAATGTTTGATTTATTTTAAATGTTAATAAAAATTTAAGCAAATTAATATAGTCAAAATAAATAATGTGCTTAAAAAAAACCTTACCTCAAATTTTAGAAGTAATTTTAAACCATATTCTCTCAATTTCTCCTTAGTTTTCTTTGAAAAATTGTCATCAAACTTAAGCTTTTCTCCTTAATTTTATTTAATTATTATACACGAGACATGCAAAGTGGGAGTATTGTTTTTATGTGAGAATGAAGAATGAAAGATCAAGTATTAAAAAAGTAGGATTAAAACACAAAATATGAAAATTTTAAAGCGATTGTCGCAATGTGCCCTATGGTGGAATCCGTGAGAGATGAGGGCGTTTTGCATTTCCTCGGAGACGTGATTGTATGTATGAATAAAAAGAAAATAAAATCACTACTAATCGTTTTTATGATTTGATTGGAACATTGAAAATGGTTTGCATTCCTATAGTTCAGATTTGGGAGTTAGTTACATGTAGGGAAGGTATTAGCACCTTACAATATCCGTTCAAAGAATGGTTACCTATTTCTTCTAATTCTATCTTTTGAATTAAATTATGATAGTTCTTATTATATTACATGTGTATTTTCTTAAAAATGTAATTTTTAATTTTAGTTAATTTGTTTATTTGATTATCCAAATTTATCAGAATTCATAGTAAGATTCAAATGAAATAGAATACCTCAATAACATTAAGTATTATCATAATCATACCTACAATTGAATCACTTAATTTTGATCTGTCATAAGTATAAATTTTATTATTTTAAAAAAAATTATTATTTTGAATTATTTTATTTTAAAATATACTAAATTCATCCAACTTTATGGTAGGATTTGAACTAAAAAAAATACTTCAATAATATTAAGTACTATTGTGATTACACTTGTAATTAGATTATTTAATTTTGATACGTCGTAGGCACAAAGTTTATAATATTTTAATTTATTATTTTTGAAATATTTTTAAAGAATTTTTATTTTATTATTGATGAATTATTATTTTATCATTTTATAAATATTTTTATTTCATTATTTTTGAAATATTTCTAATAAAATAGTCATGATATAATTTTTCAAGTAATAAAATAAGAAAAAAAATTTAAGTAATTTTATTTATTTATTTATTTATTTGTTTGTTTAGTGTTATATCAATAAGTTTTAATTTTGATTATCAAATTTATCCAATTTCATGGTCAAATTTGAAATAAAAATTTAGAAGAATTTAAATTGTAATTTTAATATTATTCTATAATTTTAAAATATTAAATTTGTCTAACTTCATGATCAAATTTGAATAGAGAATTACTTAGGAAAATTGAAATCATAATTTAATATTAGTTTTTTATAACCTTTTGAAATATTAAATTTATTTAATTTCATGATCAAATTTGAATAAAGAATTATTTAGAAAAATTAGAATTATATTTATTGCACTTGTAATTAATTGTAATATTATTTTATCATCATAAAAATGTATATAAATCATAAGTGTACATGATGAATATGGTATAATTTTTATGTGCAATAATATCAAAATTTTTAGTTTAAAACATTGAGACTTTTAGTTTAATTGGCTTACCCAATTTAATTTTAAAACATCTCTCACCTTAAGAATATTAAATAATTTGAAGTTCCAAACTATTTTATTTTATTTCATCACAAAAATTGCACAAGAACAATTTTGATATCACAAATGTCAAATAAATATTAATTAATTAATTAATTTTAAAAAATAAAAGAAAATAAAAAATAAAAAAAGGATATATGGAAAGTGAATACGGTGGGACAGTAATGTTAGGAAAAAGATATCCTTTTCTCTAGATTTTCTTTGGAAGGGACGTCCTTCATTGTTTTATTCATATTTTTTTTTGTCAATCTTAGTTTTATTATTTTTTATAAATAATAAAAAATATGATAAAATGAGGTTTTGAATGTATGGTTCTTGCGATATCTATTTCGAAGTTGATAGTTTTACTTATTTCTATTCTTTATTCATTTCTCTCATTCTCTCATAATAGTTCAAGACCATAAGTTACGACAATGAGGTTTATTTTCTCTTTTTTTTAACAAATATTTTTTAAAATTAGTAACAATTATTATTTTAATATATGTAATCAAGATTTACTTCATGCTTAAGACACTTATTTAAGATTCTAAAATAAAGAAAATTCTAATATTTTAAATACAAAATTAAAGAGAGTAAAAGAGAGTTTACTTGATGAAAAATTTTCTTTTAATAAATTCTCTCTTCTATCCTCATTTTTTCCTTATCTTTCTATTTCAATCTTCTGATTGTTCCACTTTGCTCCTTTTGTTGTGCTCTTCTTTTCTTTTTTTTGACATTCTTTTGGTACTCTTTTTTAGATTTTGTCTAATCTTTTTGAATGCCCCTTAATGAAACTACTCTAGTTTTTATAGAGAAAGTTTGAGCAATTAAATTCGTATTTAACACACATTTAATTTACATTTTACCTGAGCATTATTGGCAAGAATTCAACAACAAACTTTATTATTTTTTAACATTGACTATTGTTGCATGAAATTTTCTTTCTTTTCAACTGTGAAAATAGAGATAAGCTAGTAATGAACTTATGATTAGTGCTGTAAGCAACTTTTTATCTACTATTCTCATCCTGTATAATTTTTTTATTTTTTAATATTTTTAATATACTTTATTATTTTTTTGTATTATTATCTGAACAATATTGGATGTCAACAATGATCACATAACCTTTTTTAAGTAATCATGTGATATTTAATTTTGTTTTAATCATGATTATTAATGTTAGATTTGATGAAGAAGATTCACTTCTCTCATCTCTTATATAAAAAGAATACTCCCACTTGATATGTTCATATATATAAGAAGTATATCAAGTGAGATAGGTGTTTTTATATAAGAGTTAAAAGAGTAAATTATGATTCATAGATTTAGGATTGAAAAGTTAACATTAAAACACTCTTATGTAAAAACAATACTCCCACTTGATATGTTCATATATATAAGGAGCATATTAAGTAAGATGAGTGTTTTTATATAACAGTAAAAAGAGTAAATTAAATTTATGATTGAAGGGTTAACGTTAAAACATAAAATTAAATGAACCTTTTTAATTAATCGCATAATCTTTAAATATATTTTAATTCTAACTATCAATTCAATATCTAGTAATCATAATTAACTCCTATTATTTTTCACATAAAAATACTTATTTATATGTTCTCATGTATATGTGTATGCATGCACACGTGTGTGTGTGTGTGAGAGAGAGAGAGAGAGAGAGATTATGAATCTCTGAATCCTTATATATGTATATGTGATTACTAAGTTTCACATTCACATATGCATGTTAACAACTTCTATTTTTTATGTGAATAAAAATTATGTTATTAATTTAATAATAATAAAATAATAAATGATATTCAATTTGTTACCTATATTATTTTTTTTAATTTAATGAATGCATCTATTATGTGGATAAAAGAGAACGAATGAAGTTGATTAAAATATTTTAAATTAATATTTATATCATAAAATTATTATAATATTTTCATTATCTTATTATTATTAAATTAATTACATAAATTTTTCATTAAAATAAAAGAAAGATTGAAAATTGCTAACCCTCACACACACATATGTATAAACACGCAATATTTGTAGGGTTTTGTTCCTCAATTACTTGCTTACTTCCTTGATTTTACGAAGAAGTTATAAATTTTTCATAAAATTTACAATTTTTTTATAAAAGATTGCAACGTAAAAAAAATCTTATAGCTCAAAAATATTTAAGAACTTCATGAAAAAATTGTAAATTTGTATAAAAATTATAGAATTTTATAAAACAATTTACAAAATTCTATGTAGAAGGAAATCTCATGCGGAAAAAAATTAATTTTATTGTAATATTGAAATTTAAGTACCATTTCTCATTATATTTTAACAATTCATTGATTTTGACATTATGATGGAGTGATTGCTAAAATTGAATGAATAATTTTTAATTTATCAAAAAATAATATTGTATTCGAATAATACGGTAGGGTTATTTTTTCCTCCCATCCGCATGTATGGAAACTCATTTTAAGCCAGCAGGGTAGTGAAAGCCTTTTCTTTTTTTGGAGAGAGAATATTCTGGGCCTGATGCCTCATTTTGAGAGATGATGAATTCTTGTTTGAGGTCCTATCATTTTTTTTTTCTGATTTTGGAACATGATTCTATCAGTTTTGGCAAAAACACCATCACTAAAAAGGCCCAATAAATTTGGATTACCAACATGGGTAGTGTCAGAGGAACTCTGCATTCTTAAAAATTAAATATTTTCATCATTAAATTATTTTTAATACATTGAAATTTATATTTTTAATTTTAATTTACTTATTGTAAAATTAAAAAAAAGAAGAACTCATGGTTGACTGCCCTATAACATTGCTAATAACCCTTCATCGGGCGGGTTTGGGCCGTTAATATCTGGACTTGAAGATGATATCTGCCACCGATGAACAAAGACCACATATGACAAACGTGTCGAAAAGCCCATCAAATATGGATTTCTAGAGATGTCCAATGGCTGCCGACATTAAACACGTTCACACATTCATTCCAAATAAAAAAGGTCCCCGTATTTTCCTTAATATTGTTCCGAGAAAAATCGGAAAAACAAAAAAACTGGACACTTATTTTGTGGTTAGACATTTATAACTATTTTAGTAATTATATTCATGATGTAATGTAATCCAATCATCATTTATTTTAAAGCATATAAGGCTCATTTAAATAAGATTAGATTATAATAAGTGTAGATGTAATATTTAATCTCTTATTTATAAATGATGATTATTATATTACTCAAAATTCATAACTAACACTATTACTCTCTTATTATTTCTTTTATTATAATTATTTGTTCATCTTTTTACTTATAACACTAAAATAAATATTAAAAGGAAAAGTATAATTGAAAAGTAAGCATATATTTAATATTATTATATAAAATTCAATAATTTACTTTTGTTATGAATAATTATTGAGTTTATTAAATGTGGATGTCTATAGGTCAGACGTTATACTCCCAATTATAGTCAATTATTGGATTAGATGTGACATTCTTATCATAGTCAATTATTAGATTTCAATTCTATTTAAAAATTATTATTATTAAATTATAACTTTTGATCAATTTGTTCTATAAATATGAGTTGTATAAATCATTATTAATACAGTTGAATCAAATATTCTCCTTTTCTTTATGATTCTCCTCTTCTCTTTCATATTTTTTATTATTTTTTAAGTGTTTACTATTTTTATAACACACTATCAGTATGAAACTCTGGTCTATTGAGATAATTTTTTCTAGACATAAATTATTTTACCTAATTTTATTACTTTTTGCTAAAATATTAATTCTTCTCTCTCATATCATTTTTATTCTTTATTTTCTTCATACTTTGATTTTGATATCTATGATGATTTTAACCCTTTATTGGTTTTATTTGAAGAAATAATAGTTATAAAATATTGAATATGATGTATAGAAATACCATTAAAAATAAATAATGAATTAAACTAAGAAAGAGAAAATAACATAAATTCACATATATGACATATTATACGTTTGAGAATTTATTCCTAAATACTAAATAAGTGAATTTTCTAAATCTATTTTTGTAATGTATGTTAGTTTTTATAAAATATGTGAGTATATATATGGCATACAATTATGGATATACGATGAACACCTAATTATATTATCATCTCGTGATTCAAAATTAGTTACATGAAATAATAATATATGTTATATTAATATAAAAAGAAAATTTACTTGTATGATAAGATTTAGCTTTATGCAAAAAAATGAATATGAACATTCAAGAAACTAAATTTGGAAAAGGAAAAGAATTATCAAGAAACAAGCAATATATAAATATACATATATTTAATAATCACATAAAGATATATAATTTACTTTTCTTTTCATCTCATTCGCTTTCAATATAATCTGAAATATACCTTTTATAAATATGATAACTTTGCAATGTTTGATTACCATATTGGTTGACAATGAATTGAAAAATTGGCAATGAATTAATAATTGTATGAATAATATATTGATTAATAATTCATTTCAATACACCTTTGTTATATTAAAAATTTTCTAATTCATTTTTACATGTTTATGATAATATTAAATCAAATCTTGCGAATTTTGAATTTACGGCTCTTGACATTATAGGAAAATTTATAGGATTAAAAATTAAGTATCTTACATTAAAAGACTTATTTATTCTCTAGAATGATTCAAAAAAATATATGATCATCTAAAAATTATCATTCTTCTAATAGCTGGCTATAAGTGGATGCATTCAAGGTTACAAGATTTTTAAGATTGTAATTGACTATAACTCTGTAATGTTTATAATCAATTTTTAATTGAAATTATGTGGAGAAAAAAATCATCAATGAAGATATGTTAAAAAGAAAAAAATATTATCCATTTTCCATATATCCAATTTACTCTTATAGTAACAATATTGAAAAAAAAAGTTTTAAGAAATATTATGAGTTAATTTCTTATTTTTTTATGCTAAAGAAAATAATGAACTTTTGATGAAAAATTATAAATCTCATCTGACTAGCTCTACTCCATTCTTGAAGTGAATATAGCACTGCATGACCATTTTACTTATGAATAAACTTATGGCTGCATACGTGGTTGTAGCTATGGCTAAGGTCGTGGTTGTGGTCATGATTCTTATATCAAAAACTTAACTTCCCATCATAATATATGTGTACCTTAACTTATATGACATAATGGGTGAAGAATATTTACTTTATATTGCATGTGAAATTCTGCTTTTCTTATCTAGTAATGCAAGAGACCAATTTTAGTATTATATCTGGTATTATAAATTTAATTAAAGGCTTCAAAAGAGCTAATATTTTATTACTTAGAGAAATAAAATTACACATTGATAATGCATTATATTCTATTAAGTCTCATAGAAACTTATTAAAATTTAAATATATTCATCGAAATGGATATCATATCGAGACAACAAATGAAAGAAATATTGAATATTTTTATATCACTAGTATAATCTTAGGTAACAAATGCATACTTAAAAATTTTCTTGAACTTTCCTTTAGTTTGTAATCTACATATATTAATACAATTGAAACACATATTATCATAAATCAAAAGTTTATAGATTATGATAAGTTTATTGTTTGGCATGATTGGCTAGGCCATCCTAGATCAATTATGATGTAAAAAATAATTGAAAATTCATGTGGACATCCATTGAAAAGTTAATAGATTCTTCAATCTAAAATTTTTTCATATACTGCTTATTTTTAAGGAAAGTTAATTATTCAACCATCACCAGTAAAATTTGAGAGTGAATCTCTTATATTTTTTAAATGTATACAAGATGATATTTGTGGACCAATTCACCCACCTATTACTATTTAGATATTTTATATTTTTAATTGATGTATCAATTAAATGGTCACATGTGTCTTTATTATCATATCGTAATATAGTATTTATAGATTGCTTACTCAATTGATTCGATTGCGAGCATATTTTCTTGATTATTCAATTAAGAAAATACAACTTGATAATATTGGTGAATTTATTTCTCAATCTTTCAATAATTATTATATGTCTATTGGAATTGATATTGAACATCCTGCAGCACATGTTCATACATAAAATGATTTTGTAGAGTCATTTATTAAACGTCTTAAATTAATTGCAAAATCATTACTTATGAAATTAAAACTCATAATTTCTACTTGGGGTGTATGCTGCAAACTAATTCACATTAGGCCAATAAGTTATCATAAATCTTCCCTAAAGGGTTTTTGGTCAGGAACTTAATATTTTCTATTTACGAATTTTTGGATATATATTCCAATTACTCCATCACAATGTACTAAGTGTTAGGAATTCGGATTATTACATATAGCGAAATTTTAAATTTTGATCGAATTTTACCTAGGATCCATGCAAAAAATATAAATCAATGATTAGGGTTTTACCTATTAGGCACTTGTGTTTTTACTGATTAAAATTTGAGAGTGGATGAATCAAACACCGGTCGGAAGGTACAACATTTCTACGGTATCCACACAGAGTAAACAACGATCTCTCGCCCTCCATGAATCTGCTAGGATACGTTTTTCTCTCTAGGAAATAGGATTGGATGTTTTCTAAGTGATTTAGGGTTTGTATGAAAGCTTTGAGCGTGTGCATAATGTGTTACCCTCAAGCCCCTTTTTATAGAACTTAGACAAGTCACAATCCTATTCCTACTAGGATAATGCTTCCAAAATCCTAATTACACTTAACAACTTATCTTATCCTTATCCTAGAGATAATGAGGAGAGATAAGACTTATCTATTAATTATCTAATATTAGATAATATTATCTCATAATATAAATATCTTAATATTAGATAATTGTATATAATTATTAAATATCAAAATAATATTATCTCATAATATATTTATCTAATATCTTATAACATAATTATTTGATATTACTTTAATATCAAATAATATCACATAATATTATATATATATATATTATGTGAATAACACATTATTAATCTTAATAATAATATATATACACGAAAATAAGTCCAATTAATTGGATATTAATATAATTAAAGTTCAATTAATTATTATCTTATTCCTACTCCTTTTGTGTGATCTTATAGATTTTTACTACGTTGACAATGACTCATTATTGAGCCATAGACAGTGAGCGATATCTAGCAATACATCACTACCACTTATGTAATAACAATGTCTGTGATTCGACATCCACTTAATACATGATCAACGTTTTGCATCATAACCCTTTTGTAATAATATCCAAATTGAACTGGAGGCGTGGAATGTGTCATCCTCGGCAATGTTCAATTTATATTTCTTGATATTGAGTAGACTTAAAATAAATGATTAATATCACATATTAATTCAATTGAGCATGGCCATGCATTTCTAAATCTCACTCAATCAAGGGGCCCAAGAATATTTCTCTTTTATACAAGAGTAACAAAATTCCATCTACATCACTCACTTTCCTCTGCACGATTCATGACACACTTAATTAATGCCCTATTCGTCATCCTGATTAAAGGTGACATAGGACAATATTAAAGTGAGTAATTCCTCATGTAGGAAACCGTAGTGACTTCAGGTCAAAGGTTTATGTGTATTCGTGATCATATGAGAATAATTTATGACACGTCTATCCATGCAATATTCTCATAGTGGGTCAGTCCAATACATTGTTCACTAATAATATACTCATGTATTGACTTGATATCACATATCTATGATTCATAATCATCAATCATTATATATGCTAGTCTCGATGTATTATTACTATCCTTTTCGTAATAATACTTAACTAGGGGCATTTTAGGAATAGCAAAACTATTCCAAGGATAATTATTATATTAAGTTATAAATTACGCAGAATAATAATAAAATTATAAAAATAAAATATAATAATTAAATTACCTAAAATAAAATATAATATATTGTGTATTACTTCAATCATCTATATAATTGGTTCTTAGGACACACACTAACAATCTCCCACTTGGAGTAGAGCCAATCACTCATGTATCTAATACTAAGTGATATAGTATGACCATTATGCTTTTTCTGAGCTAAAAGCTTTGTCAGTGGGTCAGTGATATTATCATTAGTTGGTACTTTGCATATCTTCACATCTCCTCTATCGATGATTTCTCGAATGAGATGGAAGCGCCTAAGTATATGTTTGGATCACTGGTGAGATCTGGGTTCCTTGGCTTGTGCAATGGCTCCATTATTGTCACAATAGAGATCCACTGGATTTGCAATGCTAGGAACAACACCAAGTTCAATAATGAACTTTTTGATCCAAACAGCCTCTTTTGATGCATCAAAGGCAGCAATATACTCAGCCTCTGTATTAGAGTCAGACATTGTTTCTTACTTTGAACTCTTCCAAAACACAGCACCACCATTTAGGTTAAATACATAACCTGACTGCGATCTAAAGTCATCCTTATCGAATTGGAAACTAGCATCAGTATAACCTTTTACAACAAGTTCTTCCTCTCCTCCATATATTAAGAATAAATCCTTAGTCCTTCTTAAGTACTTAAGGATATTCTTAACGGCAGTCCAGTGAGGTTCACCTGGATTCGACTAGTACCTACTCATTATGCTTAAAGCATACGAGACATCAGGACGAGTACATATCATGGCATACATGATAGATCCAATTGCTGATGCATATGCTATCTTATTCATGCAGTCCTTCTCATCTTATGTCGAAAGACATTGAGCTTTGGACAAATTTATACCATGCGACATAGGCAAAAATCCTCTTTTAGATTCTTGCATGTTAAACCATTTTAACACTTTATCTATGTATGTACTCTGACTTAGGCCAAGTAATTTTCTTGATCTATCTCTATAGATCTTAATACCTAGTATATAAGCAGCTTCACCTAAGTCTTTCATCAAGAAACAATTCCTTAACCAAGTCTTTACTGTTTACAGTGTAGGGATATCATTTTCGATGAATAGTATGTCATCCACATATAATACAAGAAAAATAATTGTGCTCCCACTAATCCTTTTGTAAACATAAGATTCATTTTCATTTTTCATGAAACTAAATTCTTTGATTGCCTCATTTAAACAAAGATTCCAACTCCATGAAGCTTGCTTTAATCCATAAATGGATCGTTATAGCTTACATACCTTTCCAGCAGTTTCAGGAATGACAAAACCCTTGGGCTGTGTCATGTACACATCCTCGAGGAGCTTTCCATTAAGAAAAGCAGTTTTGACATCCATCTGTCAGATTTCAGAATCATAAAAAGCTGTAATAGCAAACAAAATTCAGATGGATTTAAGCATGGCAACTGGGGAATAGGTCTCATCATAGTCTATACCATGAACTTGCCTATAACCTTTTGCGACTAATCATCCCTTAAAGGTTTGTACATTACCATCCATGTCGATTTTTAAAAAGAAAATCCATTTGCACCCAATGGGTTTTACCCCTTCAGGTGGATCAACCAAAGTCCATACTTAGTTAGTATACATGGAATCCATCTCAGATTTCATTGCCTCAAGCCACTTCTCAGAGTCTAGCCCTTTTATAACTTTTTGGTAAGTTGTAGGCTCATTTTGATCTATGAGCAAAATATCGCCATTTTGAGTCACAAGAAATCTATATCTCTCGGGCTCATGGCGTATCCTACCAGACTTACGTGGGCTTTGTGTTACTTGAGCTAGTTCCTAACCCATAACATCTTGTGGTAATTTTTTAGGCTCTATTATAGGTTCAGTGTTACTTTGTGAGTCTTGCACTTCTTCGATTTTTACTTTCCTCTCACAATTTTTCTTAGAGATAAATTCTCTTTCCAGAAAAATACCAGTTCGTGTGACAAACACTTTACTTTCACTAGGATTATAGAAATAGTATCCCTTAGTTTCCTTAGGATACCCTACAAAGTAGCACTTGTCCGATTTGGGTCCGAACTTATTAGAAACTTGACATTTTACATAGGCCTCACAACCCCAAATCTTCATAAAAGACAAGTTGGGACATTTCCCAGTCCATATCTCATATGGAGTCTTTTGAACCGTTTTAGAGGGAACACGGTTGAGGGTAAAAGCAGTTGTCTCTAGATAATACCCCCAAAGGAAAATTGAAAGATCTGTATGACTCATCATAGATTGTACCATGTTTAACAAGGTACGATTCCTCCTTTCTGAAACGCTATTCCATTATGGCGTTCCAAGTGGAGTGACTTGTGATACTACACCACACTCCTTTAGATAGTTATCAAATTCTTGGCTTAAGTATTCTCCACCTCGATCTGATCAAAGTTACTTTTACCAAGTTAGTTTTGCACTTCATTCTTGAATTCCTTGAACTTTTCAAAGGATTTTGATTTGTGTTTCATAAGATACACATAGCCATATCTACTGAAATCATCAGTAAATGTAATGAAGTACTGGAAACCTCCTCTAGCAGGTGAACTAATAGGCCTACATACATCAGTATGTATGAGACTTAATAGATCATTAGCCCTTTCACTGTGTCCAATGAATGGTGTTTTAGTCATTTTACCTAACAAACAAGATTTGCATATTTTATATGATTCAAAATTAAATGAATCCAAGAATCCATCTTTGTAGAGCTTGGATATACACTTTTCATTTATATGACCTAAATGACAATGCCAGAGATAGATTGGATTTAAATCATTTGATTTAAATTGCTTAGTGTTTATATTATAGACAGGCATTTCAAGATCAAGAATATAGAGCCCATTGAACATTTGTGCACTATAATAAAACATTTCATTTAAATAAACTGAACAACTTTTATCCTTTATTATAAATGAAAAACCTTTCTTGTCCATACAAGAAACAGAAATAATATCCCTGTTGATAGCAGACACAAAATAACAATCCTCTAATTCAATTACTAAATCAAAAGGTAAAGATAGATAATATATCCTTACAGCTAGTGCAACAACTCTTGCTCCATTACCAACTCGTAGGTCCATTTCGCCTTTAGCTAGAGTCCTACTTCTTTGTAGTTCCTGCATATTTGTACAAATGTGAGAACTGCATCCAATATCTAATACCGAAGATGTAGAAGTGGAAACATTAATTTCTATAACATAAATACCTGAAGCGGAAGTCTCACTTCCCTTCTTCTTTTTCAAATCTTCCATATAGACCTCACAGTTTTTTTTCCAATATCCAGTCTGACCGCAATGGAAGCATGTCCCTTCCTTAGCCATACCCCCTTTTGATTTCAGTGCAGAGGATTTAGACTTGGGCTTGCCTTTGGATTTGGAATCATTTTTGTTTTTGCCCTTGCCTTTTCGTTTGCCTTTGCTCTTTTGAACTATCATTATGGTATTAGGCTTAGTCTTTTGCAAATTTTGTTCAGCAATTCTTAACATGCTTAATAATTTTGGCAGTGGTTTGTCAATTTCATTCATGTTATAATTCATGATAAATTGACCATAACTATGTGGCAACAATTGCAGAATTAAGTCAGTGGCCAACTCTTGACCTAGTGGAGCACCCAAACTCTCAAGGTTCTCAACATACCCAATCATTTTGAGTACATGAGGCCCAACAGGGTTTCCTTCTGCCAGTTTGCACTAAAACAAGGCTTTTGTCACCTCAAACCTCTCATACCGAGCTTGGCCTTCATAAAACTTCTTAAAATGCTCAAGCATGTCATAAGCTTCTATATTCTCATGTTGCTTCTGAAGCTCAGAGTCCATGGTAGCCAACATGAGACAATCGACATCTAATGCGTCATCATGATGCTTCTTATAAGCATCCTTTTGAGATCAAGGGGTAGTAGCTTCAGGTTCTTGAGGAACAGGTTCCTCTAGGACATACATTTTTCGCTCATGTTTGAGGACTATCCTCAAATTCCTGTACCAGTTTAGGAAGTTTTTCCCATTCAATTTGTCCTTTTCAAGGACCGATCATAGTGATAAGTTATTTGATGTATTAGCCAATGGTTATCTACAACAGAAATATGTAAAGAAATATGTAAAGTAAGTATTAAATTTAAAACATTTAATAAGGTCTTTTATTAAATGTACCTCCCACTATTTCATTCAAATTAATAGCCCTCACTATTAATTCAAAAAGTCATATTGTCTAAGCTTTCTAGTGGGCCAAGATCCATATTTCACCAAGCCTTAAGTTAGCTTTAGCTAATCACTTAAAACTTAGTTATTTAGGTAGGCAACACTTGCCAATTGTATCATATACAACTCTTAAATAGTTAGGTGAACAATACTTGTTCTAATCCATCTTATGAACTAAAGCCTAACTCTATGCCTCTAGGTCTCAATCCTATTGAGATATCCTAGTTAAGTCGAACCCAATGTTTGATATTCGGATATCACTATTATCCAATCACATCTCACCAAGATAAATGAGGTACCTTACTTTGATAAACCTACCTTATGTCGATTGAGGCCTTAATGAGTGCCAAACATTGGAAAGCATCATAAATTATTACTGACTTAATATTTTAAATGAGGGATTTTAACTTAATTATTATCAAATCTCACCATAACTAGCCTATTTATTCATACAATATATCTAGCATATCTTATATATCATATAAAGTAAATGAATAAAATATACTACCGTATATCATATATCATGCAATGAATAGAACTATCACATAGTAGGAACACATTCTATCACATAATAAATGCATGCTTATCAATATCATCACATAATAAAGAAATTAAAATGTCACATAGTATGATCCCAAAATTCTATTTTCTAATGACATTCCTAACTAACTCCTTAGCTTTTTCTTGTCCTATAACTCTTTAGCTTCTCCTTGTTCCAAACCAAGAATGCTCCATTGCAATTACAAATTTACAATAGAAACCCCGAGCTTCATTCGGGGGGAGTGAGATGAGAAGAGAATATACATTAGAAAAATAGAGGAAGACACGACACACAGGTTGTATTTAAAATCCGTCCATAAAAACTCCAAGGGCCATACTATGCAACACATTCATGCATCATATGTAATAATTGCTAAGAAATATATGTAACCAAGATAAGGAGGATGATTGACATATATATTTCATAACATAATCATCATAAAAAAATCATGTTCCAAAATAACGCCTTAAGAACAAAAATAATTTTTGAACACTATGCAGAGTTAGCACGGCAGTCCCACTAGTCGGTTAGCGAGCAGGGGTTAAGGGGGCAGAGCCCCTTGCCGGGAGGCCGTGGGGGGCGAAGCCCCCGGGTTAAAAATTAAATTCATTTGACATTCAAATTTCAATTTATTTTGCCAACAATTGACACACCCCTAGTCGAATAATTCTACTATATGATTGACATTTAAATATAGTTTCAAAATAGGATTTATGTCCAAACACTTTGAATAATTTTAATCATATCAATACAGATCCAGCCGTGTTCAAATAAACTAAAGCATACATATATCTCATAGATCAGATTCAATTTAATCATATTTAAACGAATTTAAACAGGTCCTTACAGATTCAGAATTGATCACATTAATTCTGTGTTGACTAGGTTATATGCTTTAAACGCAGAGAACATCACATATTCAGAACTGACTCAAGGGTTTATCATATGAAAACTCAGAATTAAATACTAATCCAAAACACATATATATATCACCCATATATAACTTGACTTAAGGATTAAGTTTGATTAAATTTGATTTATAACAGAACCTATTTACATCAGAATTGCGCATGAAATAGATTTGAATATGAAGCAGAAAAACACATAATCAAATTCATACAATTAATTTCATCAATTGATAATCAGATTCGAAATTCAGATCATATATATCGTATATATATTTCCAAAATCAGAACCATACACGAGTTTGTATATATCTCACATATATCTAGTTTAAACAAAAATTGATTAATTTATCATATAAACATTCATAAAAACGTGTAACTTCTATTTAAATCAAAACAGATTTGACATGTATTTATTATATAAATATACATCAAAGACGGTAAAACACATAATCAGAACTATGTTTTTGCAAGAAGCTCTGATACCACTGTTGGGAATTTGGATTATTACATGTAGCGGAATTTTAAAATTTTGATCCGAATTCTACTTAGGATCCATGCAAAAAGCATAAATCAATGATTAGGGTTTTACTTATTGAGCACTCATGTTTCTACTGATAAAAACTTGAGAGTGGACGAATCAAACATCGGTTGAAAGGTACAGCGTCTCTACGGTATCCACACGGAGTGAACAATGATCTCTTGCCCTTCACGAATCTGCTAAGATGCATTTTTCTCTCTAGGAATTAGGATTGGATGTTTTCTGAGTGATTTAGGGTTTGTATGGAAGCTTTGAGCGTGTGCATAATATGCTGCCCTCAAGCCCCTTTTTATAGAACTTAGGCAAGCCACAATTCTAGTCCTACTAGAATAATGCTTCCAAAATTCTAATTACACTTAACAACTCATCTTATCCTTATCCTAGAGATAATGAGGAGAGATAGGACTTATCTATTAATTATCTAATATTAGATAATATTATCTCATAATATAAATATCTTAATATTAGATAATTGTATATAGTTATCAAATATTAAAATAATATTATCTCATAATATATTTATCTAATATCTGATAACGTAATTATTTGATACTACTTTAATATAAAAGTAATATCAAATAATATCACATTATATATATATATATTATGTGAATAACACATTATTATTCTTAATAATAATATATATACATGAAAATAAGTTCAATTAATTGGATATTAATATAATTAAAGTTCAATTAATTATTATCTTATTCCTACTCCTTTTGTATGACCCTGTAGGTTTTTACTACGTTGACAATGACTCATTATTAAGCCATAGACAGTGAGCGATATCTAGCAATAC
Organism: Sindora glabra; assembly: GCA_020226215.1. NCBI lineage: Eukaryota > Viridiplantae > Streptophyta > Magnoliopsida > Fabales > Fabaceae > Sindora > Sindora glabra. The sequence continues at coordinate 29,271,506 of CM035227.1, read as the reverse complement.
ATCACTACCACTTATGTAATAACAATGTCTGTGATTCGACATCCACTTAATACATGATCAACGTTTTGCATCATAACCCTTTTGTAATAATATCCAAATTGAACTGGAGGTATGGAATGTGTCATCCTCGTCAATGTTTAATTTATATTTCTTGATACTGAGTAGAGTTAAAATAAATGATTAATATCATATATTAATCCAATTGAGTATGGCCATGCATTTCTAAATCTCACTCAATCAAGGGGCTCAATGATATTTCTCTTTTATACAAGAGTAACAAAATTCCATCTACATCACTCACTTTTCTCTGCACGATTCATGACACACTTAATTAATGCCCTATTCGTCATCCTGATTAAAGGTGACATAGGACAATATTAAAGTGAGTAATTCCTCATGTAGGAAACCGTAGTGACTTCAGGTCAAAGGTTTATGTGTATTCGTGATCATATGAGAATAACTTATGACACGTCTATACATGCAATATTCTAATAGTAAGTCAGTCCAGTATATTATTCACTAATAATATGCTCATGTATTGACTTGATATCACATATCTATGATTCGTAATCATCAGTCATTATACATGCTAGTCTCGATATATTATTATTATCCTTTTCGTAATAATACTTGACTAGGGGCATTTTAGGAATAGCGAAGCTATTCCAAGGATAATTATTATATTAAGTTATAAATCGCACAGAATAATAATAAAATTATAAAAATAAAATATAATAATTAAATTACCTAAAATAAAACATAATACATTGTGTATTACTTTAATCATCTATATGATTGGTTCCTAGGACACACACCAACACTAAGATAGGTCTTTAGTAAAGGTTAGGAATATATATTGGATATGAATCTCCATCTATAATAAAATATCTTGAATCATTAACAAGGGATTTATTTATGGCTAGATTTATCGATTGTCATTTTGATGAATTATTTTTTTCAATATTAGAAGGAGAAAATAAGCAGTTGGAAAAAGAAATTAGTTAGAATGAATTATTATTATCTTATCTTGATTCTCATACAAAATAATATGAACTAAAAGTTTAAAAGATAATTCATTTGCAAGGTTTAGTCAATAAATTGCCAAACGCATCCACTAAGTAAAAGAAAGTGACCAAATCTTATATACCAGCTGCTAATGCTCTAATTAAAGTTGATGTTCTTATTGAACAATCTACTATTGCAAATGAGTTTAATACACATATAAAGCATGGTAGACCCATCAATTCCAAAGATAAAAATTCTTGAAAAAGAAAAAGAGTTAAGAACCTAGATAGCTAAATTGAAGATGTAAATGTGGTAACTCCAGAAGAGTTCCAAACAAAAATTATTATTTCAATTTTAAAAAAAAATTGAGTACTTAAAATTAGTGAAAATAAAGAGATCTCAATAAATTATGTCATCAATGGAATACGATGGAACTGAAATGAAGTCAATATTAATGATGTTTTTGCATATAATGCAGTGTGTGATATAATAAATGATAATAAGGATCATAAACCAAAGTCTATTAAGGAATGCAGACAAAAAAGATGACTATTAAAATAGAAAGATACAATCGAGTCAAAATTAAACTCCCTTGCAAAGAGAAAAGTTTTCGCACTTGTAGTTCGTACGTTAGAAGGTATAAAACCAGTTGAAAACAAATAGGTTTTTGTGTGAAAACAACATGAGATTGGTGAAATTATAAGATATAAGGTATAGCTTATTGCTCAAGGGTTTTTGCAATGACCTAGAATTAATTATGAAGAGACATACTCACCTATGGTAGATGTAACTACTTTTCGATATTTAATTAGTTTAGCAATACATGAAAGACTTGATTTGTATCTAATGGATGTTGTTACAACCTATTTGTATGACCCATTTGATAATGATATTTATAAAACTTCTTGAAGGTTTTAATTTTTCCTATAACATACAATTTAGATTCTCAAGAAGATTGAACAAATCTCTTTATAGATTGAAATAATCTGCATACATATGGTATAATTGCATTACTGAATATTTATTAAAGGAAGGATATAAAAATGACTCTATTTGTCCATGTATTTTTATAAAAAGATCTAAAAATTATTTTGCTATAATTGTTGTTTATGTCGATGACTTAAATATTATTGAAACTTCTAAAGAACTTTCAAAAGTTATAAATTGTTTAAAAAGAATTTGAAATGAAGGATCAAGGTAGAGTGAAACTTTATCTTGGACTACAAAATGAACATTTAAAGAATGGAATTTTTGTACATAAAAAAGCTTATATAGTAATGGTGCTGAAATAGTTTTATATGGATAAATTATATCTGTTATGCACCTTGATGGTTGTAAGGTCAAATATTCCTTTAGATCTCGAGAAAAATATGAAGAATTACGTGGTCTTGAAGTACCTTATTTTAGTACAATTAGAGCACTAATGTATCTTGCTAATCATATATGATTTGATATATTATTTACTGTTAATTTACTAGCAAGATATACTTCTTCACCTATATGAAGGCATTAAAATATAGTTAAGCATGTACTTAGCAAATTTGTTTACTAAGGCATTTTCCTACTGCTGCATTAAAAAAACTAGTCCAGAATGTTAGAGTTTTTTAACTTAAAGATCTTAATTGATGGCGTCATAAGGGGGAATTAATATGCATTGTACTCTTTTTTTCTTCGTTATGATTTTTTTTCCACTAGATTTTTTCTGGCAAGATTTTTAATGAGGTAGTATCCTATTATGTATTATATAGACATATAAGGGGGAGTATTATGAATAATTATTGAGTTTATTAAATGTAGATGTCCATAAGTCAGATGTAATACTATCAATTATAGTCATTATTGGATAAGACATGACATTCTTATTATGATCAATTATTAGATTTTAATTCTATTTATAAATTATCATTATGAAATTGTAACATTTAATCAATTTGCCCTATAAATATGAGTTGTATAAATTATTTATGATACAGTTGAATTAAATATTCTCCTCCTCTTTATAATTCTTCTTCATCTCTTTCATCTCTTTCTTTTATTATTTCTTAAGTATTTACTATTTTTATAACAACTTCAATATTTTTTTATTTATTTTAACATTATAATTAAATGTAGCATAAATAATTATAACAAAAGTAAAAATAAGATATTAGTAAGGTCAATTATAAAATTTAAGGAATATAATAGTTATTACATTTATAAATTAAAGAGAAATTATTGTATTTGCTTTTATATTAAACATGTTACATATATAGTATTCTTTATAATATAGGGTTTTTAGATAGATTAGAATGGATTCATTGTTTTTAGCTTAGAAATTATAAATTAGTGATAAATTTGAGTGTTGTTATATGTTTCTTATGAATTTTGACAATCTGGCTAAGAGATTTAAGGTGATTCATATCAACTAAATAATGCATTTTGAGTAAAATATGAAAAAAAATTCAAAAATGAATAATTCACCAATTGATTTATCGTGCCTAGGATTGTTTCTATAAGGCCTAATTAGATTCGTAATTCAATTCATCTTGAAATCAATAGGGGAATTGATTCATTAATTAACTCGTAAAGGCTAAAATTCTCTTTGTATGGTCCGAATCAATTTTCTAATTGATTTATCATGATAAATGCTTTTTGTATAGTATAAATTGATTTTCTAATTGATTCACCTTGTACTTCTTTGAAAATTTACATGTTTTAAGAATTTTACCTACATTGTACATCTTTATATAAGTTATATGAAAATAAATGAACTATTGTAGACTAAATGATTATAAAATGGACTTGGTATTCCTTGTAAAACCAATTGGATTAAAAATTATTATATCTTGCTCATGTATAAGATATAATTGTGCAATGATGATGATAAGGGTGAACTTTACATGTGTTTAATTTATGCACCAAATTTGTGTATTTGTCTGTGAAAAATTAAGGTTGATCCTGAAGAAACAAGGTTAAACTGTAAAGGAATAAGGTTGATTCCCTAATCGATTCACCTTGTAATACTTTGAAATTCTACATATTTTAATAGTGTTTCCTACATTATATTTCTTGGTATAAGTTATATGAAAAAAATGATACTATTTCATGCTAAATGATTATGAAGTGGACTCGATATTCCTTGTAAAACTAATTAGATTGAAAATTGTTATATCTTACTCATGTATAAGATATAATTGTGCAATAATGATAAGGGTGAAATTTACTTATGTTTAGACTTATGCACTAGATCCGTGTACTTATCTGTGAAGGACTAAGGTTGATTCAGGAGAAATAAGATTAGATTTGTGAAAAAGATGAAAAGGATTAGGAGTTATAAGGAGCGTTTTTTTTTGTGAACCTTAATGAATGCTATCTTTATGAAAATATTATGTTAGCACTTCTGGTAGATTAATATGATTGCTGATAAATGGATTATACTACTTATAGTAGTGGTGCATATAACTTATTTAATTATTTTTTAGTAAGTCTACATGGGAGTTTACTTATCCTATAGGTGAGTTTATATTGTTGTCCAATTACAACATTATAAATCTAATTGTTTAAAAAGAATGTTAACTCACTAAGTTTTCAAAATTATTTTTCTCATGGTTTTATTTTTTAGATACATAAGTTAATACGCTACCACTATATCTACCATAGTAGATGAGTTTACCCTCTTAAGGGCCTTCCATTATTTTTATAAAATTAGGTAGCATTGAAATTGTAACTATTTTGTAACTATGGTAATTTGTAGATTCACCAGCTAAAGGCTATAACTATGGTTTATAGGGCTTGGAATAATGTTGGCATAGATTTTTATACGAAATATTTAGTATGGGGTTTAGTTAACTAACTTATTCCTTATGCAGTATAAGTATATAAGTTAATTTAACTTTTTTTTTTAGAGTTACCCTTATATACTTTAAGATATTTTACTATTAATGGAATATAACTATAAAGTTCTTTTATTCATTTTCCAGTAATTGTTAATTATTAAGGTACTTGCCTTCTAGCATTTTGCATGCACTAAAATTATTCTTAAAATAAACTAGAATTAGGTTTAATTGTTCCATGCCGATTATGACTGTAGAGAGGTCATAACAAAGTTAATATCATAGCATGACCTAGGGTTTACTTGTAAAATAATAGCCCTAGGATTGGTTAATTTATAAAATTGTGTTAGTGTGTGTCCTAAAAACTAATCATATAGATGATTGGAATAATATACAATATATTATATTTTATTTCAGGGAATGCAATTATTATATTTTATTTTAAATTTTGAGCAATTTATAACTTAATATAATAATTGTCCCTGGAATAGTTTTACTATTCCTAAAATGCCTTTAGTCAAATATTATTACGAAAGGGATAGTAATAGTATATTGAGACTGACATGTATAGTGACTGATGATTATGAATCATGGATATGTGATATCAAGTCAATACATGAGTACATTATTAATGAATAGATGTATTGGACTGACTCAATATAAGAATACTGCATGGATTAGATTTGTGTCATTAGTAGTTCTCATACGGTCATAATTACATATAATCCTTTGACCTAAAGTCACTACGGTTCCCTACATGAGAGGTTACTTACTTTGATGTTATCTTATGTCACCTTTAATCAGGATAACAAGTAGGACGTTGATTGGGTGTGTCACGAATCATGCAGAGGGAAGTGAGTGATGTAGATAGAATTTTGTTACTCTTATAAAAAAGAGATGTATCCTTGGGCCCCTTGATTGAGTAAGATTTAGAAATGCACGGCCATGCTTAAATGGATCAATATGTGATATTGATAATTTATTTTGAAGTCTACTCAGTACGAAGAAATATAAATTGAACTTTGACGAGGATGACACTCTCTATGCCTCCAATTCAATTTAGATATTATTACAAAAGGGATTATGATGCAAAACGTTAATCATGTATTAGGTGGATGTCGAATCACAGACATTCTTACTACTTGAGTGGCAGTGATGTATTGCTAGATATCGCTCACTATCTATGACTTAATAATGAGTCATTGTTAACGTAGTAAGAACTTATAGGGTCACACAGAAGGAGTAAGAATAAGATAATAATTAATTAAATTTTAATTATATTAATATATTCAATTAATTGGACTTATTTTTGTGCATATATATATTATTAAATAATAATATATTTTTCACGTAATAAATATAATTATTATTATGTGATATTATTTGATATTAAAGTAATATCAAATATTTACGTTATCAGATATTAGATAAATATATTATGAGATAATAATATTTTGATATTTGATAACTATATGCAATTATCTAATATAAGATATTTATATTATTAGATAATATTATTATCTAATATTAGATAATTAATAGATAAGTCCTATCTCTCCTCATTATCTTTAGGATAAGAATAAGATGAGTTGTTAAGTGTGATTAGGATTTTGGAAGCATTATCCTAGTAGGACTAGGATTGTGGCTTGCCTAAGTTCTATAAAAGGGGACTTAAGGGCAATACTTTTAATACACGCTCATAACTTCCATAAAATCCTAAATCACTCAGAAGACATTCAATCCTAAATCCTAGAGAGAAAAACGCATCCTAATAGATTCGTGGAGGGTGAGAGGTCATTGTTCACTCTATGTGGATATCGTAGAGACGTTGTACCTTCCGGCCGGTATTTGATTCATCCGCTCTCAAGTTTTGATTAGTAGAAATACGAGTACCCAATAGGTAAAATCCTAATCATTAATTTATATTTTTTGCATGGATCATAAGTAGAATTTGGATTAAATTTTGAATTTTCGTTGCATGTGATAATCTGAATTCCTAACAAGTTGCACCTGCTACTGCATAAGTGTTAACCAAAACCAAATGAGTAATACATATGCACTCGAGATCATATACTACTAGTGCTATTTTGATTGACCTTGTAACACTTACAAGTATAGGCATTGGTGTTTGTCTTAAATAATTTCTTTTAGTTATTATTTATTTTTTCACAAAGTGTTTGACAATTTTATGAAACATGCCATGGTGAATACTAGAAGTAAGTGGGCTAACAAACCTAAGAATGAAGAATTATCAATGAGCTTTTAAGCTCAAAGTAGTAGATATGGGGAAGAAAAGAGTGACCAATAATTTCTTCCATAAGCCATAAATTTTTTATAGCAAGCTATAAACTAGATAGTTAGAGCTTTTAATTAGAATTAAGGGTAAAACCATTATAGAAATTAAGATGATCATAACTCAACTTAGAAGAAAGAGAGAGGGATTGAACCCTTTTAGGAAAGATTCAAGCAATAAGTTACATATTATCCATGAATTCATCAAGTTGAAATAGCATCATTATATAGGTATAGATCCAGTTATAGATTCGTACTAGTTTTTTTCCTTAAATTAAACATTATAGGAAGATACTTGAATGTTTTGATCCTTTATTGGTAGAATTTATGAGGGTATCAACTAAATGATGTAACATATTATTAATTTTTATGTACCATTAAGAAAAAATAATTCAAACTTGGTACTCTTAACTTGGTTGACTTTTCAAGAATGTTTTATTGGCCAATACCTACTTCCCGGTATTTAGCAAGTAAGAGTGAGAGAGTTTGAGTATTTAAAGTAAGGAAGTCTTGCCTTTTTAATAATGAGTATCCCATTTTAAAGTACTTTGAGATTTATTCAATATATATCGAATTGGTTTATAAATTTAAATGAATTAAATTATTTAAAATCTAATTTGATGCATATATAAACTGATTCATAGAGATTCAAATTTGGTCAAATTGGATCAATTAAAAAAATTTACGATTAATATTCAAGGAATGTGCAGATTGAATCATATATTATATTGAATTAGATTATTCATAATTTAATTTATTTTTAATGTAAGTTTAAATAAATTAATTTACACAAACCAAAATCCATACAAACTTGATCCGGTTTGAATGATTCGTATTGTCTGGCAAACAAATTTGCTGCTAAATGTAAGTTCTTGAAAGAATTGAAGACAGACCTTAACATTATAATAAAACAACCTCTTATTTTCGAGAGTAGATGTCGGGGATCAAAATGAAAAAAAAAGAAAAAGTTTCTTCAGCCTACCAAAGTAGAACAAGTCAGACTTCGTGATTGGGCTTTAGAGCCAATCCAAAGTCCGTTAGGGGAAGCCCATAAGACAGCTGCCAACCGACTCTTATTTATGGAAAAATAATTCACCAAAAAACAAATTTATGGACCCAAACATCCAGTTTGTACTACATGTACTACAATCCCCGGTTTGCGTAAATCCAATTGAGTACTACAACAGCAAGCAATTGTATATGCGATTATTCATTGAAGATTTAGATATTTAACATTCAAATAATAAATTAGACATGAGTTTAAGAGGAATGTTATATATATTAAAAATAAATTTTAAATTTTAAATAAAAATAAAAATTATTATTAAATATAAAATGATTAAATAAATTCATAAAATTTAATTTAACTGATATAAAAACTTTAAAATTTAATTTTAATACTTATTTTCAATTTCTATAATATTTTTTCTAAATTTAAACACGTAAATTTTGATGATTTACATTCCAGACGGTAAAAATAAAATTTCCAATACAATGACATGATCGCCATTGACTAATGACAACCTACGAATCAATGTTTAATCTAAGAATACTGCATGAAGCTATTTAAAATATGAATTTTACATGGAGAAGCAATTGCCCTGGGTTTTAACGGCCATGCTAGAAGTGACCGGCGGCGCATCGTATATGTCGGAGTGACGAACGCTCTCATATCTCCGGCGAGCGGATGGCCGTGGGAGATTCTCCGGCACGATGGTTTCCAAGGAGTTGCTTCGCCAAGCAGGGCAGATCCTTTTCTCGCTCCACTTCGTCGACGAAACTGGCTCCGGCGACGTTGACATGATCTGTGCGGCGGCAAGACTTTGGGTTCCGCTCACCAAATTGGCCATTTCCAATCCAATTATGGTACATGCCGCACTCGCCGCAACGCAATGCTTTCTCCGACATCCTTCATCTTTCACCCTTTAATTTTTTTTTTTTTTCAAAGAAGAGACGGAGAAAAAGAAAACATGTGGAAGAATCAAATTAATCATAGTATTCGGATGATCTGAAATGAAAATAATTTGACGTTTTGATGAAGATCGACTAGAAAATTAATGGCAATGAAATTTGGTGAATGGTTTTTTACTTACAATGAAAGTGAAGCTGACTTTATAGCTTGGTTTGAGGTAGCAGGAGTGGGGGGAGGGAGATTGAGGCAGCAAATGGTTCTCATGGCAAAAGCTCCTCCTTTCTCCCTTCAAACTTCTCAACGAAAGCCTATGGAAAAATAAAAAAAATGACAACAGGAAGGTTATATAGAGGATTCTTCCTCGTGTTATTCCTTATTAGGAGAAGCAACACTATCTTTGTTTTTCATTGTTGAAGGATGCGCGTATCATAATCTAACTTAATAATTTGTATACAAAATTAAGTGGTGATATTTTATTTACAAAATTAGGTTTAATTAGTATATATCTATTGAAGGAACAGTTATATGCATTTTATACTTGTATTTTAAATTTAATCTACAACTTTTTTTACTAGTTATCATTAATCATAACGGTAAAAATGATATTAACGTTTTGAAGAATACTTTTTACACTTTTTGAAGGAGAGGTGATTATTTATTTTCTTCCAACAAATAATAGGATTTACAATTCTATAAACCTTACGATTTATGAAAAAAATAGTAAATAAGAAATGAATACAGGAAATTAAAAAAAAATAGCATTATTCTAGCATTTCAATTGTCCTATATTATTATTACTTGTACTCCACATTACCCTCCGCATTACCACTCGGATATGACTTTAATCCCGAGCCGTGTGGGGACCTACGCCTTATTTGTATAGATAATTAATCCTTATTCATAACCCTTGATATTATATGTTGTCGACAACTATTAACTCAATGATATATGATATTTTTTAGGTGTCTTATCTTTCTTTGTATTATCTTAATTTTTTTACATATATTTATTTAATGATTTAATTATTTTTATTATTATAAAAAAATAAACTATATGCCGGTGTATGAAGTGAATAACAAATGGTATGTTTGATAGCAAATAGAGAAAGAAAGGGAAGCATAATAGAGAAAGTGGAAAGTGAGAAAAGGGAAGAGAATAAATAATTTCCTTTTCTTATTAGAAAACCCTCCAAAATATAAAATAATTAATAGATGAGAGTTTTAAAAAATTAATTATAAAATTTTAATCTGTTTTTTTAATTAAAACTTTATAAAAGGGGAAAATTTGTTACAGTTAAATAATATATAGGTTTTTAACCAATTTATTTTTAAGAAGAAATTTTATATATTATTGATATAATGATATATATCATTAAATTTAATCATAAATTAAATTTACATTTTTATAAAATTAAATTTTACATATCATATAATAATATATTAATAATTAAATTTAATAAAGTGATGATATATTATTATGATAGTGTAATATAATTTTTTTTATACTATCAAATTTGATCATCACATTTATATTTTTATAAAATCAAATTAAATTTTATGTATTATATTATAATATATTAATAATTAAATTTAATAAAAGATCGGTATATTATTATAATAGTGCCACCTTATTATAATCGGAGATACTCAAATAGAAATTTTTCATAGGGGCTGCTGGGAGTTGGTCAAATAAGGGTAAGTGAGAGGGACAAGGTCCGAAGCAAGTTTACAGTTGGACACCGTGGGTTGGACCCCTTTTAGTCATTGTCCACTGAGAACAAATTGCTTGGAGTTAGCTTATTGGGTTTGCTTGCCGTCTTTGCACCAATTTCGCCTTGCGACGTGCACTACAAGACTTGTATGACATGCATAGGAGTCTCGCTCCAACCTTCTTTTCTCATCCCATTTATTTCCCATTTAAAAGTTTTTTTTTTTTTGTCCATATTACCAAGGTTGATTCCTCGCCTACATGTTTTTCCACGTTTTAGTTGAAAAAGGAAAATTAAGAAAATGAAAATAGAAAAACTCAATTGGGTTGAAAGCAATTTCCTTTTCGCCTTATTTGAATTTACGTATGGCAACCAAAGAATTTTGTGAGGATATCTGATGAAAACCATTTCCAGTGATATTATGTATTTTTTTTATGAAAAATTTTCTCAGGCATTTTTTTTAAATTTATTTATGCCTGTCAAACAAATCTTAAATGACATTATTAAGTTTTTACTGATATATAATAAATTTAAATTTAATTCACTGTTAATATAAAAATTTTTATATTATAGATAAATAAGCAGTTAACACCTTATAAAAAATAATATTAATTAAAAATTTTATTAGTAAATTTTTTTTAACAATTCTTTAATAATATAATAATGCACAAATAATAATGTAAAATTGATTTACATCAATAATAAATTAAATTTATATCTTATATAAATTACCAAACCATTAATTCAATATCTTGATCTCTAGGGAATTATATACAAACGATCATATTTAGTTTACAATGTTAAAGATTCAAAATAGAAAAATGCATGATCCACGTTGAATTTGAAACTCAAATTAGAGTTCAATTTTTTTCGTAAGAGAGCATGGGATGGGAAAAGTAAGAATAAGTAAACTATTTTTTTATATCCTTTCTTCAATTTTTTTTAATAAAAAGAACTCTCATAAGCATAGGAAAAAAATCCGAATTTATAGAGGAATATAGTAAAATATACTATAAGTAAAGGCTAGATCTCTTTGATACAAACTGTAACTATACATAAGGATTTCAGACAGAACTGAAAATTAATCAACTAACTAAACATTAAAATATAAAATATATTAGTTATAAACCACTAAATTCGAAATTATATCCACTACAAAATTTCCGAAGAAACTCTCTAATAGTTAGATATATTTAATCTCCATCTTATATGAACATAAAATCTTGCAAACGAAGTAAAAAAAAAAAAACTATTTTAGTGAAGTAAATCCTTCAACAACACCAATAGGAGTATCAAAGAAATTTGAGAGATTTTTAGTGCTTTAAGCACAAAATAACTATATAAAAGAAGCAAATCAAATGAAACAGACACAAAACATCTAATCTAATAATATAAAAATCCAAGGCTGTATCTAGCTCAATTTTATTGTCCGGGAAAAATTTTAGATAGACTTGATATTTTTTATATTATTTTATACTGATATTACTATAATCGTAATAAGAAGTATAAATTTGTGATAAAAAGTATAAATAAAGTGACATTCAATATCGATTTTTTCCTTTAATAACTTTAGTTTATGAATCCAAAACATTGCAATTTAAAGTCTAAGTCGTTTCAAATGGTAGTTAATTTAATTTTTTTCTTAAGCGAAGAAAGATTTTTTTTTTTAAATAAAGAGGGACTAAGAGTGAATGAAGATAAAAAACACGAGAGGAAAAGACTTTGTTATAAAAGTAATAAAGATAAAGAAATTTGTGAATGAAAATTCTCAAATTAATACCAATATGGAGTTAATCACAAGTGAAAGAACTCTATCACCTAATCATAAAGAAAAAATATAAGAATAAAATTATAATTTGGAACTAACTATAAGACAAAAAGTTTAATTTAATCAAGTAATTCATTTAATTTATATTCAAAATTTTTGATAAATAAATTTATAGTCATGTTATTTTTTCTGCTTCAAAAATATTATTTTATTAAATAGGTAACAATTGAAGAAACATCTAATGTATTTCATTATTTTTGAGATCAAGTAAAAGAAATAAACAATTTTTTCTTTTTTTTTTTTGGCGACAAATCCTCACTTCACAGCAGAAACTCTGCCTCCAGCGGACTCCATCTCCTGCCCGCTGGGAGGAATAGTACTGGCAAATGAACCGTGATTAGTAAATTTGGAGGGATCAAATTATCTTGACTCATTTTTTTAGTAGATTTACATGGATCCACTTGTAGGAGCCTAAAATCTATATATATATATATATATATATATATATATATATATATATATATTGATTGACATCAGGCCGAAGCCAAGGGAGAAAAACAGATTACATAAGAGAGGATCCTAGGTTACAGGGGCCTATAAATCCTCTTTGAGCAAACCATGAAGATCAAATCAAATTGATTTGTAAATTTATAATTAAAATTTGCAAATCCATAAATCAAATCATAAATATGGACCGTCCAAAGTGTAATTCATTCTTCCAAAAGTTTCTTTCTGGGATTGGGTTTTCTTGGGCCTTCTTTTCTGATTGGGTATTAGGCCTCGTCTAGGCCCATAAATTGATGAATGGACATAGTCGGGTCAATTTCTTAAAAATTGTCCACTAACTAAATTGATGGCGCCGAACCGGCCCACTTTGTGTGTTTATTGTTCACAAAAAGTTGCCAAGAAAGCTGCTGATTAAAAAAAATTCAGATCCAGACTTCGATCTTTCAAAATATATTCAGAAAACACAGCATTATCCAACATTTATTATTACATAAATATTATTTTTCTAATTAATATTTTGATGGATTGTGAGTGAGAAAGTTCAAACCTTATAACTCCAACATACTATCCCAAAAAAATTATAAAAACGCTAGAAAACAAAACTTGTATTCTGAAACCACTCTACTTCATTAATAATCACCTAATTTGTCATTGAAAAATCGCCTGTTTGTGTACAATAATATTTATCTTATGATCATTTTAAGCTAATTTTATAATTTTTTTAATATTATAAACTAACAATCAAACTTATAAAAAAGATAAAAAAAAAACCTTCCCCTTTTTCTATGGAGTTTAAATTTGAATAATTATTATGGCAAAACGTGTTGAATATAAAAATGATACATTATTGAAAATATAATAATAATTAATTTTTTTTGCTAGTAATAAAAAATTTTAATAAGTTTTTATAATATGATAATATAGGAGTGAATAATTATGTAAATTTGATTTATACTATTAATAAATAAATTTAGTTTTCTTTATGACAAAGGAAGTGGGGGATCTTTCAGTCATTTGCAAAAAAAAAAAAAAAATACAACTTCAAATTTGAGAATAGTTACTCTTATTTCAAGTTGTTTTCGATGAGATTCAGTAATAATTGGGATGGAGATGAAATGCTTTAAATAATAGGGTTAGGATGAAAAAGGCTAAAAATTCATTTTTCTTTTGTACTTAAGGATATTTTTTTTCCCCATTTTTCCAATAGCTTGGTGTGATCTAGAAGCTAAATTTGGTAATTACATAAAATGACATAAGTAACTGCCATTTAAGTTTTATGATGTTGATTGAAGAAAAGCAACGGCGGTTCCATGATTGGAAAACATATCTAACCATCATTTTGTCCTTGGTAATCAATCATTGTAACTCATCAACTCTGTTCAATTATTAATTTATTATAAAAAAATTACGCACAAACTATCTTTGCAATCTTGACCCACGTCTCAGAGGATAGGTTACTAATTAGGGGGAAAAAAAAGTGGGGATGGGCTCGTGCCAATACCACTCTCTTTCACGTGAAAATAATTTGCGTATTTTTTTAAAAAAATATAAATTATCCTCTTTTGATTTTAAAATAATTATAATTAGTATTTATAAACTTTTATAATTATCTTAATTTATTATAAGTGGTAAATTACACTCAATATTTATCTTATAAGTGATATAAGCAAGCAAATATATTTAATTTATCATGAAACTTTGAGAAAAATTAAATATAGTAAGAAGGTCTTCTATTACTCAATTTCAAAATAATCTTATTTGTCTACTATTTCCTCTTGTTTGGAGATATTTCAATTATTTTATCAAAGTTTGCTTGTGCTCATAATCGTAATATTTGCATTTTTAGATTCAGTGGGTATAATATGCACTTAAATTCTTTTATAATTATGAAAATAATTTATCACTTATGAATATATTTAAATTATAATTATAAAAATTAATAATTATGAAAGCTAAATATAATAACTTCAAAGTTAGAGGTGTAGTTTGCAATTTTTTAGTTATCTTTGTTTAGCAGACCAAAGATATTTACTTTATTTATAGATATTTTGGGGAGGAGCTATTCCTTAAAAAAGAGAAAAGGTCCCGTGCCGTTACGAGAGGTCAAAACGCCTTCCGTTTCAAGCATACGATGTCGTTAAGAGCCACTTCGCCCACTTTTAAGCCTACCGACCATTCCGCCTTCAACACTACCCGTGGTATCCTTTGTGTGAACCGCCTAAAATCTCTCTTCAGCTGCAGTTCACTGCTAATCACTACGATCTCTTCTTTCTTCTTCAGCGCTTCCAACCCCTGATTTCTACTTGTTTTCTCTTGGGTGCATTTCAAAGCTAATTTCTTTGTTGAAATTGACAGCTGTATCCTTCAAATCCCAGCTAGCTCATTGCATTTTGCAAGTGGTTCAAACTAATCGCGAGAAAGCCCTAATTTGCAGTTGGGATAGCTCGCTCGTTAGGTCTTCAGCTACCCAGGAGGTTGCTATAATCTTTGTTTTCCGATTTCCAGCTGAAGCAACTTGGAAATACATACTGAGTCGAGTAACTTTAGTGTTCTCCTGTTTTTAGAGATTTTGAAGGTGTGCTTTTTTTGGGTGGGGGGAATCTTATGGTTGAAAAAAATGGAGGAAATTGAAGGGCTTAATAGTAGTGAAGGTAGGAGCTCGTGTGAGAGTCGACCTCCAAACCCGCTTGCCGCAGTCTATCGCCAATGCACCAACACTGATCGAGGGGCGACGCCATGCAAGAAGTCCCTTGTTCGGCATTCTTCTCTTGTAAGTATTTTTTTTTTTTTTGGGGGGGGGGGACTCTGTACTTATATCTCCAAACAATTGGTTTTTCCCCTTGTTCTCTATATTCACTGTGCTAATGCAGTTTAGTGGTTGCGATTGCTTGGCCTTTTTTTCCCACTTAGAAAAGTTCCCATTGGTTTATGACACATGAAAAGCCTTTAAAAAAAGAAAATTAGCAGGGGCGTTTGCTTTGATGTTCTGTGGCATCTTATTCGTTTTTACTTTTCACATCCATCCCTTGTTCATAAATGTTCCTGATTATTTCCTTGCCTGTTGAGCATGCCAATTTATAATAAAACAGATGGAAATATGGTAAAGGATCTAAAGTCTTTTGTAAGTTGCTGCTGCCATTTTTTGCGAGTTTTAAATGTCTAACCTCTTTTGACATTTAATTTTGGGAGGAAATATCTTTGTGAAGCGGAGAGAGATCTAGGAATGTTGTAGCACCAAAAAAAAAGGAAAGAAAGAGTGGGGTTATTACATAGACATGGTATCCCGTTTACATTTTGCTTTTTCTATCGGACAGAAAGGAGATTTTATAGGAAATTTGGGATATAGGAAATATAACTGCGATATTATGATTGGGAGAACATTAAGTTAGATAACGGGATGCAAAATCTGGAAATGATTGCATTTTGTTCCTTTTTCTCTGGAACCAGTTTCTTAATTTTGTTTTTAGTAAGTGGGGTGCAGGCACTTGCTTCTTCATGCACTGCTAAAAATATCCTAGCTTGCTAGGAATTTTAGTTATTTGTTTCATCCTAACCTAGTTAGTAAGTCTACTCCGCTTTTTGTTGAGTTATTTGAAGTGTTTACTGGAAACTTTGCAGATGAAGATGAACGTGTCCAATGTATCTGCTGAGCCTGGTCATGTTATTGAAAATTGTGAGTCTGAGTTCCTTCCAATGCTTCGTTCTGGAGCATGGGCTGATATGGGGTTACGGCCAAGCATGGAAGATGTGTATGTTTGTGTAGACAATTTTATGCAGGATTATGGACTCAAGAACCATATAGATGAAGTTAATGCTTTCTATGGGGTATTTCTTTATTCTTGGCACATGAAGTATTTTGCTTTGTACCGTAACTATTGTGCCTGTGCTAGTAAACTGTTAATCATTTCTTAGTTTTCCACATGTGGCTAGATATATATATACGCATATGGATGAGTTACATGCTCCATTCTTTTCTTTTTGTTCTTCTCCCTTTACTTATGAGTCCCTCATCTGATGTATTCCATGTGGAAGCTTTTTGGAAGTAGGAGTTTAGATGCTAATGTTTGGTAATACTGGCTTGCTTTTCCTGATGGACAAATGCTTGTGTACACATTTTATCAATACCATTTTTGGTATAAATTTTAAATTGTGACATTGAGGTGTTTATTTGTCTTGCATTTGTCAAGCATGTCACTAAAGTCAGCTGTAAGCCTGTAACATTCATGAAATGGTCAGGTCTTTGATGGACATGGTGGAAAGCATGCTGCAGACTTTGCTTGCTATCATTTGCCAAAAATCATTGTTGAGGATGAAAACTTTCCAAGGGATATTGAAAGGATTGTTGCTTCAGCATTTTTACAAACAGACACTGCCTTTGCGGAAGCTTGCTCTGTGGATGCTTCCCTTGCTTCTGGCACTACTGCCTTAGCTGCTCTTGTTATCGGAAGGTTAGGGTTTTGAAACACAAATCTTGATGTTCATGATATTTTTCAAATAACGTTGAAAGTATATTGTTGTTTCTTCTTTAAGTAAATCTCATTTGTAGGACTGCCTAAGTTTATTCTAAAAGTATGATTTTTTTCTTCTTATTTTATTGGGTCCCTTGCTAACTGTAGTATTGCCTATTTTAAGTTTGTTTGCTTTGTGGTATTCTCTGTGGTTGTTTTCTGACGTTGGCTGAGTGCATGTTGCTTGTTTTCTAACTTCCTTGTGTCTAGTGTACTGCTGCTCTGATCTTGGCTTACACTAAATGGCTTTGTAGTCTGGAGAAGCAGCATCACCCGTTATGTGGTCAATCCTATTATTACTGTACTAGTAAAAGATGCCTAAAAGCAAAATCTAAGGATTTGTGACCCTTGTATGGTATTTTGAATTTTTGTTTTCAAATGTAGATTTTATATGTCAATGAACCTGAGAGATAAAATTTGCCTGACAAAATTTACCAATGTTATTTTGCACAATTGAAAATCCAAAACCCCTGAAACAACCGATGTGGATTCAGGGACATTTTGGACTGTCACAAAAATTGGCCACTATAACCAGGTTTTCCATTTCCCTTTTAAAAAATAATACATCAACTACATGCCCTTGATAAGTTGCATGTTGATTGTAGTTTTTGATTGCAGGTTGCTGGTAGTGGCAAATGTGGGAGACTGTCGAGCGGTACTGTGCCGCCGTGGAAAAGCATTTGAAATGTCAAGGGATCATAAGCCAGAATGCATTAAAGAGAAGATGCGCATTGAGGCATCTGGGGGACATGTTGATGATGGATATCTTAATGGACAACTTAATGTTGCACGTGCTCTTGGTGACTGGCATATGGAAGGAATGAAAAACAGAGACGGTGGGCCACTCAGTGCAGATCCCGAATTCATGACCACAAAACTGACTGAGGAGGATGAATTTCTTATCATAGGATGTGATGGGATTTGGGATGTATTTAGGAGCCAAAATGCAGTTGATTTTGCTCGGCGCAGACTTCAGGAGCATAATGACCCAGCCTTGTGTAGCAAGGACCTGGTTGATGAAGCTTTGAAGAGAAAGAGTTTAGACAACTTAGCCGCTGTTGTGGTTTGCTTCCAGCAGCAGCCTCCGCCTAACTTGGTGGCACCACGCACTAGAGTGCAGAGGAGCATCTCAGCCGAAGGTTTAAAGGAAATTGCAAAACTTCTTGGCTAGCTTGGCTAATTGAGGTAGCGCAAGTGCACTTCGTCACTGTTAAGTTTCTTTTTGTACCTTAGAGATTCATTTGTAGTTGTAGGCAGAGAAAAAACCTTGAGTATTAACTGTAACATATGCGGCATCCAGTTGGCATCTGATTTTATTTTGCATTAATTATTTCAGAGATTAGGGTGTCAAATTATTAGTTTCATTGTTACGGTTGTCTTGTAGACAAAGCTAATTATTGCTTTGCCTCGTGTTTTATCTAATCAGTCCTTAGATGAACGGGGATTATGACTATCAAGTTATTGTTTTGGCCACGTGGTTTCGAATTTTTTGTGGAAACTGTATGAAGGCTGCTTTTGCGAAGTAGAAAATAACACATGTTGGTTGAGCTGCTGTATATAAATTGTATTGTATGGATACAGATGCGTAGATGAATGAGGATGAACTAATTACTGTTCAAGAGACAAAATCATTTGCAGAAGAAAATGAACAGGAGTTGCAATCTCTTCATCTTTTTTGAAAGTTGAAGGCTTTGATGCCAAAGGCAAAGATGAATGCAAAGAACACAGCGAAGCCGGCCACTACAACTGCAACGACTCCTAAAAGTTCATGCTTAAACCCAAAGTAACTCCGAACAAATTCTTCAATTGTCTGTCCAGACTCTAGTTTCTCCTGTAACTCTCCATATTGGGAAGCAATCAATCCATTCAATGTCCAGGCCACTGGGCAAATCCAGTAGTACCACTTCCACCATACTGGTATCCTCTGTAGGGGGCAATTGATTTGAAGTAACAATCTTATTTGGTAAAAGGCAAATTATAGACTAAGAAAAATGTAAAGTAAATTGGAACTTACCGTTACAGGAATGACAAATCCAGAGAAAAGACTCCAAATTGCATAGAAGGCACTTGACAATATGAGAGCAATATGGGGGTTTGGAGTGATAGCCATGGTCATCATTCCATAAGCTGAGTAGTATAAGAAGGTGAAGTACATGAAGAATAGATACCAGAAGAACTTTGATGTTGTCCACTCAAATCCCATCATGGCATATACTATAATCCCATATAGCAGAGTTTGAATCAAAATGTGAGGAAGCTCTATAAGTACCTGCAATGGCAAAACCCTGAGTGTGTCATACTCCCTACTATTTTTTTTGTAGGTCCGCAATATATAGTGAGCACTATTACTCTCACTTTCTTGAAGAATTTTAAATTGAGTGATTTACTTGTGCAATAGCATATGGCAAAGCCGAATACATTCCAGCTGCTCTTTCTCTGTAGAAAACTGTTCTCTCCACTGCTATTATTGGCTGCACTGAGGCACCATTTTGGACGCCAATGAAGGTAACAGCAGCATACATTGAACCCATTGAATTGAAAAGATCTTGTTCGTTCCTCCTGAGATAAAGTGCGAAGATATAAGCTAATAAGGATTTTTTACATTCCATCTTCATGATTTAACTTCTGTCTTGTTACATACCTTTTCAAGCCAATCTCCCAAAATATCAGTCCAAACAATAATGCTATGATTGTTGTGAATAGGAGTCTGACTGCAGTATATGCTGTGTTTCGCCAATAGGATAAATGCTGTTTCCACAGACAAGCCATGCATTGCGTGAAGAAAGACTGTGAATAGCGAGTAGGAAAGTACAGATCTTTTACATCAGGAGGATGTGTACTAAGCTCCCTGATCAGTTGCTTGTTTCTCCTGGAAGTATCAGTGACATGTACAAAGTTTTCAAAATTTACATGAGCTGAGAAATATATATGCATCTTATCTTTTCATAAGCCATTGCCAATCCTTTTATTATCAGCAATCAAGTGTTAAATAAGAATCTGACCGGTATAATTCAGAGTTTCTGTACACATTTGTGAAGTTGACTCCAAGACTTGCTTCCGTTCTTGCAGATGTAACTTCTAGCATCCAGGTTGCAGGATTATAGCTATCTTTTATCTTAGGAACTCCTTCAACAGCCTTCATGGACATGTAAGTCATCCACTAAAGCGATTACACTCACATGGCAGTTAATATTTTTTTTTTTTAATGTCATTTTTATCAAACTCACCTCAAAGTAATGGATTAGCTGAGAACAATGGCGGCCTAAAGGACCTGCATATATCTGCTCCCCTCCCAATTTCAGAAGTAGCAGCTGAAATAGTTGAGATTAAAGAATTTAACTTCTTCTGTAACACAAAGTTTCCAAAACTGAATAGGTTCTTGATGACAGGTGTATATTATCACCTCATCAAAGGCATCAAATATATCAATGCTTGGCTGGTGGATGGTGCAAACTACAGTGCGTCCGGTGTCCACCGTGTTCCTTACTGTTCTCATTACAATTGCTGCTGCTCTGGCATCAAGGCCTGAGGTTGGCTCATCCATGAATATTATTGATGGGTTGGCTACAAGTTCAACTGCTATTGTAAGCCTCTTGCGCTGCTCGGTTGAAAGGCCAGTCTCTCCTGGCAATCCAACAAGTGCTTCTCTCAATGTGTTAAGCTCCACAAGCTCCATGACTTCCTCAATGAACATCTGAATCGCACAATTTAGAGTTGTAGTCAGCAAGGTGTTCTGACTTAAGAACACACTTTGGTTTTCTCACAAACTGTTACTCACAGCACAAATTAATTTATCTTGGCCTAATCTGTTCACACGGTGCCATGTGTACATTGAGTGATAGCTTATGGTCAATGTTGCCTCTAGTTAAAAATAGAAAAATATATTACCCTTCGAGTTGCATGATCAACTTCAGGGGGCAATCGGAGCCATGCTGAGTATAGCAAAGATTCGTAAACTGTAACATAAGGTGAGTGGATATCAAATTGTTCACAATATCCTGATATGCGAGCAAATGTTTTTTGCCTCTTCGGATACCCAGATATAGTGATGCTTCCCTCAACATATCCACCAGTCTTCCTTCCAGCTAGGACATCCATTAGTGTAGTCTTTCCGGCACCACTCACACCCATTAGGGCTGTTAGGACTCCTGGCCTGAAAGCACCACTTATACCCTTCAAAAGTTCAAGACGATCCTCGAAAACCCCTTGATTTTTCATTTCCTTTAATCAAAACAAAAGGATCAAAACGTAGGAAGAATTTTAATTTGATAAAAATTGGAAAATATACAAGAGAATACATAAAAATATACTAAAGATAAACATGGAAATAGCAAAGTTGATTGAAATATTACCTGTGGCATGTCTACAGAGTATCTGATCTCATCAAAAGTGAGGGATAGAGGCTGAAAAGGAAGAACCATACCCCGCATTCCGCGTCTACTAGCATTGTAATCACTCACTCTTCCAGATAATGACCTCGATGACACACTTACTTCTTCTTCCATCTTTGATTCTGATTTGTCATCACAATCACTTGTTGTGTATTGAATATCAAATTCCAAGCTAAAAGCAAAGAAGCTATAATTTGAATTAGGACTCACCTGATGATTTCTTTCCATGGGGTGGTTGGCTAGTGAGCTCTACAGAAACATTTCTCTCAAGCAGATTCTCCTGGGGCAGTCCTGCCTGAGCCTTCCTAAATGCTGCAGTAGCAGCATTATTGCCAATTTTTAGAAAAGTAGTAGTGAAGTCAGATTAGAGTCCAAGTTCACAGTGTTAAAAACATGAAGATGGCACTTACGGCTGAGATACTGCAAAGCCAAGATACATAGAAAATTGAAGAGGAAGACATAACCAATCAAAGCTCCAACTCCAATCCAATACCAATAAGCTGATGCGAAAAAACCTCGAGACTTCAATACTAGAACTCCTAGTGTTTCATTTGAATTAGGAAGAACCTGTAACACAAATTCATATAACAAATTATTTCATTAATATCTCTTCTAGAACTCACTATTCTTCATATATCACGATAAGAAAGCAGAAAGAGAAACAAGAGATTGTGAAAATGTTACCTTGTTCCAGCTATGCCCCAGAAATTCATTCACAGCAATAGCATTTTGTCCATACATCAGTGGTGAGGACCAATAACCCCACAGAAACCATTTCTGTACATTATCTGGTGCAAAAGAACAAGTTTATTGCAAAAACTTCATAAGATCAGTCAAATTTGAAGTCTCATTGCCATTGAATTACCTTGCGAAATCACAAATCCTCCCAAAACCATAATTACAAGTAAGGCAAATGATCCGACTGTATTTGCAACAATTACATCCCTTCCTAAGGCTGCCATCAACCGAAATAGTGCAGATGCCATCTGGTTAATGCACAGGATTAACAAGTACTGTTTGAAAAGCCTGCCAGTGAGAGTTCTCATTATGTACTAAAACCATTAGATGAATACATGATTTAGGACGCTGAAAAATTTTCTACTTACCTTACTATATTCGGATCAAAACCAATGACATAATAAGTGATGCCTTCCCAAATGGCAACTTCGATAAGGGTGATTGGTATTTTGAGGATCCATGGTGGTAGAGAATAGGCCCATGCAGGATAGAAAAGAAGGTCTCTTTGCTTGTAAAAGACAGGAAGTTTCATTATAGCCATATTCAGCTCTGATATTCCATTAAACATTGCTACAATGACCGCAAAGAACAGAGCTCCCATGAAAATTCCTCCGTCTGCCATGGTATCTCGATGCATCTTAGTTCTTAGAAATAAGGTTGATGTCATGACAGCTAAATAAATAAGCTGAAATAGAAGAAGAAAACGTATGTAAGAATGAAAACTCCATCTGAGATAAAATGACCAGTAATTTGACTTTAATTATAGTCAGCATTTTCTTGCATGGATGGACAAAATGAGAACTAAATTATGACAGTTATCTAGTTTACGATAAGATCATATGCATAATAATAATGCTTGAATACTACTCACTTGTGTTGCTTTGAATATATAGACAAATGAATTCCTTTTCATGAGCAAAAATTCTCTGCTAACACAAGCCCTTAGTAGTTCCTTCCTGCTTACACCATATTTCTTTGTGGTCAAGGAAGCAGGGTGGCATTTAGACTTGTCAAAAGGATTTCCCAGCTCGTCACCGAGTTTGTGACCTATGTGAAATACCTGGAATGCTTCACAAAAATCCTTAACAGTAACAAAATTGTAAGGTTCATCTTTACGTGCCCAGTACTGCCATTGATCTTTCCTTGATGTCACCTGTATCCCATGAGAACAAACGTAACTTTAAAATTAATCTGAATGAAAAGTTCCGAATTTGAGAGGGCAAAAAAACTTATTGTTTCATATACTTCTTGTAAGAAGTCAGCAACTCCTTTCCTTTCAGGACACTTGAAACCCACAGATTCAAAGAATTCAAGTACATTTTCTCTCGGACCTTGATACACAATCTGCCCATCTGTAAGAAGGATTATGTCATCAAAAAGTTCGTAAGTTTCCGGTGCTGGCTGTAGGAGAGAGATAAGTGCAGTTCCATTGAGAATATGGATTGATTGCCGGATTGAATTGATTATTTGGAAAGTTGTCGAACTGTCCAAACCGGTTGATATCTCATCCATGAACAACACTCTTACAGGTCCAACCAGCATCTCCCCTTTGCATAATTCACAAGAATATCTCTTATCAATCAATCAATCTATTCAAGGGTTCTAGATTCAGATATTAAATTCACTACTTGTCAAGCTGTTTCTTCATAAATGGAGTCTACCTGTGGTAACTCTCTTTTTCTGTCCACCTGAAATGCCTCTTATCATTCCATCTCCTACCATGATATCAGCACAGACTTCAAGTCCCAAAATCTGTCAATATTTTAGAAAAAGTAGAACATAAACAAGTAGAGCTACACAATTTGTTTATATCTCCTTTGTTTGATGAATTTGAGCTGATACCTTGAGAATGTAGTCGGTGACCACGCTTGTCTGCTGCCCTTCTAGTGCTGCTGCCTGTAGATTTTAAGGGCATCGGATTTAAGGACAAAGTGTTGCTTCCTCACATCAAAATGGCTTCACAAAAACGTGTTTAGAATTTTACAAATAGAGTTGAAGTTTCATTTGCTAAGTGAGGGGAACGACCCGGCTCTTAATTTTGTGCATTAAAATTCGCTTATAGATTGCAGAATCTGAACAGGTGGGGGCATAAATAAGTGGAGTTACCAAGTGCGCAGTGAGCGACAATTTGTGAAATAAACTGAGTGAGTATAACGTTACTCTTTAAGCAAATTTCTGACCTTCATATAGGCATCAATATTGGGGTCTGGCTTAATCTTCGCTTCTTTCTCTCTTCTTAGCAGTTCTACCAACATCTCTGAAGAAAAATCGAAACTCTGACTAAGAACCTTTCACATCTTAAAGGATTTGATTTGAGG
Organism: Sindora glabra; assembly: GCA_020226215.1. Taxonomy (NCBI): domain Eukaryota; kingdom Viridiplantae; phylum Streptophyta; class Magnoliopsida; order Fabales; family Fabaceae; genus Sindora; species Sindora glabra. The sequence goes on along the minus strand of CM035227.1, from coordinate 29,246,547 downwards.
TATAAAATATGTTTCAACTAACCGTAATTGTGTCCAACCCCTTGACATCTTGCAGAGAAAGCCAGCGTTTCTCTCACAGTCATTTCTCCAATGTGTACATCATGTTGACTTATATAAGCTGATGTCCTCTGTGGTGCAAAGTCATCCATCCTATGTCCATTGTATGTTACTCTCCCAGAACACTGAAATCCCATCGCTAGTCAAATTAGACATTAAACTAACAGAAGTTCCGATACTGCTTCAAGTTGGTTTCCTTACTTTTAGGTCTTTACTGAGCTTGCCAGCCAATGCTAATAGCAAAGTGGTCTTTCCAGAGCTTGGAGGGCCCAAAAGCAATGTCATCCTGCAAGGCTCTGGTCATTAGCACCAGAAATTATCCAAGTATTGTGTATTATGTATATTTTTGGGAAAAAAAATTATCTTGAATTCACCTTCTTGGTTTGATGATTCCACTAACATTTTGAAGGATATGCAATGGTTTCTTTGGACTTGGAAGGATGTGAAGGTAATTCAAGAATCCCTTAAGAAAGAGGAAAAAATTGAGCATGTAATGAATAGATGGAGATAAAGCAAAGGTTATACTTGCAAGTTTAAGAAAAAAAAAAACCTTTATCTATGAAGTTGCAAGATCTAGCATAAATTTGCCATAGTCCTTCTGAACAAAACTTGCGACTTATTTTTAACATGTATCGAAGCAAAACTGGACAAATCCAGGCTAAGGGAGAAACACAGTTTGAGGCTTAATAAACTACCTCTAATACATTGACAAAGAAGTTGACTAAAGTAGGCAATGCTCTGCTTCCAACATAGACTTCTGCCTCCACACTTACTTGCTCAAACCGGACTTCAACTGTTGGAATATCAAGTCCAACTCTGTGCGCAGAATCAAATTCAACAAATCAAAGTATATAACTTCACATCAAACTGATAGCAATTTTCATGAACTATTCTTCAATCACAAGACTCACCGGTCCATCCGTTCCTTGAGTTTCAACAGGAACTTCTCATGATCTTCTTCAGCAATCTTCACCAGTCTTTCCAACAGAATCTTCCTCTCCGTCAATCCTAAGTGCTTTGTATCAACTTCTTGTGCTTTGCCTTCTGCACTGGTAAGTATACTTCTTCTTATACGTAGATACGTAGGAAGTCTCTCAATTGCAGCCCATTTAAGAGCTTCTTCATCGTCTTCACGATTAGATGTCGAGAAAACTTCCATGCTGTTATTTCTCCAGATGTCTGAGCTGCTAGCACGCAGGCTATCAACCCTGGATATGTCACTGCCCTCCATTGATATCTTCTAAGTCTCTCTTCAAGCATATATCTCAATTTTCATGCCAAAAAGTGGGAAAAAATAGTATTTCTGGAGCTGAAATAGCTATTCTCTTTTTGAAGTTTCTGGCACTGGGATTCCTCAGGTTTCAATCATTGACAAACAGTGATGTTGGCCAGTTTTTGTGGATGAAAGGTTGAAATATATATATGATTGGTTTCTGAAGTAAGAGAATGCTTGAGGATTCAGCAAGAGACATGCATTAGAAAGTGTGATAGAAAATTCTTAAAAAAGGAAGAAAGTGTCATGAGTGGAGAATCCACCATGATCCTACGTACAAGCGCTAAGTGACTATTATGATAGTGCTTGCGCGGTTGTACCTTGTTTGGACCGTACAAAATTCTAAGGAAACAAGGAGGATATGGTTTTCGTGTTTGTATATTTAAATCCAAAAGTGCGAGGCATTGGCCGAAATAACAGTGAATTATTTAAGACCGCAAAATATTTGTCTTCGATCTTACATGGATGGTGGCTTTTTTTACCTTTTAACTTTAAAAGGGAGATTTCATTATTCTATGAAGTGAATATTCTTATTTTATAATATTTATCAAATAATTTTTTTTTATTTTTATCATCCCAAACATGTCATAAAAAAAAATCGGCAGCGAAGAAAAAGATTTTGAGGGCATAATATTAGAAAGTGGGTTCTGAGCAGCAGAAGGACGAGTTTAAAATTTGCGCTCGGTTTGTTATATTAGAAAATGTTTTTATAGAAAAACTTTATCTACTTCTATTTATTTATTTTAAAAATAAATAAGTTTTATATCATTTATAAAATTTGTAATTGTAATAAAAAATATGTAATATCATGATAGTTAAAAAGAAAAAAGTTATTTTCCATCACATTCTTCAAATTTAATATAAAACAAAAGAAATAATTTTACTATCTTACTATTTTTATTTTATAATTATAAATATAAATATTTTTACAAAACATATTTTCCCATGCAATGTGCCAACTTGTGGCTATATGATTCTTGGAGCAGAATTACTTGAGATTAAATTAAAGAAAAAACTTGAGAATTGGTAAATTTTATAGTATCTTTAAGATTTCAAAATAAAATTTATGATAATATGATAATTTAAAAATTATTAAATTAAAATAATTTAATTATATTTATTAGAAATTAAATTAAATAATTATAATTTAATAATTTTTAAGCTTATCATATCGAATCGAATTGTAAAACTCTCAATATATAGTAGAAAACACCGGATGAATTTTGTGAAATAAACGTAGATAACTTATCTTTAATCGATTTGAAGCAACTGTGATTTTAGTGGACTTAGTGACAACTCGAGACCCAAAAGTTCGAGAGCACTCAAATAATTTACGACAAAATTTTTGTTAAATATTATAAAATCAACACACACTGCGGACAGGTGCCCAATAGTCAATCTTCACCTAAAATTCTGGTGGTCAACTTTTTTGAAAGATTAAATCACTTATATGAAAGTTTTTTAATTTTTTTTACATAAGTATATATTATTAATACATAAATTTAAAAGTTGTGGCCCCTTTGCCCCATCTATCCTCCGGCGCTGCAAGTGCCCGCAATTATTGACATTAAGATCCGTCCACGAGTGCGTTTTGTTCAATTGCTGCAAAGAATGGAGCAGATGACAAAGCAATATCTAAGTTGTGACGCACATGCATCAGAAAATGATCATTGGAACTCGATTCGAAAGGGCGGAGGAACGTGGCGTCCCCGAATCATTACGGGAGAAAGCAAGGGTTGGTGTACCAAACGGGAGGGGGACGTGAAGATGAACGAAAGGGTTTACGTTCACATTTTACTCCAATGCTTTTACTCACCTACTTGTTGCGGGGGAGTGTGTGTTAAGGTGTGAATATAACATCACATTTAAGGATAATAATGCGAACAGTTTTATTTTCAAGTATTTTATTATTAAATTAATTTTTAATATTAAAATAAATAAATTAAAATTAAAAATATAAAATTTTAATATATTAATAAAATTTAATTATAAAAATATTTAATTTTTTATAAATTAAAATTTTTTATATTTTTATTATATATTTATCGGATACAATGAAAAAAATGGATAAGAAAATAGTAAAAAAATTGTTTGATAAGTATTATAAAATAAAAGTATTCACTTCATGGGAAAATATTATTTTATTAAATAATAGAATTACTATGTTATAATAAAAGTAATGGAATGAATTATTTTATCATTTGTAGAATTACATTTTTATACTTTTATTCCTCATCTTTTCATATATTTCAATATTAATCTTCATTGATAAATAATAAATAATATTAGGTTTTAATATCTTCCTATTAAAATATTTTTATAATTATATTTTTAATAATAAAATTAAAAATTTTTGTATTCTTTAAAAATTAATCTAAAATTTTTTGTTAGTTATAATTTTTTACTTATAATTTTATGATAAAATGTAAAATATAATCATTTTTATTATTAATTATATCATATATTTTAATATATTAAATTATTTAATTAAATATTTTTTATTTTTACGGTAATATTATTATTAATTAGTCCTTCTCTATTCCATACTATATTATTTTGTTATACTAAAAATAAAAAAAATATTCATTTTATTTATAATTATATTAAATTTAATTATAAAATAATTATTTTATTTCTATTTTCATTTCGTTCTATTTATTGTACCATAGGCAATGTGAACTGAGATTGATTCTTTTAAAATATGTTAACATGGTGAATAATTTTAATGGTACCTTTAAAATTATAATATTTTTAACCATTACATTTTAATAAATTAAATACTTTGATTTCATGTTACGGTAAATGTTAAAATTAAGGGAATAATTTTTTAATTTATCAAAATATACTAAAAGTTTTAGGCATCTAGTAACATTCGATAATTACCTTTTCTCTTTTCCGTTTTAAGTTTGATTTTGCCTAATAAATTATTACTCTTCTCATAAAAATAATAAAATATAAACTAAAAATAGAAGTGGGTTAGAAATATATTGGAGAGCAAGGGAAAAAGCCTATGAAAGACAAGCGTATGCCCACCACTACACGTGTAGCGCGTTTCATTGCATAGTGATAAATTTGTCTAGTCGAGATGATGGCGTGGAAAAATTTACAAATTTTTCTCAAGTGGGAGACTTTTTATTTTTGGGGTCCACAATGTCTATTTTTTTCCAAATAAAATGCCAAAATTCTACCATGAGAGTGATGGTAGCCCAAAGGCGTAGGATACAACGCCATCATACAAACCGACATTTACTGTCGATTTATAGGTGCAACATTTGGATCTCCCACCAAAACTTGCAAGTTTAATGGTTAGGAATTTGAATTTTATAGATAAAGAAAGTAGAGTTTTAAGTGGGGGTGATAATTTTTAATATAATATAATAATTCAATACAAAATGATATATTCATTTAAATTTAGATTGGTATATTAATTTATTTTAAATTTTTAAAAATTTTATTTGAGAAATAATTAATAATTTAATTATAAATAAATATATATAATAAAGATATAAAATTTATATTTTGATAAAATAATATTTTAATAATAATTAAAAATATTTTTAAAAAAATAGTAAGTAATTAATTTAATTATAAATTTATTAATTAAAACTATTAAATAATTAAATAAATAATTTATTTTAATACATTTGATAAACAGATTAATTCGAATAACAGCAAGATAATTTTATTCCCAACCGATATTCCTTCCAAGTCGACTTCAAATTAATTGAAAATTGATTGTGATTTGTCGACCATCGAAAATTTATACGAGGAGGGGGAAAAAAATCATTGGATCGCCCTGCGTCAGGTTACGATCCTCCCACGTCCTACGTTGCGAGCCACTTCTTCACATACACCTAACCTTATCATCTGGGTTTGCGTGTGTGGACTTGGTTTGAATTGAACAACTTCTTGCTTAATTTTACTATTCTTGACTTCCAGTTTATTTAGCATCCACTAAAATGGGATTTGTATTGAGATGAATTTTTAATGTTTTCCTACAATTTCACAATTTTTTAGGATCAACTGAACTGGTAAAATTGGAATATATAAATTGGTCCGTTTATTCGAAATAAAGGACTCGAATCTCACGAGTTGATATTCATTTAATTATAAATGCTGATATACCTTTAGATTTGTTCAATTTTTTGGATTATTTAAAATAATTTTGAGTAAAACTTTCAAAGGATTTTAGCATTAAAATTGAACATAAACATATGATTTAGAATGATATTTAAGGTTAAATGTTTTTATCTTGGACTGAGAATTATTTTTAAAATAACTTTTTGGAAAATAACTTGTGACCCGATGGTCCATCCATTCAGCATGCATACCATGCTTTGTACTATGGGATCGTCATTTTAGCATCATGTAAATCTTGTGAGTCGTTCTGATCTGGTTCATGCGAATCATTCCATAGGCACATTCGGCAGGGAAATATTTTTAATTTTATCACGAAAAATTTTAGTTTGATAAATAGAATAGTTATTTTTTTAATTTTTAATAATCATTTAACTATAATATTAGTATATTTTATTTGTTAAAAATGTAAATAGAGATAATATTAAAATTTAAAAAACTGTTGGCGTGGTTTGATTAGGAGATTCGCACACATGTAAAATAAAAATAAAAAATACAAGATTGTTGGTGTGGTTTGACTAGGAGATTCACACATGTGAAAATGAACCAAAAGGCGAATCCAAGGAGGGAGGAGCGCAGTACTTACGCAAAAAGCAGAATTCCAAGTCTTCAAGTGCCAGTTGGTTTCTGGGCCAATCATGTCTTCTAACCAACTCTTCCACTTTCTCTTCCGAATCCGATCCAAGGAGGATAGTAGCGTTCATACAGCATTGTTAGCTAATTAAAGTATGTGTGGGGCATAATAAATAGATTAATTTATAATTTATTAATTTAATTATTAAGTTATAAATTAATTTTTAAAAATATTAAGTATATTAGTATTTTTGAAAATATTTATAAAAAATTTATAGCATGTATCTAATAATTTTTAGAATTTATTTTTCTTCTTTTAATTAAATAATAATTTATATAATGTAAAAAATAATTGATATATTATAATTAATTTGATATAAATTAATTAAATTTAAGTGAATAAATAAATGAATGCTATCATAAAATATAATTAATTAAATTTAAAATTATAATATTACTATTTTAAATGACAAATAAATTGTTAGTAAATAAATATGTAATGTCACAAATATTATTAATTATATTTTAAGTAATTACATTTTTATTTTAAATATGTAATTTTATTAATATAATTTGATTTCAATGTAAATATAAATTAATTTAATTTTTATATCTAACTAGTTCAATAATTACTTTTATTAAATACTTCTAATGTAAATAACTAATTTATTAATTACTTGGGGGAGAAAAAACTTCAATGCCGCTTCCCGTCTCTATTAGGATTGCTTGCTTTAATTCCAGAATAAAAAGGTACTCCTGAACATCAGTTATTCTAAACTAGTATCTTCAACAGTTACAACGCAACGAAGCGTCAGTAGTCCAACGGTTAGGATAATTGCCTTCCAAGCAATAGATCCGGGTTCGACTCCCGGCTGACGCACTTTTCTCTTTTTCATTCCTTTTTGAATGCTCAGACTAATGAATGAAATTTATAAAAACCATTTTTTCTTTTAAACCAAAGCACTGTTATTTACCAGCACCTATAAACATAGGAATGCTTCGTAGGAAAAACAAAATGAAAAATATGAAATATATATGTATTCTGCATACAATATTTTCACGTAACATTTTTTTATTCTTAGATTTATATGTAGAAAATTTACGAGCATGTAAGCATTATTCATTGCCGTTTACATTGTAATATCACAATTACTATCCACTTTTCATTAAAATAGTGGGAGAAAAATGTAGAAGAAGATCATCCTGGCAAAGCCTAGTTGCCTCATCCGCTGCAAGTGTCACCATAGCAACCCTGCTTAATACACCATCTCCGGGTGCTGCTGACAAGATCAAAACCTGCCCTTCTCCCAAAACTGGCTCTACATAATAAGAAACATGAACTGGTTTCATCAATTCATCAAACACAGCTAAATAAGGGTCCAATCCCTCCAAGTTTGCACAAATCAGATCATGACTGTTCATCATTGTAGGACAATTCATATCATTAGCTTCCAACCACTCGATCAGATCCATTATTCCCTCGTTACCGTCCATTTTTGCCACCACTCCTCCAATAGCACTTGCAGCCTCTGGCAAATTGTCATCTCCGAAATTCCCCCCTTTCACATTATTATAAATCATGCAATTTCCAAAGAACCCAGAATCCAGTTTCAAGGCTTTTCTCACATCCACACAGATTGACATGTCCACAAGCTCTTTCTGTTTTCCCTTTACTTTGCTCAGACACAGCCAGAACAGCCCAGCCAGTGCCTCAAATGGTGATGGGCTGGGTGCACCGGTAGCTTGAGCCATGGCCATGCAGGCTCGGACCATGCGGTCCGAGAAGGCCAGAGAGATGGTTGTGTGGTTTTTCTCTGTGGCTGGAATGGTTTTGTGAATGCAGGAGAATGTAGTGATCGATCAACTGTGTGTGTGGGTGGTGGCTGGGATTTGTGTTGTGGGGCTTTCGCGGAGGGAGGGGGAGGAACGAAGGAGGAGTTATTTTGTGGCCTGATGAAATGTGGGCCCAGGCCTCCATGAACATGGTTGCACTTGTTGTGTCTGCTAGCATATGAACGCAGCTTAAGCCAATTGCCAATCCTCCCTCTTCAAATTCTGTCAGCTGCAATTGACAATGAAGACAATTATTACAAGCCCTTTTAATCCTGATCAGCGTATGCCCAAATCATAAATAGCTAATTAGTGAACACTTGTTAATACACAACAACAATCTTATAGTTTATATTTTTAAAAAATAAGATCTGAAATTAAATTCTAAATATAAATTAAAAGTTATTATTAAATATAATATAGTAAAAATAATTTGTAAAAATCGATCTAATAAATATAAAAAGTTCAAAATTTAATTCCAAATTTTATTTTTTATTATACAAAAATGCTTAGTCCACTTTTAAATTAAATATGATTTTTTATAATACTTAATTTTATTTGAATAATTCAATTTCACTAAGTTTAGTTAAAAACAATAAGGCAATCATCAATCTAATCTTACTTTTTAATCTTACTCTTTTAAGAAGGTTGAACTACCAATACAATACGATCAATCCAATATGATTGACCCAATTTAATAAAATGGCCCATATTAACATAAAGTCAATCTAGCATTTGAATATATCTTCATGCACATAAATAATATTAAAATTACATCGAAAAAGGTGAACATTCATGCCTTTAAGTAATTAGTTCAATACTGACTCAAACTACTAAAGTTTTGTATATACTCTTTATTTATTCTTCATATTACATCAAATGTCATCTTTAAAAATTAAAGGAACTATATAAAACTAATTTATGTTTCTCCAAGCTACTTCTATTATAGTTACTCTACTTAAATACTTATTAACTTAAATATAACTCTTGTTTGATAAACAATTTTTGAAATGAATTTTAGTTATTTGACTAAAAATAATTGATTGACTTATTAAATAAGTTATTTTTTATATTTGATGAACAATTTATTTAAACAGTTGATGGCATTAGAAAACACCATTTTTAAAATGCCATTGGAACCAACGTTTTAAAACCAACAGTTCCATTAAATAATTGGAAAAGACTTTTCTGCTATGTGAACCATGCCATGTTTTTTGCCAAGCATTGGATTGCATTCTTTGACCACACAACTTGTAAAATTGTGTTACCACTTTTCAATATTTAAAATTTTCCAACTAAATGGCCAAACAAGAATTCTCAAATAAAAGAATCCTCAAATAATATCAACGTATTAAAATATTATTAAAATGAAACAAAAACTAATTATATTAAAATATTAAAATATTATTAAAATAAAATAGCCATCAATTAATTTTAATATATACTTTAAAATATTAAATATTATTAAAATAAAAAATATTCAAATAATTCATAAAATATATTTATATATTTATTTATTATTTTATATATAAATAATTAATTATAAATAATTAATTTTATTAAATATTTTTCTTTAAACAATTAATACAATTATTTGATCAAATTAATTAATACAATCAACTAATAATTAATAATTAATTAAATTAATTAATTACCACAACTATCAATTAATTACTAAAGAAATCCGTAGTAATGTACATAATAAGTGCCCTAAGTGCCCTTCCATCATACACGATTGACATTTATTGTTCGTGCAAGCTAACAAATTGATTGACCTACATCAGAAGGCCGATTGGACAACTTGGAAGCAACCGGTTTTCCACATCCTTGTCTGAAGGTGAGGCAGCCAGGGTAGTATCTCGTTTTTTTAGGTGTGGGTGTGGGGGAATGAGGGAGTAAGAATAACATTAATGATGCATAAATTATTATGCAAATAGGACTTGGATCTTCCTCTCTTCTTTTTATTATTTTCGAAGAGGTAAAAGTATAATTTTTATTATGGAAATCATCACTTTTTTTTATTGAGATCCATAATTAAAAATAATAATCTATATATATTTCTCTTCCAAATGTACCAAATCCGAATTTATACAAATATGAAAATCCCGACCTGGACATAGAAAGTGGACCAAAAATAAGGCTCGTGAAGCATATCCTCCCAGTAAACAAGTTTGAGTTCTTTCTCCCTATCCACATGTCTTAGCCACTCTTCCACACTGCCTTGGGCCTTAGCCTCCACGATTCTAACGCCAGCATCGTTGCACTTCACTTTCCAATTCCCATTCTCATCATCATCTCTTACCAATCTCCCTGTGACTATGGGGAAGGAGCTAAGCATTTCTGATAAGCTCTCTCTCAGCTTCCTCGTCATCTCTCCAAGCTTTCCATCTCCAGAACAAGTGCGGTAATAATAAACCGTCCTAATGTAATTCTTCTCCATCAGACGATCTATAACAGATAATGGGTGGTATTTTCCTGGTTCTACTGGCTTTGTGCTCACCGCGGTGCGTTTGCAGATGTATGTAATCCTTGCCATTATTTCCTTGAAGATTGTAGCAGTGAGGCCAATTTCAGTGCTTACTGCTTGTTAATATATATGAGTTATCACTACTAAAAATGAAATTCAAAATTGAGTTTTGAATGAAAATCAAGTACTATTATTATATATAAATTAGTAATACAAATATATAAAAATATAATTTAATATATATAAAAGATTCAAAACTTAATATTATAATTTATTTTTGACACATATAATATTATTTATGGGTTATATAACATTCCTTTAGGCACATGATTCTTTGCATGAGGGGTGAAAGAACTGCGTCAATTTTGGATTTTAGATGACAGTCAAAGATTCATGTGTGTACCAGAAAAAACCACCTTTGAAGAGTATCCGAGGGAATCACATATTCATGACCCATGAAAACTGCTTATTTTCTCTGGGGTCTTTAGTCGAATTTTGATGTTTCACGCGTGGTTGGCTTTTGTTGGGATATGTTTAATTATATTTATAATACAATTTCATTATACATATTTTGAGTAAGTCTTGTAATTAATATAATTTCATTATACATATTTTGAATTATACTATGACTTTTCAATATAGAACAAAGTTTACTAATTTGATTCCCATGATATCAAGATTCATGATATAATAATTTAATTATAGAATTATATTTAGTTAAACGACCATATTCTATAACCGATAAATACTTCGTACGAGTTAAAGTAAAAGAAATAATCATGTATCATAGTGCAACAAATAATCTCATCAAATTGCACAAATATGAAATACCCTCCTTATTTGAAAATTGAATAAAGCCCACCTGATTAGTGTATAGGAGATAAAGCTTAAATTAGATTTTTTTTCGTGAGTAATGAAATTTTAATTTAAATTTCAAATTACAAAATATTTTAATTAAATTCTCACTGTAGATTACTTCATACAAAAACAAAAATATATTAAAATGAATTGGTTGCCTATAATCATAATAATTATTCAAAATTTATAATAATAATTCTTCATAATTGAAATGAGTAGGATTTGGTTATAGGCTGTGTCCTATCCAATTTAATAATTTTATTAACATAGAATCCTTATTCTTATACTTTAATTAAATTATGCATACCTCATTAGTGTTTAATTAAACAGTCTTTCAAAAATTATTTGGTACGATCAAATAATCAGGATAGATAATAAACATCCTCTTAAAAACTTGGTGCGTGGTATTGGTGATTTGGCATACTACTTGGCTTAGAAGATCATCTTCATTTTTTATAATTGATAATATAACTAATAGATGTATGTTTTGTATAATTCATTGTTTAATTATTCGCATATAATTCAAGCCTATTACACAGTTTTATCGAATTATTTCATGCGAAATTTCAACAATAAGTAGATAAACGTCTAATTTAGACCTTCAATACATTTCTAAAAGATAGATGTTATATCAAACTTTTTCAGAAATTATACTTAATTGATGTGAAATTACTTTTAAAAAAAAAATTGATGTAATATCTATCTTTTAAGGATTAATTTGGTGATTTTTTATTTTGTGAATAACTAATTTGGTAATTTACTTAAAAATAAAATACCCTTAAATTCAACTTATAAGGAAAAAAAAAAGAATCAATTCCATTTTTAAAACATGGCTTTTACTAAAAAATAAGTAACTAGTTAATAGCATAAAGGTATCTTTCCTTTGGGGGGTCGTCTGTGTATTGTCAATTTATTACATTGCATTTAGTATGATAAAATGAAATGATCATTTCATAATTATATTTGATATATTTAGGAATGGAATAAGTATTCCCTTTTATAATTATGTTTTCTACAACAAATATTGTAGGAATAGAATGGAAAAAATGCATCAATGATAATAATAACTTTAAAAATAAAAAGAAAGTACAAAATTAAAATTATATTTATAAGATAGATAATATTGTAATTTTTTATTTATTTGTAAAATTTTTTATAATTGAACATAAAAAATCATAATTATCAATATTATAATTAACAAAAAAATTTTATGATAAAATTATAAAAAACTAATTTATTGAATTTTTATATCAAATCATTTTTAAAGAATACAAAAAATATTTAATATTTAATATTTATTTTTAAAAATATAATTAATAAAATATTTCAATAATATAATATAAAAAATAATTATTATTTTATTATTTACTAATAAACTGTAATGTTAAAATATATAACAAATATAAAATATTAAAATATAAAAAAATATTGGAATAAATAATAAAATAGTCATTCTATTATCATTACTTAGAGAATGAATATTTTCATTTCATATATCAAATAGACCTTTTTTTATTTTGTTCATTTTTAGGATTCATTTGCTTTACATGAAAATTAAGTTCTCATGGAAAATTTAATTTTATAAGAAATAAGCTTTTATATAAGCTTTTTGATAATTGCTCAAATTATTTGGTTAATACTAAGAAGTTACATTTCTTAAAATGATAATTTTTTATATTTTTTTTATTTAACTTTAAACTTCTCAATAAATTTTAACATAATAGTTACTATATCATCAATATTTTTATAATAAAAATTAATAAATTTTATTTTATTAATTAAATTTAATGATGATAATTTTATTTTTATATTTATAAAAAATAAAAAAGTAGAACTTAGCTTAAAAAATGAGTAAGTAACTTATTATGCTTTATGAAATGTAATATTTCTTAAGGAGTTTTATTTCTTCAATTTTGTCAAATAATAACTAATCAAATAATTTATGTATTTTCTATTTTCCAAAAAATAATGATCTATTCGTTTATTGTTTTTAAAAGTAGAAGAACTTGTTTAATAATTTATTTTTAATATCTATTTTAAAAAATTGTAATTCTAAATGTGTAAATTAAAAATAAAAAAATAACTTTTAATTTTTTTCACTTATTTTCTTATTCTTGATATTAATTTTATAATTAAATGAAATATATTTTATTTGCAACACCAACCACTTTTTAATCTCTATTATTTATTTTTTTGATCTAAAAACAATTTTAGAGAACAAATTTTTAAAAATATATCCAAAATTACTCTAAAAATTTTTTGTATGCTATAGTTGCCAAGCAAACAGGTCTCTACTCTATTACGTTCTATGTATCAAAAACAAAAGACATCATGGAGCAACCCATTTTTTCCGTGGTTTTTTGTGTCCGAAGTGTTGGGCCTGGGCTTGGGCAAATGTATCAAACAGGTCTCTACTCTATTGCGTTCTATCGTATCAAAAAATAAGACATCATGGAGCAACCTATTTTTTCCGTCGTTTTTTGTGTCCGAAGTGTTAGGCCTGGGCTTGGGCAAATGTGTCAAACAGGTCTCTACTCTATTGCGTTTTATCGTATCAAAAATATAAGACATGATGGAGCAACCTATTTTTTCCGTGGTCTTTTGTGTCCGAAGTGTTGGGCCTGAGCTTGGGCAAATGTTACAATTAGGCTCGAACTCAAAAGACTTACTGTTTCAAACGGATGAGACGACTCTACCCGATAATTTGAACATATCCCAATATCCCCCGACGACATCCATTCAACCCACGGTAGAAACTATAAACGACGATTATTTCTCTCTACCCTCTCTCTCAGAACACCAGATCCCGATCATCTTCCTGGCATCAATCATTCAAGTACTACAATGTCTGGGTCTGAGATGCTGGGTGATTCAAGCTCGTGGGCGCGAGCGTTGGTGAAGATCTCTCCCTATACCTTTTCCGCTGTTGGCATCGCCATCGCTATCGGCGTTTCTGTCCTCGGCGCTGCCTGGTACCTTTTATTCTCCGTCTAATTTTTTTTTTTCTTTTTCCTTCCTTCTAATACTCAATCTTGTAACATTCGTGGGACTTCATATAAAGGGGGATTTATATAACTGGAAGTAGCTTGATCGGTGCTGCAATCAAAGCTCCTAGAATTACTTCGAAGAATCTTATTAGGTAATTATTTACTGTGCAATTTAATTTTGATTCAATTTAATCTTTCTGTTTGATTCAATTGATTATGTCTTTTATATGGATGATTAATGGTACATCTTGATAGTTGATGACGTTACTGAGAAAGTCTACAGTTGATAGGCATTGCCCAATGTCAGTCGGGATGTTTCTGTTTGATTTTAGATGGAAACCTCGGGTAATTTATACCACAGTATGCGGGCATTAGTTTTTACTTGATGTGAGATTTCTGTCAGATTGATCATTATATTAGCTCTAAGGTGCCAAAATCTTCTTTAAGAACAATGAGAAGACTATGATTCCAGATTAATACTGGATGCCTGCCAGTTGTCTATGTGGGTGACACAAATTTAGAAACAGCAAGAATACTAGTCTCTTTATGTTTGTTCTTTATGCTGAATCCTCCCTCAATGTAAGTTGATATTGATATAAATTCATAACCTAATATAAAAGAAGGGACGAATGTTCATTGTTTCTTTCGTTTATACAATGTCACATTGCACATATGCGAAAATGCTGGGTGGTTTTTGTGGTTACAGAATCTAGAGCTTGTGCTCTTTTCAAATTCAAATGTTATTGGAAGTTTCTCAATTCCTAGTGATTATTGCTGATTGAACTAGGGAGCACCCTGGTTTATTGGTTGGAAGTTAGGACTAGAGAGTGAAGTAGAGGACAGGTTTGAGGTTTGCATTCATGATGAAGCTCCTTCTACTAAATTACGAAAGGTTAAGTTTGTCTTTGTTAACTGAGACATTGTTCAGGCTTGATGGTTTTGAACGATCTAACTTTGAAAGATTGTATTAATTTGAATACAGCGAGCCATGGAGATTGCTTTAATTATGGGTCTGGATATAGCGCCTTGGTGACTTCAAACACAACTTTGAATTCCTATTAATATATGCTTCTGATGTTTGTGGTGTTTCAGTGTGATTTTCTGTGAAGCTGTTGCAATCTATGGTGTTATTGTGGCTATTATTTTACAGACAAAATTAGAGAGTGTCCCGTCATCACAGATCTACGCACCTGAGTCTCTTAGAGCAGGATATGCAATCTTTGCCTCTGGAATTATAGTGGGTTTTGCGAATCTTGTCTGCGGGTATGTATTAATCTTGGCCATTGAGTCTTGTATCTCCCATGGATATATATTCTCCTGATGAATGCCGGGAGATGTTTCACTTCCCGGCTGCTTTCATTTATTCTTTTAACTTTTGGTGACAGGTTGTGTGTAGGAATAATTGGAAGCAGCTGTGCATTGTCTGATGCTCAGAATTCCTCACTTTTTGTCAAGATTCTGGTGATTGAAATATTTGGCAGTGCACTTGGACTATTTGGAGTTATTGTGGGAATTATCATGTCAGCTCAAGCAACATGGCCTTCAATAGTTTAATTTGCCCTTATGCGGCGGGGAAATTCTACTATGATAGAGCGCAATTTGATCTCTGCAGGAAATGAAGAGTGGCTTTTCTGTTTAATATTAATAGGAATCTTAATCGGGCTTTAAATGTTTAGCTTGCCTCCACGACTACTGTAGGCTATATCTTTTACCAGAGAGTTTTTAGAAGGGCTTATGTAATCATCATTAATATTCTTCTATTGCATGAGTTTCAATATTTTGTGGACTGTTTTAAGCATTAATTCATTTAACAATAAAATGTGAAATTATCCTTCTGTAAATATTAATTTTTGACCTTTTGAGCTTAAGAATATTGGGAAGCCTCAGTTGGAATCCTCTTTCATGGTTAAGACATTATCAGCATCCAGCAACCAGCAAGCAATTTTCTCCTCGTGTCAACGTAAACAGATTCCAGGACCTTTTTCTTCCAACAGCAGTACTTCTTCTGAAATTATTGGAAAGTATAAAATATACGTGTTCTTGGAGACGCAGTAGTTGCGTGTTTCTTAAAACTCTCTTTCCAAATAAGATGAATTACACGCTAAGGGTACACTAAAGATAAAATCAGTATACCCATTACATTAGTAATTGACGTCACCATTTTAGTGTGTACTATATACAAACTAATGAAATTAATAACAATTGAGAGACTTCAAATTTTCATTGTAGTAACATTTTTTACTATGAGAGGCAATCAAACAAAGGGTTAAATTACATCAAATGACAGAGGCTCATCACTGAAAAATGGTGTGGTCCTCTGTAAAAGCTCTTGGCAGTCCTCAGGCCTCGTCAACTTGAGGTTAAAAGGTTCTCGATCAGGGAGAGCCAAACCTTGTTTTATGCGACCCAGATGCCTTGCGTGAAGAACTTGCTTGGAAGTAACGGGCAGCCGAATGGACTGATATTCTTCCAAAGCTGACTGTAGCTTTTCTGAACCCCACTTCTCCAGGCATTTTCCCAACACTGCTGCATCTAATATTGACATGTTTGTGCTTCTCAGGCAGTGAGGAGTTGTAGGGTGAGCTGCATCTCCTACTAATACCACATTGTCCCAAAAGATTTTTTCCAATGGATCACTGTCATATATAAAATTCAGGAATGGTTCCTTTGTTTCTTTCATGACTCTTACCAGTTCAGGAATCCAGACATTCTCTGCTTCTTGTTTCATCTTTTGGATCATGTCACTACTTACTTTCATTGTTACTGAGGTGCCCTGAAAAGGTGGAAAGTTTTGCCCCAAATTTTAAGATACAATCAGCAATTGATTGTCTAGCAATAAAAGAATTAAGACAAAGGAGATTAAGCTTTCAGGCTATGCTGCATTCTGAATGGGTTTTGGTATGAAAAAGGCCAGCAAACTACCATTTCAGGGAACTCTAAGGATTATTATTATTATACACTAAAGTGACTCAAATGGTATAGAATGAGAGGGAATTTCACCTTAACTTCAGGCTCAGGCTGAATGACATACCAAATCCAATTGAGCTTTTTGTTAAGAAGCTCATAGAAAACACTGTGTGTGCCTGAGCCTAGGTCAAAATACAAGCATTTCCCAAGATCAGGATATGCCTTCCACATGCCCACAATGGTTTCTGAGTTCTCAGCATTTGAGAAATCAAGAACTCCTCTCCAAGCACAGTAGCCTGAGTACCTGCAATTGAAAGATTAAATTGCATATTATTTCGAATCCAAAACTTTCGCAAGCTTCATTTAGAATACAAACCTCAATTTAAAATCAGGGAAAATTTTTTGCCGGACAGAAGAGAGACAGCCATCTGCTGCAACAACTAAATCCCCTTGAATCTCAATGATCTCACCAGTTTTCAGAACTTCAGCCTTCACTATGACAGTGGCCTTATCATCATCAGCAATATGGAAAGAGAGAAACAGGTGACCCCATAGAAATACATTTGATGGCAATGCATTGTACAGAAGACCATGAAGATCAGCCCAGTATGCTGCTCGGAAATTGAAATCCTCATCTCTCGTCAAAGTCCGGCTTATCTTTTTCTCACTGTCTGTTGCCTGGTTCTGCTCAGGAAACAACAATTCGAAAATTGACTAGTTTTCAAGGAAAAAATCTACTCTTACGTCACGAGATTTATAGGAAATTCTATTATAATATGAAATTTACATCCTTGGATAGTCGGCAGAACTTTCTAGACCAAAGCATCTATTAAAATTTAAGATTTCAAATTCAGTGAGAAAAGGCAGAGGATGGTGGGACCTGATCGATAGTCAGTGGTACAGTAGTGTTGCGAAGGAGCTCCGGTTGTGGAAGCCAAGACTCGATGATTCGCTGAGAGAGAGGGTCGAGTCCGAGACCGGCACCAGTGGGACTTCCGGTTGGCGGCGAGGTGGTTTTCTCGAGCACCACCACATCCCAGCCTACTAATTTGAGTGCGTGTGCGCTTGATATTCCTGCTATGCTTCCCCCCACAATCACTGCCTTCGGCTTTTCTCCTCCAACCATCGTTTCCTCTATCACTTTGTCACGAACACGCGGATGATTTATCAACGCAGAGGCAGTCGTCACGCATTTTTGTTTCTTTGGCGGGCAAGCACAAACATGACCTGAGAGATCTTAAGCGCCCAAATTATATGACACGTGTTCTTTTTCAACTTGTCTTTGTTTCTTTGGTAATTAAATTGTCTTTTTTTATAAGTTCTGAAGAACGTATAATTTTTTTTTCCAAAACAATGATTTTTCACACGTGTCACTCACTTGGTCTTGCTTCACCATTGTATTTGAGTAAAAGGGCAGTGGCGGAAGTAAAAATTAAAAATTCGGGGGCCAAAAATAAAATAATATAAAATTTAGGGAGAGTCATGTAAATTTTAATACTACAAATTATATTGAAATTTGAAAGGTAAGGGGAGAGGGGCCGGGGCCTTAGTAGCCTTCTTGCCTTCGCCATTGATAAAGGGGAAAATAAAAAAGAGATTTTATAATATTATATAAATACATTATTGAATTAGAGATAGATATATTATCATATGACGGAAAATTGTCAATTTAATATATGATTGAATTATATTAATGATGTATTATACATTTTTGTTTAAAAAAAATTGTATGAAATTAAGTGTATGACTAGGATTGCCCATGCATCTTACCGTCCAAGTATATCGTGAAAGAAACTATCACGTCCGAACAGCATCTTCTTTGTTAGTTTTGTGAAAAAGAAAGTTATCTAATTATTTTTAAGGTTTTTTAAACCTTGTAGATACACCCTTAAAGCAACAAGTTATAATAGGTAACATTATGGTTTGTAGGCAATGGAATCATTTGATTCATAAAATTACAGTTGCATGAAGAATACATAGAATTGAAACAAATTATATACATTCAAGCAGGGGGCACTAGAAGAAAGCAGCTCCTGCAACATTTACCAATGCACAAGGCTACAAGTTTGGTCTACTATATTTCTCCTTTTACAACTGCTTTTATTCCCTTATGTACACATTATACAGATGAGAGAAGCAATGACCAGATGATGACATGCCCTGACAATATAGTTGCATTGTAATTGTATTTCAATAGGCCAATCCACCAGCAAAAGCATCTCCATCCAGAAGCAGACTCTCTGTCAACCAATAGCCATCCCACCAACCGCCAACTCTCTGCCAATCACAATTCACAAGCAGACAAATAATGTTACTAAACTTATGTGCTATAAGGGCCAATAATATTTATATGAAAACATAGCGGATATTACACACCAAGAAAAGCAATTGTGTGAGTGTGTGTTTTTAAAGGTAGGAGCGATAAATTCATTCCACACACAAATTTCGAGGGAGGGGTGGTAAAAAAATGGATCACGGATCATGCCTTGAGAATTTTGCCCCGTGGGGCGCGGATTTGATATCAATTTTTGCTCTGCGGGACAAGGTGCCGGGCAAATTTTTGTTCCAGAGCAATTATGCGGGGTAAGGCAATATTGTCCTGTGGTGCCCTACCTTGTCCCGAAGTAATACATTATTTGTTATATTATACTTAAAAATATATATTATTATAAATATATTACAATAATTTTATAATTAAAAAAATACTTATCTTAATTATTTTTAATTAATATTTATCTTAATTATTTTTTTAAATTTAAGATTAATTAAATAATTTGTGTAATTTTATATTAATGTTATTACATTAAATTGAATATTAAATATTAATTATGTGCATATTTAAAATTTATAAATTTAATTTTTTTTGGATAAATTTAATATTAATTGAATAATTTATATGTAATTTTATATCAATATTATTAGATTAAGTTAAATATTAAATATTAATTATATATATATTTAAATTTATAAATTTTAATATTTTTTTAATTTTTAATTTTTTTCGAATTTCTCTGCAAATTATTGGTGCCTCGCGAATCACGAGGACGGGGCACCAACTTTCCGTGCAATCAGGGGCGGGGCAGAGCTCCGCAACTACGGGGCGGGGCAGTATATTGCCAATCTATCATTACCCCATCCCGTTGTCATCCATAAGTTCAGGATGTAAAGAAAGTTAAATTTTTCTAAGGATCATGGAATGTCACTTAACACAAAAATCCTCTGATGTATGTGTTTAATTTTGTTCTAAATTACTGTTTTTCTTTTTCAAGTATAAAATAATTTAAAACAAC
Organism: Sindora glabra; assembly: GCA_020226215.1. Lineage (NCBI taxonomy): Eukaryota > Viridiplantae > Streptophyta > Magnoliopsida > Fabales > Fabaceae > Sindora > Sindora glabra. The sequence continues at coordinate 29,226,168 of CM035227.1, read as the reverse complement.
TAAATTCATTTGCCCTTAATATTTTTAAGAGAATAACATTTGCTGCACAATATTACATAAATTCATTAACATAGTCATAAAACAAGTACACAACATTTGTGGTATTACCTGAACCATGGTAAATTGAAATATTTCCTCTTCCTCCGGTCGAGTTCCACAAATCCAAACTCGCTGCTTATACTTGTTCTGCTTCAAGTTCATCAACCATAAGAAGCAGCTATATTGAGGTTAAAAAAATGAAAATTATAAATAGAGAAGAAAATTAAGTGCTTTAAGTACTCATAGTAGAATGCCAAAGAGAAGCAACTTGTTTTTACCTCCTCTACAAACAAGCTGCTCAAGATCTTTCTTTCCTTGTGACCTAACAACACTCTATAGGTTGAATGGTGAAATATACGCCTAAATCTTTCAAACTGCATATAAATAAAAGTGCTTAGTACCAATTATTACAGTTTTAATCATAACACTAACGACTAAACTTATTTCATTCCTTCACTGATGTTTATATAAATTTAGCTTTTGAGCTGTTGCTAAATTTTTTCAAAGGATTTGATTACGAGGAATTGAAACACTGAATACATGCTAAAATTCTTTTGCCAGACTAAATTCACATAATACTAAATTAGCGATAGATTAAAATAAATGTTTAACATGTTTACAAGAAAATTAACATGGCTAACCTGACCCAAATCAAAGAATGGCCCGAAATATGTTGATCTCTCGAAAGGATCAAATCCAGCAAACTATCATAGTCATAGCAGAGAAATGGCAAGCTAGCTAAGTTGTTCATCGGACAAAACAAAATCAGACAAAGCAAGATTCCGAGAAACAAACTTACCCTATACATAACCTCAATTCCATAGTCTGGACGAGGTTGGTCATTGTACTTCAAAGCCTCAAGTTGGTGCTGGACAGCCTCTTCTGCACTAAACTATAGAAAGAGTTAACAACCACAAACTATTAAGAAACAAAACTCACAATCATAGCCAGTAAATTACATTTAATCTTGGGCCAAAAGGTCTTTTCTTCCGAGATTCAAGCCTGCAGTACACAATTAAAAGAGAAAATGCCAATTACTGTAATCGAAAAAGGAGGGGCAAAATGCATTCCAAAATGTGCTTGGCTTACACAGATTCAATTGTGAACTTAGAAATATAAATAAAATTGCATCTATTTTATTAATTTTAGGATATATGTGTGGAAATTTGATAATAATTTTGCTTTCAGAATTCTCAGTAATACAGATAAAAGCCATATTGCAGCCTTACAGGAGTCTGTAACACTTGGCATATAAATCGAAATCTAGAAGTCATAAAATGTCAAATATTATCTCAGGAAAATCAGATTTTTGTTTGTGAAAAATAGCAATAAAATTGTTAAAAGCAGAAGGAAAGTAGACGCACCAATCTGCAGAAAGAAAATCGGGAACGTCGGCGGAGGCTTTGAAGCGAGAAGTTGAAGGAGCTTTGCATTTGGAGGAAAATGAAACAGACTGGGAAGACAACATCGATGAAACAAGCGACATCGTCTTTTCCTTGTACCTACTTTCGGGTCTCCTTCTAGTTAGTTAGCCAGTTTGCGATAGTTGAAATCCCAGAACCTAGGATCATCGTGCTTCTGAGGATCAGGTGCTCAGATCGTTAATCATTTAATTTAATAAAAAAAATATGCAAATTGGATCTGCACCACTTGTTTTTATCCTGTTTTGGGCTTACTTATTGGGTGTTTTGACATACTTTTAATGTCTAGACTAAGACATCGTAGGCCGAAAAACAAAATTAAACTATTAAGAATTAAAGATTCCGAAGGGAAAAAAATCATAAAATTTAAGAAAAATTATACGTCTGTTTGATTTCTATTTTTAAAAATAATTTTTTTATTTTTTAATGTTAAAAATAAAAGAATCTATTTAGTAAATTATTTTTAGAATCTATTTTTAAAAATTATTGTCTAAATATGTAATTTAAAAATAAGAAAATAGAAATAATTTTTAGTTATTTTTAAAAAAATTTTCCTTATTGTGGATGTCAATTTTATAATTAAATAAAATATTTCATTATTTACAAAATTAATCACCCTTTTAATCTTAGTTTTTATTCAACCTAAAAATAGCTTTTGAAAATAAGAAAATAGTTTTTAAAAATAATTTTTTATAATAGTTTTTAAAAATACAAAAACAAAAATACATTCAAATACATCCTATATTTCACTTCCATATTTTGATTTATTTTTATTTAATTTATATATAATTTTAAATATCGTAATTCATGTATATATATTTTTAAATCATTAATACTTTATTATTTTATTTATTTTTATTTAAAATTTAACAAAAAAATTATATACATTTATATGTAATATTTATTTGTTAAAATTTTAATTTAACCTGACGTCTAATCAAAATTAATTTACCTAAAAAAAATTCTATTAGGTGCAGTTGTTCTGTATATCGTAAGCATGCGAATCAAATTATACAAATTGCACCGACTTCGCCAGAACGGCGTAGGCCATATAACATGAATTTCATTTTTGTATGATTCCTCACAATATTGCTGTTTGTTACATTCTGGAAAAAATAATTCCTTGGAAAAAAAGAAAACATATTTTTCGTCCCTTCTGTGTAATCACCTATACCGCATTCCCGTTCCGTTGTGTTCTCAGGTCACGGCAAAGCGCCCTCTCGGAAACACATTTTCAAGGTCATATTTTTCCATGTCAAGTCTGATTCAAATGAGAACTTTGATTGTTTGGAAAATAACTTTCTAAAAAGCCTAACTATATGTATTTAGACAATTCATTAAATTAGAGGTTTGAGTCACTCAATGTAATATTTAATTAGTCATTAAGAGTGTCCTTAATATTTATTTGATTGTAAGAGAGAATGAAGGGGAAAGAAGTAAAAGAAGAAAAAAAGAGAGGAGAGAATATATTCTTTTTAAAATTATTTGGTTGGAGAGAAAATAGAAAAGAAAGAAAATTAAAAAAGAATTATTTTATTTGATTTGGATAAAGAAAAAAGTAGGATGAAAGAAAATTTAATAAAATAGAATAACTAAAATGCCCATGTTGCATAATATCAATTAATTAATTTTATGGAATAATTTATTTTTATTAAAAATATTACATATAATTAGTTATTGATATTTTTTAAAATTATAATTAAATGCTTTTAAAAATAGAATAATTAATTACTTATATTGTAATAATTAATCATAATTATTATAAACTCTAAAAAATAATCACATAAATACCATTATTATATTAACAAATTAAAAAGTTAATAAATAATTTTTATGAATTTATTTCATATTTTAATTAATCAAATTTATTGAATAATTTATTTTATTATTAAAATTATTACATATAATTAATTATTGATAATTTTTAAAATTATAATTAAATATTTCTAAAAATAGAATAATTATTTATTTATATTATATTAATTAATTATAATTATTATAAACTCAATCAAATAATCACATAAACACCATTATTATATTTAACAAATTAAAAGGTTAATAAATAATTTTTATGGATTTTATTTCATATTTTAATTAATCAAATTCATTGAATAATTTATTTTATTATTGAAATTATTACATATAATTAATTATTGGTAATCTTAAAATTATAATTAAATATTTTTGAAAATAGAATAATTAATTACTTTTATTATAATAATTAACCATAATTATTATAAACTTTATCAAATAATCACATAAACACTATTATTATATTTAAAAAATTAAAAAGTTAATAAATATTTTTATGGATTTTATTTCATATTTTAATTCTATTTTTGTAGAATATTTAATTGAAAATATATATCAAATTTGAAACGAAAAGGCTACGCTGCTTTGCTACGAATGGTTTGAAGATATCCACCGTAGATGCTCCGCATCCAGACCTTCCTCAAGCCTCACCATAGATCCTCCGTATCCAGACCTTTTCCACCCAACCCATGCATGAAATAGAACTCGAACGGTTTAAAGAAGTCCGAAATCGACGATAATCGAAGAAATGGTGGCGCTCTGTCCATCATCTGGGTTGTTTTGGCAAAAGTGTGCTTCATGCAGATCCGGTCCAGCAGCAGATCTGGTTAAACGACCTCGATCACCTGCAACATCCGGTGAGACAAGCAGATCTCTGGCGTGAAGAACCAGCGCAGTCCGAACGGAAAATAGAGAACCACATGCAGAGTCGGCCATTTGAGACAGCAAAACAGCAAAAAAAAATAAAAATCGCAGATTGGATGGAGAGCTGTGCAAAAGCAGTCGAAGAAGAGGAGAATGGGCATTCACGGAAACAGTAGAATTTCTCCGCTTTCCGGAGAAATTTTTTTCTGGTGGGTCCCACGTTTTTGCTCCCTCTAATCTCCATCTTCCCTATTTTCTACCGGCAACCAAATGGAAGAAATGTACAATTTCTCTTCTAATTTTTCTTCCCTAACTTTTTTCCCCTCTGTTTTCTTTTGAAGTTAGTTTAAATTCCTAAAGAATTATAAATAGGAACATTCTTATTGAAGTTTCAAAATAGAATGGATTATTAAGAGTTGTTTTTTAAATTTAAAGATTTTGCATTAAATCTGAATTTTCAAATTTTTATCTAAGGGGTTAAACGCCTCCCATTTACCCACCGCTCCTTTAAAATTATGATTTGCATCAATTCAGCATTAGAGCAAGATCATTCCTTATGGTCATCTTAACGGTGATAAGAAGTGAATGAGAATATCAAAATAAATTTACTTAGGGAAGGAAAAAGATGACTTGTTGCTATGCATTGCAAAAGAATTAAATATTTATCCAATTAAAATAACGTAATACTAAATTGATGCTAGGCAATTGTAATTTCAAAGGAAAATCTATAGTAGAAGGACTTACTAAGCAAAGACATAATAAATAATACTTTAAATGTAGAGATAGAGGCCATTTTCCTTCCATGTGCCTAATCATAAATTTGACTTAATAAAAGATTCTATCAAACCATATTATGTATAAACATGAGCAATAAGATGTTTAATTATTATTCCAATTGATATATAATAATTATCAAGTGCTTTAAATGTAAATTCATAGGCATTGTCAAGATGTATTGTACCAATTGAATAATTAGAAAATTGTGCTTGAATTTTCATTATTTAAGTAACCAATCTTGCAAATGTTAAGTTACGAATGGAGAATAAACATACATATAATTATCTTGTAAATTCATAGGCATTGTCAAGATGTATTGTACCAATTGAATAATTAGAAAATTGTGCTTGAATTTTCATTATTTAAGTAACCAATCTTGCAAATGTTAAGTTACGAATGGAGAATAAACATACATATAATCATCTTGTAAATGTATTAATTAAAATTGTAAAATATTTAAATGGTCTACATGGTAAATAAATAAGTCTATATATGTCAACTTCAACTTGTATTCATTCTAAAAACTAAGGGAATTCATTTCCAACTTTTATTAGTAATGGCTTTATAATTAATTTACCTTAAGTATATATAACATATGAAAATTTATTAAATTAAATAATCTCCTAGTTCTTTAATGGATGACCATTTGAATTTTTAACAATCTTCACATCATTATTGATTCAAGATAGCCTAACCAATCATACTAAATATTGAAAATATTTTGGTTAGTAAACTTCTAATTCATTATAGCATTTGCTTCAACTGGATTTATACATGTGTAGTACAAATCACAAAAAAAATAATGGTAATTTTTTTAATATATTTTTATTATATAAAATAATTATTGTAATATAAAGATATTCAATATTTTTTTCATTTGTTGTTTCAATGTGATATCCATTTGGTCATATGTCTCTAAAACTTAATAAGTTTCTTTAAGACTTGGTAGATAATTATGCATCATTTATAACCAATTATTTTCTTCTTGGTAAAATTATATTAACTCTTCTAGAGTCTTCAATTAATTTTATACTATTAAATATCACATTCATATAATTTTTACCAATGTTTAATTGAAAAAAAATAATTTCTATTTTTCAAAATGGTATATATTGTTGAACTATCTATGAGACAAAAATCATCCACATTTTCTTCAAAAATAAAGATAAGAATAAATGCATAATAATATAGCATGAACATAATAACTTGAAATATTATAATTGAAAATATCATACTTAAATATAATTGACTCTAAATGGTTGAATTTAACCAAAGTGAAAACATAACTAGAAAAATAAGTGATTCTCCCTAAATAGAAAAATTAAGCTAATGTAAAAATATAACAAGAAAAGCTTAAATTTCCTTTTTTATTTGTGAACAATCCTATCACCTATCAAATGATCATTTTTTCGATTTGAGTGTTTGAAGAAATCTGTTATATCTAAATAAGTTTATCAATAAGGTCATAGTTAAAGGTATTATTAATAGAGTCATGGCTAAAGGCATCATCAATAAAATTAGCTTTAATATGTTTCTCTGTCCTTTTAAATAAGGCTTGATACAATTTCATAAAATGTTTAGGGCATACAACAGGTACGTAACCAATAACCATGCACACCACATTTATAACATAAATTCTTTAGACTTTTTAGATTCTTATAATAGTATTTCTTATCATTATTCTTCCACTTCTAGTGGTAAGAGCTAATCAAAATAATTCCCAATCAACTCATTACAAAACTAGTGAATTATAATTGCTTGTTCCATGCTTTATTTGGAATAATACTGGATATTGCAAGATTGCTAACTCTATTGTATTATATAGTTCACTTTTTGGATTATCTTTAACTTTCTCCATGTTTACTAAATCATTAAAATTGATTAGAACACCTATGAGAATGATAACTTAGATAAGATGATATATCATGTAAGAATTTATAATTTTACAAATCATATATCAAGACTAGAACTACGAATAAAAGAATATTAAAAAATTAACTACAATCTTTACAAATATTAGGGCCAACATGTTATGTCACCATTCTTAACCTAATCTTTAGGTACAAGGTACTTAATTTCAATATGTTAGAACCATTGGATGTTTTGTTATTCTTTGAGAACATTATTGCTACAGAATTGTCACGTAAATCCTCAAAGGACTTAAGTGGAGTCAATTATTCTTAGGCTAGAAATAAAATTCCTAGGCTATATTGCATGTGTGCTTGCACTATAACAAGGTAATAAACTCTACTTGCATGGTGGAAGATATAGTAAATGTTTGTTTTACCCTTTTTCAAAGAGCTAGCCCCACTAGTTCATACAACTAGTAAAATTTAAATTCATGTAGACAATTACTTCAAGATTATTGACCCCTCTGTATACCAGCATATAGTCCTTGATTTTCTACAAATAGCTCATTTACCTTTTTAATAACAATCTAATATTTATAACTTAGATTAAAGAGATACCTATTGAAAACACTCATAACAAAAGATAAATCAAGCTTAGTACAAACTTGAGCATGTATTAGATTTCTTATAGCATTGGAATATGGTCCATTTTTCATCAAACTTTTATGAATTTTAGTCTTAAGATATTGGTCTTTACTAAATTTATCACCTTTAGAGATAGGAACATCTCTAGCTTTGCATTTATAAATGTTGAACCTTTCAAGAATACGATTGAGATAAGCCTTTTGTGAAAGTCCTAATAAGTGTCTATACCTATCTCTATGAATTTCAATACCCAAAATAAAAGATGCATCACTAATGTTTTTCATATCAAAAGATTGAGACAACATTGGTTTAGTCTCATAAAGCAAATTAATATCATTACTAATAAGTAATAAATCATCTACATATAGAACAAGAATAATGAAATGACTCACACTCACCTCAAGGTATAGCATTAATCAACCTTATTTCCAATAAAACCCTATAGAAAATATGATTTTATTAAATTTCAAATACTACTGCCTAGACGTTTGTTTAAGACCATAAATTGACTTCTTTAACTTGCCTATTAGATATGTATTTCCACTTTTAACAAAATCTTCTAGTTATTACATGTAGTCTTCCTTACATAAATCTACATTCAATAAAGTGATTTTCACATCCATCTAATGGAGTTTCAGATTATAATAAGCCACCAAGCCTATAATAATCTTCAAGGAATCTTTAGAAGATACAAGTCAAAAGGTTTCTTTAAAGTTTATCCCTTCCTTTTGCATTTACCTTTTTTACTACTAATCTCACCTTGAATCATTTAATGTTTTCTTTTAAATCCTTTTTAGTTTGAAACATTAATTTGTAACTAATAGGTTTGAAACCATTTGGAATTTTAACTAACTCTCACACTTCATTAGAATACATAGATTAAATCTCATCATGCATTACCTTTATTCACTTACTAGATTGTTTATAAGGAATTACTTCATTGTAACTCACTAGATCAATGGTTTGCCCAATATCATGATTAGTCTTATCCCGATACACAATATAATCATTTGAGATTGCAAGCCTTCTTACCTTATTAGAATGTCTAACAAAAGCATTAATAGGCACAATGGGTTCTTCTAATTCAAGTAAATTATTCACAACACCTTCATAATCTTATATATTAGGCATTCTATCAATAGGTTAGTACACGATCCTTTCTTGCATAATAGGCATAGGAAAAATAGTTTGTGCCTCCTTTAAAACATTATCATCATTTTGAGGGTCACTAAAATCACAAATATCATTTTTGAGAAAATTTTCTGCTAATACCTTAAGTATCTTTATCCCATAGGTAGGATAATAAAATCTATAACCTTTGGATCTATTAGGATATCCAATAAAATAACACCTGGTAGTTTTAGGATCTAATTTTGATGCTATAAGGTCATAAATTTTTACCTTAGTAGAACAATCTTACACTTGAAGATGGTTTAGACTCTATTTCAAACCTTAGAAAAGTTCAAAAGATGTTTTAGATACAAATTTGATAAGGACTTTATTTAAGACATATATGACAATTTTTAAGGCTTTGCCCCAAAGAAAAATTATTAAGTTAGTTTTGCTCATTATAGATATTACCATATTTATCAAAGTGTGATCTTATCTTTTAGTTACTTTATTTTGTTCAGAAGTTTCGAGTATAGTAATTTAGGAAATTAGCTCATAGTTCTGTAAGTATTTGGTAAAAGGTCCTATAAGTTAGCCTACATTACTAGCTTTGTCATAGTACTTACTACCATGGTTAAACCTTAAAAATTTAGTCTCTTTATCACATTATTTTTCTACCTCAACTTTAAAAATTTTAAACTTCTCGAGAGATTGTGACTTATTATCTATAAGGTAGACATAGCAATAATGGGAGAAGTCATTTATAAAGGTTATGTAATATTTATTTCCATATAAAATGTTCTTAAAAGGACCACTTCTATCTATGTGAATTATCTCTTAGAGTTATTTATTATGAGTAGAATTTTTATTAATTTTTCCAGTCATTTTTTCTCTAATACAATCAACACAATCATGATCGAAATTATTAAGACATGGAATAATATTCTCTTTTATTAAGCTTATTGGTCATTTCCTTTCATATATGTTTTAGATGTCCATGCCATAAAAGAAAAGGATTTTCCTTAGATAAAGGCCTTTTAACACCAACATTCATAACACGAAGAAAATCAAACTCGTTAGAATCAAGATTCAATTTACACAAAACAATTAGATCTTAAAAGATTACCAATAACCATAGAATTATAAAATAATTGATAAAATCTATTATTAAAACTCAAGTAAACATTTAAATCTTAAAGTTTTTGTTAGGATTCAAATCAACATACGCAGCAGAATTTTAAAATTTTTGATCTAAAACATTCTTAGGATCCATGCAAAAGTCATAAACCAGTGTTAGGATTTTACCTTATTTGTGCTCATGCTCTTTTTGAGCGAATCCTTGAGAAATCGAGATGAATCAAACGCCGACCGAAAGATACAACATCTCTACAGTATCCACACAGAGTGAAAAATGACTTCTTTCCTCCACAAAACTGCTAGGATTCATCTCTCTTACTAGGATTAGGATTAGACATTTTCTGAGTGATTTAGAGTTTTCTTGAAGCTTATGTGCGTTAATTAAAGTGCTGCCTTCAAATTCTTTTTATAAAACTAAGGCATATCACAATCCTAGCAATCCTAGTCCTACTAGGATAATGTTTCAAAAAATCTTAATCATATTGAATAATTATTACCTTATCCTTATCCTACAGAGAGTGAAAAGAGATAAAACTTATCTATTAATTATTTAATATTAGATAATTGTATTATCTCATAATGTAATTATCTAATAATAAATTAACATATAATTATCTAATATCTAATAACATAATTATTTAATATTACTTTAATATTAAATAATATCATATAATATTATATATATTACGTGAAAATATATTATTATCTTAATAATAATATATATGCATGAAAATAAGTCTAATTAATTGAATTTTAGTCCAACTAAAATTCAATTAATTATTGTCATATTTCTACTTCTTTTGTGTGACCCTATAAATTCTTACTACGTTGATAATGATTTATTTTGGGCCATAAATAGTGAGTGATATATACCAAAATATCACTGACACTCAAGTAGTAAGAATGTTTATGATTTGACATCTACCTAAAATATGATCAATATTTTGTATCATAATCCCTTTTATAAAAATATTCAAATCAAATTGGAGGTATGGAATGTGTCATCCTTGTCAATGTTCAATTTATATTTCTTGATACTGATTAAACTTAAAATAAATGATCAATATTACATATTGATCCAATTAAGCATGACCATGCATTTCTAAGTCTCACTTAATCAAGGGGTCTAAGGATATTTCTCTTTTATAAAAGAGTAACAAAATCCCATCTATATCACTTACTTCCCTCTACATGATTCATGATACACCCAATCAACGCCCTACTCATCATCCTAACTAAAGGTGACATAGAATGACATCAAAGTGAGTAACTTCTTATGTAGGGAACCGTAGTGATTTCAGGTCAAAGGATTATGTGCATCTGTGATCATATGAGAATAAGTAATAACACGTCTATCTATGCAGTATTCTTATAATGGGTCAGTCCAGTACATTATTCACTAACAATGTACTTATGTATTGACTTGATATCAAATATCCATTATTCATAATCATTAGCTACTATACATACTAATCTCGATGTATTATTACTATTTCTTTCGTAATAATACTTAATTAGGGCATTTTAGGAAGAGCAAAGTTATTACAAGGATAAATATTATATTTAAGTTATAATTTATGTAAAATAAAATAAGACATAATATAATAATTATATTGCTAAAACGAAACGTAATACATTGTGTAATATTGCAATCATCTCTATGATTGATTTTTAGGACACATACCAATAGTTTTGTTAAAAAAATCAAACTCTACCTCATGAATGGTACATAAAGAGTATCTTTCAAAAATAAAACAAATTATAATTCTAATTTCAATTCAATTATACTTATGTATTCCACTTGCATTCATTCTTTATTTCCTACTTATAGATTGACTTCATCCTTACTTGACTTTTGCCTACTATTGAATCCTTGCAAGATATTAGTAACATGGATAAATGCCTCAGAGTCAATCCATAAAAAATTAACTAGAAATATTTATCGAACTGGATTCAAAGCAAATAAAAGCAAAAGAATTACTTGATTTATTTTTATTTTTCTTTTATTTTTATTTTCTAGGTACTTCTTATAAGTAGGAATAATCTTTCCTTCTATGACTTATTTTCTTGCAAAATCAACTATTTATCTTTAGTTATCATAGGTTTAGGACTATGGTGATTATGACTAAGATTTCTTTTAGAACCATTTTTACCCTGAGGCTTAAAATTTTTTTTATTAAAAGGTTTTTTAGAATGTGGTTGATTAGCTAAGTTCGCACTTCCTGAAACTTCATGTTTCATCCTTTCTTCTTCTTGAATACAAATGAATATCAAAATGTTAACATCCTAATTTTCTTTCTAAGTATTATTAAAGGTTCTCAAGGCATTAAACTAGAAAGTTAAGGTATTTAAGGCATGGTTAACAAGAGAAAAGTATCATTAAGAGGGCATTCAAGTACACTAAGTTTGGTAGAAATATTAATCATCATCAGAATATACTCCCTAATACCACCAGTATCATTATACCTCATATTAACAAACTTTCATTAGTTAACCAGCTTTGAATTTATCAAAAACTATATACCTTTCCCCAATGGAAGTAAAGAAGGTTTTTGCATTATCAATGCTTAGAATAATTAAAGTTAAACTTGCAGAGATTGATCTTTTCATCATTATCAAATCTAAGTGATTAGGCTTTATCCTATTTCTTATAATAAGTTTTTTGCTTAATAGTGCTTTAAGTAGTTAAATCAAAAAGCTTCTTAACTTTAATTGGCATATCTACATCCATTATGGTTAAACCTAATTTTACATTCTCCTTTCATCTCTTATAATTTCTTCCAATCAAAGTTTCAATTAAAAAAGATTGATTATTCAGGAAAAAAGCATATGGAGCTGAAAACAATGACTATAGTAGAAATTTAATCAATATCATGGACAATAATAATAGCTCATAACATATTTCTTTTAAACAATAGGTACTTTAAAATATTATTATAGATTCCCTTGTGGGTGGAAAAAGTAGTGAACTTTAAGAAATCCTAAAATATTAAGCTAATGTAATAATAAACAAAATTGAAAACTCCAACACCTATAGGTAGATGGATCATCAACTTGCCTATTATTATAAAAACTCCAAGTTGTTCAAATTAATTCATATGATAACCTTTTATGGGTAAGTGATTATATGAACTAATTTAAATCACGAGAACATCCCTAATTACATAAAAAAATTTTATTGGCTTGTTAAATGATCATTATGGTAATAAACATTTAATTTTATAACTTAATTCTAAATAGAGAAAAATATATCTAAATTGCCAAAAAAAATTTGCCTTCATATAAATTTTCTTGCGATGTGTCTCATTCTCAAAATACATTAAAATAATTTCAATAACTATATTTAACTTTCTAAAATATTGATAAATTCATGCCAAATTAAATGGAAAGAAAACACATACACATAAAACCTAAGGTATGGATAACATGCACAAAATTATATATATAACAATTATGATATGTACAAAATGTTAAACATATATAATAATTATGATATATACTAATCATTAAATATATGTATATATAAAACAAAGCGTCAAGGTTTGAATAACATATATATGTATATATACAAATAGAATATACATAAAAGGCCAAAGCGTATATATACATGTATGTAAAAACAAATCTCAAATGTCAACGCCACATATATATGTATATGAAGCGGATTTCAAATGTTAAATAGAATTATATGACGCCAATCATATATATAAACCAAACAAATATACAGAAAGCGTCAAACAGAACGCTAAACAAAATAACATATGGGGAAGATTAAACATATATATATGTAGAGAGAGAGAGAGACACACACACACACACACCAAACAAGAGCCAGAAAGTTTTATATAAACATCAAAACATAAATTTGTTTTGTATATATACATACAGAAAGTCATGGCATACGAAAGGGAATGCCAAAACATATATATATATATATATATATATATATATATATATATATATATATATATGTATATATATATATATATGTATATGTATGTATATATATGTATATGTATGTATATATATGTATATGTATGTATATATATATATATATATAATAAGCATACAATAAACATCAAAATCATTTTTTATTCCAAAGCCGAAACAATATTGTACCATCCAAATTTTCTTCAATAACATCATATAAAAATAATTGTTAATAAAAATTAAATTAAAATCTCAATTAATTAAATTAGAGTTCTAGTTTAATATAACTTGCTCTGATACTATATATAAGAATTTATAATTTTATAGATTATATATCAAGATTAGAACCATAAATAAATAAATATTAAAAAATTAATAAGAGTGTGTACCTCTTGAATCCATTTATGATCTTTAATTTTTCTGCATAAATATCTATATAAAAAATAAGGTCTTCTCTTCCTACACCTTTTATCATTTGTGATACTCTGATGGGGAGAATAATTATAAACATCTAATGTGGAGAGAGGATCTAATATCAATATTTATATAATCCCAATTAAGTCCACCTATCATAAGCTTAATAACAAGCTCTGCATCAAATATGCCTAAATAGGATCAAATCATATTTTTAACATAATATATATAATAATGAGATATATATATATAATCTATTGAATTACTTTATTACTTTTAAGTCTTATATAATTGAGCTACATATCTAATTCAGTTTTATTTAAAATAAAATAAATCTAATTAATGGCAATGAAAATAAGAAAATTCTTATATATCAAACCAGTCAAAGTACAAACAAACATAAAAAATTTGAATGCATTAAAAATTGCAATTTGATAAAAGGAAAATCATTCTATATCATGGAAAATCCGGAATTTGTGAGGGAACATTTTAATCCTAAAGATTAGGAGAAGAGTCAAGATAGCAAGGAACAATAATACAGTTAATCCATTAACTAGCAATATCCATTAATATAAACATTGAAAAGTTAGACTGGCAAAAGATGAATTGACCTGATTAATTCATGTGATAAGGACCATCGAAGCAATTTGGAAGTATCAATTGCATGGATGGAAATTACATCCCATCTTGACAATTCTACGAAAGTTGGCACTTATTGGGATCATTTCTTGCATCCCCTTATGCATAAATGGAAGAACAATGTGAATACTATATATATCCAAGACTTATGATTAAGTATTAAAAATTCATTAAAACTGTTATATCACTAAATTCTATATTGTCATATATCATAATTATATATTAATACCAAGTTACAGAGCATATTAATCCATAATTAAGTTTCACACATTTGCAACTTAAATGTGATTATATTTATGAGAACATAATTATATATAATTCAATATTTAGAGTAAGCAAATTAATACCTATGAAATTACATTTATCTTGACAATAGTCATATAGATTTCATTTATAATTTTATTCGATATACCAAATTCATCTGTAAATTGATCAAGGTAAGTTATATATTTCAAAATTTACAACAACATTAATAAAGCATCTGGCTTTATTAATACATTGTAAATAACAATTTTTATTGATTGTAAATAACTTACATTCATATCTCTTTTGTAAATTTATGTTATGATCACATGAGTACATATTATTCAATTAATTGGTTCTTTATTCAATTTTTATGCAAAATAAGTATTTAAAATATACTTATAATTATTTTTATTAAAAATAAAATAACTTACAAAAATCAATTACTTTTATGAACTCATTCCTAACGGCATCGTGTAGAATTTACATGAAATAAGACAAACAACTAAATAGTAATGCATAAAACAAATTATTGCATTTAATTTTTTTAATCTGTCTGCACAACGACTGATTTAAACATGTTATATTGACAGTTCATTTTGAATTTGAGAGGTGAAAAAGATTGATCCAACCTAATTCATCTTCAATAAACCTGGATGCGTCACATTTGACATTAACAATTTTGGCATTTATTTTGTCTTCGACATGCATTATTTTGTCTCTTCTATCATTCAAGATTAATCAACGTAGAAAGGAAGTGCACTTAAGATAATATCAATTAACTTTTTAAGATATATGATTTTTACTACATTGTAATTTTAATATCAATTTAGGACTCCTTGAATTGTACCGTTTTACCATTTTTTCGTAAACTTATTTCCGTTTTACCGTAGTTTGGAAACATATTACCAAAATACGCAATGCGCCAAGTGGGTTGGCGCTCGTGGGGTGGGAGGTGCCACCCAGGATGGCGCCTTTAGTGCCTTTGAGGGCGCCACTTTGAATGGTGCCCTCGCCCTCTGTATTCCTTTTTTTTTTCTTGTTTTTTCTTAAAAAATAATTCCTCTTTGCTTATTCCTTTTTTTTTTCTTGTTTTTCCTTAAAAAATAATTAATTTTGATATCAATTCAAATTTTTTTTTATAAATAAATAATATATGATTGCGACTAAAAATAAATTACTCATTTCATAGTTATATTTGATGTCATAAAAAGATATGTTAACTCCACTTTGATATTTAATACATAAATTTACTATAAGAATTAAATAAGAAAGTAGTTAATGATAATAATAAAAATAATAAATATTTAGTAAATAATTAAAATTTATTAAAAAAATATAGTATCAATAAAGAATAATTACTTAAATAGTGTGAATGTCTCTCAAAATTTGATTCAATGACACTTAATATTTATCAATTTCCAGAATTATAAACTTCTAATGTTCAAAATTATATTATTACAAGTAATTATTTAATACATTATTACACATAAGCAAATTTATTGAATTATTCAATAATATTCTTTATATACGAAGTTGAAGAATGTTAAAAATGAAAAGAAATATAATGAAATAAATATATTTTTTTTATTTTATATTTATTCCCATAATATTCTTGCTGCTTTGTATTTATTTCAATAAAATTATTTTTATTTTGTAACAAAGTAAATATGAAGTGAAGAGGTTGAAGATAGTTGAAAATTAAAAAAAATGTGGTTATTTAGTTGCAATAATCTTTTAATTTCGTAATGAAACTAAAATTGTAACATGAATTAATTCTTTTTTATTTCGTGACAATGGTAAAATATTTTGGCAATGAGAGGCAGAAATATCGATTAACTATCTGTTAAGAAACTTTTACTTGTTTTATCGTTCGTTTGAATCATTTTTTCAAAATACGCACAGAAGTTATGGACAACGGTGGAGAGACGCAAGACGAAATGGCGTCGTTGGCACTCAAGGGAACGGACGCCAGACGAAATGGCGTCACGCTCAAGGGAAGGGATGCCAGTTGGAATGGCGTCGTTGGCGCGCAAGGGGTGAGACGCTAGGCGATATAACACCTTTGGCCTACAGCAGCTCGCTCCTCATTTCTAAGTTAATTAGCTGCTGACTGTGTCTATTGTGAATCCAGGAGACTTGAATTTTGGTATTGTATATGGCCAGCATCCCTATCTACATTGATAATGGTGCTATGTATTTTGATTCTTAAACACAACATTTAGTGTCATTTACAAGAATGATGATTATTTATCCTTCAAATATTATAATTAATATTATTAATTTTTTAATATTTATTATAACTATTTATTCCTTTCTTCACTAATGATATTAAAATAAAAAATGAGAGAAAAATTTAATTTTAAAAATATATATTTTATATTATGAAGAAAAAATTTAATAATTTATTTTAATGGGGTTTATTTATTTTAACACAGTAAATAAATAAAAGAGTAGATAATTATAAGAGTTGTGAAAGTAAAAAATTAATAATGTTAGTTATTATATTTCGGAGATGTCATCATCATCATTTTTCTAAAAAAATTAAATATTGTAATGATTTTAAAGTTTATTATTAAAGATATAAGTACCTACGCAAGCAAATAAAAATGTCGTAATAATTAAAATCATCCTAAATGTTGATGTTTAGCAATAAAGTAGTAAGATAGATGTACATAAATGTACAATAAACATGGAAAAGAAAGCTAATGTCTACGTAAGTGATGTCCAGTCCCACATCCAGGATTGGTAATGTGGCGGCCATATCTACTGACCCTCTGCACAGACTCAGGAGTCACATCCCCGATGTGTGTGTCTCCTCTACCTCTAGCTCCCGCTTTGCCTTTGCCCCTGGCTCCCGCTCTGCCTCCACCTCCACCTCCACCTCTATCTACAAGCTCTGAGTCATCTGCCATCATACTAGCAAGTGCTGATCCCTGATCCTGAGTCTGAAAATCAAGTGCAGGACGATACGGTTGTGATGGACTAACATCACCGGAAGGAAAGGCACGAAATGAAGATGAAACTCCTGGTATGTGTGGAAATGCCTGGAATGAGGATGGAACACCAGAAGTAAACGGGTACACCTGGGATGGTGGCGGACCATATAGTAAAGCCGGGAACATGAGGGAGGATGAAAGATCATAAGGTGCAGTAGGGTACATATGAGATTAAGCAGTAATATCAGGCATCGTCATCATGGTCTCTTGGGCAGTCGATGGTGGAATCTGCTGCACTGTCGAAGCAGACGGAACATCAGCCTGTGACGTATGTCGTGGAGCAGTGCGACGTCATCGACGAGAGCGAGGTTGGTCATGGTCACCCTCTGCAGGATCTGGGATATGATGGGCATGGGGTGCTGGCTCCGCATGTGAATCAATAATCACATGATCAACCTCCTGAATGGTGTGAAGGATGGACTCTGTCGCTGATCTAAGCGCATCAAAGGTGAACCTAGCTTGCCCCTCAGGTGTAGTGTAGTCCTGTAGCGTGGACACCTCATCTACCTGTGCAAATTATTAACATTAAAGTTAGCTACAATACTAATACATTTAAAGAAAATCAGATACAGAAAACTAGCATGTAATATTACCACAAGGTCTAGCGCTCCCCCAATGGGTGTAATACATCGCCTGGTAACTCGTTTGTACCATGACATGTAATCGGATCGTGGGCCTAGAACTAGTCGTGCGGTCGGCTCGGCGATAGCGCACAAGTCTCGCCGGATATCCCACTGTGCAATATATGGCTGATGGCAGATGTGCCACTCCTCATCATGCCGACCGGATAAGTGAAGGCAATGGACCTCCGTGACCTGCTTCGGTGGCTCAGGAATAGCCTAACGTAGTCTGAACTGCCGCAAAACCCTATCCGGCTGGTGCCACTCGACAATCTGAAAGTGAATGAGCGGCACCACTGCTGTCCACATGTCACTTCCGTGAAAGCAGTACTGAGGCAGTGATACGGTCACCTCCTCAGTGTATGGGATCCAGGTGATCTGAAATTATACATTTATTTTATCAATTAAATGACACACTGAAATGGACAAAACCCTGGAATAAAAATATGCATTATCCCCTACATACCTCATCGAGTCAAAGACGATCCAGCGCGTATCTGTAATAGGGAAGGCTATGTGCCGGACTATCCTGGAATGTCTTCTGAAAGTGCCACCTACCAAGTACAATAACTAAGTTAAACAACTTCAAAGTTAACTTAATTACAAGTGCAAGTAGAGAAAATTTCTCACCTGCGGGCTAGGGGGCTAATCCCTACATCCCCCTCTGGTATGTCTGGGACAGTGATCGCGGGGGCGATGGTGGGAAATCTATCCCATGCCCACAGCTACAGCAGTAGACAACACCCTCCTATCTCCCTGTAATCCGGAGCAGTGGCCTTGCAGAGCTCTCTGTAAAGATAGGCCAGGCAAGCAGATCCCCAACTATACCTCCCAGCCTCATGCAAGTGTCCGATCAAGGGTAAGTGCATGAGGTGGACATATGTGCCGGAGTGGTCCAGAAATAACGTCCCACCGATGAGACGCAAAATGTACGCTCGGGTGAATCTCTGCACTGTCACCTCATCCGCATCATCTAGAAGATGAGTGAAATACCTCTCCAACCAACTCATCCTCAGTCGCCCCCCTATGAGGACATTCTCGTCCTCTGGTAACTGGAATCCCAAATACTCCTCTATCAGGGCTCCCCATCCCCAGACAGTGGGTCCCGTCACGGCTCGACCATCAATGGGTAGGCCGAATTGAAAAGCAACATCTTGCAGTGTAATAATCGTCTCTCCCTGCGGCATGTGAAAGGTGTGTGTCTCCGGCCTCCATCTCTCTACCAGGGCACTAATCAACTGATGGTCGATCGGTACATACTTGCACATCGCCAGGCCGTAGAAACCTGCCTCTCGTAAAAAGGGGACAATTAACTCCGGCGGCTGCTGGTGATGGTAGTGATGAGCCCGTCAGATCTTAAGCACACGGTCAGGCTGCAAAAGGAAAAAAAGTATTAGTAATGGGGTCTGATAATTCAGTAACTGTTCAACCAACTTTATTAAGTTCTAACTATTTCCATACATGGCCTGCCCAAATGAACTGGGATATATGCGAGGTTTGGGCCGTCAGCAGTGAATGATCCCGTGGACCAGGATCAACACGTCGCGATGTGAATGCCATCTGCCATGACAAAAGATACATGTGCATTAGGATGGAATCTAAACATAAACTACTATAACATACATGTGCAAATTATCTACAAAGATACACATAAGAGTATATAGCACTTGATATTTTTAAGTATCTTGTTAACATTACTAGTAATGGGGTCACGTATATATACATAATGGCTTGCAGTTTTACAACAATCAAACAAAACACACCATGCGGCTGTGACATTTATGACATTGCGTAATATATTTCATAACATATGTCTGCATAAGTAAAAACCAGGACCGGTGTTAAGGTGGGCTGTGCTCTCCATGTAGTAGTGGGCAGCGCCTACGGTTATGACCTTCGCCTTACAAAGACCACATTTTTGCTTCACACCACTCTCCTGAGGCCAATCCATCTCATTTCTGATCCGGGTCGACTTCGGTCGTCCCTTTGCACGCAATCTTTCATAATTTGGAACCAGGACCGGAAACGTGGTAAGTTATTCTATTGCGACCACTCCCCGATCGGCCACCACTCAGATTTATAGCAATTGAGTAGTGTGTCAAGTCTGTATACAGGATCAACATATGGTTCCCACGATATGTTGACTGATGCACAAGCAGCAATAATATGAGCGCAAGGATACTTATATGCTTAGAACTGTCCACATTCACATTGCCTTTTATCTAATAACACTTGAACGACCTTTCCACATGATCCCCTGGCCATATCAGGGCCCTCCACCACCTCAAACCTAGTTCCTTGTCTATTATAAGCACGAACGTGGTAAGAAGAAGCACGTGACTAGATAGTCGCAAGCTCCTGTCTAAATCTGCTTGCGTTTATGTGACCTTGTTGTAGTTCAGCATATGCTTCTTTTGCCCTCTCCACAAAGTACATGACACATCTATAGTATGTTTGTTGAACAAGGCCTGTGATTGGTAGCTTCCTTAGTCCTTTGAAGAGGCCATTGATGCACTCTACTATGTTAGTCGTCATATGACCATATCTTCTGCCTTCATCATAAGCAAGCGTCCACTTCTTTATCGGAATAGCCGTCAACTTCTTGTGGATCTCCTCATTGACTTTGCTAAGGTTCTCCAATCTCTCTATGGCCTTTTCCCAACTGGGCTCATATGCTGAACAGAAGGAGACAAATAGATCAATCGGGTTGAATTACTAGATACAAAAATTTACATATGAAAAGGATCAACAAAGAAGTTGTGCTGTAATATTTACCAATCTTAAAGACAGCTTTCTTGACATTATCATCCCTGCACTTCTTGCGAACGTTGCTGGCAATATGTCTGATACAGTACCGGTGAAATGCATGAGGAGGCTGCCATCCGAGGGCTTCGTTGGCTATAGCATCTTTTATAGCTCGATGCCGGTCTGATATCAGGCATATTCCTTGCTGGTTCGTAACATTCACCCGTAGCAATGCCAAAAACCAACTCCAGTTTTCGTAGTTCTCCTTGTCAACAATGGCAAAGGCAAGAGGATCGGGACATTTGTTACCGTCCTGGGTCGCAGCAGTCAGTAGCACACCTCTGTACTTGCCGTACAAGTGCGTTCCATCAACTTATATGAATTGCTTGCAGTAGGGAAACGCGGCAATGCACGGCTTGAAAGCCCAGAAAACTCGGTTGAAAATATGTTTTTGTGGATCAACACGGTTGTTAACAGTAATAAATTCTCCTGACTCCAACTTGAACAGAGCTTGGTCACAGTACCCTAAGATGTCCAACCATTTGGGTAGCACTTCGTACGATTTATCCCAATCACTGTACATCTTGACAATTGCTTTTTGTTTTGCCTTCCATGCTTTTCTGTACGAAATTTTATACCCGTACATGCCTTCCACCCTCTTTTGTATAAGCGACACTAGAACATCTTGCTTCACTTTAACCATCTCCAGTATCAAGGAACTGATATACTTGGAGTCAAGAGACTTGTGATCCTGTGTCAAACTGACATTAACACATGTATGAGGCCCTGAAAATCTAGTTATTGTCTAACTGTTACAATTCTTCAGGGTGCTCGCCCTGAGACGGAACCTGCATTCGTCCCCGTAATTATCACACTTCACGCTCAATCTTCTGGTATCCGACTCCTCTACGTAATAACTGTGGTGCCCTCTGATATGGTAATGCTTGATTGCAGCAATTAATGCCTCCTTGCAATCAAACTCCTATCCAACCTTTAAGTCATCCATGTCATAATCATAACTTGGTTTCATTATTTCCGAAAATTCATTAGGATTCCTTATGGCATCCCAATCAATGTGAGAGAAGACAGCAGCCTGAGGGACACCACATGATGTCTGTGCAGCATTGTCACTCCTCCCTCGCTGGGTTGCAGCATTGTCTCCATGTGTAGTTGCTCGTTCTTCGTCATCGGTGTCACGATCATCATCGCTACTGCAAGACACCTCATCGTCCTCAAAACCAGACTCAAGGTGGGCATCCATGAACACAGGATAAGTGGATTCTTCCTCTACGACTGGCAAGACACTTGTTGAACCCATCATGGTATGTGATATATTTCTTGGGAAAACACCGGCAACAGACGAGTCCAATACAGGAGTATAACTATCAGAAATGTGGAACTCGATTCCACCCGTGTAAGGAAGGCCTTCCCGCACCATCGAGCAACTAGTACTGACATTAGCCGTTGGAATGACAGGTGATCTAGTAGTTGGAACTCTTTCTTGTGAACCCAGGTTGGCAGCGTGCAGTTTGGATGTAATCACCTCCATGTACAACTCCATTGCTGTCATCATCGGATGTTGTTCGTAGCTGGCTATGGCACATGCCAAGTCTTCATCGTCGTCCAATTCGTACGCCATATACTGCGCCTCTGTTTGATGCTGTGGAAACCGGTAAATAATTTTCCCCACGGCTTGATCTTGACGAAGCTTCAATCGGGCATGAATTCTCTCGCGCAAAACATCCATAGTGCTGCATCCTCTCAATTTCAATGCCTTTGGGGGGGGTCCATCGTACATTATGCCCATCGATCCCTCAATCATTGTACCATTCGAATATATAAAAGCAATTAAACTTTTCTTCATCTCGTTACTTTTAACTGCAAAATATTCACTGTACCCTCACAACTGACAAATATTACCATATACAATTTCTATTCTTATGAATGAATGAACTACTATTTGAAATTAACCGTAGAAATAAACAGAAAGTATTATAATTTTTGCAATGTATTTATTTAATAATACGTAATAATTTAACCGCACAAGCCAAACCCATTCCCACCTCAACAGGCCGACATTTTGTTCCGACAAATATTTATGTTATTTTTACACTCATTTGTAATTTTTAATACTTCATAAATTTCTAATGTTCACTTGGAAGTGTGGTGTAATATATATTTTCACACTTTTTGAATAAACCTATGCATAGTATAATTTTTTCGAATATGTAGGTTGATCATGCATTCGTCATATCTACTATTTAAATAGAAAAATATTCATTTTTTCAATCATCTCCAATATTTTTTAAAGCTTCTGCTTATATTTACACATCCTAAGATTTTATTTTTATTACCTTTCTTATGCCATATTAAAATTTCACATTAAAAAATTCTCCAAATATAACTCTCACCTAGGCCCTAAAACCTATTTTAGAAAGTATTTTATCTCATTTTTTCTTCTTTTAATACCACTACCTATCACAGTACATATAAATTTTTACGAATCTTTTATAAATTATGATTTCACATCTTAAATTATACTTTCACACCCTAGACCATAACAATCAATATAAAATTAAAAACTCATATTATTTATATCATAATATTTTAAATAAATTTCTGTACCACTATCAAAGATATTTTCATGATGACTAATAAAAATTATAATATAAGCACAAAATTTATAAATATACTAACCGATAAGTATTAGGAAAGGCAAACAGAAAAAAAGCCTCTGCATGAATGAAAAATTTGTTAGATATTTTAATAACTTTTATCTCTAAGTAAAAATTGATATACTCTACAAAACTATATATAGAAAGGAACAAATATAATAATCAATAAAAAAATTTAATTAATGTATATTTAATTTTAAATATAGTGATTGAATTTTATTATCACCAAAAATATTATAAGATGTATATAAATAAAAATTAATTAATTACTAAGTATTTTTTCTTACATTTAATATAATATTTTTTATTTTTAATAATAAAATGCATATTAAAGCTTTAATCTATTTAAAATATTATAATAAGCTAAAAATACATAACTTATTATATTTATGTTAATTAATGATGTCGATGTTTTAAATCATAAATAATATGGGTGGATATAAAAAATAATACAATAGAGTCAATAACAAGAAAACAATACGTACGGTATAAAATAATAAAAAATTTACTATATAATAAATTAATTAATTAAATTAATTACATAATTTATATAAAATACATTTATAATAAAAAAGCCATATATCTTACTGTTAAAAAATAGAATCTTTACAAAATATCCTCAGTTGATAGTTACTTATTTTGACATATATTACTCTAAAATTATCCCAACAATATTGATTAATAGGGTAATATATCCTCGTAATAATTAACATATAATAAAAAAAATTCTTATTTCTATCATATCCTATATCCTAAAATATTTTATACTTTAAAAATATCTAAATATAATTTTTACCTACATTGTAAATTTTATTTTAAAATACTTTCTTTTATCCCCCTTGTTCTTCTTTTAAAATCACAAACCATCACAAATTATATAAATTTGTTCAATTTTTTTCCTAAATTCTATATCATAATTTCACAGCATTAATCATAATAATAAATATAAAATAAATAATTTTTTTCATTGTGAAATCTATTCTTGTAATAACTAATAAACATTAGAATATAAATACACAAATTATAGAAATATTAACTAGTAAAAATCATCAACTATCACAGATTATATAAAACACCACAAATTTTTTCTGGATCCTAAGTCATAATTTTAAAATATAAATAATAATAATTAACAAAAAAAAATCATCTCCTACTATAAAATATATTCTCATAATAACTAATAAAAATTACCCTATATATATGAAAATTATAAAAAAATTAACTAGTACAGATCACATACTAATTACAGATAATATAAAGTTTAGCAAACTTTTCCAATGCCTTATATCATTTTTTCATATCATAAATCATAATAATTAACAAACAACATAAATTTTTCTATCAGTATAAATATAAAAATTATAAAAATACTAACCACGGAAAACAGTAAGGAAAGAGGACCGGATCTGCTCCTAAGAATAAAATGTTGCTGAAAAATATTGTCAACAAGAAGAATGCTTGCAGAAAAAATTCAACAAACAGTGTGCGAATAGGTTATGAATCTGGATTGGGTTTGAGGGGGGAGAGTGGCTGCGCTGCGCTGAAGAAGAATGAGGGTTTGATGCCGCGCAATGAGGGTTCGAGTATTTAAAGGCCTCTGCGCAAATTTCAAATTTTGAAACATGCTTGGAGGCGCCAGTCAACATGGCGCCCTCCAGCATGTTTCAAATTTCACACTTGCTTGGAAGCGCCAGTCAACATGGCGCCCTCCAGCATGTTTGCAATTTGAAACTGCATGGAGGCGCCATGTTGAAAGGCGCCTTCTGTCCCCAGTGATGCCAACCTACCTGGCGCCCTGCGTATTTTGGTAAATTATTTCAAAACAGCAGTAAAACGGAAATAAGTTTATAAATTCTCCGTATTACGGTATTTTACCCGGTCTTGAACCCAAAATCAATCCTCTCTAAAATCCTAGGATTAGCGTTAGTGATTTTCCTTTAGCGTAGGTTCTATATGAAATTAATTTAATCAATTGGTTATAAAATTCATGTTCCTATAAGTAATCTAACCCAACCATGTAAATGTTGATACATTATGTTGTAAAATTCATGTTCCTCGCTCATTTCTTCCTAAAATTTTAGTACGTTGTCATGTTTTTATGGTTCATTTTCTTCTTGGTTAGATTATAGATTTATGGGAAACAAAACATGTGACCTACAATCGTGCAAGGTTTGTATGTTATCGTCAAATGTTAGTTGGCAAACATTTTGTAATGATAGGGAGTAGATCGAAGGAAGAAGTTATGGGTGTTGCCTACCAACTTGTTTTGCATAGTGGATAGGCGCTGACCCTATATGATACTATTCATGTATCTACCATTTGATATAAACTACTTTGTATTCCAACTTTGATGAAATTAGGATTTATCTTTAATATCAAAGATAATGGTTTGTCAATTTATTTTGATAGAACCTTCGATGATCATGGTTTCAATTCAACGATAGTGGTTTTTGTGGATTCTTTTATTTTTTTAAAATTATATATCCTTTGCTTTCAACTCATTTTCAAATTTTATTTAAGAATTTCCTATTTATAATCGAATATTATTTTATTTTGATAAAAATTTTATTTACTTATTTATTTTTTTGTTAAACTTATGATCTACGAATCCTTACTTATTAGTCAAAGGTGAGGTTTTCCAAGTCCTATTTATTCTGAATTTTAAAATTTAATGATTTGGTGTATTTTTATTTTTGATAAAGCGTAATGATGTCTTTGTTGAACTTAGTTTATACAAATAATCTGATCTCAAACTATATATATATATATATATATATATATATATATATATATATATATATATAGGCATAATTGATTGATATTAGCTGGTGAAGTTGGGATTGGAATTTTATGTATCGGGATGTTGTACTGAAATTTTTATTTATCGCAACCCTTAAATTTTTTTTTTTAAAAATAACTAATAACGGGTTACAAGAACCTGTGATCAAAGCCTGAACATGGTGTGTCAGAACACGTGATTAGAGCTCTAATCACGGGGTTCCCTATCCTGTCTTCAGTGAACGCCCGCCGTGTGCCAATGTGTCATGCTCCCGTGATGGCCTTTACCCTGCATGTGCGCCACGCGTCCAGTTCTTGTGCTTCCGTGATGTTTGCTCCCCCTGCATGCACGCCACGTGAAAAGTTGGGGTGATCCAGGCAGATGACGCGTCTCCCCCTACTTGCCACGTGTCCTTTTCTTGTGCAGGTTTTTTACCATTTTCCTAGGATTTCAAAAATTATTAATCAAAATGCTGCGCCGAAATTTTTATTTACCAGAATACTTAAAATAAATTTTTTTAAAAAAAAACTACTGATCATGGGAGGGGGCATCTCGTGACCAGTGCCTCCCCCCAGTTGCATTGCATTAATCAGCTTTTGCTTGCCCCCAACTAGTTTTTTATTTTCCTTTTCGTTTGTTATGCTTTTGCCTGCCCTCCAACTAGTTTTTTATTTTCTTTTTCGTTTGTTTTTTTTTTACCTTCATCAGTTAGTTTTTTTTTCTTCATCAATTTTTTATTTTCTTTTTTATTTGTTCAATTTTTTATGAATTTGTTTTTTTGAGATCAGTTGTTTTATTTTTTTTTTGCTTGATCAATTTTTTCACCAATATCTTTTTTTTGGGATTAAAATATTTTTGGTTATTTTTCACCTTATATACATTAAATTTATTTTATCTCAAATTGGATTTAATTTTTCTTAACATTTTGTAATAATTTTTAATTTATGACCCTTTTATTTTTTTATTTATAATTTTAACCTAACTTTGATTTGATTTAATTTATTAAAAAATAAATATTTATTTTATATTAATTAATCAATATTCTAAAAAATAATTAATAATATTTTTAACTATCATAAAATTATGCAGTATATATAATTTAATAAAATAGTTAGTGCGATAAAACTGGTGGGATAATTATTATCTCAATAAATACAAACACTTACATTTTCTTTTGTAAACTTATTACTTGGTAGTTGTAAGTTAAAAAATAAATATTTAAATAAAAAATTAAAAGAATTAATAATATTACTTTATAAAATTAATCCATTTTTAATCACTTATTATTCATTAACTTCAAAATATATGATTTGTTATCTTACAACAATTCACCTTAGCCCCTAAATTCTATTTTGTACTTAGAGTAGCCAAATTATGCCCCAAAATATTTGATTATATGCGTAAATAAAGAAAAACCCTAGGCATAGCTCTGCGATAAAATAATTTGAATTAAAATCGAAGTTGTTACAGGGCATGAAAATTTTAATGATATATATACATATTCTACGCAAAGATGAAAGTAATAATTTTTTTAGCTTTCCTTATTAATAATATATTTTCATAAATATTGTTTATTTATAAAGTTGACTTAAATTATATTTAATTTAAAGTTATACAATTTGAATGTTGCTTTAATAGTAATCATTTAATATTTTAGATATTAATTAATAATTGTATTAATTTTCATATAATGAATGGAATTAATTGAATAATGTGATTTGAGTTAATAGTAACCCTTGTTGCTATTGATTCTGGGGATCTACCAACATACTCAGTATTGAATGCAAACATGGTTAGTTAAAAACTACATCAACTGAACTAGGAACTTGTTGGGATGAATGTAAAGGCAAGGTTGTGAAGAACTGAGGACTATGGAGCATAGTGAGGGTATTCATAATTACAAAGATAACTATAGTTAACTATTATTACGTAATTACTCATAACTTTATGATTACTGTCAATTAATAAACTAATTACTTCATATGACAATCCTATCAATTTACCTACACATCTATTACTACTATGCACTTATATTCTGTAGTCCAACATTTGATTAGCCTCTTGCAATGCTACATTCGAACTATTAAAATAATTATGTTTGTTTGGTTTATAGGATTGTTGATATGTACAATCAAACTATTAAATATTTGTATTTTCTCCCTAAACCCTAATTTATTTCATCTTTAATGATTGTTATAATATAGTTAACTATATTTAAATACTGAATGAATTTTGATTCCCCTATTAATAACATATTGATAAGCTAAGATAAACCCTAAAATATATTTCTTTCAAAAAAGTCTAATGAGTTAAAAATTATTTTCCTAAAAAATAGAATTTTTTTAAAAAATATTTCTTTAAAAATAAGGGTTGATAAGCTAAAATCAAATATTTTGAAAAAATCTATTTTTTTAGACATACTATAAGCTAAGATTGATTTTTTTTCAAAAAAGTCTACCTGCTAAAATTAATTTTCTAAAAAAATTATTTTTTAAAAAAATATTTTCTTAAAAAAAAGGTTGATAAGCTAAAATTATATTTTTTAAACAAATCTATTATTTTTAAACATATTGATAACCTAAATTTTTTTAGAAAAAAGTCTGATGAATTAAAATTATTTTTCTAAAAAAAGATATTTTTTTTAAAAAGTTGATGAGCTAAAATTATTTTTTTAAAAAAAATCTATTTTATAAACATACATATAAACCTTAAAATATATTTCTTTCAAAAAAGTCTAACGAGTTAAAATTACTTTCCTAACAAATAGATTTTTTTTAAAAATATTTCTGTTAAAAAAAGGGTTAATAAGGTAAAATTAAATTTTTTGAAAAGATCTATTTTTTAAAATAGACTGATAAGATACAATTAATTTTATCAAAGAAGTCTAATGCATTAGTATTATTTTTGTAAAAAATAATTTTTTATAAAAAAAGGTTAATAAGTTAAAATTAATTTTTTTAAACATACTAATAAGCTAAAATATATTTTTTTCAAAAAAGTGTAATTAGTTAAAATTATTTTTCTAAAAAAATAGATTTTAGGGTTTTAGGATTTAAGGGTTTAGAGTTTATGGTTTTAGGATTTTTGAATTTTAAGGGTTTAGGGTTTATGGTTTTAGGATTTAGTGTTTTAAGGTCATAAAGTTGAAGGGTTTAAGATTTAGTGTTTAGGGTTTTAGGGTTTAGGGTCTTGGAGTATATGATTTAGTGTTTAGGGTTTAGGCTTTAGGTTATAGGGTTTAGGGTTATTGGTTTTAGGATTTAGGGTTTATAGTTTTAGTGTTTAGTGTTTATGGTTTAGTGGATTTAGGGTTTATAATTTTATGGTTTAATGGTTTTATGGTTTAAGGGTTTAAGTGTTTAAATGTTTAGGGTTTATGATTTTAGGATTTTTGGATTTTTGGCTTTAGTTGTTTTAGGATTTGGGGTTTGGGTGTTTATGGTTTTATGTTTTTAAGGTTTTGGGAGTTAGGGTTTGGGGTTAGTGTTTATGGATTGATAAATATATTAGGATTTAGGAGTTTACGGTTTACGGTTTTTTTTTCATTTTTTTGTTTAGGGTTTTTTTCATTTCTTTCTTTTTTTTTGTTTCTTTGTAAAATTAAATTATGCTAAATTTAATAATGTGATTTACTATAGTCACCTCTAGATGTGTACTTAGCACTATTTTTCGTAATTACGTATAAGCATATATTTGAACTTATACCATGATCACCGGTATTTTAGAATGCTCCATTGAATTTACAAATAACAATATAATGAATGGAATGAATTGAATAATGTGATTTGAGTTAATAAAGAAAAGTGAAATATATAATTGTCAAATTATACAACTTATTTGCAAAAGTGGATAATATAATTATTGTATTATGAGAAATTACTAAATCTAAAGTAAGAATGTTATGAATCAATTAAATAAAAAAATAGAATAAAACACTATATTACAATAATAAAATACTTAATCATTAAAATAATGGCTCTCGGTCCCTACATCGAGGGTGTCACCTTACTCGTTCCAATCATTAAGCCAAAGGTTAATGTTGTTCTTATCCATCGTTTTCCTTATCGTCCTCTGCATGAGTAAGGTCGGTTTGACCCCTGGAGGGTGGAGAGTTCAAGTCCCAAAGGGAGGATTGAAATGGTGGAATAGGATTTTGTGGTGTGACAAACCCTTGATGTTGCTGCCCTACGGATCCGCTGGCGTATTCAGCACTGAGTGCAAATGGATCATCAAATAATGCCATTAGAGAACCAAGGATGTGTTGAGCTGATTATAATGGCGATGGGGTGAAGAATGATGACTGCGGAGCATCATAGGGGTGCATAGGGGTAATGGCATGCTGTGAGATGGGCCAACATCTCCACTTGTGAAGAATTGCGATGTTATGGTATAAGTTGATGGTCCCGCAACTCCTACATCAGCATGCATCAATGAAGGGGTAAATGGGTTAGGGACGCCTGCTTGCATCATTGATGGATGAGCATAAGCCATACTTTCATCATCATCCCCTTCCTCAGGCAAAATAGGATCCCCTAAAAGACATGAAGCTGTGTGCTCTCCTACCACATCTAGGTTCAGGAATGGGTGGCCTCGGTAATTCATCAGCAGGGTAAGTAAGCTGGTCAGTAGTCACATCTCGATTCTCTCCTAGTGCACGTAGCATGAGGCGACACTCCCGATCTACAGGTTTCCCTAAATTGACTGTACGATTGTGAAGGGGAATCCTCTACACTAAGCTTGTGGAGTCTCTCAACTCTATCAGCCTACGAAGCAATATATTTGATACAGTTAAAATATATTATATCTTGAAGAAATCGTAATGAAAACTGTGAATATCATTGATTACTATAAATTCTGGACCACCACTAGATGGGTGGATCCTTCGTCTGGTATGTCTCCAATACCAGGTCATGTAGCCCAAGTCATGGTGAAGAGTATCTGTCTCTATCTCAGTCAATGAAAGTGTATTGCACCAAGCATTCCAGGCACTAATGAATATTAGATGCTTATGCCGCCAGTCTTTTAATGTTTTGCCTCGAAGCTGTAAGGTATGACAAGATCTAAGGTCAAATGGTGCTTGTGGGATTAGCTATCTCCTACCAAACTATCGAAGCACCCGGTCTGTGTGGTGCCACTCCACAATGTGGAAGGAAATGATGGGGACTAATGCCAGCCATATATCAGGCGATGCCAAGCAATACCCAAGTATAAGCTGTTGCACGCTGGGGATGTCATAAGGGCGCCAAATAATCTGAAATTACATAGAAATACAATGTCAGTAAGCATCCCACTAGATCTAGCAATGGCAATATTAGACATAAAAAAGTAGTATCCTAACCTCGTCATCCCTTATCTGATCAAGCAATACTCTATATCGCCATAAAGCATTCGATGGCGGTTGAGGAGGTAGGTCAGTGTTCCTCCACCTACGAGAAATACATATTATGGATTAGTTGGGCGATGACTTTGAGTAGTTATGCTAGATGCAACATACATGTATGCTCTTCACCTGAACCCTAATGGTGGAAGTAAAAGATAGATGTCTAGTCGAGGATCGGGGTATGGACGTATCGCTAGTGCTAGAGTGAGAAAATGATTGCACGCCCATAAATGCAATAAGTGCAAACATCCACCAATATTATGCTCGTCACATTTTGTAATGTTGTACAACTCTCTATACAAGCATGCCAGAACCGCTGATCCCCAACTGTATTGGCCTGCATCTATAAAGTTTTCTAGCAATGGCAGATATATCAGTAGAACTCTGTAACCCGAAGTGTCGGGTATAAGGCAACCGCCAATGAGTCGTAGTATGTAAACACGTGCAAAGTGCTGTGTTAGTTCATCATCGGCATCATCTGGTAAGTGTTCGAAGTTAGCAACTAATCAAGTGATGCTCAGTCGCTGGCCTTGCAAGCATTCATCAGGAAGTCTCACCCTAAGTAGATACTTGCACACCTCTGGCCAATCAAGTTCGGTTTTACTAGATACAGGGATGCCTTCACAAGGCAAACCCAACTGTATGGCTACATCCTATAATATAATGGTGCACTCCCCGTTAGTGGTGTGGAAAGTGTGTGTCTCAAGACGCCATCGTTCAACTAGGGCGGACACTATAGCTACATTGAAATCAAAGTGTCCCAGTCTGTTGGCACCATAGAACCTTGCCTATTGCAAATAAGGCACAATTGCAATTGGTGGATCAAATAAACGGTCTGAATGGGCGACATGTCACAACGTTAGGAGTCAATGTGCCTTTTATACACCATAAAGAAGGTAGTTAGAACATTTACAATTTAGCAATTTCAATCAAGGGAATGGAATTACCTGGCCTAGCCACATGGCTTGTGAAATATGTCGGGACTGTAAGTACAATAGAGACTCGTCATCTAGTTCAGGTGTCATAACATGGCATTGAGTGGCCATCACAGTCGAGGGCTATGAACTATATCAAACTACATAAATTAAGTTAACTACACAACCCATTATAATATTGCAAGTCTTCCATTACGAGGTAAGAAAAATTTTTGACTCAATACATTAAATTAAGCATAATATATTGTCTAGATACAACATATTATGTATACAACATGTTATGTAACTTAGGCTAATATATTAACAAACTAAGTTTAAAATGGAGTGGTGTGTACTAATATCCTTTAGGAAAGGCTATCCGTTGCATTTTATGGGACTAGGGGCATCACCCAATATTTCGTTGGTTGGACAAACAAGTTACGCAGTTGCACCCAGTTTGTCAGCATAACATGCACTTGTATGGTTCTAATGTACTTTCCCTCCGATCCATTTCATTTCTTATACGTGCAGAATGAGGACGACCACCAGAACGCATTTGCGCATGATCCAGTATAAGCGTTGGTCCATTCAATGGAAGCTAGTGCTCCATACCGCCACACGGCCTGTGAAATATGTCTTGACTGCAGGTATAACAAAGACTCATCATCGAACCCAGGTGTCACAATACGACACTGGATGGTCATTATATTTAGAAGCTATGGACTATGTCGGGGTGGATGAATGCTGTCAATTTCACAACAATCAAACTATATAAGGAGACTAAAATGACTTAATAAATAAAAATAAAGTAACACAGTGAGACAAGTATACTGAACTGTTTAGATACAATAACTGATTTAGTTCATCCCAACATACATATATATTTCGCATTGGTCGGACATAATTGCAATAATAAAAAATAATTTATACATTGCCGCAAGGCAAGGTCAAAATCTTCAAAAAATTAAGGGATGCATAGTGCATTAGCTTTTTCAGGAGCCTTAAGTGTCATGGCACATTTTGTTGTCTGGACGGACAAGTTGCGTGGTTATGGCCAGACTGACAGCATAACCCACACCTAAAAGGTTTTGATGGACCCTCTATTCAGTCAATTTCGTTCTTTATACGTGAGGAATGGGGGCGACCACCAAGATGCATCTGTGCAGGATCTGACACAAGTGTTGGTCCATTGAAGGTTGGCCAATGCTTTATACCGCCTATAGGATGAAAGTCATAGTTATAAGCCTGCGCCATTATCTCCAGTCGGAACATAGAATCGTCAAACTGTAAAGGATCCAATGCAACTTTCGTGCATGCTGTGAACATATGTTAGCAAGGCCAATACTCTATCTGGAATTTGCCACAATCACATGTTCTCTAGGCTAGGCTAACCTTACATGTTCGACTAAACTATTTTCATGTCGGATCATACGGCTCTTCCACCTCGAAAGCCGAACGAGTTAGTCAAAATGCCGGACATGACAGGCAGATGCCTTCCAGATGCACTCTTGAATATTTTTTCGCACATCTTCACTGAATACCTCTCTTGCCTGTAATTGTGCTGCGATGGTTTTTACTCTGTTCATGAAGTATGCATTTATTCGATACAATTTAGCTTTGACTAGCCTGGTGATCGGTAAATGTCTGACCCTTTAAAAATAATATTGATACACTCAGCTAGGTTTGTTATCATGTGACCCCACCGTCGATCTCCATCATTATAAGCACGACTCCATTGACACTTCGGGATATTAGCAATCCAATCCGCAGTTCTTGGTTGCAATTGGCATAATTCTTCGAGCTTGCTATCTATAACATGCTGTTCATATTGATAACTTGTACTCGAAAATGCTATCAATCAATGAGCAATAGTCATAACACATAATGTCAGTTAAGGATGTTATTGTCAGTAATACGCACTAATGCTCGTAAACATCTTCTTCAACCATGTCGTCCTAAAAGTTGAGTTCAGGTTGCTAGCGATATGTCGAAGACAGAATGCATGATAACCATAAAGGGCTTGCCACCCTATGCGTGGGTTTGCGACGGCAGCTAATATTCCAGGATGGCTATCTGAGATCAGGTAAATATGCTGTCTATCTTTAACAACAAGCTGTCGAACATGGGATAATAACTAAGCCCATATATCGTAAATTTCTCCCTCTACCATAACAAATGCAAGTGGGATGACCTTTCTGTCATCGTCCTGTGACGTCACCGTTAACAAAACCCCTTTATACCTTCCATACAAAAAAGTGCCATCCATTTGGACTATCGGCTTCAAATGGGAAAACGACTCGATGCATGGTCTAAAAGTCCAAAACACTCGATGGAACAATGCAACCGGTTCATTTGCAGAACTGCTTGGCGGGCATTCCTAGGTAACAAGCTTAAAGTAAGACCCATGATTGAAGAGACGCACTGCTGCCAACCATCTAGGTAGTATAGAGTACGACTTCTCCTAATTTCTAAAAGCAAGAGTGATAGCTCACTGTTTTCCCTTCCATGCCTTCCTATATGACACCCAATATCTAAATATACCATGGATTTGCTTTATGACCTCTCGAATGGACACGCTTGGGCTTTTGGTCACCATAGCCATAATGTACGATGAAATGACATCTATGTTTAGTTTTAGATGATCTTGGAAAAGAGATGCAGACACACATGTGTGGGGACCATTGTATTTTGATATATGCCAATTATCCTTCCTTGGCTTATGGTATGCTCTGACCCTCCAATTATAATGAACATTGTAATGAGGACACTGATATTCTTCATACTTGGCCGATGAGTAGTGCATGCAAAATATATGGTGAGTTCGCACTGAGTATATTTTCATTGCACGACGAAACGCCTTCATATATCGTAAACCCACATATGACTCTTGGTTGTCATTTATATTTATTTTATGTTTGAATTTGGGGTAATCGTGACTAGCAGCATCATCTACATTTAGTGGTGAGAAAAAAGTAGCAACTGATTCCATGAGCTAGCCTCCAAGCGTTATTAGCAGTGCACTAGTGACATCTTTTCTGTCATCATCATCACCGTAATCGTCACTGTCACCATCACCACCAAATCCTTCAAGAATAGGGTCACATGCACCTTCATCTTCGAAATTATCCATTATGTCCTCTGTTTCCTCTGGGGATAAAGGGGAGTGAGAAAAGCCAAAGTTTTGTTGAGAGAAACATGACTGTGGAGTGTAATCATTAACAGGGCTGTGAAACTACTTACCATAATCAATTTGTCTATTCATTGGTTTTACGCTGGCCATGTACGGGTCGTAACATGAGGGTCATTCAGTAGCGTCATTACGTTGACTTGTGGATGGTAGCAGATATGGAGCACTTGAGCCAATTGGCTGACTTGCTACGTTCAAATCAAATCCTACTGGTCCAATATGTGCACACACTTCTGGACATGACAATTGAATAAGAAGCATCGCATTCACTTCCCACATCCGCTGAATATCCTCATCATTTTTCAACTCATACGCCTTATATCGTGTCGGATTTAGCGAGAGCGGATGTCTGTATATCAACTCGGTTACGACTTAGTTTTCATTAAGACGCAGCTTTCGCCCAACTATATTGTTTAGAGCATCAAGGGTTATGTCTGAATTGATTGAAATTACTTTGACCCTGGAGCACATAAAGGTATCGTTTTCATCCTATTCATAAATTTTTCCATTCCCGTAGATACATATATTTTGACTCCTGGAGCTCATTTTGATTCGTACCATGGTCTGGTTCAAGGGTCATCCTCAAATTTTTTTTTTAATAATGATTGAAATATGTATCATAATTATAAAGATAATTTTATAATACTATTTTTACATAATTACTTATAACTTTATAATTATTGTCAATTTGATTAGCCTTTTGCAATGCTACATTCAAACATATATGTAAATTTTTTTACCTAGAGGGCCTTTGAATCTATCTACTTTCGTAAGTTTTTTATGCAATAGAAATATTATGTATTCTTTCGTTTTAGGAAGAGATAAAATAAAAAAAAGACCTATATATATAATTATGTTTGTTTCGTTTGTAGGATTATTGATCTGTACAATTAAACTATTAAATGTTTGTGTTTTCTCAAACCCTATGTTCACTTCATCTTTTATGATTGTTATAATATATTTAATTTATATTTAAATATTGAATAAATATTGATTCTTCCTTAATAGTACTATTAACACTTACCCAATAATATTTTTGAGTAAGAAAAATTTTATGTAAAAATAAAAATTTTATAAATTAAATATTCCAACTTTTTAATTTATAGGAGAGGAGGAAAAATTTTGTATTTATTGAAACTATATTTTTATTTTAAAGATTTTATGATATTTACTAATTTTTATAACACTAATTATGGTTTAGGCAACATTAAATATGTAAAAAAATTAAATCAATTAAATTAAATTAAAATTTAAAATTAAATTACATAAAAAATAGTAACTAAATCCTAAACCATAATGGCTAAATTTAAGTACAAACTAACTAGAATTTTTTTTATTTAAAGAAATGATAAGTAAATATTAATCTTTTTTAAACCAAAGTCTATTTCAAGCAGGTCTGCTAAGTTAATTTTTTTTTTAAAAAATAACTATAAGCTAAAATTAATGTTTAAAAAAATTCTATTATCTTTAAATACATTGATAACCTAAAATTAGTTTTTTTAGAAATAGTCTGATGAGTTAAAAATATTTTTCTAAAACAATATTTTATAAAGAATTTTTTTTAAAAAAATATTTTTTGAAAAAGAAATCTACTTTTTTTTAACATGCTGAAATATATATTTTTTCAAAAAAGGCTAATGAGTAAAAATTATTTTTCTTATAAAATAGATTTTTTAAAATAAATATTTCTTTAAAAAAGGGGGTTGATAAGCTAAATTTAATTTTTTCAAAAAAATTTATTATTTTTAAATATACTAATAAGCTAAAATTAATTTTTTTCACAAAAGTATGATGAGTTAAAATTATTTTTCTACAAAAGTAAATTTTTTTAAAAAATATTTCTTAAAAAAAAGGTTAAAAGGCTAGAATTAAATTTTTTATAAAAAAATTATTATTTTTAAACACACTGATAACCTAAAATATATTTTTTTCAAAATCATCTAATGAGTTAAAATTATTTTTTTCAAAGAAATAGATTTTTTTTAAAATAATATTTCTTTAAAAAAAGGGTTGCTAAGCTAAAATTAAATTTTTTTAAAAAAATATATTATTTTTAAACATACTAATAAGTTAAGATTAATTTTTTTTCAAAGAGTCTGATAAGTTAAAATTATTCTTCTAAAAAAATATTTTTTAAACAAATGTTAATAAGCTCAATTTAATATTTTTTAAAAAATATATTTTTTAAACATACTGATAAGTTAAAATTTCTTTTTTTTTGAAAAAGTCTGATGAGTTAAAGTTATTTTTCTAAAAAATAGATTTTTTTAAAAGAATATTTTTTTTAAAAAAAGTTGATAAGGTAAAATTAATTTTTTTTAAATACATCAATTTTTTAAACATAATTTTATAAGCTAAAGTATATATTTTTTAAAAAAGTCTGGTGAGTAAAAATCTATTTTTCTAAAAAATATATATTTTAGTGTTTTAATCAAAATAAAATTACACATATTTCAATATCTATTATTAGTTAAATTAAGATTTATGGTGTGCAAAATTTTTTTTAAGATCTCAAATTGTAAGAACCTTTAACTAATATTTCTTAAAATATAAAAATCTATTATTGTAAACAATTCTTTCTATTTCTTTTAAACATTTGTAACATTTTGGATTTCTTATTTTCTATTTTAATAATGTCCAACCCACAAGCCTAATAATTAAAATCATAATAATTTGCACAATAGGCACAATCTACTCAGATATCAGAATAATACAAAAAAATTAAATAATAACAGCATATGAAAATAATACACACAAATACAATAATAAAAGTAAATTAAAGCAGCATAAATACCATAACAATTAAATTAAATTAATTAATTAATACAAACATAGAAAATAATTAAACTAATAGATTCAATTTTTTGAAAAATTTTACTTGTATAACATTTCTTGAACAATGTAACTGCCGTTGAAAATCAAATTTTGAATTGCTGTTGGAAATGATATTTGCCGGGAAAGAAGATTTTTTTTTAGAAAATTGCTATTGGAGTGTTGGGGAGTAGAAGAGTGTTTTTAGAAAATGGCTGCAGGGTGTTGGGAAATAAAATTGCTGCGTGAGTGTGTGAAAAGAGGAGTTGGGAGGGAGAGGTTTTTGTAGGCCTTCCGTGTGTCACGGTCGCACAGGAAAAGGACACGTGGCAGGCAGGGGAAGGCATGTCATTTGCCTAGATCACCCCAAGTCGCCACGTGGTGCGCATGCAGGGGGAGCAGACATCACGGAAGTACAGGAACTGGATGCGTGGCACGCATGCAAGGCGGAGGCCATCACGGGAGTACAGCACATTGGCACGCGGCAAGCGTCCACTGGGCATTCACTAATAACAGGACATGGAACCCTGTGATCAGAGCTCTGATCACGTGTTCTGACACAATGTGTTCAGGCTTTGATCACGGGTTCCTATAGCCCGTTATCAGTTATTTTTTTTTATAAAAAATATTTTTAAAGGTTGCGGTAAATAAAAATTCTGGTGCAGCATTCCAATACATAAAATTCCAATCCTAAGACAAATGGTAAAAAAATCGGTGAAGTGGCTATGATAGATGATTTTTTTATTTTTCTAGAAGAGCGTGCCATTATTTTAGGCTTTGTTTGGTTGCAAGAGAATAAAGGAGAAAAGAAAATGGAGAAGAAAAGAAAATAGAGGAGAAGTTATTTTCTTCAGGGTTGTTTGGTTGTAAGAGAAAACAGAGGAGAAAAGAAAATGTAAGAGAAATTAGTGTGTTTGGATAGATGAGAAAATAAAAGAGAAAGAAAATAGATAATATGAATTACTTTTATTTAAATAGATATAAAATTAATACAAGAACATTTATTATACCAAAATAACATTTAAATTTAAAAAATTAAATTATTTATAAATAGAATAAATTTAATTAAAATAATTTATTAATTAAACTTAAAATAAATAATTAATAATAATTCCAAGCCATCATATTTTTTTATCACTTTTTACAAATTTACTTACTAAAATGACCTTCAAACTTTAAATATTAAATTTATTTACACTTAAAATAATTAATTAATTATAATTTCAAACTTTCAATTTTATTTTCAAAATAATTAACATATTAATAAATATCATAATTATCAAATTATAATTATTAATAATATTTAAATAAAATAATTAATACACATATTAAAATGCAATTGAATAACTTCAAGGCAAATATTTAAAAAAATTTAGCTAAATTTTGTAGAAAAAAAATCATGTTAGGTATGGACGCAAATCTCCATTGTTCAAAAAATAAAAAGGAAGTGGAAGAATGTTAGTAAATTATACATATTTTATCGGGGAAATAGCTGCAAATGCAAGGTACATTGGCCACTCGGATAACATTACAGCAATGATTATTGCGAACTGGCGGGGCTGGAAAATCCTTGGCCATAAACCCAACACTCCAGCAGATCGGCTCGACAACAATTTGGGGACACCATGCGCAGCTGCTACCGGTGCTGACGCCCACTTCCGTCCACCCACAGAAGTAGCACCGTGCATGGAGAATTCAACCAGTCCGTTGACAGCAGACAGTAGCAAAAAATAAAACAAAAAGTACAGAGGAGGTTGGAACTCACCGGAATGCAAGATCGCCGGCGGCCGTACGTCGAAGAGTGGAGAGTGCAGGGTCTTCCGCAGCAGCTGTCCGTAAAAATGCACATTTTCTCCTCCTTTCTCCTTTAAACTGAGGAGTAAACTTTTTGATGGGCCCCATATCACTGTTTAAAATTTTTTTTCTCTTCCCCCCTTATTTCTCCTGTATCCAAATGGGAGAAAATAGTAAAATCTATCTTATTTTCTACCGTAATTTTCTTTTCTGCCTTGTTTTCGCCCGAACCAAACACGCTGTTAGTGTGAGAGTTTTCCTTGATGCGATTGTCTAGTTGCGCATCCCCCTTTAACTTTTTGATTGGCAAATTGAATATACGAAGCATGAATGCCGCTTTAACAAGAATATTAAATTACCAATGCAACGTCATAAGAAGGTAAAGAGGGGACAGGGTTCTGTTGAATTCCGCTAATTTCAATCGGTGGAATATCCCATGCAAGTAAATTATTAAAATTTGGGCGACATCATAATAACTTATTACCAGAAAATTTGAGAAGCACGCATATCCCTGTGAATAAACGTCACATTATAAGCAAGGCAAACGATAGTATTCATAAATCATAATCTGACAATGCAAATGTGAGATAATTGTTAATTTGTAAAATTA
The DNA here is from genome assembly GCA_020226215.1 of Sindora glabra. Lineage (NCBI taxonomy): Eukaryota > Viridiplantae > Streptophyta > Magnoliopsida > Fabales > Fabaceae > Sindora > Sindora glabra. Next base: position 29,184,773 of record CM035227.1, on the reverse strand, counting down.
GTTATATAATTATCGAAATTAGTCTAGTTATCTAATAATAATTGTCATTTTTTTTTATAATTCTGAATGCAAATGAAATTTTAAATAATTAAATGTGATTTCTTAAAACTTACTCAAATTTGTCATAATTTAATTCTGAAGGTCTAAAAATAAATCTCAAATGTCTATATTGAGAATTACCCTTGCTGCATATTGTATGTTGATATTTTCTTACTGGTTGGAATTTTTATATTCAAGTTAAAATATTAAAATAACTTTAACTTTATATCTTGTAATTAGATATATTATGCATCAATTAGTATAAATATAATTTCAATATATATATTTATTACTTTTTATATTTATATTAATTAGATTTAATATTTCATTTTTTATTCATATAATATATATAATTTTGTAGTTATAAAAGTATTTTAATCGATTTGATTTTGATCCACTCATCGGACCAATGTTCAAACCAGCTTTTGAAATATTGTTTAGCATCCATAAATTTTGGGCTCTTAATTAATGGCAATTTGCAATTTGCTGAAGTTTTTTTCTTTTTTTAATAGTGTTTCCTATTCAAATCTCTTAAGTGATCATAAAATTGTGTGTTTTATATGATATTTAGACTCAATATAAATTAGCTGGATATAAATTTTATGATGAATAAAATTTATAATTCAATTTGATTAACTAATTATTAAAAGGGATCTTATTTCTAAAAATTCTACAATATTGCATTTTTTTCCATTTGAGTGTAGAAAGAAATCTCTCTCTATAGGCTGCATATAGTGATATCGCGATAAAGAGAGTGACAGCCATAATAACTTTATTTATTATGGTTATTTTTAGGGATTGATTTTGCACTGTAGTTGGTCTCATTTATAAAGAATTGAAATCAATATTTGGTGGCATAGAAGTTGCGAAGTATATTTTGGAGAAGTCCTAGACATCCTTAATGATTTAAGTAAAAGGTCATGCAAATAATTTATCTCTTCTATTCATTCTATGTTATTTTTCAATTATTAAATAAATCATATCTTAATGTAAAATTAGATATCCGAAAAAAAAATCCTTATTTATATAAAATATTTTGCCAATAAGTACTACCAAAGCATAAATGCAGCCATCTCTTGTTTTGGACTAATGTTTTAAAAATTGTATCAGATATAGGACTAGATGAATTTTTAATTTATTATTTTATTGATTCGATCGATTAAACTAATAATTAAATGAGGCAATATTATAATTATAAAATTATATATATTATATAAAATTTTATAAATAAGCTAAATATTTATTTTCAAAATATGAATTTTAACCTATATAAAATAACATATTTAATAAATAAAATTATCATAAAATTAATAAAAATTTTCATATATATATATATATATATATATATATATATATATATATAGTGATATTGAGTTTCATCTTTAAGAAACAAAGTTATGAAATCCTACATTGAAGCAATTGGTTCAGCCGAGAGTCACTCATTTCCATTTCCTTTCGCGTTGCTTGCATGGAATTTTATCACACGAGCTGATTCAATGAATCCATTTAATTTGTTAATAAATTTTTATAAAAAAAAATTTGTGAATTGGACTACAGAATATTAATCCAAAGTTACTAAATTAAAAAAAAGTGAAAAATTTAAAAAAAATTGAGCGAAAATTATTTTATTAATTGCAACAATTCTTTGATTCCATCCTGTTCAATTCAATTCGATTCGACCGTAAAAATAATTTTAAAAATTAATTCAAATCATTTGAAGTGTTGGTGGATGGTCAGATCAATTTGACCATCCGAAGTCGTACAAATATTAGTCTGGACAGAAATTGCCCTTATGGCCTTTTCAGAAAACCCTGATAACTGAGTCACCGAAATGTCAGCATCGATTAGGTTATCTATGGGCTGTGCTTCGAGAAATCACAAATTTCCTGGTAAAATATTGGATTTTCTTTCATAATTTAATTTTCACGTAAATCTTGAATCAAAGATTTGTTGTATATTCTTAGCATTTCTTGAATTGAATTAAGAACACTTATAATTTGACATTGTTTTTAGATGCGATAATTGAAGGATGACTTATAAAAAGAATTTAAATTATTAAAAAATATTTTTTTGAATAATCTAATTTTAAATTGCAAGAATATCAAATATTTTAACAAAATAATTTAATATTATGAGGAGTTTCAAAATTCAGAATTTGATATTCTAATTGGTGATGTGCGCGGAGGTTGGCGAAGTTTTGAAGTTTATTATCAAGATCTAATCTAATTACAATACCACTCAAATTTTTACTACAATCTTATTAGTAATTAGTAATAAATATTATGTTTTGATTTATTTGATAATTTGATAACATTTTTGTTATCAAAATATAATAATATAAAATTAAATTAAATTAATGGAAAATAATATTTAAAATATTTCTATTATTTAATGTTAAATTAACATTAATATTAAAAATAAAATAATATTTATCAATAATTTATTATATAAAAAATTAAATTTACAATTTCAATTATTTTCTTTTCAAAAATTTGTAAAACATAAAAATTTAAAAATCTGTCATCCCAATCTAAACAAAGTATTTTTCAAATAAAGGAAATTGGAATGAAATCATTTTAATTTCTTTGAATTTTGCAACTTCTTTATACTAAATAGCTATAAGTCACCGACGTATTTGCATTTAAATCATTCATTGAAGATGAACTCTTCCATAGAAATAATGAAATCATTTTGTGTAACCCTTCAGTGAAAGATTTAAAACTGGATTTTGTTTTGTTCTGTCTAGTACTTTAAAACCGGATTTTTGGAAAATTAGTGTTCACGAGAGATTTGTTGAGAGTCTGACTGCTATTCCGAATAGGCAAGTGATTTGGGTGGCCTTAAAATCGCAAAAAGCCATCAAAGCATTCTGGTTTTTTTCAAAAAATTTGGAATCAATTTAGCTCTTCTGTTTGTAATTGTGTTATCTAAGCTTTTATTATGAATGAAATTCCAATGTAGTTAAATGAAACTTTAATTTGTTTAATACCTAAAGGAAGCATCCATGAAGATATTAATGCATATAGACCAATTAGTTTTTATAATACTGTGCTAAAAGTTACGTCAAAGATTTTGACTACTAAAAAGAAATCTTTGTTGGAAAATCATGTATCTCCTTTTCATTCTATTTTTGTGCAAAATAAGAAACTGACAAATAATATAATTATTCTTAGGAAAGTCATGTGTATGAAAGATAAGTTTAGAGCAAAAACTGAGAATATGATCATTAAATAAGACTTAGAAAACTCATATGACTCCCTTGAATGGAACTTTATTAGAAATATTTTGAATTTTTTTTATTTCCCCCAAATTGGATTAATTTAGTTATAAATCTTGTCTTAGAAGTCTCATATCATGCATTGTTGAGAAATTAAGGTAAATTACTTTTTAGAGGAGTTAGATAAGGAGATCCTTTATCTCCTTATTTGTTTATTTTGTGTTTGAAATATTTGTATTTTAAGATAGAGGATGTTTGTTTTAAAAAGCAATAGGATACAACTATGTCAAGTAAATAGGGTATTAAAATTTTTTATCTTTTTTATACTGATGATGTTATGCTATTTACTAAAGCTAATGAGAAGAATTGCAAAACAATTAAGAAAGTTTTGTAGGACTTATGTTGAAATTTTTGTTTAAGGGTTAATTTTGCAAAATTTAGAATTTGTTTTTTTGAAAATACTGATAGTCGAATTAGAGATCAAATTAGTAATAAACATAGCATTAGACATAGCAGGAATTTGGGCAAATACTTGGGTGTGGATATTAAAAGTAACTATAAATTATCTAATTTTCATTTTCTAATTAATAAATTAAGACAAAGAATTAATAGTTGGCAATTTAGATGGCTTTCTAATATTGGTATGGTTGTTTTGATTAATTTTGTGCTTGTTGCTCTTCCTTTTTATCACATGACATGCACTAGGTTACCTAAAGGTATAAATTTGATACTTGACCATATAGTTAGGAATATTTTGTGGAAAGGTTGTGTTGAAAATAGGAAATTATCCCTTATTAGATGGAGTATGATTAATTTACCTAAATTTTTGGAGGATTAGGCATAAGAGATTTTGAGTTCATGAATGTGGCCATGTTAACTAAGCTTGCTTACAATTTTATTTATGATGGTAATGCCCCCAGGAGTTAAGAAGGAAGTATTTGCTTATTAGGAATAGTGAGATTAAGACTAATAGAACATGTTCTCATAATTGGGAAGCCCTTAGAATCACTATTGATATTTTATGGGCTAACTTTAAATGGGTGCGTGGTATTGGAGAAAAATTTTTTTTTTCTAGATTAATTGGTGGACAAATTCAGGTCCACTTGGAAATATTTTGTATGGATTATTGCCTAACTTAGATTTTGGGTTAATTTTAAAGATGTTTTATTAGAAGGGATATGGAATTTTGATAAATGTTTCTTTTATTTTTCTAGATAACAAAAATTATTGTGTGGAGCACACTTTTTAGTATTACGAGACATGAAGATAAGCTTGTGTAGGGCTTATCTAAATTGAGTCGGTATACCATGAAAAATGTGTATAATTTTTTAAAAAATAAAGCCAATTTTGTTGGTTATATGGATTTAAAATGGATCTAGCAAACTACTACTTTGCCTAAAATTCAATTTTTCATTTGATCGATTGTTTTAAATTGGAATCTTACAAGAGAAACTCTTATTAGGAGAAGAATGGATGTCTATCTTGATTGTAGTCTTTGTAATTTAGGCCTTGATTCAATATCCCATATTTTAAGAGAATGTTTTGTTGCTACGAACCTTTGGAATGTGCTTCTAGCCCTTTCTTCTTTTCATAATTCCCTACATACTAATTTTGTTGTTTGGTTTAAAAGTAATCTAATCTCTATAGATATGTGTTGTAATTTGAACATTCTGTCAACAACTATTTTTTCATTTGCTATTTAGAACTTATGGTTAAATAGGAATAAAAAAGTTTTTCATATTAATCAAGGTAATTATGATTTATAATGTGTTACTTTAAGTAAGGCAATGGAGTTATGAGTCATAAAAGGACTAACAAAGGTACTCACGAATCAATTGATTAAGGTGATTAAATGGGATCCTCTTCCATTGAATTGGTGTAAATTAAACATTGATAGAGTTATAAAAGGAAATCTTGACCTAACTTCCGACTGTGCTATCATAAGAAATTGGAATGGGGGAAGAACGGCAGGTTGCAATAAAGAACTTGGAGTAAGTACAAATTATATGATTGAGTAGTGTGATCTTAAAGATAGTTTATTCTTAACCCTTAACAGGAGGCTAACTCCCTCCCAATTATTGTTGAAATGGATAGTATATCAACGCTTCACGCCTTTCAATCTATTAATTCATTTTTTGTCTTCCTCTGTTTATAATTTATTTGAAGACTGCAAGGAGTTGTTAAAGAAATGTGGGCAATACTTGAAGCAAATTTAATGGATGACTGCTTAGCAAAGTAAGCTTCTTGTTTTTGTAATCAACTTAATGTGATGGATGCTACTCATAGTGGAGCTATTTTGTTGATGCTGGATGATATAATGATTCTGTTAAACGCAGACTTGTTGCTTTTGGCTAATGTTATATAATTTCCGGTTTCTATCCAAAAAAATAAAAAATAAAGAGGGAATCCATCTCAATAAAAGATTTCTAACGAGTAGATATCAGAGTGCACCGATAACAGTAGCATCGCGTTCGCGGGGTCCGGACATAAAAAATTGATTTCAAATTTTCAATCCCCGTATTAAATAAATTAAAAAATATGACAGTTTATTATGTTATTATCATTAGGTTTTCTTACTCATATTATTATCATTAGATTTTCAAAAGAAATCGTGGATAATTATTATTTGATAATTTTGAACTTATTAGTTTAGTTTCTAACACGATAAATATAAATTATTAATTTTAATTTAACATAAATCACATAAATAATTTATTTTCTGAACATATATACTCACGGTGCCCTTAATTTTATTATTGAATTTCTTTTGCATTGAGATCATGCCGTCCGATCTTCCAAGAATTACCCCAATTTTCTTGGAATTAGCATATGAAAATGAGTTAGCCCAATTCTATTAGATTAATTTAATGAATGAGAATTATATATTGAATTAATTCTAAATCAAGTTATTTTTTTAACTAAATTAGATTGTTATAATTTTAATTCTAGTCGTAGGTTAATTTTTACTAGCTAATTCTAAATGAATTTTATAATCTATTATACTTTATTATAATTATATTATTATTACATCACTTATTTATTATTAATTCATATTATTTAATTAAAATTAATTATTATTATTATAAATATAATTATATTTTATTATTATTTAAAAATTTATATTCTTATTCATTATTATTGTTATTATTATTAAATATAACTAAAATAATAAGAAAATAAATCAAAGCATAATAATTTTTAATGTAAGAAACCCTCTAATTAGATGAGTGAAAAGCACAAGAACTACTCCAAAAAAATTCACTATTAATTAAATAAGTACAAATATTTTTGTTAATTAAGTTCACAATATATATAAATATATTACTATTTAATATAATAATAATTTATTATTCTAATAAAAATATTTATTTAATTATAATAATTATAATTATAATAATTATTAATTAAAATAAGTACAAATATTTTATTAATTAAATTCACAATATATATAAATATATTAATGTTTAATATAATAATTTATTATTCTAATTAAAATAGTTATTTAATTATAATAATTATTTTATGTATGTTTAATTATAATAAGATTAAAATTCCACTTTGGTCTCTATAAAATTGAGTTTATGTCAATTTCATTCCTTTATTAAAAGTTTGTATTAACTTAATTTTTGTAAGATTAACTCTATCTTACATTTTAATCTCTTTGCACATAATATAAGAGATAAAAATTTAGTATCAAATTAATCTTACAAGGATCAAATTAATATAAATTTGTAGTAAGAGATAAAATTAATATAATTTAATCGTATGACCAAAATAAGATTTCGGTCAATAAGACCAATTACTTTATGTAATTATTTTTATTAATTTATATGTTTTATAATAATAATTTTAAATTCTCGCATGAATTAATTAATTTTTAATATAATTATTTATTTTAATAACTTTGTGTAATATATTAACAATATTAATTATATAAACACATTAATTTTAATATTAAATTTTTTAATTTTAATATAATTATTTATTTTGATAAATTTATGTAATATATGTTAATAATATTAAATATATAGATTCATTAATTTTAACATTATGAATTATTTAATACTACTCATATATATTATTATATATTAATAATTTTAATATATTTATATATACACACATTAATAAGTTAATTATTTATTATTTATTAATATTACCAAATTAATAAATTAGCTCATTAGTTCAACAAAACTAAATTTACAAGCTAATTTAATAATTCAACAATTAATACTTAACGATTACCATCTTTTATTAAATAAAATTAATTAATCTCAATTCTTTATTAAATTAAATTACTGTTATTTCTTACTAAATTAAATTACTATTTTATATCAAATATTTAACCTTGGAATGACTGCAGCCGAACTGACAGTGATTTTAATTGGTGAGATGATGGTTGAAAGTTGCACGAGCCGCAAATGGCCACAGAGAAACCCAGGGAGAACTTGTAGCTTTTTCAAAGGCTAAAGAAAAAGGAATGACTGGATACCAATCAATCATTCTTATGGCATTGAAAAAAAAAAGGAAGCTTAATGAGTGTCTATTTGGTACTCGATAACTTCTACATAATCTATTACTCAATTAAATTAATTATAGATCCAATAATTGATTTAAAGATTTCTTTCAAACATTTTTTTGTGGAGAATTTTTTTAAAAATTAAATATGAAGAAAAATGTTTAAATTTAAAAATTATTCATAGTTACATTTATTTTGATTAGAATTATTAACAGAGAAACAATAACACTTATAATTAAATTAATATCACTCTTCTTTTGTGCTATTTTAAGGTAATTATCCTGGTAATTTGAAACATAATCGGCCTCTCATCTAGTACTTTCACAATCGTTATTAATGGAAATGAACTAGGTATAAATGTTTCACACCCTCAATTCGTTTCCCAACCATTTTTTTTTTTATATAAATGAATTGGTTCTAAATCCTCGTCTAGTTCTTCAACCGTTTTTTTGTTTCCATTTTATAAAAATGAATCAATCTTTTACTTAAAGTAGGTCATTTTACTAAAAATTTTAGTTAAAATGGAACTCAATATTTTTAAAAAAATTTGTATCTTTTATTATATCTATAATTTAATTTTTAATATGTATGTGAAGTAATTTAATCGAATAATTTAATTACAATTTTATTTATAAAAATAGGCCTTTTTATTTTAATAATCTTTTCATAAAAAAACTCATTATTTTTAGTACGAAATGTCTAATTGATTAAGGTAATGAATAGTTAGAACATTTTAAGAGGACCAAAATAAAATAACAAATTAGTTTTTTATTAAATAGTTAAATTTTTTATTCTAACTTATCTTGAATCACTTTCTCTCTATAAAAAATTATCATATATCAAAATAAAAAATATTTATTCACCATCATTATCGCTATAAATATTATCTTGTTACTGCTGCCACTATGCCCACAATTGCTGCTACACTCGCTGCTATGTCCATTGAAAATGAAATTATAAATAATATGATAATTCCAACCCCTTCGTTGAAGAATTAAATAATTAGAAAAAAATCACAAATATTTGTGATTCTATTTTTTAAGTCAAGCAAACAGTTCGGATAAATAACAGTTACCGCTCTTTAACTTGTTATTTAATTTTATTTTATTTTCCATTATCATCAATTGAACCAAACATTCTTGAAAAATAATCATGTAACTTATATTTTTCTTTTCAACATATAGTTTTGATCAAGCACGCAATCAATTTTCGGCTTTCCTCAAATCTCTCTCTCTCTTTCCCCAAATTCTTTTTGGGCTTTTCCTCAACTCTCTCTCTCTCTCTCTCACTCTCTCTTATGCATGTGACACTGACTCATTTGTCGGGGTATATAAACTCCCCACCCTAAACTTCATCACCTCCCTTCTTTTTTCTCATCTGTTTCGCTCCTCTCTCTCCGAGTCTTGAAATTTCCTAAAATGGGTTCTTGCAGAGAACAAGAACAAGCAAAGTGTCTTTGGGTTCACGGCGCCGGAAACTCCGATCTAGCCGTCGCCGCCTGCCTCACCAACCTCGGAGTCCTCTTCGTGATTCTCACGAGATCCGACTGCATAGCTTCACTATGGCAGAGCAGAAACGACGACCGCCTCAAACTCCATCTTCCCAAGCAGTTCTGCGAGCTTCCATTAATGGCCTTCCCCGATGACTTACCAAAATACCTCTCCAAACACCGGTTCGTCTCCTATGTGAAATTCTACCCCAGAAAACTCCCCATCAATCCCAGGTTCAATCAGACCGATCAGAAGGCTGCATTTAATCCAACTCTCGGCCTGTGGACTGTTCAGACTCAAGATTTTCAGTACACTTCGCCGTGGCTTATAGTGGCCACTGGCAAGAAAGCCGAGCATTTTGTCACAAAAATCGCCGGATTGGAAATGTTTCAGAGAAATATTGTTCATACCAGTGTTTATAAGTCTGGCTCCGATTACGAAAATCAGAAAGTTTTGGTGATTGGTTTCGAGAATTCAGGAATGGAAATCAGCTTGGATCTCTGCAGGGACAATGCAACCTCATATATGGTTCCGAGGAATCCCGTGTGTTCTTTCTCTGTTTTTTTTTTTCCTTGCTTATTTTCTTTAAATCTGATGTAAAATCTAATTTTATATTTAGTATAAGAATTTGTGTCATCTTTGCTTACTTTAGCACAATTTTATGAAACAGGTACATGTTCCACCTAGGGAGATGTTCGGCTTCTTGACTTTTGGAGTTCCTACTGCTCTTCTGAAACGGCTTGCCCCAAGAGTAGTGGACAGTTTCCTCTTACTTGTGACCAATTATATCTTGAGAAACACCGATCAATAAGGCCGCCGGCAGCCGAAAACTGGCCCTCTCGAGCACAAAGACGCCGCCGGAAAAACTCCGGTTCTTGACGTCGGAGCGCTATCTTCGATCCGATCGGGGAAAATCAAGGTAAAAATTAATTAATCATTGAAATTAAATATCAACCCAATTTTTGGATATAGTTTTTTTTAATGTAATTTGGGTTTAATATAATTTCAGGTGGCGGAAGGTGTGAAAGAGATAACAAGAAATGGACCAAAATTTATGGATGGACCAACGGATTACACAAGCAACGGACCTGCTTGGCTGAAGGTGAGAATTTGAGGTTTTTATGCTCTAAAATGTTACTTGAAATTTATTTATAAACTAGCGCGCACAGTAGCGGATGCACGATAGGGAGCCTTGCCCGCCGAAAGACTACAGTCAGATCCAATGGCAGGGTGAATGAAAACAACAGCATTTGGAAATGGATTGCTTTATCTACAATTGACCATAGTTCTATCTAGCCTCTGTTTGACACCTTCCACACCACCTATTGTTCCATCAAGTATACCAATAACCTTTTGTTTCAATCTCAACAAGGAGTGCATTCTGTTCAAATTGGGGATAAAACTGCCTTCCTTATCCGCAAGAGACAATATTTCATTAAAATCCCCTGTAGAAATTCAAGATCCATTAAATCCTCTAACTATAGATAGTAAAATTACTTATATTAAAAATATATTTGAATCTCTCGTCCTTATTGATTTTGGATGCAAAATATGTTAATTTTTAATAACGCAGCGCATCTTTCGTCAAAATTGTCAGCTTTCCCCCCAAAAAGAAAGTTTAAAAAAATAAAAAATAGGAATAGAAATATTTGACGGGAGCAGCATAATTGTCAGCATCTTGGAGTCTCTGGACAAAAACAGTGATGACTTATAGTCTAGCTATGTTTCAACAAAAATGCTCGCTAAAATTTGGTATCAATTTCATCTTTCCATATTTGATTCTTACCTCATGCTTGGTAAAATGGAAAATAAGAAAAAATGAGAAGAAAATTTTAAATTTTTATTTGCTTGGTAAATGCAAAATAAAGGAAAAAATTTAAATTTTTATTTGCTTGATTTAAAAAAAATTAGAAAAGAATAATTTGTGATGATTATATAACCATATATTAATATCTTAACATTTCCTTTTTTCCTTCATTTCTAGGAGTGGACTTCGGTGCACCACTAATAAAGTAGTGCACCATGCATGAGGAAATTAATGGTCTGGACTAGAGGTGTACATAGACCGGGCGACCTGCCCGACTCGATGAGTTCGGCCGGAGAAAAATAGAGTATTTAAATTTTTATTTTGTCCGATAGGCCCGATGGAATTTTTTTTATGGCTCGATTAATAATTGGGCTGGGCTCGGGCCAAGGCAAAAAAGTCCGATAGGCCCGGCCTGACCCGACCCAACCAGATTATAATAATTTATTTTTAATAATATAATTATATATTAAAAAATATAATTATATCTAATTATTTTTAATATAAAAAATATTAATTTAACATATTAAATATTTTATATATTTAAATATCATATTATCTATTTAAATATATATATTTTTATTTTAAAAATTTATTTTTTATTAAAAAATAAAAAAATTATTTTTTCGAATTTTCGGGCCGGGCTGGACCAGGTTCGGACCTTTAATTTTTTTAAATCTGATCTGGTGGCCCAGCTCGAAACTCGTTCAACCTGACCCATGTACACCTTTAGTCCGGACTCATTGATATAAGGCAAAAGATATGGATAACTTAAAACCAAAATTTATGTATAAAATAATCCTAAAAAATCATTCATCGTTTTCCGGCCTAATCTGCAATAGTGTCCAAACTAAAACAATGGCAGAGAAGAAGAGCAAGGGAGGATTAGTTCCAGGCTTAACTATGAGGGAGGATTAGTTTCAAGCTTAACTATGCTAGAGGTGTCCGATGGTTATGACTGGTATATTGCTGAAGCTAGTGAGATGGGCATGATGCAAAGAACCTTTGATTGAAGGAACCGTATAGCAGTCCTAACACTTTCTTCCATGAGCTTAGCTATTTGTCTTTTTGTGCCATCAGACCACTTCTCCCAAGTTGGTTGATCCCTTCCATATTCACTGCCTTCTGAGTTTTTTTCTGATCAATAAATTTGTTGAATTGTTTATGAAAGAACACTAAAAACATTTCAAAGGATAAACATTCTTCAGACTAGGTACCTCAACTGATGATAATGGAATGTCTATTACTAGTGGTGCCACTAGCTTCACCCAATCTACTCATGCTCAAGACCTGAAAGGCAAATAAATAACTATTACTGGAGAGTTGTGGCTATCTTAATTTCACATTGCTAGTATAATCAGGAATGACTAAATTGTAACCCTCATCCTCAAATGATCAGGTCTGATCATACTTTAAAAACCCTTGCTTTCATACTCAAATCACATTTCAAACAGTAATCTGTATTCTCGAGATGTCTAGGGATTTCACTACAACTATCATCAGGTTCCCGTTGCTAATAAAAATTGATATTCCCAACATAGAAAATAGGAATTCCCAATTTGAGAGAAACATTGGAGTTAGTAGCCAAGGACCCCAGGAAGTTCCTAGGAAGTTACATGTTCAAGGTTGGCCAGCCAATGCCCGTTTGAAATCAGAAAGAACACTGCCGCGATGAATTTCGGAGAATCCAGCGAAGAATTTGACATCTTGCATCATTGTAAGGTCGTAGGAGGTGCTCAAGTTTTGCTTTCCAACAGGTAGATTTGGTCGGTAGCCAGGCATTATAGGAGGTGTTTTTCCAAACCTATATACTATTTCAGAAAATAGAGAGGTCAATATAAAATTACACAAATTTGTCCACAGAAATTCTTCAACACCAGCTAATTTTTTGTAGGATGTAATCTTAGCCATTAATTTAATAATGCATCGGTTCACCATTTTTTTTTAAGTAATACACCGAAATTTCTCCTCATTTTTTATTTTAGCTAATTTTTAAAATTCTCCTTTCTTTTTGCTTACTTTTCTTCTCACCAAATATAGAATAACCTATTTCAATCTCACTATTAAATTAACTGTTAAATTATTAATACAAGTATGATTTAGAATAGATTAAAATTTTATTTTAATTTATTCTATATTGATATCAATTTTTTTAAGGGAGTTTATCGATACAAAACTAATTTTTTTAAGACTAAAACATGTATTTAGTCGAACAGTGATATTTGAGAATTTTGGTAATTGCGTTGCATGACGTGGCAACTTATATTAAAAAAAAAAAAGAATGTGAGGTATTTCAATTATTGGTCATAATTTTTTGAATTTTTTTGACACAACTGATGATGAAAAAGCTGTAAGTTTTTATATGTTTGTTATATGCACAAACCATATATACTTGTAATTTTGTTAAAAAAAATTATAAGCGTAAATTTTATAATTTGTATGTTAAATTTTCAACAAAAAAAAATAATACATACTGAATATAATTCTTTATCTATTTATTTATTTTCTATTGAAAAGTTCAAATGAATAGAAATTCATGTCCTTCGTTGGGCCCTGAGATTTCAGCACATATTTATAAATGGAGTTTTAATAAACACAACTTTTAGTACGAAAATTTGTCATACGCACTTGCATATATGTAGAATTGTCTAATTCTTTATCTAAATCTTGCAGTTCCTCTCACTTTGTTTGCAGCCATCAAGGTCTAAGGCTCATTGGCTTTCCCTTCTGCTCTGCCTGTTTTTCTCCTTCCTCATCCCCTTCTGTCGTAGTGAAGTTGGCCTTGCTGCTTATTATGGCCCTCCCTTTTGGCGTAAGTGCCTGAGGTGACTTTCATTTCTCAAATACTTTTTTCGATTGTGTTTAAGATTTTTGTGCGTATGTATGTACAGCCACTGCCTGTTTCGGTGGAAATATGTCACAGTTTCCCACTAGCAACCCGTTTGGATCTGCGGGGGAGCGAATATGGGACAATGGCAAGGCATGCGGTGGCCTCTACCAGGTGAGAGGACGAAGCTCTATTTCAGTCCTTTCAAGTTTGGCAAAATTTAGAAATCTCCACCTATATTTCTTTTATTTTTTTTCTTGAAAAATATTTAATACCCTTTAAATTTTCTATTTTAACCCTCAATAATTTTTTCATAATTTCAACCAGGTGAGGTGTATGCGTGCTGAACCTGCGACATGCGTTCAGGGCCAAGTTCTAAATGTCACCATAGTCGATAGAGCCAAAGACTCCATATCGAGGTCGTCAAGCACTGGATCCTCAATCGTCATGGTCTTGCCTTCCACTGCTTTCAACAAATTGGTAATTGGTCCCACCAGACAAATTAAAATAGAATTTACTTCACTCACGACCCGGCCGGGATAAGGATGCAAGAGAAATTTTTATATATTTCAATTATATTATATATATTTAATTATAATTAATAAATTAAAATATTTATTAATTTCTATAAATTTTTAATATTTTAAAAATTAAAAAATTATATTTTTAATGTGTATGGACTCATGTATAAATTGAAACAGGTATTTATCAATGTTGTGAGCCCATAGACATTAAAAACATAATTTTTTTAATTTTTAAAACATTAAAAATCTATAAAATTGATAATTTTTTTATTTATCGGCTATAATTAAATATACATAATATAATTATAATATATAGGAATTTCTCAAGAAATGCAGTGGCTAATCTTTTTATATTTTGTGAGTACTTCGTTTGATTTCTTCTGCAGTGTTGAATTTTGGCTGTATTCGTTATGCACTTTTTGTATTGACACTCTAAGAATCGTTTCGTTTCTTTCATTATGTATGAGAAGATAAAAATAAAACATTATAATTTTGGATATTCATGTAATCTTATTAGGTATAAGTATTTTTTTTCTTTTGGAAAATATTATTGATAGTTGGACCTTTTAAAAGATTAAGTATTTTTATTATCGAATTGTATTTAATATATGGAAATTTGAATTTATTTATTTTAATAAAAATAATTTAATAACAAAATACTCAATTTTTAGAATATTGAATTTCTTTTAATATTATTATTTCTTTTTCAGTATTCTGCATTCTTTATTTTGGAGGTGTGTATAATATCCGGGTCCCCCAGATAGATGTAAGGAAAATTATCAACCTAACCTTTAATTTAAGTATTATATTTGCTAAATTCCATATAGAGATAAATTTTGACTCTTAAAAGCAACAATCCTGTGCCGAAGACGGTTGGTATCAAAATTTGCGATAAATTCAATATGAAATGTGTAAATTTTTGAATGTTTTGACAAAATAATTTAAGACTATAATGTAACAAAAGTTTGGATCACACCACATAATATATATATATATATATATATATATATATATATATATAAAAGATAAAATCTGAAGGAAATTATCCATATTAACCTTAGTACAAGACAACTTCACCCCCCCCCCCAAAAAAAAAAAAAAACCAATTATAATAATGTGAAAGTGTAGAATACAATGAGAATTAGTCATTTTCCATTAATACATATTTATGATTTCAACTAATCTTTAATAAAGTTTAAAAAAACACATTTTTTTCCATAAAGCAACACTCATACTATCTAAAAATACGATCACGTATTCCCATTGGTGAAAAAAAGAAAAAAAAAATGAAATCAAGTTGGTGCCATCTACACTTATAATCAGGCTTGTCAATTTAGTTTATTGACTTCTAATTTAAATGAAAATTATAATTAAATCGTAACATTCAAATTTTGACTGGACTGCACCAATTTAGTTAACGGACTTGTATATAGTCATAATCTACCTAGTGGCATGCAATTTCCTGAATCAGGAAAAGGAATCTAGCGAGATAATCTTGGGGGTAAAAGTATTATTAAATACACACATTCGTTAGTGCCTTTTTTAATTTTAATCAATTTTTTACTATTATATTATTCCATGAGAGTTAGAATTCGATTGAAAAAATAGAAAAAAAATACTTTATCTAGTTATAATTTTATTGATTTTCACTTATTTCATTTGTGTTTTCAAATATCAAAATTTACTTACATATACTTTATTTTTAATACTTTATTCATCTAAATTTTTTTATTTAATTTTTAATGAAATATTTTATAATAAGTAAATTAAGTAAACTTGAATAAAACTGCAGTTAATTAAATTGTAATTAAGTGAATTGATATCAAGAGTTTTCAGTAGGGCTTATATATATATATATATATATAGCCCCATCTTCTTGTTTTAAATTTATAAAATATATGTTATTATTATATTCTTTATAAAATAAAATTATTAGTAATGAAATATATAATTTTTATTATATACAAACGTGAAGAATTTTAATTGATTTTTTTTTTACTTTTTCCATATATTGCAACAGATTTTTTTTCTCATTTTAAATAATTATATAGAAATGAAAGAGATCATTAAAATAGAGAGATAAGATTAATATATTTTAAATCTTATTAAAAATTCATAACATCAATTTATATAAATATAAAAATGTAAAGATATAATTATGAATATTGTTTTTAATAAAAAAATAAAAATATATAATATTTTTTATGAGACTTTTTGAAAAAAATCTTAAAAAAAAAAGGGACACGGAATGTGACAAAGATGCAAGTATTTGGTAGCTGTGCTTCTACTTGACCGGTGATTGATTGTAAAATTCCACTCATTACCCATGAAGTTAGTGGAGGACACTATCTCCCTCTGCCCCCCTGTATTCCGTTCGCGAGAAATCATTAGCCTTCCGCATGATATTTTTGGGTACTTTTAACTGTAATATCGCATTAATTAAAACCTATTGGTCCAAGTCACGGGTTAGCTCATGCCACTTTCGTATATTCAATTTACCGATCAGAAAGTCAAGTGGGATCAGATCTGAGTTGGACAAGAAAATCTGTCGCTACGTTTGATAGGATAAAATGAGGAGAACAAAGCCTGAGAATGAAATAAAATAATTATTTTATAATTATATTTAATATAATAAAAATAAAATGCATATTTTATTTTATTTTATTTTATTTTTATGTTTAGAACAATAAAATAATATAGGAATAGAATGAAAAAAGTGTAATTAAAAATAATAACATCCTTATTATAAAAATAATAAATATATTATTAAATAATTTAATATTAGAAATATTTGATATAACTAATAATAAAAATGATCACAACTTAAATTTTATCATGAAAATTATAATTAAGAAAATATTTTCTATAATAAAGGCATAAAAATTCTAATTTACTAAATTTTTATATTAAATATTTTTATAAAAGTATAAAAAATATCATATTTTAAATATTATTATTAAAATATTTTAATAGAAAAATATTTTAAAAAAGAAAAAAGTGAACTGGTTTGCAAATTAAATTAAACCAATCAAAACAAACTTGCTTAAAAGTAGACCTTAATGAATCAGGCTTAAATGAATTGGATTCATGTAAATTTCAGCCTAATTTGGTTTGGTCTAGTCTAGCTCCTCATCAAGCCCTCTTAGGAGATTTTATTGTTTGATAAAATAAACATATCCTAAGGATAAGGAATGTCCATTCCTTTCCTATTTGTATACCAAATACATTTTTTGATTATTTCCTTTTCTATTTCCATTCCAATTAATCAAACACACTCTCAAATAATTGGGGTAGCATTTTATTAATATACTTATCAATTAGTGAGTATTAAGGTAGAGTTTGAATCATTTCCTTACCATTTTCTCAATTCATCTCTCTAATTAGTTGCTTTCTTACTGACGATAATAAGTGCCTTGACACAAAGATCTTTCGAATGTGAATGACTCATAAATATTTGAATAAACAAAAATAAAAGGAAGAAAATCTCTTACCAATAATAATCTATGCACAACAAGTACATAACTTTTTTTCTTAAAAAAAGAACAATATATGATAAATTCTTTCAAGAATCAAATTTTATATTCTTTACTAAATTTAAAATGCCTTACAATTCAATTTGTTACGATTAAGCCCACTAATTATTTTTTTTTGGTACAAGATTCAGCTCACTGATTATTGCTAGTTCATGATTTAGAATAAGTGAATTTAACCACAAATTGCACCTACTATCTTAGTTTAAATTAAATTACACTTACATTCTTTTAAATTTAAAAATATACACTTATTTTTTATTTTTTACAACAAAAGAGGTCATTGTATCTTTAAAATTGAGAGAAAGGGGGATAATTGTGTATGAATAAAAGGAAATTGATGTATTTTTCTAAAAATATGAGGGCATTAGTACAATTGGATTAAATTTCAAAAGAAATGGGTATAATTAACTCCGATTTTAAACTTATACGTCACATGATTTCCTTTTGTGAACCATATGTTACATTTCGAATAGTTCACAAGCATCTTGATTAATTTCATGATTTGAACGAGTTAAATGCATACTATTCACATTCATCAATTTTTGAAAAAAATATGTTGTGCTAATTTTAATAATTTGTGAAAATCTAGTTTAACTAAACACATTTCGGTTGATTAATCTGTATGATTTTTAGGTCTAATTCATTTTATATATTTCATCTACTTCTTTTTACCTCCCATTTTAAAATTCCAATGAAATATTTTTTTCCAATTTTATCCTTCTTCTTTTATTAATAAATACTTTATTATTTTACACTTTTAACCCACTTGCATTGATTTCATCATATTTCTCTCTTTATTTTCAACTATCTTGAAGTTTACATACAAAGAATAGTATTCAAAAGTCCACTAAAAATTAAATCGATTAATTGTGATAAATAAAAAGAAATAAAAAAAGTATTAATTACTTACATTATCATATAGTGAGGTGTCAAAAATGTAGCCATTTAATATGTAAGTGAAAGAGTGAGAGTGGGACTTCAATAAAATATTCCACTTTCTAGCCCCATTTATTACCATTGCACTTGGAGCATTCATTCCTTTGTCTTTATCTTAAAGCATATAAGTGGAGGTATTAAAATGGATTGAATTTAATAGATTAATTTGTAATTAATATAATTTTATCTAACCTAGGACTAGGAATGATACAAAAAATGATATCAATAGCCCAACTTAATAAGAAATTGTGATTGGTTAACTTAACCTAATAAAAGATTGGGACCAATAAATATTAGCTCATCATGTTATTGAATTGCTCCATTAGTTTGTTAATAGTAGTAAATAATAAATAATTAATTTATTATTATATGTTTATATATATATTAAAATAATAATTTTAATATACTAAAATTATACTTTAATACATATAATATTAAAATTATATATATGTAATATTAAAATTAATTAATTTATATATTTAATATTATCGACATATATTATATAAATTTATCAAAATAAATAATTAAATTAAAATTTAAAAATATTTAATATTAAAATTAATGAGTTTATATATTTAATATTGTTAATACATATTGTACAAAGTTATTAAAATAAATAATTTCATCAAAATTAAAAAATTAATAAAAATTATGCAAAAAATTTAATTTATTATTATAAAACTTAAAAATTAATAACAAATAATTACATAAAATAATTATTATAACTAAATAAATATATTAATTAAAATAATAATTTAGTACAGTAAAATAGTGATATATATATATATTATGAATATAGTTAACAAAATATTTATATCCATTTTAATTAATATTGAACTTTTTAGTAATTTTTGAAGGTTTTTCATATTAAAAATATTATATTTTGATTTATTTTCTTACTATTTTAGTTATATCCATTAATAATAATAAATTTTCAAATAATAATGATAATAATTAATTTTAATTAACTAATAATATGAAATTAATAATAAACAAATAAGTGATGTAATAATAGTAATATAACATATTGCAAAATCTATTTGGAATCATATGATAAAAAATTAACTTGAAACTGAAACTCGTACTATAACAACTAGTCCTAATCTGACTTAATAAAAAAATAACTTAACTTAGGCTTAATTCAATATACAATTTTTACTTATTAAATTAACTCATTTTAGCAGTTATACAAACAAGTATCGATATATTTAGTTTTCCATACAAAAGTCAATGTTATTTTCATATGCCTCTTCGTTTTGTTGTCCCTATACGGAAGAGAGCAGCAACCAAAAGGATTATTCATTAGTATACACATCATCAAACTTACACTCGGCAGTGGCCTGACTAATCATAATTTCATAAAAGGTATCAAATAAGAGTTTTCAATAGAAATAAATTTGACGACAATATAAGCAAGACAACACAAAATCTAAATATTGATTGTTTTATGTGGCAATGCAGTCAATAGGTAGTCCTAAAGATACAAATCATAAATTAAATCAAATCTGATAACAATATAAAATATAAGCAAGACAACATAAAATCTAAACATTGATTAGCAAATAACAGCAATGAGAGCAAATAGGATTAGTCAAAGCAAATAACAGGAATGAGAGAAAGATGATGTTAGCATGAATATAATTACTTTCTCATACATGACAGAATAGAAGGAAATGAAAGCAAAAAGGATTAGTAGATTATAGTAGAAAAAAAATACCAAACGGTCCTCCACTCGGAATTGCAACTTTAGCTGGTTCTACACCGTACAGCAGGACAAAAGTAGAACAAATCATGGTGTTAGCATGAATATAATTACTTTTTCCAACATTCTCTGCCATAGTAACAACTATTAACAACATGCCAACTTAGAGAATTTGAAAAATAAACATTGATTTCTAGGTTACTCTACCTGAGGTTTGAATATTAACAAAAAGCTCAACCAATTTTCCAAATATACCTTGCTCCATATAGACTTCGAAATGGACACATTTGGTGATGATTTTGTGATGCATGGAGGTGAGAATGGGTTTCTGAGCTACAACGCAGTGACCAGTAGCATTCAGACTTCCATTTTTGTAAAGATTTTTTATGCTCAAAACTTTCCGCAAAAATTGTAATTTGTATTCATGAAGCTACTAATGCTAAAATTATGTACGTCAAATCCGAGTGAATTTGATTCTCTTATGAACTCCGTTGAAGTAGCAGTTGGAAAATGTCTACTAAACACTCAAATTGAGTGGCAGTAATTTGGTAATGACAGCTAAGTTTCTTTTTGGGCACCCACTAAATAGCATTACAAATATGGACTAAAACACCAACCAGCTCTGTTACCCATAAGCTTTACTGCATTAAAAAAGCCATGTCTACGGAGAAATTCTTGTATATACTCCTACTATAATTAACATTGTCTTTGCTCTCATCCAATGTAAGAAAATCGATTATAATTTTTAATGCATTTAATATTGAAAAATATAATTTTCAATGCACGTGGATTCTACAAAAATTTCACCCCATGTTTAGAGATACCACGAACGAGCCACCACCGGCATCTTAAAATCCACTGTTTCAGTCTCCATCTGGCTAAACTGATTTGCAAGATAGACCTCATGAAGCCGCATGAGACTGATAGAAGTCCTTGATATCATGGATCTGAATCCCAGAAGCATGATGTGCAACTTATTCCTTTTTCTTGGCATTAAGCCTCGAATTAGGTATGGCTTACTAGATTCCTTGTAAATCGCTTGGCATCGTTGACGTATTCTGCTTTTACTTTTTGATGTCCTTGTGTTGATTTCCAAAGTATCGAGTCTGGAGTCTGGAATGGGTTGGAGTATTATTATGATATTCATAAAATTTATCTGATTCCTACTTCCTTGTCTTCTCAGATAGCCATAATCATTTGGGTTGATGTCCTAAGTTCTGTGTTTTTGCCACAATTGTTATTAATATTTCTTCAGATTTCACAGTTTATATCCGGTTGAGATCTTTGATCCACTTCCTTTATTTTTCCTGCATACTCTTCTGATGCTGGTATTCTTGTTGAAGCCTATGGCAGTTCGTTTTACATTAAAATTTTTTAGAATTAATTTTATTTTATTTCAATAAAAATAATTGTAATTTATTTACAAATAAATTTTATTGTTGGAAAACTTTATCAAAAATATGGTTTCAATTAATTGGCGAATGAATTCTTTTATTTGGAGATGTTTAAATTTAATTCATTGTAAATATAAAACTTTTTACGCTATCATTGAATAAAAGGATAATACCTCAATAAAAAATTAATATTAATTAAGAATGTTTACCTCTAATAACAGAGTTTTAATAATTTTTTAAATAGATAATAGTATAAAATTAATTGACATCGACAGTATATTAACTTTAAATTCTATTTGAAATGTATTAAAAGATGCATAGAATTCAATTAAAAGGTAAATATTAGTGGCATCATGATAAATACAATATTGAAAAGAGAATAAATTTTTTATATAATATATGTTTAGGACAAATGAAATAAATTCTATTAAAATAACTTCTAAATTTGATGAATTTCATAATAATACAAATGTAATTAAAATAAAAATTGTAAATAAAATAAAATAAAATCTCTCTTTGCTAATAATTAAACATCATTCTTTTAAAAAAATTGTTTGAAAATAAAATGAATTCTCGTTTTTAGTGATGACAGAAGGGGTAAGGAACATCTTGAATTCTTTTAAAGACGGATTGCATTATTTCTCACAATTAGCTTTGTGAGATCCTTATGCATGTTGGGATGATTTTCTGCTCTCTCAAAGCAAGTTTTGGGCCACT
Organism: Sindora glabra; assembly: GCA_020226215.1. NCBI lineage: Eukaryota > Viridiplantae > Streptophyta > Magnoliopsida > Fabales > Fabaceae > Sindora > Sindora glabra. Next base: position 29,162,074 of record CM035227.1, on the reverse strand, counting down.
AAACTGGATCATGGTTGCAGACAGTCTGGTCTGATAACAAGGAAGGAGCCCAACCATAGTGTCCTAGCAAAAGAATACAGGGTGAAAAGGTGTATCACTATTTTCTCTTCATCTCCACACAGGTCACAAATTGGAGGTACTTATATATTTCTCCCTTTCAAAATATCTGCAGCAGGCAGTATATTATTACATCACTTCCAGATAAACCCTTCTAGTCTAGCAGGTCGGTTGATTTTCCACAATCAGGGAAAGTGAGAGACAGTAGCCTCTCTTGGCTATGTATTACCTGCAGATTCAATCCAAGGTAGCCAGTGTAGGGTCCCCTTTGCAGAGATAGGGATATTTTGAATTAATGATACAACAAAAGTAGCTTGAATCTTTTCTACATTCCATTGGTTAGTTCTGGAGTCTATCAGATCACTAATTTCGTATGATTTCAATTAAAAGGCCCACTGCTGTTTTCCAAAAAGAGTTCCTTAGAATGATAAAATTCCATTTCCCACCTGCCATTGAGGAAGATCTTTTATGATAGGGGATGCAACAATAACATGTTTCCACCTCTAAAAGGCTGTTTGGATCTCTTTGAATAAGTTCTTCATGCCATTACCATAATTTCCAATGAAGACTTGTCCTAAAAGTGAAAGAGGGTTTTATTGAGAAAATTCTCTGCATTTTTGTTTTCCCACAAGGGCTTTATTGAATTCCTTCATTACTTCCTGTCGGTGAGTTTGTCCCACGCACTAGGTAAACCATTTTTCTGGCCATCATTCCCTATCCACCAAGAGTACCCAATTCGAGCTTCTATTCGGACTACAATATTTTGAGAAAATAAAGGAGTAGCCATGTGATAAGTTTTTGCTAAAAGAAATAAATTAAAAGTCAATTATACTCAGCAGATAAGCAAAAATTAATCTAATTTGATCTTCACTCACTGCTCACTTAGGTCATATTTTTTATTCTTGTTTCAAATCCTCCTTACACAAATCCTCAAAGAACAAAACGGAATATTGAATAGAAATTTACAAATACTTACATACGTTTGTAGGAGGAAAAAATTGAACTGGAATCGTACACAAGGATGGGAAGTAGCAGTTGGGCGCACAGAAGATGAAAATTGGCAAGAAAGCACAGGCAAGAGGAAGAGAAAAATTGCGAATTGGGGAACAAGGTGTAGAACAGCACACCTTGTTTTGGAGCACCACAATGGGAGATGAAATTTGCCAAGAAAACACAGGCCTGAGCGGACAGGTTCAGAGCCTTGTTTAGTATACTCATTCTACTCAACTCTTAGCCTTTGTTTGGATAGGGGAGAAGTGGGAGGAGAAAGAAATTAGGAGAGAAAGAAGTTAGCGAAGAGAGAAGTGGGAGGAAAGAAGAATTTCTTTTGTGTTGTTTGGAAAGGGAGAAGTTAGGAGAGAAAGAAATTAGGAGAGAAGTGATTTCTTTTGTTTGGAAAGGGAGAATTATGAGAGAAAGAAGTTGTATTTTTATAAAATGACTATTGTATGCTTATGTGTAAAATATGAATACAACTTTGCAAGTGTGTATTTTAAAAAATTTCATTCTTGAAAACAACAATTTTAATTTCTAAAATATAGATTAAATTAAAAATTAATCCATAAATTAAATTTTTTGATTTAATAATTAAAAATAAATCCTATCACTAAAAAATACATATATTTATATACAAATTATGTAATTATTTTAAAAAATAAATGATTTGATATTTTGGCCTTATATATTTATATACATATATTTATAAATGATTTTAAAAAATACATATAATTATAAACAAATTATATACGAAGTTGCAGCTGCTTTCTGGATGCCTTGACTGTGCCGCAGAGCTGCCAAAGAGGGAGCAAAGGACGAAGCGAAAGCTTGAGGGAGTGGAGCTCTGGATCAATGCGCACGGAAGAGCTGCCGAAGTTCGAGAGGTAGAGAGAAGTGCAGCAAAAATGGGAGTGTCTGAAGGGTAGTGTAGTGGAAATGAAATTTTTCGTACCAAATTTCACCTCTCTTCTCTCCAAAAGAAGAGAGAAGTTTGCAGTTGCTTTTCATGTGGGACCCACCGTACTTGCACACCCAAAGTTCTTTCTTTCCTCATTTCTCTCCTCCGTTCCAAACAAGTTAAATTCTGCACTTCACCCCCACTTCTCCCCCCCCCCCCCACTTCTTTCCCCCTCCACTTCTGTCGTTCCAAACGCAGGCTTAGTCTGGAGATATGTTTATGCAGACTCAATCCAAACGAATCGGATTCAATGGGATTGCAAATTTTATGGACCACAAATGTTCAAGTTCTAATCCTAAAGTATCAAAATCCAACAAATGGTTTCGCGGAATTTTTTTAGTTTAAATTTTAGCCTCTTTTCAGCCCATTTTTCTCAAGACGATTAGTTTCAACTTTTTTTTTTTAAAAAAAGATTTAGAATCTGTCTTATTTTCCTTTCCTTGTCAAATATTAACTAGGACTAGCCTTGGACCAGAAGCCCATTAATATTAGCCCATCAACTAATCTTATTTGGGCCGTATCAAATTTCCAGGCTTCAGTCACAAATTTGAAGTTGCTACCAACTTTGCACAAAGTAGCAACAGGGGACTGCCAAAAATACAAGCAAACATCACAAATTTTTAAAGAGGAGTCGAAAATGTTTGAAATCAAGCGAACTCGAAGCAACATGACAACATACAATTAAATTATTAGTTGCCAAGAGTATTCGCAAAGCACTAAATATTTTGAAATCATGGTTTAGTTTTAGAAACAGGAGATTACAATTAACTCTTCTATAAGTAATAATTGTGCCGGGTTTGCATTTAAGTAGATTTTATTTTTAAGAAGCTCTTGTCCACATTTTTTTGGGACTTGAATCCAATTTAACTGCTTTGATGAAATGAGAATGAAATAGAATAACTATATATTTGATATGATAAGAAATAAAATGAATATTTTATTTTATTTTTATATTTGGCACAACAAAATAATATACGAATAGAATAAAAAATTATAATTAATGATAATAATATTTTTATTATAAAAATAATAAGTATTTTATTAAATAATTTAGTATTATTAAAATTTATGATATGATCAATAGAAAATATCACACTTTAAAATTTATTATCTAAATTATAATTTACAAAAAATTTCTATAATAAAAGTATAATAATTCTAATTCATTAAAATTTTATATTAAATATTTTTGTAAAGAATATAAAAATATTATAATTTATATTTTATTATTAAAAATATAATTATTATAATATTTTAATATAAAATATTTAAAAACTAATATTTTTATTCTATATTAATAAAGGATAATTTTGAAATATGTGAAAAATGTAAGGAATATATATGTAAAAAAGTCATTCTAGAAATGATAAAATAACTTATTCTATCATTTTTATTATGGAATGAAAATTCCATCATTAGAATAGTCATTTCTTAAAGAATGAGCATTCCTATTTTATAATGTATACCAAACAAGTTTTTTATTTTCTATTCTTATTTTATCCAATCAAGTAAACTCTTATAGCATGTTTGGTATGACGGAATGGAAAATGTTCATTTGATAGGCATTATAAAATTGAATGTCCATTCCCTAGAGAATATCCGTTTCATCAAATAATGGAATGCTCATTACACAGCAAAAATGATAGAATGGCCACTTTGGAAATTTGGTATAGAGAATGTGTTGATTTAGGAGAATAAATAAGGGAAATAATGTAGGGCTATTTTTAAAAAATATATCATAATAGATCTCCTCCATAATCACATATTTCGATGCACATAACCTTCAAACATTTTATTCTATCCTTTTTTCTCATTTATTTTGTATAAGGCCTTATATCAAACTTTATTCAACTAATTAATGTTCCTTTTACCCAACATCTCGTTCACAGTTCTCTTATTACAACTTATCCATTCTACATATAAATTTTATTCCAATAATTACTATTAAAATTAATTAATTATACCTTTATGAAATAAAATATTAAAAATTCTAAAGAGAGCGTAACATATATATATATGTATAAAATAATTTGTTTGTGGGGGTAATTGCCCTCACAATTATATAAATAGATTCGTCACTAAGTGAAACAAATTAGGAGAGTTTCTATTTATTAAGTATCTATTTACCATGTGTTGTACTCTTTTTACTTTAATTTTTTTTATTTAATTATGGATTCAAATTGTGAACAACTTTTATTTAGTGTAAAATAATATATGTTAAAAAATTGTTCACAAACTCAAATGTATGACTGTAAAATAAACATAATAAATTAAATTTACAAACTCAAAACTTTTTATAACATTTGGATAAATTAAAATTTTAATTTATCTAAAATAATTCTATAATAAAAATATATTATGTTATATTTATACTACTTAATAATATTAACATTTTGATGATAGATAATATGTACGTATAAAAATAAATAAAAAATGTAATGAAATAGTTAAAAAATTAATATGCGAATCATAAATGTATAAGAAAATTGTAATGGTGCCGATCTACACTACCTTTTCGGCAGTGCATAGGAGTCTGTCCCTAATTCAAAAGTGTGTATTCAATTTTTTTTTATATGCACATGTTATAAAATGTGACTAACTATGTTGTGTTTGATGGCTCTCATTAGTATTTATCAAAGAAAAATTGATCATACTCTATAGTTGTGCATAGGGGTGTAAACGAGTTAACTTATTTGTGAGCAGCTTGAAATCGATTTATAAAAAATTTGGTTCGAACTTGAATTTTAACGAATCAAGTTAAAATGAGCCTCGGTTTGTTTAGCTCATTTATTAAACGACTTGAGTTTAAGCTTTTCATTACTCAATTCGAATTAGTCACAAACCTAAACGAGTTTAGTAAAAAATATATTTTTATTTTTATATTATATATAATATAGATATAAAAAATTTACTAAACTCTTTTAGATCCATTTAAGCTTGTATATTATATATAATGTAAATATGGTAAATATAAAAAATTCACTAAACTCTTTTAGATCCATTTAGACTCGTATATTATTTATAATGTAAATATAAAAAACTCATTAAATTTTTTTTAGGTCCTTTTAGGTTCGTATAAGTTCATTTAGAATTGTTTAAGTTCAAATATAATTTGAGTTTGAGTTTAAGTTTGAGTTTGAATTTGAATATTTGAGTTCGATTAAAAATTTAGAGTAAGAAATTTAAAATTCGTTTAAATTCAAATAAGTTCGATCAAGTTTGTGTTCGAATTGAAGTCAAACTTAAGCTCGACTTTTTCGAGCTTAATGAGTTCGAACTCAAACTCGAACTTGATTTTTTCAAACTTGATGAGTTCGAACTTGACCTCATTTAATATTGTCGAGTTTGAGTTTAAACATACAAATATTTGACTCGGGTCGACTCGTTTGCACCTTTAATTATGCATTTATAAAAGTTCCAATTTGAAAATTTTTTTTGGAGGGACTATTATTTGATTGAAATTTAGTTGAATAGTTTGATATTTGAAAAATTAAGGTGACTTCTTCCGTACCTTAAATTTTCACTCGATGTGTGATTACATGTACTCACTAGAGTTTTACACGTGATAGTGGTGCAATCTATTGTACTTTGGCTTTCTCCCTTTTTATAGGTCACATAATTCTCGAAGGAACTCAAAATTGGATATGACAATTGTAATTTATATTTACATATTCATTTATGTTTATGTTTATTTTTATTTTATCTCATCCATATTCATTCATATTTGAGTTCAAAATGGATTGAATTATTATTAACTCTATCAAATAAGAGTTAATTTATATTCATTTATATTTATAAGTTATAAACTTATGTATTATTTGAATTATTATTATTATTTTGCAATCATAGAAATAGTTAGATCACTAAAAATATATACACAAGAATTAGGAATAAAACTTTAAATATAGTAAAATATATAAAATTTTGAAAAGATATCAGATATCATTTGAAATGAAGATTCTTGATATATTATTTGAATTAATATTATACATTACAAAATGAAAATATTTTATTAAAATATCTTTATAATAAATATAAATTTAAATATTTTTAATAAATTATTTTGATATATTCATATATATATATGTGTGTGATGAAATTAATTATCTTAAAAAAATAATATTTCCTCTTATATAATTTTATTTTAAATAAATTATGTAATAAATATTAATGTTAAATATTTGATGAATTGCACTTGATATTAAAATAATTTTTAAAAATTCAATACTAAGAAAAAGCATTGTTACGTAGCTCGGTCGTGAGACGGTGGGAGACGAAATTTGACACCGCATCAATGTTCTTCTTACCTCCGCCACTTCATCTAATGAAGGGGTAAAAATATAAAAACAAATGAAACTTTAACCTCTTAAATTTTAAGTCTTTACAAATATATTCCATAAAATGGAAATTTTAAAAAATTCAGAAATGTACAGTTTTAAGGGAAGAAAAACAGGTTCTATCACAGAATCATTAAACTCTTAAAATCTTAAATTAACCTCATAGCTCTTAAAATATTTTAAAAGCTTGAATAAGGCACATAAATTTATACAGAGGCATCGAACTCACCAGCAGACATGATATTATTAAGAATAATTAAGTGGAGAAGTTGTGCTATATTAAGATAAACAACTTAAAAAAATAGTTGAATTTTTAATAATTTGGCATTTTGAAACTTGAAAATAAATACCATTTTATCCGAATCAATTTCGGAATAATGATTATTTATACCACTAAGAATAAAGAAAATAATAATTATAAAAGGGGATTAGAAATATAGTTTAAAATTTTTAATAATATAAATTTGTATCAAAATGTTGGCGGCAAATAAAAGACAGCCATAAAAAATAATATCAACAATAATAATACATTGATGGATAAATAAATAAGTTTAGTTAACTATATATTCAAAAGTTATGGGTTATTCATAACTTATTTAAAATCTTCTATTGAATCATAAATAGATAAGTGAATTAATAATAATTTATCTATTTTTGACCAAATATATATTTATCCTCACTCATCGGTTTACCACTTCTAGTTAAAATTGCATATTGTACCTACAATTTTTCTTTGCAATACAGATCATCTCTTTTTCTTTTTGTTATTTTTCTATCATTTTCAAAGAGTTAAAAACACAATTTTTACTCTAGGATCCATTACTTTTTTTTTTACTTAGACCTAAAATTTTAAATAAAAAAATTCTATATTTATCTCTGTTCAAAATTTATCATCTTTTTCCTTAAGGAAAAGGAGAAGTTGTATCTCCTTACATTCAACGTAGAAATACAAATCTACATTATTACATGACTTCTTTTAGGCTTAATCTTCATTTTATATGATTGACAAAAAAATGTCATATTAATTTCATATTTGAAATTATAATATATTAGTAAAACAATTTTTTAATTATATATAGTTACAAATTTATTTCTAAATAATAGTTTGTATAAATAATTTTATTTCTTAATCATATTATTCAAAGATGAAATTGTCTATTACTTACTGTTACCGAATTGTGACATGATGTTGATTAAGAATAATCCATATACGAGCAATGTTGTATTTCAGACAATTTCACATCAATTTTATAACCAAGCTAAAAAAGTAAAATAACATCGTTTTTTCTATATATATTAGAACCATCATTGTTTCTTTGTTAGAAATACAACTCAACATGATATATCATTTTTTCTATAAAGAACCAATGTTTAATTTTTGATACTGCTTCAATTTTTTTTTAAATAACCAAAATATTACCCCCGCTTAACTCTAACCCCTTCCTATAATTCCTCCCTCCTTACTCCTACCTATTTTTCTTATATTCTTCCTTACAAAACACCATAATTAGTAAATAAAAACTAATATTGTAGACTTCTAATTTCAATAATTTTAAAAACTAAATTGAAAAAAACCTTGTTTTCATACACCATACAAAGATGGGTGTTTCGCTATGTTTGTTTTTACACTAATTGCTCAATACGTGAAATTTGCACTCAATAGAAAAATACTTTGGACTCTAATATCTTTAAATGTAATGAAAATTTATTAAAATTTGATGTATAATATTATATATTTCATATAAATAAATAGTAGATAACACCACTAAATATCAAAGAAGATGAACAAAATTAAATTTTTTACATATATAGATTTATAAAAATTGTATCAAATTGAAAGATAATAAAATATGATTGATTATGAAACTAGAACCTAAATTATAAAAATGAAAATGAAAACTAAACAAATTCATAAGTGAGCATGCAACCTCATATATTCATCAGCAAGCTAATAGAATGCATAAAACGAATGAAATTAAATTTTTTATCTATATAAATTTATAAAAGTTGTATCTAATTAAAAGACAATAAAATATGATTAATTATAAAATTATAAAATAAATTGTAAAAATAAACACAAAGCTAAACAAATCCATGAGTGAGTATGCAACCTCATATATTTATTAACGGGCTAACAAAATTTTAATTTTGCAAAATAATTGGTGAGCATAAGCATAAATTGAAGAGATAATCTTAGGGGCTATTTGATTAGGATAATCAAGAAAAAGAAAGGGAATGGTAGAGTTTTATTCATTTTGTTTTTATTTAATTTAGAAAAAATTTATTCGATTTCTCTATTTTCCCTTAATTGAGTTACCTCAAATGAGAGAATGGTGATTCTCTTCAATTCTTTAGGAAATTTAATTCCTTCATTCTAAATTTTAAATTTATCATCTTCAATATAATAACAATAATGATGATAATAATAATAATCATTCACTTTCTCTATTTTTTCTTAATTGGATTACCTTAAATGAAAGAATGGTGATTCCCTCCAATTCTTTAGGAAATTTAATTCCTTCATTCTAAATTTTGAATTTATCATCTTCAATATAATAACAATAATGATGACAATAATAATAATCATTTACTATTATAAAATAATAATATAAATAAAAATAAAAATAATTATTAAATAATAGTTAATAATAGAAATAATAAAGTATAATAAAATTAATTAAAAATAAATAATTTTATAATTATTATTATAATAAATATAATAAAATATTCAATAATATAAAAATTAATAATATTAATAAAATATTAATAATTTAAATTAATCATAATAGTAAAATAATAATAAATATTCAAAATAAAATAATAACTATCATAGTTACAAAAATGATAAATAAATAATATAATAACAATTGAAATAATAATAAAAATAAAATTTAAATAATTAAAACTAAATAATTAAGAAAATAGTAATATTAGTAAATATAAAATATTTAATAACATAAAATAATTAATAATATTAATAAGATGATAATAAATATTAATAATAAAATAATAAATATAATAACTATTGAATATAATAATAAAAAATAATAATTAATATTATTAAAATAGTATTAATTATTATTAATATATTAATAATAATTGAAATAATATTAATAAGATATTAATAATTAATATTTAATAATTAAAGAATATAATATTAGTAAATAAAATAAAAATAACAAGATAATAATTATAATAATTATTTTAATAATAATTATAGATGAATTATTTTTAATGTAATAATTATTAATAAAGTAAATTAGAAATACTTAATTTTTTTTATTTGAAACAAACAAAATGGATAATCATAAGATTTTCATTCCTTTTCCCTCGACTATCCTTTGCTGATTCCTTTCTTTCTTTCTAATTGAATCAAACAATTCCTTAAGATTGAAAGGTGAACATATCTTGTTAGAGAAATAATTATTTTAAGGTTGAAAAAAATTTGAGTTAAAATTTACAAATTATGTTATGACTTTACTCTTTTTATTTTTAACTTATGCCATACTTTTTGAGCTCTTTTTGAGTTTCCATATCAGTTACTATAGAAAAACCAATATCTATAATAAGACAATGTCATCCTATTATATAAATTTTGATGCCAATTATTGCATAAGAATTGACATCATAATATTTTAACATTAGTTAATAAGGAAATTGATATCTTTTGTTTGGGCAACTTTTTCCATAATCTTTCAAACAAAATTTTATAAATTAAATACAAATTTTGTAGAATCAGAAAAATCATTTTATGAATTGATCAATTTTATTTTTAATTCAATTTACTATAAGTAAAATTGATAGCATTTTTTTTGCATTATGACACTTTTCTTATATAATTAAATAAATACAAACAAGAACAAATTGAATGCAAATCAAACAAAGGAGAAGGAAGACAATCCATTAAGAAAATATATTTACCATTTTATTTATTCCTATATCAATACATTGATATATGTATAATGAAAAAAATTATAATTTATAATAAACAATGCACTTTAATTGAAAAAGAAAAATGAGTATAATATACTCGTAATTCCTTTATATTATTGAGGGCTTTTAAATGAGAAAGTATAGATAAGAAGTAGCATCATAACCACCAACCTATTAACACATGAATGAACATATTGCTTCTTCTCATTATAATTTTTCATCAATTTAGAACGTATTTTTTTTCTTATTATAATTTATCATTAGTTTGAAATGAAAGGTGAAGTATCTTTATATCAAACATAAGGCATCATCAAGATATTTCAAATTGAGAGTGAGACTGAAATTTATAAGTAACATATAGAACATTAGATATTGTTTGTTAATCAAAATCAACATTTTTCGTATGATTTATTTCATATAAGTTAATTATTGATATGCGATTTCCTATAGCCTAGTAAACACCATCATTGGTGTATGCTTACTATTTTATTATACATCAATGAGCTATTAGTATATCTCTAGATATCAATTTGATCAAAAAAATTTCATGGTAATTGCATTCTAATTTTCTCATATAATTCTTCATCTTCCTCTCTTAATTTTTCTAAATGACATTGATTTTTTAATAAATAAACAATGTGACTTACATTATTTTTATTACTTTTTAATACAATTTATGCATTATGACATTTTTCTAACTATAAATAATATTTTCTTAAACAAAATTATTAACTTTTTGCAGTTTGATATTTTTCTAACAATAGATAATATTTTCTCCAACAACATTATATATTAGTAAATATTATACAATAACATTATAATTAATTATTTAGTGAAATTTATAAACCATTATACACTATATATTTTCCATAAAACAATGATCTATACAAAAATTATACTAAATTATTAATATAATTTATATTATAATCACTGTGTAATCCCAAATTAAAATTTTTATTACAAATTCTAATAGGTTGAAGAAATTTGATCTATTTTCCTCATGTTGATGTGTTCTAAAAAATTCTATAGATATTAGTCATTCATTCCTTACTTTAAAGTACTAAATGGAATATAAGGACAATACACTTATCCTTGTTGCAATTTAGAAATACTTTGAATCTTATAATCATGACTTATAAGACTCCAATTAAACCACAAATATCCTAAGCCCTCACTATTTGTGGGAAAAAGATAACTAGAGTCTGATAGAATATTCATACTTATAAGATTCAAAGTATTTCTAAATATGTAATAAGGATAAGTGTATTATTCTTTTATACAACCTAAACAAAAAATTAACATGAAAGAGAAATTTATAAACAATACAAAAAATAATAAATGATAGTTATTAAGTCAAAATCAACAAGTAAACATTTTATATTTCCTAATAAGATGATTTGAAGACCTTTTAGATGATAGTCATAGAAAATTGACGTCCTAACTTTGCAATATTTCACTTTCAATGTTAATTTTATACATGAATTGATGTGATAAGTTTTGCACATTTTTAAAAATTCAACTATGTTATTATATATATCGATTTTCAACTTGACCTATGTCAAATTGCTAACAACATATCATAATTTTGCAATATTGTATATGTACGGAGAGATAAAATTATATATACATCTTATTAAATTGTATATACATCTTATTATTCATGGATAAAATTATAATTTTATATAATTTAAAAAGATTGTTGGAGCAAAAAGGTCACATGTATTTCTAGGCATTTAATATGAATTTTACTATAAAAATTATGATTTATATTTATCATATAAATATTTTTTTAATAAATTATCAAGTACGATGGATATTCACTTCAAGAATTAAAATATTAACAGATTTCTTTCCTGTCAATTAATAGGTAAAGTCTATTTGAAGTTAACACGTTTTTTACTTAATTAACACCTTATTAATTATCATATAAATATATAAAAGATTGCTATCATTCACATTCTTATATAGTGGATAGCAAACTCCACTCTTTTATTTAAATAAAAATTATATTACTAATTTAATAATTATAAAATAAGAAAGTGTATTTAGGTAATTTTAATAAAAATATTAATCTAAAATATTTAAGTCAATTTTATTTATTCTTTATCATATCCAAAATAAATTCACTTGTTAAATTAAGTGTTACACCCTCCTTGCTTATAAATAAATTAGAAATTTTAACATAAGGTTGAAGAAGTTAAAGCAACTAGTGAATTCAGGTGAATTAAGAATATTATGTATGAAATATGAAATAAAATAAAATTAATAAAAGTAGGAATTTGAGAATATGATTCGGATGAAACTTTATTAGGGAAAGTTTATTAGAATCTTGATATGTAAAGCTATACACTAATATAAATGAGTATATGAATATGGAAAAGGTTTGGAATTATTTTTTCAAAAATGCCCCTGGGGCCTTATTTTCTCCATTTCAGCTTTAAGCTCTATATTCTTTTTATTTTCCTTATTCCTTCTATTCTTCCATCTTTCTCTACAAAAATTTCTCTTACCATTCCCTTAATCAAGTAAGAAGACTTCAAATCTTGTTGATTTCTTCCTCCAATTAAGGTAAGAATAATGTTTTCATCAAGATCCCTCCCATATTTTCTTGATTGATGAAGTTTATTTGATTTTCTAGAGCACTTTGAGCCCTAACTGTGGAATCCATGAATTTTGATGTGATTAGGGCTGAAAAATCATCAAATTAAGCTTCTAACATCCTCTTCTATATAAGGTGAGTGGATAATCTAGCTAAATCCATGAATTTTAAGGTTATATGAAGATATATGTGAAATATGGGTTTATTTGTGACTTTGCTTGATTCTAATTTATTTTAATATTATAGAAGTAATAAATGATGGAAAAAGGTGATATGAGATATTAAATAAGTGTATTGATGATTATACTTGAGTTTGATCTACATTATATGTGTTTATGAGGTGTTTTGAATCGATTGTATAGTGAAAATTTCGTAGAAAACTAAGTTTTTTATGTGTGAATTAATTCACCAATCGATTTTAGGGGTTCAAAAGTGAAATTGGGCTTCAAAATCGAGTAACCAATCAATTCTGGGCTTACAGGGATTCACTAATCGATTCCAGGGGTCCAGAGGTGAAAATTGGGTTAGTGAATCGATTTATCAATTAATTCATCGACTGTAGAATTTTATGTTAACTTTGAAAGGCATAATTCCTTCATTTTATGCTTGTTTTAAACAAACCACCTATCATTTTAAAGGTAATTGAGTCTACTTTCAAATGAAATTCATTTCAAATCAAAATCATATCTATATTTTAAGATATCATTAAAATAGTAAGTAAAGGTTATGAACTTTGAAATTCAGAAAAGAGAACTTTTATGTCTAACTTCAAAAAGATATAATTCTTTCAAAATTTAGTTAATTTGGACAAATGAATAGTCTATGGAAAGGTGATTGAGCTTACTTTCATATGAAAAGAGTTTCATACATAATATATCTATAGTTTATGAGTTATTCCTAAGGCATCACTCATAAGTCAAAATTGTGGTCATTATATAATAATCCATATTCAGTTTATTTTATATTTCCATACCTTATAATGGCCTAACATGGATATTTAGTCTCTAAGCAGTAAAGGTATAACAATTTATGATAAAATATAGCATGAGAGCTATGATATGTGTAAATGCTTATAGCCACACAAGAAGGTATGATGATGCTGATAGATACTATAATGTACATTGAATTAAATTGTGATTGTATTGGATAGAGCTTGAGCTCTAATGTCTAAAGTTGCACTATGAAACATGCCATGAATGACAATAAAGGTGAGAAATGTGATTGGGTGATGTTGTGAATATCGGATAAAAAATTTTCAATGACATGCTTGTGGAGGGTATAAGGCAGATACTAAAGGATGGAAAGCTTGTGAAGGGTATAGGATTAACCCAGGAGACAAAAGGAGGATGATTGTATTCTATTATTTACTTATTTTTCGAATAAGTGGTGACTTAATTATAGTTATCTTCGAGTGTTTGCATATGAGATATTGAAAAATGAGATGAGTAAGTTATTGTAATTCATTGTTGTATTTATAGATTAGTCATTCACTAAGTCTCAAACTCACTCCTCTGTATTTTATTTTACAGACTTCTAGGTTGAGCCTCCCCTACCACTTCCTCAGAGTTATAGTTCATGGGAACTTGTTGACGGTATTCTGGTAACACTGTTCATGTATATAGAATATTTTTGGCCTCTTGTTTGTCATAGAATATTTTGGAAACATTGCACTGATTTTTTATGAAGTTAGTTAGGTATGCTTATAGGTTTGCTTATCTTCATTTTGGAGGGCTATAAGTATACCTGACTATTAGGAATTCAGATTATCATACGCAGTAGAAATTTAAAATTTGATTCGAATTCTATCTAGAATTTATGCAAAAGGCATAAATCAATTATTAGGATTTTACCTATTGGGTACTCGTGTTTCTACTGATCAAAACTTGAGAGCGGATGAATCAAATGCCGGCCGAAAGGTACAGCATCTCTATAGTATCGATACGGAGTGAAGAACGACCTTTCACCCACCACGAATCTGCTAAGATGCATTTTTCTCTTTAGGGTTTAGGATTGGATGTTTTCTGAGTGATTTTAGATTTTATGGAAGCTTATGAGTGTGTATCAAAAGTGCTACCCTTAAGTCTTCTTTTATAAAACTTAGGCAAGTCACAATCCTAGTCCTACTAGGATAATGCTTCCAAAATCCTAATTACACTTAACAACTTATCTTATCCTTATCCTAAAGATAATGAGGAGAGATAGGACTTATCTATTAATTATCTAATATTAGATAATTGCATATAGTTATCAAATATCAAAATATTATTATCTCATAATATATTTATCTAATATCTGATAACGTAAATATTTGATATTACTTTAATATCAAATAATATCACATAATAATAATTATATTTATTACATGAAAAATATATTATTATTTAATAATATATATATGCACGAAAATAAGCTTAATTAATTGGATATTAATATAATTAAAATCTAATTAATTATTGTCTTATTCCTACTCCTTTTGTGTGACCATGTAGGTTCTTACTACGTTGACAATGACTCATTATTGAGCCATAGACAGTGAGCGGTACCTAGCAATACATCACTACCACTCAAGTAGTAAGAATGTCTGTGATTCGACATGCACCTAATACATGATCAATATTTTATATCATAATCCCTTTTGTAATAGTATCCAAATTGAACTGAAGGCATAGACAGTGTCATCCTCGTCAAAGTTCAATTTATATTTCTTGATACTGAGTAGACTTCAAAACAAATGATCAATATCACATATTGATCCATCTAAACATGACCATGTATTTCTAAGTCTTACTCAATCAAGGGGCCTAAGGATATATCTCCTTTTATAAGAGTAACAAAATTTCATTTACATCACTCGTTTCCTTCTGCATGATTCGTGACACATTCAATCAACGCCCTACTTGTCATCCTGATTAAAGGTGACATAGGATGACATCAAAGTGAGTAACCCCTCATGTAGGGAACTGTAGTAATTTCAGGTCAAAGGACTATATGCAATTGTGACCATATGAGAACTACTAATGACCCAAATCTTATCCATGTAGTATTCTCATATTGGGTCAGTCCAGTATATCTGTTCACTAACAATGTACTCATGTATTGACTTGATATCACATATCTATGATTCATAATCATCAGTCACCATACATGCCAGTTTCGATATATTTTTACTATCCCTTTCGTAATAATACTTGACTAGGGGCACATACCAATATTGACTTCTTCATCTTTTATAAAAATCTTATTGAAAGCTCTCTTTTTTTTATGCTAGATTCCTTATAAATACAAGGTTTTGTTATTTTGAATTAAGATAGTTAATCAAGATTAGGTTGGTGGAAATCGATAGAGAGTTCCACATTGGTCACAATAAGTTTAGGGTCATGACATTAAAAAATTATAAATGATGATAAAATACTATAATATTATTTATTACTTTGTTATTATCTTATTAATTATATAATTTTTTTGTCCAATTGAAACTTCCACATGAATTGCAAACCCCAAATATATATTAAAGAAGATTCATGACTTAGTCAAACATGATGTAAAAAATTTGTATGTACTTTCACGCTAGATCGAAGTGCAATCAGACTGCGCAAAATCTGAAAAATTGCAATATTTTTTCACGTAATTACCTTTTTTGTTTTTTGTAAAAAAAAATTCGTATGCCTAACTTTCTTAAAATTAAAAATTTCTTATAAAAATCCTTAATAAACTGTGTTTCAACTTGTGAAAACGAACATTAATTAAATTTAAAATTTGAAGGTAATATATAAGATACCTTAATTGATTACTTCAAACAATTTTAACTGATTATTTAGGCCACGTGAATCAGGCCTAGCAATTATTTTTCTTTAATCAAAATTTTCAATTTTTTTTCCTTTTTTATCACCTCTTCTTTCATTCACTTATTTTTTTACTATAAAAATTACGATAAATATTTATCATATAAATATATATTATTAAATAAAGATTCATTATTTAATCAAATTATAACAACAATATTCTATATTTCTAGAGTTTTAAAATTCAAAGTGATATAACAATTTTTGAAACGTTAAATTGAAAATTTTTAATTACAATTATAAATTTTTTAATAGAGGTAAGGAAATAATTTCAATTTAACGATTTTTGTTGTTGCCACGTTTCGAAATTCTTAGGGCATCATGATATTCATTTAGTATTTAGTGGCAGAACTTGACTGAGATATTGAGGGGGGAGGAAGAAACATTTTTAATGTGTAAAAAATTAATGTTATACAAAAATGCTCTATGATTTTTAGTATTTTTAAGTATCATTAAATATCTCAAGCATATTTTTATAACTATTCATTGCTACGAAAATTTAGGAAAAAATAAACAAGTTATTGAATTAGAACATATTGAATATTTAGGAAAAAGTAAATAAGTTATTGAATTAGAACATATTAGAAATTACTTCTAAAGTACATTTTTTCCCTCTCTTTTAAGGACTTAAAATCATTGATAGATAAAATTAAAATTTTTAACTATTTTTTGTTAAATATGAATTACCATATTTTCTAGAAATTTTCAATTCTCTTATTTGTCACTAGTTTTTCTTTTAAAATATTTATCAATCATCTTATTATTATTTATTTAAAAATTATTAGTTGTATCTAAAGCAAATTAACTCTTATAAAATAATATAATAAAGTCATGCAAATAAAAAATTTAAATGTTACTATATATTACGAGAGTACATAATAAAAACTATAATTGTTCCTTGTAATCTCGTCTGCATTTAAGTGATTTAAAAAATTTATGATTGTTTTATGTTTAACATTTAAAAAAAAGATAATTTAAGGTAAAAGGACTAGAATATATGTGGATCTTTTAGTTATTTATTATTATTTTTCAACTAATCAACTTGTGTAAAATAGCATAAATATTGATTTATTTAATATTATTTTTATTTATTTTTTATTTTATAGGTTTCAAATAAATTATTGATGTAGTATTTTGACTTTAACTTTATAAAATTATTTTATATTCTTTAAATTATTTCTTATAGAGTTAATAAAGTATTATAATTATATATTTTAAACCCTACAAATTTTAAATATAAAAAAGTGAAAATATTTTAGGAAGATAAATAATATGTATAAAAAATTTTCACATATAATTATATTATATTATTATAAAATTATAAAATTTTTGGGAGGCCATATATAGCCCCTTGCCCCAATAATCCTCCGCTATTACTACTTGATGGTATTCTTATGTCAATTCATATATCATCCAGTTTTTTTAGTAGACTTTTAAATGAATTTGTTTTATAAATCGTATAATATTTTTTATAAAAAATTATTTAAATATATATTAATAAAAATAATATATTATTTATATTAATGATTAAAAATAATGTTTAAAAATTTGAAAATAAAAAGTAAATTTTTTAAATGAAAAAATTATTTTTTTAAATTTTTAATATTTTAAATTAAATAAATAAAATATTTTTATTTTAATATTTTATAAGAATATTTTATAAAAATTACTTTTCATCGAAATTAAATAGAAACTTATTTTAGAATTGGAGCGCGATCAGTCACACAACAGAGTATATAAGTTTGTGAGTTTGGTTTTACAGCCGTGGATTTCAGTCGAAGCAAATCTTACGGTAAGATGTGGGACACGCTTCCAAGGCACGCATACCTTGAATTTTTACTTAGTATGTTAGTCTTGACCAACAACGCAACAGCACGATATACAATTTTTTTTTTGTTAAATTGCATAAAATCTCACCTTCCTTCCTTGCAGAGTTTCTCGGTTCGAAATTTTTGAGGTTCCCATGTGATTGATTTATCTCTGTACATCTTGTTGAGAACGTGTCAAATTTTGACCGTTATAATATTTTGATGCAAATTTTATAACTTAATTGTTAATGTTAAAGATTATTCCCTCTTATTCAACAATAGAGTTTGCAACACTTAATTGTGTTTGCTCTGTCAAAAATATTTTTTTAACAAAAAATTTATTTACAAGTATATAAATAAAAGAGTAATATATTATTTATATAATTTATAGGGATTAAAAAATGATACATAATGTTTTAATAATAGAGGAAAATTATTTCTCCTTTCTTATAAAAGATGTTAATTTTTATCACATTCTTTATATTTAATATTAGATAATAAAATATTTTTTATTATTTTAATATTTTATAATTCTATTCTTATTAAAAATATTCTCTATCAAAATAAACAAAATTTATGATTTATTTGTTTTGACAAAAAATTATGAAATTTTATGAAAAATTCTTTCTTAAGAAACTGTATTCCTAAAAAAATGAATTAGTTTTCTATTTTTTGAACAAAATAATAGAAAATACCTTTTTTATTTAATGCACCAATAAAAATAGTTTTCTTTTATTAAAAAAAAATCGCCATACATGTATATAGATTTTATTGCTAAGGTTTTGTTTTAGATCATTACATTATTAATACCTTATCAAGGTAGGATTTAACAAACCTTTAATAGTATGAATCAAAAGTCAAATGTAATTTCTATTAAAAATAACATCTAAAAAATTCAAAATTTCTATTTCATTTTCATTATTTTCACATAAAATTAATAAAAATGTTGTATGCACTAAAAATGAACTCCAAAATTAAGTTTTGAATTTATAATATCTATTACATTGAGTTTTATAAATTTATCTTATTATTTTATATTTAATTGATAATTCTTGATTTATATTTAAAATTCACTTTCAATATTTATAACATTACTATTGATATTTATATAATTTGTTTAAAATTTATAACTACATTTATTAATTCTTTTAATTATTTAAATACTTTTTCAACATAATTTTTAATGTATTCATATAAGTGGAAGAAAAGAAAGAAAGAGAAAGATAAAAGAGGGAGAGAGAGAGACGGAATGATGAATGGAAGAACAGGTAAAAAGTTAATAGATAAACAGAGAGAGAGAAAGATAAAAAGATAAAAAGTTAATAGTTGGCCTGACACGCACGAATTGGTTGTTAAATTGACCGAACCAAATCCATCCAATTTTTTCACAGGCTTCT
The DNA here is from genome assembly GCA_020226215.1 of Sindora glabra. Lineage (NCBI taxonomy): Eukaryota > Viridiplantae > Streptophyta > Magnoliopsida > Fabales > Fabaceae > Sindora > Sindora glabra. Next base: position 29,142,147 of record CM035227.1, on the reverse strand, counting down.
AAGTCCTAAATCTTAAATTGGATCCTTACTGATTCAGATTAGCCTGTAGGATTTTTTTTAATTTTTAATTTTTTAAATTAAAAATTTTAAATTTTAAATAATAAAAATTAAAATTATTTAAAAATACTACATATTTATTTATAAATTAGTTATAATATATTTTAAATTTATATATAATCATAAAAATAAAATACCTATAGAATAAAAATATTACCTATAAATTATTTATAATACAATTCTATGTAATTAAAAATAAAAATTAGAAATGTAATTTTGTATGGTTTGAAAATATAAATTTATATAAAATTTTGAAATGTAAAAAAAAAAAAAAAACTTTTAAGAGTTGTCTAGCTTTTCCACAAATTAACCCTTTCAAAATGAAAGCCTAAATCCTTCAAAATTTATAGACTAACAAGCTGGCCTGTGAGTTTCGATCCATTCCAATAATTCTAGGTAAGAGAGAGAGGGCAGGGAGAGAAGGAAGTGAGATAAAAGGGTTAGAGAGAAAGATAGAAGAGAGAGATAGGGTAAAGAGAAAATAAAGAAAAGTAGATTGAGATAGTGAAATTATGTAATATAAGATGATTTACGAAAAAAAATATAATTAAAAGGTAAAAGTCATTTTATTCCAAATATACTATCATTATCCATCGACCATACTTGGCTTATTTTTCTATTACTTCCAAGCACAAAAAAGTTAGAGAAACAGTTTACAGAAAAACAATTTTCCCTGAAACAAATGTAATATTCACGAGTTATAGGATCTAGTCCTTTTTTATTATTATTTTTCAGGGACCAAAAGAAAAAAATGGATAATTTTTCCATATTTAATTATGGAATGTAGTTTAGTTCATCTTTACGTATATTGTATAAGGACCATCATTAATTGGAAATAACACTTGGTGGTTCCGTGTAATCAACAAAAATTCTGAGATTTCATGTAATTTTCTAAATTGTTAAGTATACTGTGTCAAACTCATGCTTCTGCTTCGTTAATTGTATTGCATAATCTTACAATTCTGAATTGTACTATAAGGATTATTTCTAAATATCTGCATTGTAATAAAATATGACAATTTAGTCCAAAATCAAGAAAAATAGTCGGAAACGTTGAGAAACAACACAAAATTGTGACAAATCTGTAAATAATAAATATAACTGGAGCAATAATTTATTGAAAGCTACAGGAACATAAGTTGCTTGCATATTAGTACCTGAAGGTGAAACACTAGGAACCAAATTTGAACATGAAAAAACAAAAATAGCAACCAAACTTTAGCATAGTACACAATTTGCACAGACCAATTCTACTTCATTCTTCCATGATTTGGAGGAGTCGTGCTCTTTGTATTCTAATCTTTTTCTGCAGCTCACCTTCAACTACTTTTACAAGCCACCGAGGCTTTCTTATTGAGAAGACAAGGTATCCTATTAGAACTCCAAATAGGAACCCACGTCCATATCCCACCGCTACAACTTTCCAACCAAATCCAAACTCATCTTCATCATGAAATGTTAATGTAGATGGTTGCTGCTCTTGGTTATTGTTGTAACTTTTTGATAAAGGAAAACCACAAAGCCCAAGATTTCCCTTATAGGAATCATTTAAAAATGTACCAAACTGTTTTTCTTGAGGTATGGTTCCCACAAGCTGATTTTGGCTAAGGTTCAAGATAGAAAGGAAGTTTAGATTAGTTAGGGCTTTAGGAATCTCACCTGTAAGGTTGTTAGATGAGATATCTAATCATTCCAAGCTCTCCAAACTTCCTAATGATGGTGGAATTGTGCCAGAGATTCTGTAATGCGAAAGATTAAGTCCTTTGATTGAATTTAGCTCTCTAATAGCATTTGAAATCTCTCCTTCAAATTTGTTGTTTGACAAATCAATTAGAGTGAAAGTAACTAAAATCCTTGTCAGCTCTACAAACATCCCTTTCATTGTGATCAACATAGAATCATGATATAATGAAAAATTTTCTTTTGTCATATATTGCAAACCAATTCTACTATAATCAATCCCTATCATTCCTTTAAACCCTTTTATGTATGTTGCAGGTAAGGGGCCACTAAATTGATTGTTAGAAATATAAAAAATCCTCAATTTTGGGAAGGAATGCTTGAATTTTAAACTGGCAATCATACCATGAAATTGATTACCTCGTAAAATAAGAACTTGTAGCTCTTCAAGAGGTTCAAGCCAATTGGGAAATACATCTTTAATCTGGTTTTCTCCAGGATCTAAAACTTCCAATTGTTTGCAATAAGTCAAAGATTGGCATAGAGGTCTTTCCAATTGGTTGTGATTAAATTTCAAGGTTTGAAACATACTTTTCCTGGAAATATTTCCAAGTATAGTTCCAGAAAGATTGTTCATTTCTAAATCCATCACAGAAAGATTTGGCAAGGTTCTAAGGCATTGTGGAATTAGGCTTATCAATTTGTTCTGAGATAAGTTGAGAATGTTAAGTGAGCTTGCATTGCAAATTGAGGAAGGAATATGACCCCTGAACTTATTATTAGAGACTGAAAAGAATTCGGTGCTAACCAGTGGAATGGGAAGATTTCTTTCTAAGAGATTGGAGCTAAGATCAAGGAATTGGATACTCCAACTTGAAGAGCTTTCAATAGATGAAAAAAAATTCTATGAAAGGTCCAAAGAAGTTAAAGAATTGTTTCCCATGTCATTTAGCCATTTGGAAATGCTTCCATGAATTAAGTTATTGGAAAGATTTAAACTTACCAAATATGGGAGATTTGGAATGGTGTAATCAACACTAGTTTTGAACTTAAGAGTGAGAAATTTATTTTGAGAAAGGTCAAGGAATTGTAAATTATTATTCTTCAAAAAAAGATTAAAATCTAAAACTCCACCCAAGTTATTTGATGATAATGTTAGGTCAGTAAGATTTACAAGATGAAACATTGATTTTGGAATGCTTTCTTGTAGCATGTTTCTTGACAAATCAATTTGCGTTAGTGAATGTGGTGAAAATTCACTGATATGCCTTGTGAATTGATTGCTACATAAATTTAAAAAAAGCAAAGATGGCAAAGAAAAACACCAAGAAGGTGTTGTTCCATTTAATAAGTTATTTGCTAGATTTAAGTTAGTTAGGTTTGAAAAGCCATTGATATTTCCTAGAATTGGACCACTTAATTTATTATATGAACAATCTATAGCTAAAACTTAGGTCAAACTAAAAAAAGATAATGGCAATTGGCCTTCAAGATTGTTATTTGAAAGTAGTAATGAATTTAATTGGCCAAGTTGACTCAACACATTTGGGATTTGGCCACTTAAACTATTACTTGAAAGATCCAAGTAAATGAGATGTTGAAGTTTTGAAATTGATGGTGGAATTTGACCATTAAAATTGTTTTCAGAAAGATCGAGGTGAATGAGAAATTGAAAATTTGAAAGTGATGATAAAATTTCACCACTAAAATTGTTTCCCTTGAGGGACAAAAAAGTTAGTTGTGTGAGGTTCCAAAATGATTGTGGAATAGGTCCTTGAAATTCACAAAAGGAAAGAGATAGAAAGTTAAGAGACTTGAGATAGCCAAGACCCTCAGGTGACTGCATTGAGAAATCAGAAAAAGACAAATCTAAGCGCTTGAGAGGAGTGCTCCAGTTAGACGTTGGAAGCTGAACTCTGAGCTTTTGATTCCATGACAGGTAAAGGAGTTGAAGGTTTGGTAAATGAAGAATGTTCTTTGGCAAAGCTCCTTGCAATTCATCATCATGGAGATCAAGAGACACCAAAGAGGACGACAAATTCGTCAATAGAGACAGAGAGTTTGGTCCTACGAGGGACATATCCACAATTTCGAGATGGAGTTCCCTTAAATTTGTTACATTTTGAATGAAACTTCTCCAAATGGATGGTTCAAGTTTCAGGCTTCCATCACGATAACAGTTCGATGAGAGATCAATGGAGACCAATTTGGACAAGTACGATATTTCATGAGGAATTTCACCATTAAATGCAGATAAAGATAAGTTAAGGTGGGTAAGACTCACAAATCCCCCAAATTTAGAAGATATTTGAGACCCAATGAAACAATTGCAAGAAAGATTGAGTGTTCGAAGATGAGTAAGTTGGAAGAGGCTGTTGTTCGGATGCAGTTCCCCAAAAAGCCAACTTGAACTAAGATCAAGGCCAACGACATGACCTGACAAAGTGTCACAGGTGACCCCATCCCACATACAGCAATTAGTACCATTTTCCCATGATTCAGTCTTTGGATAAGATGACTGAATATTAACGAAGCAGTCAGGATCTGAATTGTCGAGAGTGAAGGAATTCTTGAATTGGAGTAAGGCAGAGGCCTCATTAAAATTGCACAATGGGTTCGAATATGAAGAATAGGAAGGAAAAGGAAAGAGAATGAATAGCATCCACAGGATTGGACGCAGAAGCAATGACCACTCCATAATTTCTCTTTTGTGACTTGCTTGAGAGAATTCAATGCAACTTAGTGCTTGATATTGTGAGCCTAGAACGTTAATATATAGGCCTTCGGGAGAAAAGAGGAATAATAAATGAATGAACAAATAAACCTAAGAACGTCTGTTTCCATGTAAACTCGGAATCCTAAGTTCCAATTGGAAATTCCGAGCGGTTTCCATTCCCCTATAGATCTTCGCAGCGGTGATGCGAGAGTAAAGTTAAAACATCCTATGAGAATTAAATTTTATAATATATAGTAAGGAATTAATAATTATTATATTTTATTTAATTGTAAAATTATTTCATTATTTAAATTTAAATTATTTATATTTATTTTCTTTTATTTTTACAAAGAACTTACTTAGAGGATTAATATAGATAATCAAGTTTTATATCTCTCAAGTCTTATAAGATATTTTCCTGAGATTGCCATATATGTGTGTTTTATGGAGAAATTTTATTCATTCAATGTTAATTTAAAAATTGAAAAATATTAAGTATCTTGTTTATTACAATCTTTTTATTTATTTTTAGTGTCCTAAAATTTTATTTTGTTTACTTCCATCGTGCGTCTTGCGTCATTTCAGTTATGTATAACAAATATGTAATTAATTTTTTTTTAAAAAAATAGAATTAGGTTTACACCAAATAGGCAAAAATATTTGTTGAAAAGTGGCATTAAATATGTAACTAGTTGTTCAAAAGTGACACTAAGATCTGAGATATTTTTAGATATATATTACAGATTATATGAAATTATTTTAAATAATTTGTCCTCCTAATTTCACCCAAATTTCCAGTAGTTGGAATTCCATGCAGGATGTCGGAACGGCAGAGACTTGCGGATTCAAAGAAATCACCACGCCCACCAAAATTGGTAAATTTTTTTTATAAAATTAAAAATAAAAAATCCTCTAACGTTAGAGCTTATATATAATTTAATATTTTTTATATTTTTATTTGATAATATTAAACTATATTTATAATACTTTGAATAATATATATTATTTTTTAAGGTTTTATATAAAATATTAAATTTCATATTCATAAATTAATTTATTATAATTTCTTTAATTTGTTATATATACTTTTACACACACATATCAATGGATATACATAGATATATATATTCTTAAATTATTTTATTATTGTAATGTAGATATTTATATTTTATATTATATATACTTTTAATCACACATATATATGTATTGTTGTGTGTATGCGGTGATGAAACATATTATATTATTATAGTGTAAATATTTATTTTATGTACTATCATATTAATTTTTTTAAAAGATATCGTTGTTGAATGATATTTTTATTTAATTATTTACTTCAATTTTATTTAAGATGATTTTATTAATTTTTAACATGTAAGGACGATTTAATTAAATTAACAATTTTTAAGTACAATATGATAACAAATAAAATATACAATAATTTTATACAAACCTTCTTCATCTTATAGATTAAATGTAGTATGACATATTACTTTATACCATACAATATTATTCTATTATTTTTATACTATGCTATATAGTGTCATAAAAAGGCTTGAGTCTGTAAAAAATTGTGGACAATGAAGATTATGCACAATATTACTTTAAAAAGAGTTATAACTAAAGATTTTTGGAAAATATTAATTAAGTAATATTGTAAATTATAATTAATTAATTTAAAATACATTTCTATGCATGAGATGGTAGCAGATCCTATGACTAAGCCTATTCCTCGGGATGTATTTATAAAACATGTGAAATCCTAAGGATTGTGTAGATGTTGATACAATTATTGTAATTTCTTTTCACAATGTTCACAAAAATTTAATGTCTGAATAATAATTATGTTTATTATAAGCCTGCATATATAGATATAAGAATGTTTCTTAGAATATTCTTAAGTTATTGAAAAGTATGTCAGATAGATAGAAGATTAGCTCTCTCACATGAGTAATCGTCTTTCATTAATTTTTTTTTGTAATTGATAAGAGATGAGACAATTTTAAACTTCTTATCTAAGTGATAATTGAGAGCCAAGCTTAAAATATGATTTTTGCCTTGTTAACGAATAAGATGAATATAAGACCATAAGTGAATTAATGAATTCACTTCATCTGTCTAAATTGCCAGATATGAGTTCTAATGGAAATGAAAAAAAGTAGATTGGTGAACTCCGGTTAGACATTAAGCATGTTTGAACCATTATTTGTACGGTATAAATACATTATGTAAAGATATACCCTTCATGAGAAAAAGGAGAGAATACCGTAACACATGTTTCATACTACATGTGCATATTATGACTAATAAAGGTGATCAAAGTCTAGATCTCAGCTTTGATGTGTGAGACTTTTGAAGGAATAAAGTCCTCATACTAATACTCTTATGACTTTATATTCTATTTCTTGAGATTTAAAATTAATGATTGTTATTTTAGAATGTTACCAAAGGACTATGAGAGATTCAGTCTAGCGGGACATTATTGGAAAGGCAAATTAAATTAAAATCAAGAGATCTGAGAAAAGAGGAAGATCATTAAACACATCACATTATGTTTGTATTCACCGGTATACTAGTTATAGAGTGTCTATAATTGTGAATACAATATTTAATGCATATGATACATATGAATGAGATTATTTGAGAAATTCAAATGTGATAAAATGATTTAGGGTACTGCATACTTAAAGTCTACTCAAGATTTATTATTTATTGAGAAGCTATATATTCCTAATAGATGTATAGCAAAGAGCTCTCGAAGTATGTTAGTCATATGACTTATTTTCTTGTATGATTTGTTGCAGAGAATAAGATATAATGTTCTCTTATGAAATACTGAGAGAGTATGGATCCCATTATGTGCGAGTGGGAGATGTTGGATCATGGGTCTGGGTCGCCCAAAATGGGTCCATAACCCAATCCATGCCTCGACCCAATAAACGCCTATAAATAGACAAATGGAGAAAATAAACGGGTTGGTTAGAAATAATTTCTTCAGAATTTCTAAGAATTCTCTCTCATTTCTCTCAGCACTTAAAAGGAAGATTTAGTCCGTGAACAAGTTATTTTTTCGAAGTGATTGACAATTCGAACAGTAAAAACAAATACAAGATCCTGAATATTTTCGCTACGTACTTCTGATATTTGGTATGTATGAATCCAGTTTCGTATTCCTATTTTATATAATCTAATAATTTTGATAGAAAATTATAAAATTTTATGAAAAGTACTTCCTCAAGAAATTGTCTTCCTGAAAAAATGAGTTAGTTTTCTATTGTTTGAAATATAAGAGAAAATGCTTTTTTTATTTAATGCATAAAGAAAAATAATTTTCTTTTATTAAAATGTATATAAATTTTATTGCTAAGTTTTTGTTTTAGATCATTTTATTATTAATATCTTACCAAGGTAGGATTTAACAAACCTTTCAAAGTGAAAATAAAAGTCAAATGTGATTTGTATTAAAAATAACATCTAAAAATAGATATTCAAAATTTTCTATTTCATTTTCATTATTTCTACATAAAATTAATAAAAATACTATATTTACTAAAAATAAACTCCAAAATTAGGTTCTAAATTATATATATCCCTTAGGTTAAATTTTATAAATTTATCTCATTATTATATATTTAATTGATAGTTCTTGATTTACATGTAAAATTCACTTTAACATTACTATTTGTATTTATCTAATTTTTCTAAAATTGATAACCATATTTATTAATTTTTTTAATTATTTAAATACCTTCTCAATATAATTTTTAAAGTATTCATATGAATGGAAGAAAAAAGAGAAGAAAAAAGAGAGAGAGAGAAAGTGATGGATGAAAAGATGGATAAAAAGTTAACAAGAGATAACAAGAAAACAAGGGTTTAAATTGTAGTAGCAATTTTGGGTGATACAAAAAAATTATGACTCTCGTAAGGAGAAATTATAAATGTAGTGTAGTTTGTGAATATTACGAGCAATATTACTGTCATGAACCGTTTTTTAGATCTTTAGAGGAAAGAAAAGATGAAATGGTAAGAAAAATAAAAGAGTAAGAAAAAAAAGAGAGAGAGAGGCAAGGAGAGAAGGAAGTGACATAAAAGAGATAGAGAGAATGATAGAAGAGAGAGATAGGGTAAACAGAAAATAAAGCAAAGTAGATTGAGGGAGTGAAGTTATGTAATATAAGATGATTTATGAAAAAAATTGTCATAATTAAAAAAATGACTTTGTTTCAAATATACTATTATTATTTGTTGACCATATTAGACTAATTTTTCTATTACTTGCAAACACAAAAAAGGTTAGAGAACTAGTTTGTAGAAAAGCAATTTCTCTTGAAACAAATGCGGTATTGATGGATTGTAGGATCTAGTCCTTTTTTTTATTTTTTAAGGACCAAAAGAAAAAAGTAAATAATTTTTACATATTTAATTATAAGGACCATCATTAATTGGAAATGACATATGGTGATTTCGTGTAATCAATAAAAATTCTAAGATTTCTTGTAATTTTCTAAATTGTTAAGTGCTTATATTGTGTCAAACTTATGCTTTTGCTTTGTTAATTGTATTGCATAATCTCACAATTTTGAATTGTACTGTGAGGATGATTTCTAAGTATCTGCATTGCAACAAATATGACAATTTGGTCCAAAATTAAAATAAAATAGTTGAAAATGTTGAGAAATAACAAAAAGTTGTGATAAATCTGTAAATAATAAATATGATAAGAGCAACAATTTATTGAAAGCTACAGAAACACAAGTTTCTTGCATATTAGTACCTGAAGGTGAAACACTAGGAACCAAACTTGAACAGAAAAAAATAGCAACCAAACTTTAGCATAGTACACAATTTGCACAAACCAATTCTAATTCATTCTTCCATGATTTGGAAAAGCCATGCTCTTTGTATTCTCATCCTTTTCTATGGCCTAGTTTTAACTAATTTTGCAAGCCACTGAGGCTTTCTTTTTGAGAAGATAAGGTATCCTATCAAAACTCCAAATAGGAATCCACATCCATATCCCACCGTTACAGCTTTCCAACCAAATCTGAACTCATCTTCATTATGAAATGTTGATAAAGATGGTTGCTGCTCTTAGTTATTGTTGCAGCTTTTTGACAAAGGAAAACCACAAAGCTCGATATTTCCCTTATATGAATCATTTGAAAATGTACCAAATTGTTTTTCTTGAGGTATGGTTCCCACAAGCTGATTTTGGCTAAGGTTTAAGATAGAAAGGAAGTTCAGATTAGTCAAGGCTTTAGGAATCTCACCGATAAGGTTATTTGATGAGAGATCCAACCATTCCAAGCTCTTCAAACATCCTAATGATGGTGGAATTGTGCCAGTGATTCCATTATGTGAAAGATTAAGACCTTTAAGTGAATTTAGCTTTCCAATAGCATTTGGAATCTTTCCTTCAAATTTGTTGTCCGACAAATCAATTGTAGTGAAAGTAACTAAGATCTTTGTCAGCTCCATAGACACCCCTTTCATTGTGATCAACACAGAATCATGATATAATGAAAAGTTTTCATTTGTCATATATTGCAAGCCAGTTCTACTATAATCAATGCCTATCATTGCTTTAAACCTTTTTATGTATGCTGCAGGTAAGGGACCACTAAATTGATTGTTAGAAACATAAAAAATCCTCAATTTTGGGAAGGGATGCTTGAATTTTAAACTTGCAATCCCACCATGAAATTGATTACCTCGTAAAATAAGAACTTGTAGCTCTTCAAGAGGTTCAAGCCAATTGGAAATATATCTTCTATCTTGTTGTCCCCAAGATCTAAAACTTCTAACTGTTTGCAATAAGTTAAAGATCTGGGTAGAGGTCCCTCCAATTGGTTGTGGTTAACTTTCAAGGTTTGAACCATACTTTTCTTGGAAATATTTGCAGGTATAGTTCCAGAAAGATTATTCATTTCTAAATCCATCACTGAAAGATTTGGTAAGGTTCCAAGGCATTGTGGAATTAGGCCTATCAATTTATTCTGAGATAAGTTGAGAATGTTGAGTGAGCTTGCATTGCAAATCAAGGAAGGAATATGACCTTTGAACTTATTATTAGAGATTGAAAAGAATTTGGTGCCAACCAATGGAATTGGAAGATTTCCTTCCAAGAAATTAGAGCTAAGATCAAGGAATTGGATACCCTAACCTGAAAAGCTCTCAATAAATGAAAAATAATTATGTGAAAGGTCCAAAAAAATCAAAGAATAGTTTCCCATGTCATTTAGCCACCTAGAGATGCTTCCCTGAATCAAGTTATTAGAAAGATTTAAACTTACCAAACATAGGAGATTTGGAATGGTGTAATCAACACTAGTTTCAAACTTAAGAGAGAGAAATTTATTTTGAGAAAGATCAAGGAATTGTAAATTATTATTTTTTGAAAAAAGGTTAAAATCTAAAACTCCACTCAAGTTATTTGATGATAATGTTAGGTCAGTAAGATTTACAAGATCAAACATTGATTTTGGAATGCTTTCTTGTAGCATATTTCTTGACAAATCAATTAGCATAAGGGAATATGATGAAAATTCATTGATATGCCCTATGAGTTGATTGCTATGAAAATTTAAAGAAAACAAAGATGGCAAAGAAAAACACCAAGAAGGTATTGTTCCATTTAATAAGTTATTTGCTAGATTTAAGTTAGTAAGGTTTGAAGAGCCACTGATATTTCCTGGAATTGGACCGCTTAATCTATTATATGAACAATCTATAGATAAAATTTGGATCAGGTTAAAAAGAGACAGTGGTAATTGGCCTTCAAAATTGTTATTTGAAAGTAGTAATAAGTTTAATTGACCAAGTTGACTAAACATATTTGGGATTTGGCCACTTAAACTATTACTTGAAAGATCTAGAAAAATGAGATGTTGTAACTTTGAAAATGATGATGGAATTTCACCACTAAAATTATTTTCAGAAAGATCTAGCTCAATGAGATATTGAAGATTTGAAAGTGATGATGAGATATTACCTTCAAAATTATTTTTGGAAAGCCTTAACCGTGTGAGAAATTGAAGATTTGAAAATGATGATAAAATTTTACCACTGAAGTTGTTTCCGTCGAGGGACAATAAAGTTAATTGTGTGAGGTTCCAAAATGATGGTGGAATAGGCCCTTGAAATCCACAAAAAGAAAGAGACAGAAAGTTAAGAGACTTGAGATAGCCAATGGCATCAGGTGACTGCCTTGAGGAATCGGAAAAAGACAAATCTAAGTGCTTGAGAGGAGTGCTCCAGTTAGACTTTGGAAGCTGAACTCTGAGATTTGGATTCCATGACAGAGAAAGGAGTTGAAGGTTTGGTAAATGAAGAATGTTATTTGGCAAATCTCCTTGCAATTCATCATCATGGAGATCAAGAGACACCAAAGAGGACGACAAATTCGTCAGCAGAGACAGAGAGTTTGGTCCTACGAGGGACATATTCACAAGCTCGAGGTGGAGATCCCTTAAATTTGTTACATTCTGAATGAAACTTCTCCAAATGGATGGTTCAAGTTTCAAGCTTCCATCACCATACCAGTTCAATGAGAGATCAATGGAGACCAATTTGGACAAGTACGATATTTCATGAGGAATTTCACCATTAAATGCAGAGAAAGATAAGTTAAGGTGGGTAAGACTCACAAATCCCCCAAATTTAGAAGATATTTGAGACCCAATGAAACAATTGCAAGAAACATTGAGTGTTCGAAGATGAGTAAGTTGGAAGAGGCTGTTGTTCGGATGCAGTTCCCCAAAAAGCCAACTTGAACTAAGATCAAGGCCAACGACATGACCTGACAAAGTGTCACAGGTGACCCCATCCCACATACAGCAATTAGTACCATTTTCCCATGATTCAGTCTTTGGATAAGATGACTGAATATTAACGAAGCAGTCAGGATCTGAATTGTCGAGAGTGAAGGAATTCTTGAATTGGAGTAAGGCAGAGGCCTCATCAAAATTGCACAATGGGTTCAAATGTGAAGAATAGGAAGAAAAAGGAAAGAGAACGAATAGCATCCACAGGATTGGACACAGAAGCGATGATCGCTCCATAATTTCTCTTTTGTGACTTGCTTGAGAGAATTCAATGCAACTTAGTGCTTGATATTGTGAGCCTAGAACGTTAATATATAGGCCTTCGGGAGAAAAGAGGAATAATAAATGAATGACCAAATAAACCTAAGAACGTCTGTTTCCATGTAAACTCGGAATCCTAAGTTCCTATTGCAAATTCCGAGCGGTTTCCATTCCCCTACGGTTCGCAGCGGTGATGCGAGAGTAAAACATCCTATAAGAATTAAATTTTATAATATATAGTAAGGAATTAATAATTATTATATTTTATTTAATTGTAAAATTATTTCATTATTTAAATTTAAATTATTTATATTTATTTTCTTTTATTTTTACAAAGTTCCACGCATCTGTTGAGGCAAGAGTTTTATACTTAGAGGATTAATATAGATAATCAAGTTTTATATCTCTCAAGTCTTATAAGATATTTTCCTGAGATTGCCATATATGTGTGTTTTATGGAGAAATTTTATTCATTCAATGTTAATTTAAAAATTGAAAAACATTAAGTATCTTATTTATTACAATCTTTTTATTTATTTTTAGTGTTCTGAAATTTTATTTTGTTTACTTCTGTCTTTCGTCATTTCAGTTGTGTATAACAAATATGTAATTAATTTTTTTTAAAAAAAATAGAATTAGGTTTACATCAAATAGGCAAAAATATTTGTTGAAAAGTGGCATTAAATATGTAACTAGTTGTTCAAAAGTGACACTAAATTCTGAGAAATTTTTAGATATATATTACAGATTATATGAAATTATTTTAATAGTTTGTCCTCCTAGGTTCACCCAAATTTCCAGTAGTTGGAATTCCATGCGGGAGGTCGGAACGGCAGAGACTTGCGGATTCAAAGAAATCACCACGCCCACCAAAATTGGTAAATTTTTTTTTATAAAATTAAAATTAAAAACATCCTCTAACGTTGGAGCTTATATTGTAATTTAATATTTTTTTATATTTTTATTTGATAACATTAAACTATATTTATGACACTTTGAATAATTATATTATTTTTTAATATTTTATATAAAATATTAAATTTCATATTCATAAATTAATTTATTATAATTTCTTTAATTTGTTATATATACTTTTACACACACATATAAATGGATATACATAGATATATATGAATTGTTTTATGTGCGCTCACGTGTATAAATATTTAATTTGTTATATTATTGTATTATTGTATTATTGTAATGTAGATATTTATTTTTTGTATTATATATACTTTTAATCACACATATATATGTATTGTTGTGTGTATGTGGTGATAAAATATATTATATTATTATATTATTATATTATTATAGTTTAAATATTTATTTTATGTACTATCATATTAATTTTTTTAAAAGATATCATTGTTGAATGATATTTTCATTTAATTATTTACTTCAATTTTATTAATTTTTAACATGTAAGGACGATTTAATTAAATTAACAAATTTTAAGTACAATGTGATAACAAATAAAATATACAATAATTTTATACAAGCCTTCTTCATCTTATACAATAATAGATTAAATGTAGTATGGTATATTACTTTATACTATATAATATTATTCTATTATTTTTATACTATGCTATATATTGTCATAAATAGGCCTGAGTCTGTAAAAAATTGTGGACAATGAAGATTGTGCATAATATTACTTTAAAAAGAGTTACAACTAAGATTTTTGGAAAATATTAAATTTACCAAAATGATATCCTAAATTGTCATAAAAAATTACAAGTGAAGAGCAAATAATGGAAGGAAGAAAAAAAAAGGGTAAAAATTCGAGGACCATGCGTAATTAGGAACCTCAAATGCCCAGAAATTACGCACCCACACAAACAACCACGTTATTATTATTATTATTATTATTATTTCCTTTCACAACAACCACATTCATTTATTTATTTATATTCTATAATATTACATTTGGTTGGACAAAATAAATATAATAGAAAGTAAAGAAATAGAATAAAATAAAATGAAATTATTATTTTATAATTGTATTTAATGTGAATAGGAATGAATGAACGTTAGTTATAGTTAATATAACAAATATTATAGGAGTAGAAGGAAAAAAATGTATCGATTACAATAATATCATTAATAAAAGAAAGTGTAAAATTAAAATTATATTTTTATAAAAGATGATATTTTTATTTTTTAAATATTTTTATAATTGAACATAGATTAAATAGAAAAATAAAAATTGATATAATCAATAATAAAAAATTATTATATTTTAAATTTAATTATTAAAATTATAATTAACAAAAAAACTGATTTTTCAAAATTTTCTCATTATATAATGAATAAAGAATATTTTATTTTAAAATTTATTATTATAATATAATTATCAAAATAGTTAAATTTAAAAAATTTTAAAAATGATATTATTTTATGATTTATCAATAATAGATGATGTTGAAGTACGAAAAAATATAAGAAATAAAAATATAAAAAATATTTCATAAATTATAAAACATTTATTTTAATATTTTATAAAATAAATATTTATTATTTAATAAAATAGTTATTTCATAAAATAAACATTTTTTATTTCTTTTCATTTTATTGTACCGCATTCATACTAACGTAACGTCAGAATGAAAATGTCAGAAAATTAAGGTTGTATCATAGAAGACTAGTTAAGAAGACCGGTCCTTGTCATTTTTACAATTTCCGGGTTTGGAATCTTTGGGCACCTCTCAAAAGCAGACTTTGACTCTTAGAAAGCTCCAAAGACTTTTGTGCCATAATGGAACCAAATCACACGCCGCAAGACTAAAATAAAATTGGTTGATGAAAAATCTGATGAGAGAGGGTAATGATCCTACAAAATGATGAAATAATCTTTTTTAAGTTGTATTTTTTGAGATAAATAAATTAATTTATAATTTATTAATTTAATTAATAAATTATAATTTTATTTTTAAATATGTTTTACATACCAATTTAAAAAAGCTATAGTTTAATAAATTATTTTAAATATTTTATAATTTATCAAGATTTTTAAAATTTATTATTATTTTTTAATTAATTTAAAATTCATCTCTTTTATCATTTAAATCTCAATATTTTTTAATTAAGTAATATTGTAAATTATAATTAATTAAATTTTAAATAATTATTTTTTACTCTAAACTCTAAGTAAATAAATACATATAATATCATAAAATATAATTAATTTGGTATAATCATGTAGCATTTTTCAATTTTAAAAATTAATTCTTAAATCAATAGTTTTATTAATTCCTTAATCAATAGTTTTATCAATAGAGTGATTTGAGTTGATGATATAATTGAATAACTGAATGATGAAACCAATATTGAAATCTTTTTGAAGATTTAATGGAAATTTATTGAACAATTGAAAGATTGATTTGATATTACAATTTTTTGAGAGGTTAAATTAATGAGTAATTAGAATAGAAGTTTGGTGAAAACTTAAATAAAGCTTTTGAGCTTTTTATTTGTTAGGTAAAAGACTTTCTCAATTTACTTGTTTTGAATATCCTCTTTGCCTATTCATTTATCTAGAAAAATTGGTACGTCAAAATCCCTCTCATTTTCATATTTTGACCAAACTCATAAAATGTTACTTCTTTCGTCCATTCTAAACAAATTTCTTCCCCAATTTATTCCATTCAATTATTCTCCATTGTCAAGATTGGAAGAAATTGAGTGGAGGTAATTGGTTAAGAATGTAAAAGGGAGTAGCATTTTACGAATTTGGTCAAAACAATGTGAAAATGAGAAAAACCTCTGCACACCAATTTTACCTATCAAATGGGCAAATGAATAAACAAAAAGATACTCGGAACAGGTGAAATGAAAAATCAATTACTTAACAAATAAGAAACTCAAAAGTCTTATTGAAGTCTTCACCAAACCCCCATTCTAATTACTCATTAATTTAACCTGTTAAAATCTTGTAATATAAGATTAATCTTTCAATTGTTCAATAAAGTTTCATTAAATCTTCAAAAAGATTTCAATATTGGTTTGATCGTTCAGTTATTTGATTATATCATATCGGATTAAATCACTCTATTGATAAAACTGTAGATGCCAGAATTAACAAAACTATTGATATAAGAATTATTTATTTTTAGAATTGAAAATTCTATAGGACTATATTAAATTAATTATATTTTATATTTTATGACATCAAATATTGATTCATTTTCTTAAGATTTAGGGTAAAAATATAATTGTAAAAAATATTATTGATTATAATTTATGACATCACTTGATTGAAAAAAATAATATTTAGATTTAAATGATTAAGGGCATGAATTTTGAATTTATTAAAGGGAGAAGGATTAATTTTAAAAAATTGACAAGTTATAATTTATTTAAAATAACTTATTAAATTATAATTATAATTTAATATAGTCCTAATAATTGAAGAAATTATTACATTAATCAATCTATAAAAAACATTAGTATAAACTTAATATATCATGTCAAATTATTAGTGGCTTAATATGTAAATAAATAAATCTTTAAGAAAGTTTTCATCATCAAACCGAAGCTATTTAGCTTAGTAATTAAAATTTTATTTTATACGACTAAATGGAGCATATAAGTATGAAAGTGTTTTTCAAATAAAATATACACTATTATTTCAGGTAAATATTTATCCTATTTTAGTAAGAGAATAATTTTTTTTAAGAATTCATAGTAAAAACAATATTTTTTATTAATTTTCCATAACCATTAATCAATGTTTAATATTTTAAATATGATAAAAATAATTGTAATAAAATTGTTCGATAAGAAATAATAATATCTTTTGGAATACAAGTTTCATACAATTATAAAATATATTATATATTAAAAACTAACAATTTTACAAATCAAAAAATGGAACGAATGAACTCAATAGTATACTATGAGACAGACTTCTAATTTGTGAGTCTCGGCATGAAAATATTCAATATTATCATAAAGTGTATTTTAAATTAAAAATGATGGTTAACAATTTTACGAAAAAAAGAGATGATAGTTGAAAGGTAAAATTAAAAAATAAATGTGTATATAAATTTGAGGGGAGAGGAGTGGTTAAATGTAAAATTAGAGGTCATTTGCTTCGTCTCAATAGCATGCGAAATTCTATTTCTTAGGAAATAGAAAACTAATGAATTATTTGATTAGTTATTATCTTATAAATTGCGAGTAATAAAATTTTTAAAAAAATTTTACTTCCCACAAAACTGAGAATTTACTTACCCACCTCCTTTCTAAATAAGTTTTATTTTCTATGTTATTTATACATACAATAATAAAATTATTCTCATTAAATTTAATTAATAACAACTAAAATTTATTACTTTATACTATAATAATATTGAAAATATAGTAGTTATTTTATTAATACTTCTTAGAATATTTAAACTTCAATTAAACAAGACATACGAAACTATTTCCTAAAAGTTTCACTTTCTATGTATCAATCAAATAACTTTGAATATTTCTCAAGAAATTATTTTTAAGGAAGCTCAGTTTCATGCGAAAAATTATCTTCTATGGGAACCAAACGAGTCCTTCAGAAAGGAGGTGGCTTGTTATTTTAAATTAACAAAAAAAAAGTTAAAAATGATGAGTGGATGATTATAAAATTAAAAAAAATAAAGGAAAAGGGGATCCACACAAACGAGACGAAAGTATAAATTAGAAACGCATTCTTTCTGTGAGTCTAACTTTGGGAGAAAAATTTATTGTAATAAAGGATAAAGAATAAAGGACTACAAACAAACTCATGCTGACACGCTTAGATTAATATATCATTTATTATTTAATAAAAAAATTATATAAATTTTAAAATAATTTATATCATTTTATTTTACGATAGAAATAAATTTAAAACTGTTGAATTGTTATTTTAAATTGTATATTTAATATAGTCTTGATGATTAAATAACGTATTACAATAATCAATCGAATAAAAGAATATTATTACATTTAATATATTATTTCAGATCATTAGTGGCTTGATAAATATATAAATTTTTAAGAAAATTTTCATCATCAAACCAAAATTATTTAGTTTGGTAATTAAATATTTACTTTACATGATTAAATGGAGCATATAAGTGCAAAGTATTTTTCAAATAAAATATATACAATTATTTAAATGAATAATTGTTTTATTTTAGAACGTGAATATTTTTAAAATTTTTTATTATTTATTTATAATTATTAACTAATGTTTAAATATATATAAATAAATTTTAAAGAAAATTTTTTTTCGTCAAACCAAAACTATTAGCTCAGTAGTTAAAAATTTATTTTATATGATTTAATGGAGCATGAAAGTATGAAATTTTTTTCAAATAAAATATACTCGATTGTTTTAAGTGAATAATAATCTGATTTTAGTAAGTGAATAATTTCTTTGAAAAATTCTTAGTAAAAGTAATATTTTTCTATTATTTATTAATAACCATCACGAATGTTTAATATTTTAAATATGATAAAAATAACTGCAATAAAATTACTACGCACACTTAAATTCATGTGTCATATATGTTTAATAAAGACTAATAGTATCTCTTGTAATAAAAATTTTATACAATTTTAAAATATTTTAAAAATTAAAAACTAACAATTTTATAAACTAAAAAGTGGAATGATTGAAAATAATAATATATTATGAGACCATTTCTAATTTATGATTTTTTGCATGATAAAATATTCGATATTCTCATAAAATTTGCTTTAAATTAAAAAATGGTCAAATTTTTAAGAAAAAAGAGAGATGATGGTAGAGAGGTAAAATTCAAAAAAATTAAAAAATAAAGATGATTATGAATGTGAGGGGAGAGCAATGGTTGAAAAGTAAAATTAAAAGAAAAATAAATTAATAAAAGAGGCTGTATGTTATTTTAATTTAACAAAAAATATTATAAAAATATAAAATATAAAAAATCCATACTTGCAATAATATAAATCAGAAAACAATACTCTCTTTGTAAGTGCAGTTTTGAGAAGAAATTTATTGTAATAAAGGATGTGTAAATTATTTATAGATGTGAACTGAATTGCATTATTTAGTTTCAAACAAGAGTCATATTCGGTGGTCAGCAATTTCTTTTCGAGGAAAACCACAAAAAATATTTTTTTTTTATTTTTTTATAATATTATGATTCTCTCCTAAAAAGTTTATGAAAAAAAAATGTAATTTGATTAAAAGTAGCTATTTTAGTCGTCACTTGATGTCAATTTCTAGTTTGAAAATGCATTTCAACTTTTCAAGTTTTTTTAGGAGTTAATTTCCGTTTTTCTATTTTATTTATTATAATATTATCAAATTTTACTTTTTCAATTAAATTTTATTCATTTTTAATATGATTCAAACAAAAAGAATATATTTGTTAATTAATTAAAATTATTATTTTTAACTTTGATTTCAAACATTAAAATTCATTTATAAATAAAACAATTTCATCGAAATGAAACAAATTTAATTTTAAAAGAAAACTATAAAATTCTAATACCAAACCCCATTGAGGAGATGAGGGTAATATCTTAAAAAATAACAATTTTAAAGAAAAGAAAATGGTTCCAAGCAAAAGGACTTATCTTTAACAGCCTTTGTAAAGCAAACTCCTTTTGCATATGGGAATTGACTCCAGTAAAGACAATCACAGAAATGGCTAAAATACCGAATTACGCATATTTTCTAAACAATTTACCGTTTTACGGCAGTTTGAAAATATTTTACCAAAATACGCAGGGCGCCATTCAAAATGGCGCCCCTAGGGGTTGGAGGCACCATTCAAAATGGCGCCCTCCCCCTTGGAGGCGCCTTTTGAAGTGGTGCCCTCCATGCGGGAGGCGCCTTTTGAAATGGCGCCTTCTATACAATGGCGCCCTCCGTATGGAAGGCGCCATTTCAAAAGGCGCCCCTGGGCGCCGGATTTGAATTTTAAACTGGGAGGCACCATTTCATCAGGCGCCTCCCCCCTATATATTCCCCTCCACTCGCCCCCCTCCCTCAAATCCTCACTCACCATTGCGCAGCCGCCTCCTCACTCAAACCCTCTCACTCAAAAACCATTCTGCAGCTCTGCTTCTCCTTTTTTGTTCGCAAAACTTGTAGCCACAGTTCGTTCATCAATCATCATCCGTTCTTGATTTTATGCATTGCATTCGGAAGCTTTTTTTGCCTTGGAGGAAATCTGATCCCAGTCAACTCTTGTTTGGTTAGTATATTTATAATTTTTATTATTATGTTATATTTTTTTTAAATTAATTATTATGATTTATGATAATGAAGTGATGATTAAGGAGTTAGAAAGAAATATCTGTTATAATTTATAAATTTTATTTGCTTTAATTTTGATAATTTTTATATTTATATTATAATATTTATTTTATGTTAATATTATGATTTATGATGTGAAATGGTGATCTTGGATTTAGAAAAGATTTATACAAATTTATATGATATGTAATAGTTTATATTTTTCACTGGTTAGTATTTTTATATAATTTCTGTATGCATATTATAATTTATATTTCATGTGCTCATATTATGATTTATGATGGGAAATGATGATCTACGATTTAGAAAAAAATTATATAAATATATGTGAGCTTATGATAGTTTGTGATTTTTATATAAATATACGTGATCTGTGATAATTTCTGTTATAATTTATAAATTTTATTTTCTTTAATTTTGATAATTTTTGTATTTATATTATAATATTTATTTTATGTTAATATTATGATTTATGATGTGAAATGGTGATCTAGGATTTAGAAAAGATTTATACAAATTTATATGATATGTAATAGTTTATATTTTTCACTGGTTAGTATTTTTATATAATTTTTGTATGCATATTATAATTTATATTTCATGTTGATTATTATGATTTATGATGGGAAATGATGATCTACGATTTAGAAAAAAATTATATAAATATATGTGAGCTGTGATAGTTTGTGATTTTTATTGGTTAGTATTTGTAGATTTTTTAGGGTTATATTATAATTTGATATTTAATTTGATTATTATGACTTATAATGTGAAGTGATGATCTAGGATTTAGAAAAAATTGAAACTTTAACATATTATATTTGTTAGAAAACTAACATGTTATTGACAATATTTTTTTTACAATCATTAATTATATTTTATAATTTATGACAATATTTTAAGTTTTTGTTAATGATGATTTTTAAATAGTATATTTTAAATTTAAAATACATTAACTGAAAGTTCTCGGAGGGTTTACAGTTCGTACATAATTTGTTCTTCATTTCATGTACCTTGCAGATGATTTTCTTCTTTATTTCTTCAATCATTGTATTAAAAGTTAAAATGGAATATATTGAATCATATTATAATTTAATATAATATCATATTTTTGTTGTGTCAAGTTATTTTTAATGATCAAATATGTTTTTTTTTTAAAAATTCATGTTATGAAAAACGCTGATTGAAATAACTAACTATATATTTTAGTTTTAATGAGATGAGTTAGGAATAAAAATTAATTATTTTTTAAAATTCATTAATATTTTCTTGATATAAAAATTCGAACAATATATTTTAAATTGAATATACATCAATAAAATTTTATATATATTGCTATTTTTATTCCTTTAATATATTATCTTACAAAATATATTTAATTTAGCGTGATCGTTGCATAATTTTATAATTGATACAATAACATCTAATAACTTTTACTTAGAGATTGAAGTTATTAAATTATCTAACAAATTTTTATTTCATGCAGAGGCTTTTTTTTGTTTGCTTCTCCGAATACTTACCGGTTAGTATTTTTAGGAATTTTATGCTTATACTATAATTTTTATATAGTCATAGTGAAAATATTTTTTATATCGGTAGAGAAATTTATTTAGAATATTATGATATTAATAATATAGAATTATTTATTTTATATTGACTGTTATGATTTATGATGTGAAATTATGATTTAAGATGTGAAGTTATGATTTATGAAAATGTCGTAGGACTTTATATGTAATGTGATAGGTTGTGCTATTAAAAGAATAACAAACGAGATAAAGAACGATGTCCTAATATAGATCTTACGACCTAGGTGAAAGCTATATTTAGAGAACTTTATCATGTGAGATCTTAATGTATCATAAGAGAGGTACTAAAAAAGATCCTGGGAAATGTGAATGTAACCAAAAGCCTTAAAAAAGTAGGATATTGTTATTGCAAATTTGGATTTTTTTGCATTTAAATAGTATATATTCTAGATGGAAGAGTAGTAAACGTACCTGAAAAAAATATAGGTATCCTTAGTTTATTTAGGAAGAATTAAGATATATATGGAGGTATTGGCAATAATAATGTGTACATAATTTTGGTTGTTATTTGGTAGTAGGTGTGAACGGAGAAAAAAAGTCGTAAAAATAAGAATGATAGTGTATTTGATTGACTAACTAATTTAATTAGTATAATTTGTGCAAAATCACTAAGAAAAATGGTAATTGAAAGAGATAAACAAAACCATAGGTAAAATTCAAATTTTATATCAGTTTTGGAAAAGAAATAACCTTAGATTGGTCGAAAAAATAACCCTATTATTACGTAGAATTAACAGAATACCTTGCAAAATAGTAATATATCGCGTTCATTTTTAATTATAGTATTAAATGCTAGTATACTCATTTATGAGAATAAAATTTGTATATGAGACTACTTCTCCATGTGGGGGTGCAGCGAGTATTGTGCAGCTAAAAGTAAGAAGATGAAGAAAAGTTTAATTGCGTTTATATATTCAAATGGTACAATTGTTGAGGGATCAGTGGGGATAACGTATGATGGACCTCCCCCAAAGGCATTAAGATTAAGAGGATGCAACACTATGGATGTTTTGCGGGAGAGAATTCATGCCCAACTGAAGCTTCACGAAGATCAAGCTGTGGGGAAGATTGTTTACAGGTTTCCACAGCATCAAATAGAGGCTCAGTACATGGCATATGAATTGGACGACGATGAAGACTTGGCATGTGCGATAGCAAGCTATGAACAACATCCGACGATGACAACCATGGAATTGTACGTGGACGTGATCACGTCCGAATTGCGCGCTGCCAACCTTGGTTTTGATGAAAGAGTTCCAAGAACTGCACCACCCGTGGATCCAGCGGCTTATGTTAACACTAGTTGTTCGATGGTGCGGGAAGGCCCTCCTTACACAGGTGGATTTGAGTTCCACATTTCTGATGGTCATACTCCTACGTTGGACTCATCTGTTGCAGGTGTTTTCCCGGTAAATGCACCACAAACCTTGGTAGGTTCATCAAGTGCCTTGCCGGTCGTACAAGAAGAATCTATCGATCCCGTATTAATGGATGCCCACCTAGAGTCTGGTTTTGAAGACGATGAGGTGTCCTGCAGTAGCGGTGACGATCGCGACACAGATGGCGAAGAACGGGCGACTACACATGCAGACAGTGTACCAACGCACTGTGTGAGGAGTGGTAATGCTGCACAAACATCATATGGTGTCCCCCAAGCTGCTGTCTTCTCTGACATTGATTGGGATGCGATACGGAATCCAAATGAATTTTTGAAAATAATGAAACCAAGCTATGATTACGACATAGAGGACTTACAGGTTAGGCAAGAGTTCGATTGCAAGGAGGCTTTAATTGCTGCAACCAAGCATTACCACATCAGAAGCCACCACAGTTATTACGTGGAGGAGTCGGATACCAGAAGATTAAGCGTGAAGTGTGATAAATTTGGGGACCAATGCAATTTCCACCTCAGAGCGGCGAAACTGAACAATTGTAACACTTGGACCATAACTAGATTTTCAGGGCCCCACACATGTGTCAATACTAGTTTGACACAGGACCACAAGTCTCTGGATTCCGAGTATATCAGTTCCCTGATCCTGGAGATGATTAAAATGAAGCAAGATGTTCCAATCTCGCTTATACAAGAGAGGGTGGAAGGCATGTACGGGTACAAGATTTTGTACAGGAAAGCATGGAAGGCGAAATAAAAGGCAATTATCAAGGTGCACGGTGATTGGGATAAATCATATGAAGTGCTCCCCAAATGGTTGGACATTTTAGGCTACTGTGACTAGGTGCTGTTCAAGTTGGAGTCCTAAGAATTTGTCACAGCTGATAATCATGTCGATCTGCAGAAACATGTTTTCAACCGAGTTTTCTGAGCTTTCAAGCCATGCATTGCTGCATTTCCTTACTGCAAGCAATTCATACAAGTTGATGGCACGCATCTGAATGGAAAGTTCAGGGGCATGCTACTGATTGCTGCGACCCAGGACGGTAACAAATGCCCCGTTCCTCTTGCCTTTGCCATTGTTGACAGGGAGAACTATGAAAACTGGAGTTGGTTTTTGGCATTACTGCGGGTAAATGTCACGAACAAGCAAGGAATATGCTTGATATCAGATCGGCACCGAGCTATAAAAGATGCTGTAGCCACCGAAGGCTTGGGATGGCAGCCTCCTTATGCTTATCACCGGTATTGTATCAGACACATTATCAGCAACATTCGCAAGAAGTGCAGGGATGATAATGTGAGGAAAGCTGTCCTTAAGATTGGTATGTGTTGTAGCATAATTTCTTTGCTGAACCTTTCATTTATAAATTTGTGCACCTGGTAGTTCATTTTAGTTAACCTATTTGTCTCCTTCTATTCAGCATACGAGCCCAGTTAGGGAAAGGCCATGGAAAGATTGGACAATCTTAGCAAAGTCAATGAGCAGATCCATAAGAAGTTGACCGCTATTCCGAACGAGAAGTGGATGCTTGCTTATGACGAAGGCAGAAGATATGGTCATATGACGACTAACATTGTAAAGTGCATCAATGGCCTCTTCAAAGGACTAAGGAAGTTGCCAATCACAGGCCTTGTCCAACAAACATACTATAGATGTGTCAAGTACTTTGTGGAAAGGGCAAAAGAAGCGCACGCTGACCTACAACAAGGTCACAGATACGCAAGCAGATTCAGACAGGTGCTTGCGACTATCCAGTCACGTGCTTCTTCTTACCACGTTCGTGCTTACAATAGAAAAGGGACTAGGTTTGAGGTGGTGGAGGGCCCTGATATGGCCAAGGGGTCATGTGGAAAGGTCATCTAGGTGTTATTAGACAAAGGGCAATGTGAATGTGGACAATTCTAAGCATATAGGTATCCCTGCGCTCATATTATTGCTGCTTGTGCCTCAATCAACATATCGTGGGAACCATATGTCGATGCTGTATACAGGCTTGACACGCTACTCAATTGCTACAAATTTGAGTGGTGGCCTATTAGGGATTGGTCGCAATGGAATAACCTACCACCATTCCCTGTCCTAGTTCCAAACTATGGAAGATTACGTACAAGGGGACGACCAAAGTCGACCCGAATCAGAAATGAGATGGATTGGCCTCAAGAGAGCGGTGTAAAGCAAAAATGCAGTCATTGTAAGATGGAAGGACATAATCGTAGGCGTTGCCCACTGCTCCATGAGGATGAAGGCCCTTCTACACCTTAATTTTTACTATTTACTTTCGCGTTTATGCTTCAAAGTATGTTAACTAATATCATAAGTGTAACAGTCGCACACTGTATTTTATTTTCTACGGTTGTAAATTTGCACATCATTATGTATATATAGGTTACCCCATTACTAGTAATGTGAAATTTGTTATTATTTGACATTTTATGATATTATTTATATATATTGCACCTAAAATTTAAGACATTTTATGATATTATTTATGATATTAGTTATACCTTAAGGCTGTATTTAAATTGGACAACATCTTTAAGTTAATGTGTGTTTAAATTTCATTCTGATGCAATGCTTGTCGTGGCAGATGGCATCCACATCCCGATGCGTTGATCCTGGACCACGGGATCCTTCGCTACTGACCGCTCAGGCCTCACACATATCCCAGTCGATTTGGGCAGGCCATGTATGGAAATAGCTATACCTTACTTAATCCGAGTATTAACTATTTCTGAATTGTCAGACGTGATAGTTGGTGTTATTTTTTCTTTTGCAGCCTGACCGTGTGCTTAGGATTCGACGAGCTCATCACTACCATCACCAGCAGCCGCCGGAGTTGATTGTCCCCTTTCTACGAGAGGCAGGCTTTTACAGCTTGGCGATGTGTGAGTTTGTGCCGATCGACCATCAGTTGATCAGTGCTCTTGTGGAGAGGTGGAGGCCGGAGACACACACCTTTCACATGCCGCAGGGAGAGACGACTATTACCCTACAGGATGTTGCTTTTCAGCTCGGCCTACCCATTGATGGTCGAGTAGTGACGGGGCCCACTGTGTGGGGATAGGGAGGCCTGATAGAGGAGTACTTGGGACTCCAGTTACCGGTGGATGAGAATGTCATCCGAAGGGGGCGACTGAGGATGAGTTGGTTGGAGAGGCATTTCACTCATCTTTTAGATGATGCGGATGAGGTGACAGTGTAGAGATTCGCCCGAGCTTACATTTTACGACTCATTGGTGGGACGTTATTTCCAGACCATTCCGACACATATGTCCACCTCATGCACTTACCCTTGATCGGACACTTACATGAGGCTGGGACGTACAGTTGGGGGTCTGCTTGCCTGGCCTACCTGTACAGAGAGCTCTGTAAGGCCACTGCTCCGGATTACAGAGAGATAGGAGGTTGTTGCCTGCTACTGCAGCTCTGGGCTTGGGATAGATTTCCCACTATCGCCCCCGCGATAGCTATTTCAGACATACCAGAAGGCGATGCAGGGATTGGCCCCTTAGCGCGCAGGTTAGAAAATATTTCAACTTTCACTTATAATTAAGTTTGCTACGCAGTTGCCTAACTTTGTTATTGAACCTGGCAGGTGGCACTATCAGAAGACGTTCCAGGATAATCCGGCACACAGCTTACCCCATTACAGATACGTGCTGGACCATCTTCGACTTGACCAGGTACGTAGGGGGTAATGGAATACTTTATTTCAGGGCTTTGTCCAATCCACAATCGTATTTAAATCACAACCTACATTTGTAACTTCATATCGACTGGATCTCGTACACTGAGGAGGTCACCGCATCACTGCCTCAGTACTGCTTTGACGGGAGCGACATGTGGACAGCAGTGGTGCCGCTCATTCACTTCCAGATTGTCGAGTGGCACCAGCTTGATAGGGTTTTACGGTAGTTTGGACTACGCCAAGCTATTCCAGAGCCACCGAAGCAGGTGGCGGAGGTCCACTGCCTTCACTTGTCCGGTCGGCATGACGAGGAGTGGCACATCCGCCATCAGCCGTATATTGCACTTTGGGATATTCGGCGAGACTTGTGCGTTACCGTCGAGCTGACGACACGCTTAGTTCTGGGACCACGCTCCGATTACATGACATGTTACAGACAGGTTACCAGGCGATGTATTACACCTGTCGGGGGAGCGCTAGACCTTGTGGTAATATTGCGTGCTAGTTTTTTGTATCTGATTTTCTTTAAATGCATTAGTATTATAACTAACTTTAAAGTCAAAAATTTGCGCAGGTAGATGAGGTTTCCTCACTATAGGACTTCACTACCCCTGAGGGGCAAGCTATGTTCACCTTCGATGCGCTTAGGTCAGTGACGGAGTCCATCCTTCATGCGATTCAGCAGGTTGATCATGTCATTATTGACTCACATGCGGAGCCAGCTCCCCAGGCCCATTACATCCCAGACCCTGCGAAAGGTGACCATGATCAACCTCGCTCTCGCCGACGACGTCGCACTGCTCCGCGGCATACGTCGCAGGCTGATGTTCCATTCGCTTCGACAGCGCAGCAGATTCCACCTTCGACTGCCCAGGAGACCATGACGATGATGCCTGATGTTACTGCCCCATCTCATGTGTACCCTACTACACCTGGTGATCCTTTATCCTCCACCATGTTCCCGGCCGCACTATATGGGCCATCGTCTTCCCATATGTACCAGCTCCCTCCTGGTGTTCCATCCTCATTCCAGGCATTTCCACACATACCAGGAGTTTCATCTGCATTATATGCCTTTCCTTCTAGTGATGCTGGTCCATCGTAGCCATATCGTCCTGTATTTGATTGGCATACTCAGGATCAAGGATTAGCACATGGTGGCATGATGACAGATGACTCAGAGCTTGTAGATAGAGGTAGAGGTGGAGGCAGAGCGGGAGTCAGGGGTAAAGGCAGAGCGGGAGCTGGAGGTAGAGCAGACACAGACACCGGGGATGTGACTCCCGAGCCTGCGCAGAGGGTTAGTAGATACGATCGCCACATTACCGATCCTGGATGTGGGACTGGACATCACTTGCATAGACATTAGCTTTCTTTTCTATGTTTTTTTGTATATTTGTGTACATTTATCTTACTACTTTATTGCCAGACATCAACAGTTAGGATGATTTTACTACTTTATTGCCAGACATCAACATTTAGGATGATTTTACTACTTTATTGCTAAACATCGACATTTAGGATGATTCTAATTACTACGACTTTTTTAATTGCTGGCGCAGGAACAATTATTGGGATAATAATAAATCACGAAGATCATTGCAATATTTAATTTTTTTTAAAAAATGATGATAAGGACATCTTCCACATATAATAACTAATATTATTAATTATCATACTTTCACAACTGTTATAAATATATACTCGGTTAAAATGCTAAAATACGTTTACTTCATAAACTATTTTTCGTTTCTACCGCAGTTTCAAAACTATTTATCAAAATACGCAGGGCGCTAGACTGTTTGGCGTCATCGGCTGCGCTGAAGGCGCCTTCTAACATGGCGCCTTCGCTGTAGCGAATTTCACTAGGGAGGCGCCATTTCACCTGGCGCCTACCCAGCAAACTTAGGTTTAGAACTTATGGGGCTGGGAGGCGCTAAGTGAAATGGCGCCTCCACAGTCCCACTTTATAAATTAATTAAGTTTTATAAATTTATATATTTATTTATATAATTTTAATTTTATTATAATTATATCTTAATTTTTACGACTAATATAGATAAATAATATCATAAAATATAATTAATTAAATTTTAAAAATTATAATTTCATTATAAATAATAATAAAATAAAAATTATATAAATAAATATATAAATTTATAAAACTTAGTTA
The DNA here is from genome assembly GCA_020226215.1 of Sindora glabra. NCBI lineage: Eukaryota > Viridiplantae > Streptophyta > Magnoliopsida > Fabales > Fabaceae > Sindora > Sindora glabra. The sequence continues at coordinate 29,112,488 of CM035227.1, read as the reverse complement.
ATTTATAAAATGGGGCTGTGGAGGCGCCATGTCACTTAGCGCCTCCCAGCCCCATAAGTTATAAACTTAAGTTTGTTGGGTAGGCGCTAGGTGAAATGGCACCTCCCAGCCCGCATAGTGAAATTCGCTGCAGCGAACGCACCATGTTGAAAGGGGCCTTCAACGGCGCCCTCCGTAATTTAGTAAATAGTTTTGAAACTGCGGTAAAGCGAAAAATAGTTTATGAAATAAACGTATTTTAGTATTTTAACCGAGTATTTTCTTTTTTTATTTACCGTGTGAAAGTAAATAAATAATATTAACTATCATACTTTCACAAAAATTCATGTCTCTAGGGTGCACAGTCAACACAGTCACCGGCTAATTAATTTAGAAATGAGGAGCGAGGGTGTCATAGGCCAAAGGTGTCATATCGCCTGTCGTTCCTTCCCTTCAGCGCGAACGATGCCATTTCGTCTAGCATACCTCTACACGTCATTTGGCGTCTCTCCATCGCTGTTCGTATCTTCTGTGCTTATTTCGATAAAATGTTTCGAAGGAACGACGAAACGAATAATAGTTTCTTAAAAAATAATTAATCGGTACTTTTCCCTCTCATTGCTAAAATATTTTATCATTCTGATGAAATAAAAAATAACTAATTCATATTACAATTTCGATTTCATTACAAAATGAAAAGATTATTGAAACAAAATAATCACATTTTTAAAAATTTTCAGTTATCTTCAACCTCATCAGTTTGCATTTACTCTGTCACAAAATAAAAAAAAATTATTCAGATAAATACAAAGTGACAAGCATATTATTGGAATAAATATAAAATAAGAAAAATATATTTATTACATTATATTTCTTTTCATTTTTAGCAATCTTCAACTTCGTATATAAAGAATATTATTGAATAATTCAATAAATTTACTTATGTGTAATAACATATTAAATAATTACTTATAATAATATAATTCCAAGCGTTAGAAGTTTATAATTTCAAAAATTGATAAAAATTAAGTGTCATTACATAAAATTTTGAGAGACATTAATATAAATTATGTAATTATTCTTTATTGATCCTATATTTTTTAAATAATATTTAATTATTTACTAAATATTTATTATTTTTATTCATTATATTATTATCATTAACTACTTTCTTATTTAATTCCTATAATAAATTTATGTATTAGATATCAAAGTGGAGTTAACATATTTTTATATGACATCAAATATAATTATAAAATAAGTAATTTATTTTCAAAAATTTATTTTCAGTTACAATCATATATTATTTATTTTTATAATTTTTATTTTCAAATAATATCAAAATTAATTAATTTTAAAAGGAAAAAAATGAAAAAAATAGACCGAGGGCGCTACCTTGAATGACGTCCTCGGAGGTCCACAAAGGCGCCATCCTAGATGGCGCCTCCGCCCATGAGGCGCCAATCCAAATGGCGCCTCCCGCCGGCGTGCGTAATTTGGTAATATATTTTGAAAACACGGTAAAACGAAAATAAGTTTCGTAAAAAATATTAATTTGGTATTTTAGCCCACAGAAATCTACTCTTGGTTGAGTAGTTGGGTCGTCTCTATTTCAAACTTATCAATCGATAAGTTCATGTTATATCCCATAATGTTTCAATTAATGAAGATATAGTTGTGTTTGCTAAGTGGATTCCTTTGTGAAAATTATATATGGAGTTTGAATCAGACATAATATGTAAAGTGTAACACTTTGCTATTTTTAAGAAAATAAATGTTTGACTTTTATTATTTTACATGCTTCAAATTAGATTTAAAAATATATATATGATAGGTTAAAACAAGCTTTAAAAAAGTTGCTTTTAATAATATCAACAACAATGTAAATTATGTTTATTGATAATATTTACATATTAGGCAAAACATGAACTGAATAAAGAAGCATCTCAAAAAACTGCAGTAAAAATGAAATTATTTTAAAGTAAGCATCACAATATTATGTAGTAAAAAATTTACCTCATAAGATTACATAGTAAAAAATTCTACCTGAATTTTGATTTATTTCTCTCAAAGCATGTGCATAAGTATTGAGCTCATCTCTAGCAAGTTGTAATTGTGAGGTGCAGCTATACTACTAAACTAAAAGTCATCTATGAAAGAAGGGTGCATGTGTTTGTCTTATTGTAATCCTTATAAGTAAGAAATGGTGAACTCATATTCCTTATCTTTGAATGTGAGGCGGGGTTATAAGAAAATTTATGGATTGGGATTTTAGTCACCAAGTTAGTGAAATACCATACATAATAGCCAAAAGGGTAAATTTCAAATTAAGAAGTCAAAATGTAAAACTTCATAATGGGAACTAGAAAGGATGAAGGAGATTTCTAACCTTTTAATTATATGGAACCTATATACAACACAAACCACATTTTACATCCTCCTTTGAGCTACTTATATGATTAAATTAATATTTACCAATAATATTAAATAAAAGAAATGATCAAATAAATATTAAAGGAGTATAGAATTGAATTTTGGTATCTAAAAAAAGATGTTAAATTATTAATGATTAGGGACTACTAAAAAGCTTACCATTGGACAAAAATGTCATTGATTATATGGTGTCAACAACAACATTTCTCTAAATTTCATACAAAATATTTGGACACTGTTCCTTATTTCACACTAATGATTTTACTTAAATTGTATAGTAACACTTCCCATTCAAATAAGAGAGTTTAATTGTTTCAATGCATACATAGTGGCTTTAGTTGTTAAAAAGTATTATGATTACAAGTATAACAAAAGAAGAAGTATCAAATGGCATTAAAACTTCTAATACTATATAATAGCAAAAGTATCAATTTACAGCTTTTTTATAAACTTAATTTTGTTTTACCATAATTTCGAAACTTATTACCAAAATATGCACGGAGGGCCAAGGCGCCAGACTGAAAGGCGACCTCGGGGAGGAGGTGCCAGTCCGAATGGCGCCTTCGGCATGCTTTGAGGGCGCCAAATTGAATGGCGCCCTTAGTCTGTCATTCCAAAATCAAAAATTTAAAAATAAATTAAATTTAATTATGACTATTGAGTAAAATTAAATATAATATTTAGATTTATTATTAAAAATAAAATAATTGTAGAAATTGTTAATTTGTTAAAAATGGCTAAAGTTTCAATTTTTCGCTATTTGTTAAACAAAATTTCATTTTACCGTTTTTGTGAAATATTTTACCACAATACGCACAAAAGGGGAGAGACCGTTTTTGTGAAATATTTTACCATAATACGCAAGGGAAGAGGCGCTAAATCGGATGGCGCCTTTGGTACTACATAGTGGCGCCATTTTGAACGGTGCTACTGGAGTGAAGGCACCATATGCTTTGGCGCCTTCGGCCATGAGGAAAAATAGATTCTGGTAAACCTTAAATGTTTTATGGTATTTGGAATTAAACAAAGGAAGACCAGTTATGATTCTTTGAAACACAATTTTTCCTAAAAAAACTCTCTCTACATATATATAATTTATTATTGTTACGAGTTCAGATGAAAATTATGTACATGTCTTATGAATATAAAATGAAGATCAAAGTTTTTTTATCAAAATTGATGGGACTTCACTTCTAAATGTGTTTGCTCAATTTCTATTTATTAATTTCAGGTATTTGAGATGGTTTGAAGTTGCTGGTAAAGTAATATGTACTTTCTTGATTGGTATGTAATTTAAAATATGAATTTTAGTGCAACCAGAATAACCCAGAAAGAATTTAATGAAAATTCAATGGTTTGTGTTGAACTCCCAAAAATTGCATGAAAACTATCTGATCTCAAATTTTCATAACTATTTCTAGAGAGCATACAAACTATCTTGCATAAATTATAATGTGATTTCTTTTTTTCAAATAATAGAAATGTTTCAATATAAATCAGTAATCGCTTTTATATGCTCAGATCACTACCAAGATAATTTAAGCTGGTCACGATTCAAGAAACCAGAGTATATTGTAAAAACGTTAAGTGTAAGTTACCTAACTTTCATGTTAAACTTATGCAAAAGCTCAAATTTTATCAAGAGCATACCATAGAAGAACCCTTTCATATTTGGCACCACTATTATGTGATTTTTCAAATAGATTGAAATTTTATTGTAAGTTTTTTGTTACAAACACAAGCATTGGCATGTTCTCCCGCTAAAGGAAAAGCCATAAAATGTTGCATCTAACTTACTACTGCTTAACAAACATTTTTATAGCCTTTATTTCATGCTATCAATATCTTAGATGACAATACATTTTTTAGTGGCTGCTAAAGGAGCCATTTTGAATAGCGCAATAAGGGCATCAATATTTGATGCCAGAGGTGCCATTTGCTCTGGTACCTCTCCGCTTCCATGCGTTTTTTAGTAAAATATTTTGCTAAAATCATAAAAAAAAAAATTATTTAGCAAACAGCGGTAAATTGATCTCCATCCTTGTCATGTTCCATTATTTTGTTTCCATTTAAGTTCTTAAACGTCAATTTTGTTGTTGTGATCATAAATATTAAATAATTGAAAATTGGCCTTTTAACCTAACCATCCACTATTCCAAAATAAATATCAAATGATCAATGGTTGTACTAATTATTTTAAATTCATTGGGCTCATGCTGCAAATTTTTTTCTTTATTCTTATTCAGAAACTGATTGACCTTTTTAGATGTTGTTACTGTGCAAAAGTCATTCTAAATTCATATAGTCGTTCTTGATTAAAAAATCTCATATGAGGCATTTAATAAATTTTAAAGAATTACTTGGAAAATATTATTATTTAGATTATAACTCAACTTTACAATATAAAATCAAATGTATGATCAAATGAAGCTAATTAGATATTTGTGCTAACGCTAGAAGTAGTTATGTTTTTTTCGCATGATTAATGTGACTATGATGAAATATGGTTTAGGATCAGTATATTTCTCATCCTAAAATATTAGTTGATGATAAGGAACTGCAACATTGAATTGCACCCTTTTTAGGTATAAGCGAATGAGATGAACGATATGATGTAATATATTAGAACTAGAATGAGAATGTAAATAAGATAAATTACTCATTTTATAATTATATTTGATATCATAAAAAAGTATTTTATTCCACTTTAATATTTAATAAATTAATATATTATAGAAATCAAATAAAAAAGTAGTTAATGATAATAATATATTTAATAAAAATAATGAATATTTATTAAATAATTTAATATTATTAAAATAAAAGATAAGATTAATAAAGAATAATTACATAATTTATATTAATTTCTCTCAAAATTTGATCCAATGACACTTAATATTTATCCATTTTCAGAATTATACACTTTCACCATTACGATTTAATTATATTACCTCCTCTAGTATCATCCCTTGTATGGACAGATGATTAGTTTCATAAATTTTTATGTGCAAATATTACAACATGTAGAAAATATTTTTATTCTTCAAATGAAAAGCATAATTGCATATAAAATTATATGAAAATATTTTCCCACTTATAAGCTACAAAGATAGAGCAAGAACTATAATTTAAAAGTTTAATATCATTATATTTCATAATTATAGAAACATTTTAAGACTGGGTGTGTATTCTTAGAAAAAAATAAGAAGTATCAAGTGTAATCAAGTGTAAAACTTGTCTTTAGTTTTATCAATAGATAAAAAATTAATGTTAGTTTTTCCAATTTTTAATATCTTGAAGACTGAAAAATAAAAATTTTAATTTATGGATCCTGAAAAAATAATAAATGAATATCAAAGTTTACAATTATCTTTTGTTTATTAAGTGAATCTAAAGATAATGTGTTATAACTTGAATATTTAAGAATTCTTCACCGCATTTATTATAAAATAAAACTTTCATATTTCAATAGAATAGTTTTTTTTAGGAAAATTGATACTTCTATTTTGTAACACTTACCAAAAATTTTTTTTATTTATTTCTTTTATCTTATTTATTCCATTTCATTATACTAGACATACATCTTTGTTATTATTATATCATTTTTATAATATTTTTGTAAAAGAAAAATTTTACAAATGATATTAAGTGTTATTATAGGGTTAGGATAAAAATATAGGTAATTATTTAATACTTTATTACACATAAACAAAGTTAATAAATTATTCAATAATATTCTTTATTTACGAAGTTGAAGATGGTTGAAAATTAAAAGAAATGTAACGAAATAAATATATTTTCTTTTATTTTGTATTTATGTCAACAATATTCTTTTTACTTTGTATTTATTTCAATAATATTATTTTTATTTTTTTAACAAAATAAATACGAAATAACGAAGTTGAAGATGGTTGAAAATAAAAAGAAATATCGTTATTTCATTACAAAATTCTTTTCATTTTGTAATGAAATAAAAATTATAACATAAATTAATTCCTTTTTATTTCATTACAATGTTAAAAATATTTTGTAACAAGTTATGGAACATGAATTAATTCTTATCATTAGAAAAAATAAACATAAATTGTTGAAAAAATTTGTAATTAATTTATGTTAGTTAATAATTTAAAATAATCAAAGTTATAAAAATAAATACAAAAAGAGCGAATAAAATTCTAGGTAAAAAGATGTTATTGAAAAAAAATTGCATATATTTGATGCGTTATATTAGAATCCAATTGATTGTGTAACATAGTTGTTAAAATTTGGTAATTAAAATTGATGTAAGTACCTACGCAAAAAGATAAATATGTTGCAATAATCAAAATCATCCTAAATTTTGATGTTTGGCAATAAAGTTATAAGATAGATGTGCATAAGTATACAATAAATATAAAAAAGAAAGCTAATGTCTACGTAAATGATGTCCAGTCCTACATCTAGGATCGGTAATGTAGTGGTCATATCTGCTAACCTTCTGTACAGGTTCGCGAGTCACATCTCCGATGTCTGTGGCTCCTCCAGCTCCAGCTCCAGCTCTGCCTCTGTCTCTGACTCTCGCTCTACCTTTATTTACAAGTAATGAGTCATCTGTAATCATGCCACCGAGTGTTGTCCCCTGATCCTGAGTATGTAAATCAAATGCAGGACGATATGACTATGATGGACCAGCATCACTAGAAGGAAAGACATGGAATGAAGATGAAACTCCTGATATATGTGGAAATGCTTGAAATAAGGATGGAACACTAGAAGTAAACTGGTACATTTGGGATGATGAGGTAACATATAGTGCAACCGGGAACATGGTGGAGGATGAAGAAGCAACTGGTGCAGTAGGGTACATATGAGATGAGGCGGTTATATCTGGCATCATCATTTATGGTGTCCTGAGCAGACGATGATGGAGTTTGGTGAACTGCTGAAGTGGATGGAACATCAGCTTGCGACGTAGGTCGTGGACTAGTGCGACGACGTTGACGAGTACAAGGTTGATCATGGTCACCCTCTGTAGGATCAGGGATATGATGGGCATCAGGAGCTGGCTCCACGTGTGTGCCAATAATCACATGATTAACCTTGTGAATAGCATGAAGGATGGAGTCCATCGCTGATCTAAGAGCATCGAAGGTGAACCTATACTGCCCTCTAGTGTAGTAAAATCGTGCAGTGTGGACACCTCATCAGTTTATACAAATTTTTGACATTAAAGTTAGTTACAATAGTAATGTACAGGAAGATAATCAGACACAAATAACTAGCATGCAGTAATATCACAAGGTCTAGTGCTCCCCCAACTGGTGTAATAAATCGCCTAGTAACCCGTTTATACCATGCCATATACTCGGATCGTGGGCCTATGACTATTAGTGTGGTCGGCTCGCCGATAGCACACAAGTTTCGCCGGATATTCCATCGTGCAATGTACAACTGATGTCGGATGTGCCACTCCTTATTATGCCGACCGAATAAGTAAAGGTAATGGACCTCCGTCACTTGCTTTGGTGGCTTAGGAATAGGATGGCGAAGGCCAAACTACAGCAAAACCCTATCTGGTTGGTGCCACTCGATAATTTGAAAGTGTATGAGTGGCACCACTGCTGTGCAAATGTCACTATCGTTAAAATAGTACTGAGGAAGTGATGCGGTGACCACCCCAGTGTACGGGATCCAAGTGATTTGAAATTATACATTTATGTTGTCATTTAAATGTAGCAAAAAAATGGATAATGGAATGAAATAAAAATATACATTATCCCCTTTATACCTGATCGAGCCGAAGACGGTCCAGCACGTATCTATAATAAGGTAGGCTGTGTGCCAAACTATCCTGAAACGTTTTTTGATAGTGCCACCTATCAAGTATAATAATTAAGTTAAACAACTTAGAAGTCAACTTAATTACAGGTGTAAATTGAAAATTTTTCTAACCTGCGGGCTAAGGAGTCAATTCCTGCATCCCCTTCTAGTATATCTGAAACAGTAATCGTGGGGGCAATAGTGGGAAATCTATCCCATGCCCATAGCTGCAGTAGTAGGCAACACCTTCCTATTTCCCTATAATCTGGAACAGTGGCCTTACAAAACTCTTTGTACAGATAGGCTAAGCAGGTAGATCCCCAACTATACATCCCAGCCTTCTGGAAGTCTCCGAGCAAAGGTAAGTGCATGAGGTGGACATACGTGTCAGAGTGGTCGGGAAATAACGTCCTATCAATGAGACGCAAAATGTAGTCATTGGTGAATCTCTGCACTGTCACATCATCCGCATCATCTGGAAGATGAGTGAAATGCCTCTCCAACCAACTCATCCTCAATTGCCCCCTCTAATGACATTTTCGCCCACCGGTAACTGTAATCCTAGATATTCCTTTATCAGGCCTCCCCATCCCCACACAATGGGCCTCGTCACTGCTCGACTGTCAATAGGTAGGCCGAGTTGGAAAGCAATATCTTGCAGTGTAATAGTGATCTCCTCTTGCGGCATGTGAAAAGTATGTGTTTCTAACCTCCACCGCTCTACAAAGGCACTAATCAACTGATGGTCTATTGGAACAAACTCGCATATCGCCAGGCCATAGAAACCTATCTGTCGTAATAAGGGGACAATCAACATCGGTGGCTGCTAATGATGGTAGTGATGAACCCGTCAAATCCTTAGCACACGGTCAGCTTGGAAAAAAATTTTAACATTGCTGACTATATGGAAAAGTATAACCAAACTTAAGATTTAACTATTTCCATACATGACTTGCCCAAATCGACTGGGAAATGTGTGAGTCCTGAGCTATCAGAAGTGAAGGATCCCGTAGTCCAGGATCGACACATCAGGATGTGGATGTCATCTACTATTAATTAAATTGCATTAGGCTAGAATATAAACACACACTAATATAGCATACATTTGCAATTTATCTACAAAGATCCACATAGGAATTAATAGCAAAACAAGATTGAAGTAAATTGTTAACATTACGAGTCATGGGGTCACATATATATCTATGATGGTATACAATTTTACAACAATGATACAAATCACATCATCCGAGCATTACACTTATGACATTAGTTAACATACTTCCTAACACATTAGCAAAAGTAAAAATCAAGATTAACGTGAAGAAGGGCCTTCATCTCCATGAAGAAGTGGCCAGCGCCTATGATTATGACCTTCCATTTTACAAAGAACGCATTTTTGCTTGACACCACTCTCTTGAGGCCAATCCATCTCATTCCTGATCCATGTCGACTTCGGTCTTCCTTTTTCACGCAATCTTCTAGAATTTGGAATCAAGATAGGAAATGGTGGTAAGTTATTTCATTACGATCACTCCCTGATTGACCACCACTCAGATTTGTAGCAATTAAATAGGGTGTCAAGTCTGTATATAGGATCGACATATGGTTCCTACGATATGTTGATTAGGTACAAGCAGCAATAATATGAGCACAAGGATACCTATATGCTTAGAATTGTCTATATTTACATTGGCTTTTATCTAATAGCACTTAGACAACCTTTCCACATGATCCTCTGGTTAGATCAGGGCCCTCCACCACTTTAAACCTAGTTCCTTATCTATTATACGCACGAACGTGGTAAGAAGAAGCACATGCCTGGATAGTCGCAAGTTCCTATCTGAATCTACTTGCATATCTATGACCTTATTATAGTTCAGCATAAGCTTTTTTTGCCCTTTTCACAAAGTACTTAACACATCTATAAAATGTTTGTTGAACAAAGCCTATGATTGGTAACTTCCTTAATCCTTTAAAGAGGCCATTAATGCACTTTACTATATTAGTCATCATATAACTATATCTTCTTCCTTCATCATAAACAAGTGTCCACTTCTCTATCGGAATAGCAGTTAACTTCTTGTGGATCTCCTTATTGACTTTGCTTAAATTGTCCAATCTCTCTATGACCTTTTTTCGATTTGGCTCATAGGCTGAACACAAGGAAACAAATAGTTTAGCTAGGTTGAATTACCAGACAGAAAAATTTACAAATCCAATGTTCAACAGAAAAGTTGTGATCTGAGACGTACCAATCTTAAGAACAGATTTCTTGACATTGTCATCCCTGCATTTCTTGTGAACGTTGCTAGCAATATGTCTGATACAGTACCGATGAAAAGTATGAGGAGGCTGCCATCCTAGACCTTCTTCGCCTACAGCATCTTTTATAACTTGGTGCCGATCTAATATCAAGCATATTCCTTGCTGGTTTGTAACATTTATCCGTAATAATGCTAAAAACTAACTCCAATTTTCAAAGTTCTCCTTTTCAACAATAGCGGAGGTAAGAGGTATGGGACATTTGTTCCCATCCTGTGTCACAGCAATTAATAGCACACCTCTGTACTTGTCATACAGAAACGTTCCATTAACTTAAATAAATTGCTTGCAGTAGGGAAATGCGGCAATACATGGCTTGAAAGCCTAGAAAACTCGGTGGAAAATATGTTTTTGTGGATCAACATGGTTGTTGACTATGATGAATTCTTCAAACTCCAACTTGAACAAAACTTAGTCACAATAACCTAAAATGTCCAACCATTTGGGGAGCACTTCATATGATTTATCCCAATCTCCATACACCTTGATAATTGCCTTTTGTTTTTCCTTCCATGCTTTTCTTTATGAAATCTTATACCCATACATGCTTTACACCTTCTCTTGTATAAGCGAGATTGGGACATCTTACTTCACTTTAATCATCTCTAGTATCAAGGAACTGATATACTCGGAGTCAAGGGACTTGTGATCTTGTGTTAAACTGGCATTAACACATATGTGAGGCCTTGAAAATCTAGTTATTGTCCAAGTGCTAGAATTCTTCAGATTCATCGCTCTGAGACGGAATTTGCATTCATCCCCATAATTATCACACTTGACACTCAATCTTCTAGTATCAGATTTCTCCACGTAATAACTACGATGCCTTTTGATGTGGTAATGCTTGGTTGCAGCAATCAATGCCTCCTTGCAATCAAACTCTTATCCAATATGTAAGTCCTCCATGATATAGTCATCGCTCGGTTTCATCATTTCTGAAAGTTCATTAGCATTCCTTACGGCATCCCAATCAATGTAAGAGAAAATAGCAGCTTGAAGGACACCGCATGATGTTTATAGACCATTATCACTCCTCATACATTGAGCTGCAACATTGTCATCATGTGTAGTTGCATGTTGTTCATCATTAGTGTCACAATCATCACCGCTATTGTAAGACACCTTATCATCTTCAAAACCGGACTCAAGATGGTCATCCATGATTATAAGATCAGAGGATTCTTCCTCTATGACCGGTAAGGTACTTGTAAAACCCATCATGGTATGTGATACATTTTTCAGGAAAACACCTGCCACAGATGAGTCCAACATAGGAGTATAACTATTAGAAATGTGGAACTCAAGTCTATCCATGTAAGAAGGGCCTTCTCACACCATCGAACAACTAGTGCTGACATGAGCCGTTAGATTTACGGGTGGTCTAATTATTGGTACTCTTTCTTGTAAATCAAGGTTAGCAGCATGCAGTTCGGATGTGATCACCTCCACGTACAATTCAATTATTGTCATCGTCGGATGTTGTTCGTAACTTGCTATGGCACATGCAAAATCTTCATCGTCGTCCAATTCGTATACCATATATTGAGCCTCTGTTTGATGCTATGGAAACCTATAAATAATTCTCCCAACAGCTTGATTTTGGGCAAGCTTCAGTCGGGCATGAATTTTCTCTTACAAAACGTTCATAGTGCTGCATCCTTTCAATTTCAATGCCTTTAGGGGAGGTCCATCGTACATTACCCCCATTGGTCCCTCAAGCATTGTACCATTTGAATATACAAAAGCAATTAAATTTTTCTTCATCTTGTTACTTTTAACTGTAAAATATTCACTGCACCCTCACAACTGACACGTACATTATCATATACAATTTTTGTATTTATAAACGAATGAACCAGTATTTAATATTACAAGTAAAAAATAACGATATGTATTACTATTTTTGTATGGTATATATTTTAATAGTACATAATGGGTTTGCCCGTAAAAGTTAAACCCATTTTGACCTTTACAAGCTCACAATTTTTTCAACATATATATTGCTATTTTTATACTCAATCGTAGTTTCTCATACTTCATAAATTTTTAATGTTCATTTGCAAGTGTGATATAAATAATTAAATTCTAATTTTTTTTACATAATTTCTAATGTAATATAAATAAATTATTACAAATATGTTAAATTTATATTTCAAACAATAATTTCAATTTTGACTTACTTGAACACAATTGAAAAAGTTTAATTTTCAAATATGATTGCTTATGTATATTTTTTCCATTATGATTAAATTATCAATTATGACAATATAATTTCCTTCTGTTTGATGACTATATTATGTTTAAGTGTAGATTGCTTATTTTATTTTTATTATTAAATTGATTAACTCTTTTTAATACAATACATTTAACATTGCATAACAATTTTTCATATATAACAAACATATCATATAATATAATAATTTTTTTCGGCTAAATAAATGTTATTTTTTTAAAAACCTATATAATATTAGACTATATAATCTTATTTATATTTTAATTTATCTTTTCCTATTGTCATTTTTTAATTTATTGGGTACAAATTATACTTATTAAATTAATTAACTATTTCAATACACTATATTTATTATTTTCATGATAATTTTCTCTCTTGACACATATTACTAAATAACAACTAAAAATATGTACACATTACTGCTTGTATATTTTTATGATTAGAATCATGAATTCTTTTTTTACATACACTGAGTTCGTCTAATACTTATATTACAATACCTCTTTTTATATTTTAATACTTTCAGGATAAACTTATATATAATATAATTTTTTCGCTACGTTTATTATTCTTGCATTTTTAATATCTACTATTAAAATAGAAAAATATTCATATTTTCAATAATATTATTTTAATTTTTAAAACTTCTGTTTACATCCATATATTTTAAAATTTTATTTTCATTACTTCTCCTATTATATATTAAAATTTCACATGTAAAAATTCTTTAAATATAATTTTTACCTAGGTCCTAAATTCTATTTTAGCACAACCTATTATAGTACATATAAATTTCTACAAATTTTTCATAATTTTTCATAAATCATAATTGCACATCTTAAATCATAATTTTACATCATAAATTATAATAATAAATATAAAATAAAAATATTCATATTATTTATATCATGATATTCTAAACAAATTTCTCTACCACTATAAAAGATATTTTCATAATGACTAATAAAAATTATAATATAAGTATAAAATTTATAAAAATACTAACCGGTAAGTATTAGGAAAAATAAATAGATAAGATCCTCTACATGAAAGTAAAAATTGTTAGATATTTTAATAACTTTCATCTCAAAGTAAAAATTATTAGATATTATTATATCATTAAAAAAATTATGCAAAAATTACGCTAAATTAAGTATATTTTACAATACAATATATAGAAAGAACAAAAGTAATAACATAGATAAAATTTTATTTATGTGTATTTAATTTTAAATATAGTGCTTAAAATTTTATATCAAGAAAATATTAATAAATTTTTTTAAAAAATTAATTTTTATTTTTAAATACTTTTATTAAAACTAGAATATATAAATAATTAATTTAATTAATGCTTTCCATAACATTAATTTTTTTAAATTATTTTAATATAAAAATAAAATATGTAATATTATCTTAATATTATGTAATTATCCTAATATTTAAACTGTAAATAATATGAGTAAATATAAAAAAAATATAACAAAATAAATTAAGAAAGGAGAAATGTTATGTGAAAGGTAAAGTAATAAGAGCAAAAATGAAATATATAATCAATTAATTTTATTAAATAATATATTTGATCATTAAAAATAATTTTATGTTAAAAATAAAATAAATTGCATTATATTTATATTATTCAATATATTACATTTAAACTTCTAATAGAATTATTCAAAAAAGAAAGAAGAAAAATATTAAACAAAGTAGATGAAATAAAGAAAAAATAATGTATGAACTATAGACCTTTGGAGAAATTTTAATTGATGTATTTTAAATTTAAAATATAATATTTAAAAATTATTATCAACAAAAAATTGAAAAAAATTATATAAATAAAATTTAATTTAATTACTAAGTTTTTTTAAAAAATAAGATATGAAATTAATTAATTTTATTAATAAAATCTATATTAAAGATTTAATTTATTAAAAATATTTTAAATAAGCTAAAAATAAAATATAACTTATTATATTTATATTAATTAATGATGTTGATGTTTAAATTGCAAATAATAAGAGAAGATATAAAAAGAATATAATAGAGTAAATAAGAAATAAACATTACCTAAATCCTAAATTTTATTCTAAGACACTTTTCTTTATCCCTTTTATTCTTCTTTTAACACCACAAACTATCATAGTACATACAAATTTTTCCTAAACTTTATATTATAATTTCATATCATAAATCATAATAATTAACATAAAATAAAAATTTATCTACCACTGTAAAATATATTCTCATAATAACTAATAAAAATTATAATATAAATACATAAATTATAAAAATACTAACTCGTAAAAAGAAGGAAGAGTAAGGAAAGAAGAGCAGATCTGCTGTTAATGAAATCAAAAGAAGAAAATGTTACTGGATGAAATGCAGAGAAAGAAGAAAGGATGAAGATTTGTGAGTGGGAAAATGAGAGATAGTGCAAATAGGAAAAGTTGCGAACGGCACAGGGGGAAGGGAATAGAAAAAGCTGTGAACGGCAAAGGGGGAAGGGGGGTTTATAAAGAGCAAGAGGTGCCATCGCATTTAGCGCCCCCCAAAATTTGAAGTTCAATGGCGCCAACTTGAATGGTGCCTCTAAGGTTGGAAAATTTACAATGGCGCCAAATTGGATGGCGCCTTCAACTATAGGATGCCATTCAATATAGTGCCCCCCACAGCGGTTCCGATGTAAAGATGCCACACTGTATGGCGCCTTGCCATCTCACGCACGCCATTTTGAATGGCGCCCTGCGTATTTTGGTAATAAGTTTTGAAATCATGGTAAAATGGAAATAAGTTTATATAAAAATCATATATTGGTAATTTTGCCCAATATAACATTACACCTCTACATCTTAGGCCACCTCCCTACAATATTTTTAGCTATAAAAAAATCACTCTAACAACCTCCATGATCACCTACCAAGTTTTAAACTAAGGAATATGGCAACTTTGAAGTTTCATGTCTAAGTATTATTCATAAGCCTTTAACACAATTTCATCTCCAAGCATGCTATAATTATTGATAACTAGATCTAATACTAAATGCATGCAATTTGTAGTGCCCTTCACCTGATAAACATAGTAATATAGATTATGGATAAAATAACTAGGAACGGATAAGAAATACCATTATAAAGGACAATGATAGACATCTCCACATCTTCCAATCCCTATAAGGATGCCGGGACATCCATTTTGCAACCTAAAGTCCATAGTCATACCTACACCAAACGAAAGGTGGTTTCAACCATTGTATAATGCCATGTATAATTTCAAGTACAATGAAACACTTACTTATTATCTTGACTATGCATCATCCTAGTTTTGTGATAGGGAAGTCTTCAATATAATGGATAGCAGTATTACTTACATTGAAATTGTCATCCTTCAATAATTCTTTCATGAATTTAACCTTATATCAACATGGTCAACCTTTGCAATAGATAATCACCCTAGACAATAATGAATGACATAAACTTCTTCTAACTTACCACAATATTGATGGATTGTATCTTTCCACCTTCCTTACTTACTTTTAGTAAAGAGTTGACGTAAATAATCCATTTTTCAACCATTAGAATGACTATAAAAAACTGATGGTCATTATAGAAATTCATGAGTATAAAAATATGTACTAAATAAGCTTACAAGCTATGCACTTCTAATGTTCACACTAACCACTATTCAAAGTCAACAATTCCAAAATTTTGGTACAACATCTGACATACCATACCTTGTACCCCCTCAACACTTTCTTGATGGTTAGATTGTTTTCTAAATTTTTTCTCGCATTCAATTCTACATCATTAATGCAATCATTGTGCATTACATGTACTATACAATTATGTCCATAGCAAAGTACCAAAAATATGGTTGCAAATACCATGTAATAGCTTTCCCTCTACATCTTTCAACCATAACTAATCTATTAGCTACCAAGGTTAGAACTTGAGAAAAAAACATTATTGATATATACTATATGCAAACACATGCAACTTTCACTATCAAAGAACATACACAATACCCATATTCTTACATCACCATGTATCCATTGTCCTAGGGCTAGAGAAGACATCACATCTATAGTAGAGCTGGTAATTTGTGCTATTTGGGTTAACTTGTTTATTAAACATGTTAAAATAAATCATTCATCTAACCTATTTAATAATTTTAATTAATAAATTTTATATTACAAACTTATTTATTAAATTTAATTACTTATTATTTTTTATAAAAAATATTTTTAATTATTAATAAAATATTAATTTAAAATTTTATTATTATTTTATTAAAATAAAAATTTTATATCTTTATTATATAAACTTATTTATAATTTAATAATTAATTATTTCATAAATAAAATTTTTAAAAATTTAAAATAAATTCTTAAATAGGTTAGCATGTCAATCCAAACTCAAATAAATGTATTGTGTTAGAAATCACCACTCGTAATCCCTAGTGGCAAATATACTATAATAGTTGGCTAAAATCTTATGCATATGTCAAGCAATTTCATTTCCAAATTAAACTTTCCATTAAACCTAAAAACTAATTTCAATACGTAAATACAAGAAAATTGCCAAATGTAAAACAATCTATTCTTTCCCCCATATACTCTTTTGGGAGTTCACATGAAAAAATATATGATGCCAATATGAGCTCTATTATGTTCAACCTTATGGCTTTCATTGGTTGGAAGATAACATCAAAGTTCTACATAATCCAACAATAGTAAAATTAGTAAACGATTGGTATTCCCTTAAATGAAATAATAATGATCCTCCAATTTCTTAAAGAATTTTATTCTTTCATTTTGAAATTTAGATTTATCATTTTTGATGATGATGATGATAAAAAATTTTATTATAAAATGTTATGAATAATAATAAAAAAAGTAAAAGTAAAAATAATAAATAATAATAGTAATGATAACAAAAATAATAACATTCATAAACAATAAAAATAAGATATTAATAATGGTAATAAGAATATAACAAAAAAATAATTATAGTAATAGGTATAATAAAATCATTAATAATATTAATAAAATAATAGTACTAAATACAATAATAAAAATAATACTAATAACAAATAATGAAAATAATAGTAACAAAATATTTGTAATTAATAATATTAAAATAATAAATAATTTTAAAATAAAAATATTACGTAATAATAAAATGAATAATAATAAATAATAAATGAATAAAATTATAAATTTTAAAAATAAATTTTAATAATAGTAACAATGAATGAAATAATAATAAATAATTCTAAAATAAGTATAATAATAAATATAATAATTATTTCAATAATAGTAAAAAATAAGTTGATTAATTGATAACAAAGCGAATCAAGAAATTTTGATACATTTTCTATTTGAATAAAATAAAGTGTGCAATTATAGGGAATTCATACTCTTTTTGTTGATTCCTTTTTCTTTTTTACCTTACCACCCTATAATATATTAAAAGGAGTATATAAAATAGGTTTTTTAGAAGTGAACTATAACACTTTAATTTTCAATTCCAATATACACATCAAAAGTTACATTTTTAAAAGTTATACACTTAAGAATAATTTTGAAATATTAGACCCCATCCAAGCCAAGTTCTATCCTTATGTAAAAAATTAGAGGATAAATTTGTAAAATTGAAGCTTTGCTATAAGTTAAGGACAAACATTTTTTATTATAAAAATATAAAAATATGACTTATATGATTTATGTATAATGTTATACAAGTATCTTAGCTAAAAAAATGTAACATAATTAAAAATTACACAATTTTTAAAAGTTAGAGTGTATTTCAAATAAAACTGAAGAAATAAAATTGAAATTTCAATAAAAATTAAGAAATATAATACACTGAGCAAAACTTAGATGAAATTTTTTAGGTGCTTGCTATAGGATTTAAATTTAATTCACTGTTAGTATAAATTAATTTTACATTATTATTTATTTATATATTATTATATCAATAAAAATTATAAAATTTTTATTATTGTTAAATATTTTTAACTATTATTAATTTTTTAATAATTATTTTTTTATTATTTATTAATAATATTAAATATTTTATATTAATAATAAAGTTCTTCACCCAAATTGCAACACATATGTTAATTATTCTATTTTAAAAAATAATAGTATTTATAATTATTATGATCATCAAATTATAATTATTAATTATTGATAATTAATAAAACAATTCATACATATTTCGTAAACCTCACCTGAACTGAACTTTGTCTTAGAGTATTTATCCCTAAATCTTTTTTGGTTAAACCTAATTTTTCTTTTTTACATAGTCGTAAGCCAACTTATAGCATATGAATTTCAAACCCACGTTGATATAGTAAAATAAAAGTTATTAGATAAGATTATCAATAATTTTAATAATTTTTTGATAATTTTATTCAATAACTCTTATTTTACAACACTTCTGTAAATTTAAAACTTACAGAATATCATAGAATTTTTCTAACATTATATATAAAAATATAAACGGCGCGGACTTCGGCCGAACGGCAGACGGCAGATAACATGAATTTCGTTTTTATACGATTCCTCACAATAATGCCGTTTTTAATTAACAACTACTTTCTTCAAAATAAATAAATACTTAAAAAAAAAAAAACCATATTTTTGGTCCCTTCCGTGCAATCGCCTATGCCTCGTCCTCGTTCCGTTGTTTTCTCAGGCCAGGGCAAAGCGACCTCTCAGAAACATATTTTCAAGGTCAGATTTTTCCATTTCAGTGCGATCCAAATGGGTACTTTAAATGTTTGATAAATTTCTCCAATGTGTATCTGCATTGCTCCATTTTGCTCTTTGTACGAAGGATTGTAATCAGATTCGAGCTTCTCTATAATGGAAAGATGATAAATGCTTTCATCTCTTTTAGTGCGGTATCAGATTTCCTACTTCTTGTGTAGATTGATGATGTCCCATTCACGTTTGCAGGGTTGCTTTGTTCAGAGCTGCATTTTCTGATTCTCCATTATCAAAGTTGTTATTCTGATTCCCCAAATGCAATTCATCCACTCAATCCCAAATTCCTCAACTTTTCCAGTAAAGAATCCTTGCGATTTTAATTACAATCAAGCCAGTTTATAAATCTGCATTTTGATGGATATAATTCATGCTTCTTTCTATTCATTGTTACATTGACTTTTGCCTGAATTTTTAGCATTTGCCATTTTTGCTTTGTTTTATTTCAACTTGTTTCTTATCAACCCTGTATCTGAGAAAATGCCAGAATCAAATTTAAAATCTCGGTTGGTCCAACCATCTTCTCCCTCACGAAAGCTTCCAGATTTCAAACAATCTGTTAAATTGAAATACGTGAAGCTTGGCTACCATTACCTCATCACCCATGGAATGTTCATTTTTTTATCACCTCTGGTAGTCCTAATTGCAGCCCAACTCTCTACATTTTCACTCGAAGATCTTCATGAAATTTGGGAACATCTCCAATTCAATCTCGTATCTGTGATCCTTTGCTCAACTCTCCTTGTGGTCTTGTCGACCTTTTATTTCCTATCTCGTCCTCGCCCAGTTTACCTTGTTGATTTTGCATGCTACAAGCCCGAAGATGCCCGCAAATGCACTAGGCAGATTTTCATGGATCGGTCAAGTTTGACAGGAACTTTTACAGAACAAAGCCTCGAGTTTCAGCGGAAAATTCTAGAAAGATCGGGACTTGGTGAGTCTACTTACCTCCCTGAAGCTGTTCTGAGAGTTCCTCCAAATCCATCTATGGCGGAAGCCAGGAAGGAAGCTGAGATGGTGATGTTCGGTGCCATTGATGAGCTACTCGAGAAAACTCATACCAAACCAAAAGACATTGGGATTCTGATTGTCAATTGTAGTTTGTTTAATCCAACACCTTCTTTGTCTGCTATGGTCATCAATCATTATAAGCTTCGTGGGAACGTCCTTAGTTATAATCTAGGTGGCATGGGCTGTAGTGCTGGTTTGATTTCTATTGATCTGGCCAAAGATCTCCTTCAGGTCCATTCAAATACTTATGCTTTGGTCATTAGCATGGAAAATATCACCTTGAATTGGTATTTTGGAAATGATAGATCGATGCTTCTTTCAAATTGCTTGTTTAGAATGGGAGGAACTGCAATTTTGCTGTCAAATAAGAGGTCTGACAGAGGTCGATCCAAGTATCAGTTAATCCATACTGTTCGAACCAACAAAGGCGCGGATGACAAGTGTTTCTCTTGTGTAACCCAGAGAGAGGATGACACAGAGAGGATTGGTGTTTCTTTGTCAAAAGATCTAATGGCAGTTGCTGGCGATGCTTTAAAGACCAACATCACCACTTTGGGCCCTCTTGTGTTGCCAATGTCTGAGCAATTACTATTTTTTGCTACATTGGTGGCCAGAAAACTTTTGAAGATGAAGGTGAAGCCATATATCCCAGATTTTAAGTTGGCCTTTGAGCATTTCTGCATTCATGCTGGAGGAAGAGCGGTGCTGGATGAATTAGAGAAGAACCTACAGCTTTCCGACTGGCATATGGAACCTTCAAGGATGACTCTCTACCGGTTTGGCAACACTTCCAGCAGCTCACTTTGGTATGAACTGGCTTATACTGAAGCGAAAGGGAGGGTTAAAAAGGGTCACAGGTTATGGCAAATTGCATTCGGATCTGGATTTAAGTGCAACAGTGCTGTTTGGAGGGCTCTTAGAAAAGTGAATCCGGCAAAAGAGAAGAACCCATGGATGAATGAGATTCATCAGTTCCCAGTTGATATTCCCAAGATCTCAGCCATATAGATGATGGCCATTTCGGCAATTCAGGTGCTTTCCTTGGAAGGCTTTCTTTGTTCTCTCAGAACCAAAAAAAAAAAAAAAAAAGCTGCACTTGGGATTATCCGTTTTGGTTGGAGCACTAGCAAAGTTGTTTGATTTAGATTGCACCCGGCTAAGCGCAAACAGCAACTGTTTTTTAATGTTTTCATTTCTGCTAGATTATTGCATGGGATTATAGCTTTTTATGATACTATCTATTTCTGCTAATTTGTTTTCTGTCGCGCTAGTTAATTGTAGGACAATGTTACTTGTCATTATCACTTCATTGTTAAAAATTGTCCACATGAAACTTAATTTACTATGTTAAAACATTTATTTTATATTTTTATGGAAGAGAATGAAATGAAGTGAGAGAGAAGGGAAGGTTATATTGTAACTTTCTCCATTTGAAAGTTTTGATTAAGGGGTGAAGAGATTGAAAATTTATAACTAATCATCTGAAATCTTTTTAAACCCTCCATTATTAAATATTTTGGATTTTTTTAATTTAGAAGATTTTACAGAATTTTTTAAATATTTAAATAATGGAAGGAAAACAAAAATTTAACTATTCATTTTCCTTCCTTTCTTTCCTTTTATTTTCTCTATTATCTCCTTCCTTATCTTCCTGACTTCCAAACATATTATTTAGAGGAAAATTGACTCCAATTATTTCATGTGTCATGTGTGTAGAGAGAGATTTAAACGATGACGGTGCAAATACCACTATTAAATATAACATAACCAAAAATCGGTGAGAAGAATAAAAATATACGTTGTCTAAAATATACACTGTCTAAAAGCGGCTGTCCATGTACAATATATTGGTTACAAAATTTAAAATAGAAAAACAGAATACAAGGAGGTTGCAATTATCCAAACTCCAAAGTTCAAAATACGAAACATCATCAAATTCACAGACCTTACTTTCCCCGAAGAGGAATCGCACCACCATTGTACCACCAAGCGTCAAGTAAAGTTCTTCACCTCCATGGCTGTGCAAGTCAAGAAGTAATGAGCTTCAGCTTCAGCATTGCCGGCCAACTCCAGGAACTCTGCCGTCAGATACTCCAAGATTGGTGCAGATGTTGACTTCAAATGCCGTTCCGTTCACCCTGCAGGGAACAGCAAGAAATAGTCTCTGCCCACTACTTTATCAGCAATAAGTCATGGTCAGAATTGAAGTCTGTGAATTAAGAATTGGACAGTTGAATGGAGATTATAGGGTGGCATTGTTCGTCAAAAGCTAGCCAGTAGCCACTGTAATACAAATATACAATGCCGAACTTGGGTTGGGCTCTCTCGTAGCAGCCACTGGCCAAGCCCCTCGTATGCTTCAGAATTAAACTAGGAGGAGAAAGCATTTCGACTATTTATTCAACTCGATTCAATAATTCTTCGTTTAGATTAGATTAAATTTTTACCTAATTAGTTTAATTAATTGTGAGGAGTTTGATTATGATTTTTTGTTATATTTTTATATATAATATAATTAAATATTTAAAAATTTAACTTATTTTTATAATTTTAAATTTATATTATTTAATAATATTTATAATTATATTATATATTATATTTTATTAAAAAATATATATTTATTATTATCTAGTTTATTAAAAAATATAATAATTTAAATTGGAACTAACTTAAAACTCAATTCAAACTTATTCTAATTCAAAATATAATAATTTCAATTGGAACTAACTTTAAAAAATTAATTCTAAAAATGCTTCTCATAATGTATTTCTCCATGGGAAGATTTTAAAACGGATTTTAACAGTCCTTAACGTGGAAAATTACTTTATTAAAAAAAAATAAAATGAGACCATTATATGAAAATCATCGTGCAAAAATTTTTACCATGCGTATTTTCCTATGATATCAATGTTTTGGGAAAGTCCAAGAAACTATCATTTCCCATAAAAATTGATCTGATTTCTCATGGTGAAATCTATTGTACCATAAGCAAAATTTAGGGTTCTGAAACTTTGGATATGTGGCAGTGTATAAACCCTTGACATATGTATGAACTAATTACTGTGATTTATGAAAAGCAATATTCCTTTGCTTAGTTGGAAATTGAAAATGTTCCTAGAAGCTTTTGATAATTACACTTTGACCTCAATGTCCCTCCTCGTTGTCTTTGGGATATCAACTAGATAGTACATACATAGGCCGGCATAGTTACACAAACTAGATATGAAATTAAAGTTATGGTATGAAAAAAATTGAAGTTATAATAAAATTAAAGTTAGATTGACATAGTTACGCAAATTATATAGTAACTTATTTACAAGCAATTTGTTCTAATTAATATCCTATTCAAAGTGATTTAATTGAAAAAACAGATTATATTTGGGAATATGATTTTTAAATACAAAGAAATGATGTATTGAAATGAAATGTGTTAAGTGAAAGATACAAATAATAACATTTGTTATAACAAAATAAATTAGGGAATGTATTCGGTCACATGGGAATTGATGATATATTTTTGGAATTGATAGATGCGTATAATTAGGAATCCATATTACACATATAATTTGAGATGAATTTATATGAAATTATACTAATTAATTTTTAACCATGCATCACTATTCTTACTTGCATTATCATTCTCATTTAGTAATCAATCAGTTTTGAATTACAGAAATGTAAAAAATTAGAAAGAAGTTTTCATTGTTATTCACATTATGAGCATATAAATTTCTAAGCTCTTATAGTGTTAATTTTTTCTTCTCAATTAATTCGTACGACGATTTTGTTTTCACAGTAACCTTCACACATGGCTGCATCACTCATGCATGTGCTTGTTCTGCACAGGTTCGTGAACAATGGAATCTTTGTTGCAGTTAGCTAGAATTTTGGAACAAATATGAAAATACACAACATTTCACTACTTGGCATTGTCTCCATCTGCCCTGATGTTATTAGCCGCCTGCCTTAAGTTCTGAAACTCCTGGATATTATAAAGGCACCATAGAAAGCATTATGTTCTCACAATAAAAGTGGTGGAAATTTCTTGACTTTCTGGTGATATTGTCCATAGGGTTTCCACGATGTTAAAATTACAAGGAATAGTGTAAAGAATTATTATTTTTTAGCGGTACATTGCTTCCTAGATAAAATTAAATTTTCATCCAAATATGCTTTCGACTTGAGGTAAAATAAGATTCAACCTAGTCATTTGGTCAACTAAAAACATTACCCATAACTACACATGACAGTACATAATCGACACGTATTCTTACTTGGAAAAAAATAGCTATCATAATAAGTAATCGTTATTCTTAGAACCGTTAATCTGATGAAAGCCACTTAACAAGACACGAGTAAAGCTAGAAGGAAATCAATAGGATAGTTGATGATGAAAGTAACCACAAGAAATAATTGTTTATCACTATTATAAATATGGATGTGAAAGTCAAAATGGGGGCTCATTTATCGTTTTACAAGAAGTGTTTAATGGGCCTCTGCTTACGAGTCTAATAGGTTGATTTGTAAATTTGTGAATCAAATTTGTCAAAATAAATTTACAAAAAGAAGTTTAAATAAACTCAACTCGTGCAAATTAGATTCGTGCAGATTGCAGGCTAATCCATAGGTCAAGTTTATTTATAAGATAAAATTTACAAACTTTGCAAGCTCTTATGTGAATCGAATCAATTAAAAAAAATCTGCTTAAAATGTCAATCTTAGTGAACTGGGCCTAAACTAACCTGACCTGCACAAGCCTTGGCTTAATCCAATTTGCTAAACCTATTTACCATGCTTACATTTTATAGCTAAAATACAATAACACATACTTTACATTTCTTCTTAGCAATTTGCTAGCTCAATCTACAAACTTATTCCTACAATTAATTGTAATTGGCTATGAACAAGAGATTTTGGTTTTTAATTTGCATCAATTTGTACTTCTTAATGCACTGTGCATTGTGGTCTTTATATTAATAGTGAAAATATATTTAATTTCTCTTTTCTTGTGTCTCATGCAAGTTCTTTTATGGGCATTTTATGCTTTTAATTACTTTGTGTGTGTTGGATATAATAAATAAATTAACTTGTAATTTATCAACTTACTTAATAAGTTATAAATTAACTTTTAGAAGTATTTAGTGTACTAAAAGTTTATAATTTATAACCTATTATATGATAGGATTCATAAAATAATTTTAATTTATAAGTTCATAATTTTTTAAATTTTTTTCAAATTTGTCAATTTTTTTAATTAAACGACAACCTATATCCTAATTATATAAATAAATATTTAACATATCCTTGTTAATTCAATATAAATTAAAAGTAAGTAAGTAAATAAATATGTGACATCATAAAATATAATTAATTAAATTTTAGATTATTATTTTTAGTTAAATAATAAATAAACATATAATATCATATGCATAATTAATTAAATTTTAAATAATTAGATTATTATTTTGAATATTTTGATTATACTAATATCATTTGATCTCAAAATAAATATAAATTAAATTGATTGATATATTTATTTGTATTAGCATATCTTTATATATTATTTTATATTTTTAATTAATTCAACAACTAATTTTGCTAAATATTTTTAATACAATTAACTAATTTATTAACTATCAATTATAAATTTTGAGTTATCAATTATTGATTAACAAAGGATTGCTCTATTGCTTTTATATTTGCTTTGTTATCACAAAGATTTGATAACATCATCTCTTTGCTAGTATGAACATGATTTTTGTTAAACAAATGTTAACCTTCCTATACATACACTGTAAAGATTTGAGAACATCATATCCTTGCTAGTATGAACCCATTTTTCTTAAACAAATGTTTAGCCTCCCCTACATATACACACACTTACTCTTTCTTATGAATGCTTGATTATATAAGGGTGGGGTATTTATTTATCGAGGGATGATTACTCTCTTTCTATTTAATATTATAGGTGACAGTGATAACTACTTAATATAGGGCTAAATGGGCCTAATCAAAAGAGTACCATTTTTATTACAATCAAACTAATTGATTATTTAATCAAATAATCAGTCCATAGCTAGTCAATTGATCGACTTATAATCAATCTAGTTATTAGCTTAGATAATTATTGAATGCATGATTAGTCAACTAGCTAAGGCATGTATCCAATTGTGACCCAAATGATTATTATCGTTATAATCAATATACACGAGCTAGCACCCAAAAGATTCTATAATAATCTTTTATTATATAATAACCACTTTATTCTCTTGTAAAATGACTGATTAACAAGTACTATATAAGGCTTTAAGTATGCCTTCTAAATTCTATTCACTCTCATTTTATTCACTTTTTTCTTTTAACATTAATCGTCATTGTGTGGTGCATATCACTATAGGCTTCTTGTAAAACTATCATCGTTAAAGTAGTTAATCTTATTGCTTTGTCATCCTTACTCTTTCATATATCTACCAATAGACTTTAAAACATCATTGGCACTATTTGTAACTCCTATCCACCACTTTAACTCCTTTTTTTTATTTGTAACTCCTATCCACCACTTTAATCTTAAAAAACTATTACTGAGATTACTCTAATTTTTTATTTTATTTCAAAAAATCATGATTATTTTTTCAAGAAAATTATCATTTTTTGGAAAGTATACCAATTTTTTAACATTAATATTCATTCATTTTGCTAAAATTCTCTTCAATGTTACTATTGTTATAGTAGTTTCTGATCATTTCTAGAAAAAAACAATCTCTATTACTTGTGAACTCGATTAATCTCATCATAATCATATTTATAATTTCTTTAATTAAGAAGGACTATTTCTTTATTATTATTACTAATTTTAGTTATCTATTTTAGTTGATTCTTGAGAAAATAAAGTGCATTTTTCCTTGGGATCCTCTTATTAAAGACACTAGTCTTCAAGAATGATTTATTAATATACATTATAATATTGTTCACTTTCTTAATAGATTCACTTATAGCATCCAAAAGATAAGTCACAGTCCTAGCATTCATTTTGAGAATGACCATATGCCATTATTTTGATAACCAAACAATGAAAGAACTCTTTCAATCCCTTCTCACAATTGATATTATGAAAGGTGAAATAAGAATATTAAGACAAATTCTGGAAGACAAATACTAGTATCTTAAAAATTAGTTAAAGATCATGATGCTGGAATTATAAAGAAACATGGAACAACAAAGATGACTAAATGAAAGGCTAAATTGCTTTGAGCATAAGAGATAATGTAACAATCACATTCCCTATCCTAGGAATAGATAACACAATAAAAGATCACATCACAAGAATAAAGAAAAAGTTAAGGATTCCTAGTATGACTACGTGGCTCTAATTATTAATGCAACTGTTACAGTTATTTTAGGGATTCCTACTTTAACTACCATGATCTTTCTAATATTAATCATGTTGATTGACATAGATATGAACATAACTATCCTACTATGACTATTCTTGAGTTAAGCATTATGAGCAATCTTAAGATGATCACGTTAATCATTTTAGAGAAAACTACTATGAGCAAATACAAGATCAATCAACTAATAGATCCAATAACTATGGACAAGATGATCGAGGTTACTACTATAGAAATAAGAATCAAGAAAATGGAAACCTTAATAGTGGATACCACCCATCTATCTTTACGATTATGCAAATTCCCATACCACACAACTTTAAAACACTATCCAATCTAGAATCTTACAATGATATAACTAACTCATAAGAGCATATGGAATCCTTCAGACTAGTTATGTTACTATTCAGTGCTCCTAATGCAATAATGTATTAAGTTTTTTTACCACATTAAAGAAAGTAGATCTTCAATGGTTTATAAGCCTAAAATCAAATATTGTTGCTAGCTTTAGAGATTTGATTGATTAATTTTAGCTTATTTTGCTACGTCTCAAGCATTAAAGAGAACCATAACTTGCCTTATGAATGCATGTTAAGAAAAAAATGAATCTCTAAAAGATTTCCTTAAATGTTTCAATAAAACTTGCTTAAAGATTAGAAATCTAAAAGAAAAAAAGTGCTATACATGCCTTAATGGTCAATCTTTGAAGTGGTGATTTCTCTAAGTCATCAGTGAATAAACTAATTGAGAATTTAACCTATTTGCTAAAAAAAGCAACAAAATTCATTGCACTAAAGGAACTAGAAATGAATAAAAAATAGAATGAAAGTTACCAGCAAGAATCAATAAAGAAAGAGGATAATAGAATACTGAAGTCGTAATTCAATTAGTTTACCCTTCCACATAACACTTCGAAAAAGATAATAGATGATGTATAGATAATTAATTTGATGGAAAATAAATTGATGAAGAAAGAACACACTAGGTGATCTTTTCCCTTATGAGTCACCATTTATTACAAATACCATAAACATTGGTCTTATCATATTGAAAATGACAATACTTTGAAAAATGAATTAAAGAAGTTAATTTAGAATGAAAAATTAAAGCAATATATCAAAATAACTAATAGGAAAATAATCAAAATAGACGAGGTGATAGGTGGAATAACTAGAATAATAGAAAATGTATCACCTTTTGCTGGTAGATTCCATTTCTAAAAAATAAATAAATAAGAGTAAAGAGATAAAAAAATAGTAAGAGCTATTTATTGTGGTTGACATCATTGTAGGAGGATTCACTAAGGAAAGATTATAAAAAAATGCCCAAAAGCATTATAGCGAACAATTATGAATATCAAGCAAAAAATAAAAAATAAAAAATCTGTAATATCATACTAATCACATTCTTTAATGAAGATTACCTCCTAAATTTTGATAGAGATCATGATGATTTGATGGTTATTACAACCAGGGTTCACAATTATGCAATAAAAAAAATACTGGCAGATAAAGTTAGTTTAGTCAACATTCTATATTTAAACATTTTTAAAAGACTGCATCTTTTTTTCAAGTGAAATGACACCATATTGTAGAAATCTATTGGCTTTTTTTTAAAAAAAATAGGTTCCCATATAAGGTTCAATAATGTTAAGGGTTACTCTAGGAAAATGACTTAACATCACTGACATAATGGTAAGCTTCCTAGTTGTAAATCCACTAATAACCGTTTATAATGCAATACTAAGAAGAACCTTCTTAAACTAAGCAAATGCAATTATGTCAACATGATTTTTATTGATGAAGTTCCTAACTTTGAATAGTGTAAAGGAAATAAGAGCTAATCAAGAAACCATTAAGTAGTGTTACCTGATTAGTTTGAGCAAAGAAGAGACCTTTAGTTTCAAATATGACAAAAGACAAGAAAAGCAAATATAAAAAAATGTAGGATATGAAATAATAGCTTTTGACTTGTTAGACCTTTAGGAAAGCAAAAAAAAAAAAAACCTTAACTAAAGTAAAAAATAAAGGAAATAAAAATCTTTGACCTAAATCACCTAGAATAGTAAAAGTAGGAAAAAAAACCTCCCTAAAGATTACAAAAAAGAATTGGTCAATCTTTTAAAAGAAAATATTAAAGTATTCACCTAAACTGCTAATAACATACCACAATAAACCTTGAAGTGCATGCCATAAATTGGCTATAAATCCTACCACTAAACCAATGTAACAAAAAGAAATGAAAACATGGACCAAATTGGTCAGATGCAATTAAAATCGAAGTAAATAAGTTTCTACAAGCAAGTTTCATAAGAAAAGTACTATATATCACTTAACTCTTGAACATGGTCATGGTAAAAAAGGCAAATAAATCATGGATAATATTTGTTAATTTCACTAATTTAAATAAAGTCTACCTTAAATATTCTTATCTTTTACCTAATGTTGATTAACTAGTTGATAGGTCTTCTGGATTTATGATATTAAGCCTTTATGATGCCTTTTCAGGATATAAATAAATCTTAATATAGCTAGAAGAACAAGATAAAATTGTTTTTGTCATAATTATATAGGTCTACTATTACAAGGTTATGTCATTTGATTTAAAGAATGCTTGAATAACTTACTAATACATAATGAATAAAGTTTCTAAAAAGCAAATTAGTCATAATCTAAAAGTTTATGTGGATAATATGCTTATTAGATCTAAAAACCATCAATCATACTTAAAAGACCTTAAGGAAAATTTTGAGGTCATGAAGAATTAGAACATGATAATTAATCCTAGCAAATGCGCATTAGGAGTCACAACTAGTAAATTCCTCAGTTTGATATTAACAAAAAAGGTATAAAGGTTAACCTAATAAAATATGAAGCTATCTTGGGCATGAAAAGCCTTGCCACTTTAAAAGAAGTTTAATAGTTAAATGGATAAATTACTACTCTTTCCAAATTCATGTCAAGGTAATAATCAAAACTTTATTCATAATAACTTTTCATATATTAGTCATTAAATTATAACCCTAACAAAACACATTTCCAGTTAACTAATATATGCTTAACATTTTATAAAATTCTTAAAGACCTTAAAGAATTCAAATAGGATAAGGCTTGTGTAGATGCTTTTATTGATCTTAAAAATTTTTTGCTAATTTACCAAAGCTATTAAAACCTAATCTAAGTGAAACATTACTTTTATATTTAGTCACGATTAGGAAGGCCATAAGCACAATACTAGTAAAAAAATAAGGAAGGTGAACAAAGATCTATCTACTTCATAAGTAAGGCATTACATGGTACTGAACTTAGATATTAAAAGATTGAAAATTTGACTTATGCCTTGATAATAGCCTTTGGAAAGATAAAACTTTATTGTCAATTTCATCAAATAATAGTCAACATTAATCAACTAGTAAAGCAAGTATTACATAAACTTAACATATCAGGATGATTGATAATATGGTTAATGGGGCTTGCAGGATATGATATAATGTTTAAACTAAGAAAAAGTAATAAAGGCTTCAATATTAGTAGACTTTGTAGTTGAAATGACATGATTTAATAAAGTGATAGAGTCACAAAATTTATAAAAAACCTTTCTACTAGACAATGTATGCTAATGGATTATCTAATAAGAATGGTAATGGTACAAGTGTAATATTCAAAAAGGCCAAAGAAAGTAATAATTGAATATGTCTTAAAATTTAACTTTAAGACTACTATTAATTAGGTCGAATATGAAGTGTTGACTACAAGTTTGAAGTTATCTTGAAAAATTGGCATAAAGGCTAAAAAGGCAAAAAATGATTCATAATTGATGGTAAGGCAAATCAATGGTTCATATAAAACAAAAATTCTCTATTTAGTTAAATACACCTAAAAGATTAAAAAACTAATCTTAAAATTTGATCATTTTGAAGTATAACAAATATTGAGGATAAAAAATAATTAAGCAAACACCTTGTAAAAACTAGCAATTGCAAAAGCATTAGTAAATAACTAAATAAGTTCTTCAAGAAATAGTTATCAAACTTACTATTGAAGAAAAGGACGCTATATGCATAGAATGATCCTTTTCATGTCCAATTAAGAAATTCTTAGAAAAAGGCGAACTACTTACTAATAAGTAAGAAGCTAAAAAGTTAAAAAGAAGGTTTTCACTATTCTACATTAAAGATGGTTAATTAAATAAAAAGTTATTCACTCTTTTTATTTTAGAATGCTTGTATCTAAAAAAAAAAGGGTACTATGTTCTAAGAGAAATACATGAATATATATATATATATATATATATATATATATATATATATATATATATATATATATATATATATATATATATATATATACTGCAATCATATTGCAAGGTTAACCTTAGGTTAAAAAGTTATAAGATCTGGATACCTTTAGCTGACAATAAAAAAAAGATTCCTTAGAAATGGTTAAAAAGTATGAATAATGCTAAAGATACCTCAATATATTGGGAATTCCTACCCTAAATAAAAAACTAATCACTTTACCTTGGCTTTTTGTTCAATAAGGAGTATATTTCTTGGAACCATTCCTTTTAGCCCTTAAATAGTTTAAAATTTCAATTGTAGCTATTAATCATTTTACAAAATAGGCTTAGGTTGAATCTTTAATCAATATAACTATTAAGAATACTTAAAAATGTTAGATTTTCTATTTGTAGATCTATTAATTTAATAATAAAATAAGATATAAAAAGGTTTAACTCAATATTAAAGTGATTGAATAGTTTGGGTCCAATAATAATCTAACTCAAATTAAAGTCATAATAGGTGGTTCTCTGTAATGGGTAGACCCACCAATGTTATTAATATAAATAAGGATTGCTACTCCTAAACCTTATGATTGACTCTATACACTTTCTATCAATGTCAGAAAGTCTCTCCATTTAAATTCTTATTTAGGGTTGATAGGAGCAACAAATCTTTATTTGGAGTTCATGATCAAAATCGATCGTGAATAGTTTGTGATTTGTAACAAATCCTTATTACATATTCTCATCACAATGGATTCATTAGGTAACAATAATAAATTTTTTCACGTTTAATATTATTTTTCTCATATGATTCAATTGGGTTATTATTTTATGAAAATTTGATATTTACAAGATTATGGAATTCAAGTAACTTACACCATGCTTGATACACTGGAGCAAAATGGAGTTGTAAAAAGGAAGAATAGGACTCTTATGGATATGGTGAGATGCATGCTGACCTATACTTCATTGCT
The DNA here is from genome assembly GCA_020226215.1 of Sindora glabra. NCBI lineage: Eukaryota > Viridiplantae > Streptophyta > Magnoliopsida > Fabales > Fabaceae > Sindora > Sindora glabra. Next base: position 29,079,296 of record CM035227.1, on the reverse strand, counting down.
AGAATTCTTATAGGATGATATGTTAAGAATAATGATATATATTCTAAATCGAGTTCCTAGTAAGTCAGTACCTAATACCACACATTATAAGCGGTAAGAAGCTTAGTCTGCGATATTTTTGAGTTTGGGGTTGTAAAGCTGAAGTAAAGACATATATTCCATCAACAAGGAAACTTAATTCAAAAACTGTTAGTGGATACTTCATTGGGTATTGTAGTGGCTCGAGAGGAAGCAGATTTTACTGTCTAACTCATTTGGCTAAAGTAATTAAGTCTGATCGAACCATCTTTTTTGAAGATGAGTTGGATAGTGATAGCTAAATACCATACATTATAGATCTTTTTGAAGACAAAATAATTATTCCATTGGCACCAACATTAGGAGAGTCATCTTCCATTACTCCACCAATTCATATAGTACAACTAATGGCAAAGGATGTTGAGCCAGATGGAATAAATGAAGAAAAAAATTCTATTAAGAAGATCTTATAGAGTTCGTAGATCGATAATTCCTAATAATTATCTTGTATATCTGCAGGAGTATGAATATGATATTAATAATGATACTGATCCTACAAGCTTTTCTCAAGCTATATCTAGTTCAAACTTTTTTGATTGAACGAATGCTATAAAAGATAAGTTAGCTTCAATGTATAAGAATCAAATATAGGATTTAGTGGAACTTTTTGCAGGTTATAAGTTAGTCAGATGCAAATGGGTCTTCAAAACCAAGAGAGGTGCTTGAAGTGAACTTAAGAGGTACAAGGCCAAACTAGTAGCAAAAGGATACATCCAAAAGGAAGGTATAAACTACAAAGAAACTTTTTCATCAGTTTTAACTAAAAACTCATTTCGTGTTATTATGGCTTTGGTGGCTCATTTTGATTTAGAATTACATTAGATGGATGTAAAAGTAGTCTTCTTAAATGGTGATTTAATTGAGACTATTTACATAAACTAACCAGATGGTTTCTAAAAGAAGGGAAAGGAGCAACTTGCGTGCTAACTTAAAAAGTCCATTTATAGCTTAAAACAAGCTTTTAGATAATGATACCTCAAGTTTGTAAGGTAATAACTTCTCTTAAGTTCAAGGAAAATGCAATTGACCAATGTATTTATATATTGAGAAGTGCAAAAAGCTTTCTTATTTTAGTACTATACATGGATGATATTCTCCTTGTAAGTAATAACATGAACTTACTAATTGAGACAAAATAAATGTTAACCAAACATTTTGATACGAAGGATCTTAGAAATGCTTCTTATATTTTAGGAATAGAGATTTGTCATGATAGATCTTGGGGTTTACTTGGTTTGTCTCAACAAACTTACATTGAAAAAGTACTAAATAGGTTCAATATGTCAATCTGCTCTCAAGTTTCTACACTTATTTTAAGAGGAGAAATTTTCTCTAAGTTCTAATATCTTTAAAGTGATGTTGAAATGAAAAGAATAAAGAAAGTCCTATATGCGTTAGTTGTCAGTAGCCTGATATATGCTCAAGTATGTACACATCCTGATATACCTTATACTACTAGTATATTGGGGAGATACTTGAGTAATCTTGATTAGAAACATTGGACTATTGCAAAGAAAGTGATAAGGTACCTTTAAGGTACAAAAGATTACATGCTGACCTATAAGAGATCGGGAGATCTCATAGTTATAAGCTACTCGGATAAGATTTTATTGGTTGATCGGATGATTACAAATTTACATCTAGATTCATCTTTATGATGGCAGGAGGAGCTGTATCATAGAAAAGTATTAAGCAATCCTTAACAGCAACCTCCACTATGGAAGTAAAATATGTTGCATGTTATGAAACTATTTGTATTGCTGTATGGTTAAGGAATTTTATGGTTGGTTTCAAGATTATTAAGGGCATTTCAAGACTTTTGACCATTTATTGTGATAATACTATTGTTATAAGCTTCTCTTACAACAATAAAAGTTCTACCCGTACAAAGCATTTTGATATAAAGCATCAATTTGTGCGAAAGAAGGTACACAAGCATATTACGTGTATTGAACATATTTCCACAAATCGTATGCTCACGGATCCACTGACCAAAGCCTTAGCAGTAGGAGTATATTATGATCATATAATTAATATGAGATTAGTTAAGTTTTTTAATGTTTTGAGTTAGTAGGACTACTATAACGAAAATTATTTTCTCGAGATATGTATAAATGAAATATTCATGTTTTTTTGCCATATATTATGCATATTTTTATTATGATATATTTATAAAGACGTTTAAACCCTATCTCAATATCATGATAAGAATAATGATTCTTATTTAGCATCTTAGGTAGATACTTCGACTCAGTATGTAAAAATTTACATATGATTGTCACAATTTTGTTATGTAAATTTTATTGAGCATAAACTTATCATGTATATCCCTATTGGATATTGTATATGGTCAATGAGGTGTAAGTATATAGTATATATATTTCATTAATATCCTTATTGAATACTACATTTTATATTATTGGATATTTATGATCTCAATTTAGACTAGTGGGTGCAAAAATATCATATTTTTCTTTTACATCTTATTAAAGTGGCCACTATTATTGAATTATATGATTCAAGTGGGAGATTATTAGATTTTCTATTTGTAGACCTATTAATTCAATAATAAAATAAGATGTAAAAGGGTTTAGTTCAAAATTAAAGTGACTGAATAGTTTGGACCTGGTAATCTAACCTAAATTAAAGTGATAATATGTGGTTCTCTGTGATAGGTAGATCCACCAATGTTATTAATATAAATAAGGGTCACTACTCCTAAACCTTATAATTAATTTTGTATATTCCCCATCGGTATCAAAAAGTCTTCCCATTCAAGTTCTCATCTAGGGTTGATAGGAGTAACAAATATTTATTTGGAGTTCGTGATTAAAATCGATCGTGAATAGTTAATAATTTGCAGTAAATCCTAATTTCATATATACATCACAATGGATTTATTAAGTAACAATAATAAATCTTTTCACGTTTAATATTATTCTTCTCACATGATTTAATTGAGTTATTATTTTATGAAATTTTGATATTAACAAAAAATTCATATGGAAGTATATTATTCGTAAACATAGGGTTCCTAAAGTATGGGGGTGTAAATAAACTGGGTTAAATTGGGCTTTACTTTAAATAGGTCAGGCTTGCTTTTTAAATTATTGGCCGAAGTCTGGCCAATGCCTATATAAGATCAAAATCTAGGCTCAGTCTAGATTATTAAAGAAGCTTGACTAAGCCTCTTAGCCTATTTAGAAGCCTTTTTGTATAAATAGGCTTTCAAATTTATTAATAGATTAAAGCTTTTTTAAGATCCAAAATTATTCAATAGCCTAATTAAACTTATATACATATATATATGTGTGTGTGTATTAAAATATTTATATTATTTGTATGTCTAATATATATTATATTATTTATAGATATATTTATAATTAAATAGGTTAGTTTGATAAGCTTATAGATCGAGCTTAAAGAAAACAAGCTTGGCCTATTTATCTAAATAGGTCAATTTATTAGTATAAGACTGATTTATTTATATAAATAAGTTAGACTACACTAAGTTTTAAATAAGTTAGGCTGTAAGCCCCTAATTAACCGTCTAGTCTACTTGCACCCCTATTAGAGTACTCATTGTGAAACTTTCATAAAATTTTATAGGGATTTAAAGATTACTAAAAAATTATCATTCATAGAGCATCTTTAATTAGGGTTGATCTTGGGTCGGGTTTGATTGGGTTTAAGTGAATTGGGTACTCACTCGAAACATAGTCAAGTGCTCTTTGCTTAACCTGATCCTAATCAGGTGAATAATGAACCCAAAAAATCATATTTATGCAAGTTAATAACAGGTTGGGTGGGTTTAACTGGGTTTTCAAGTCTAGACAAGAAAGCTTTCTTAGACCTTTTTTTGAAGGTCCAATATAGCATTTAGACCTAAAAAATAATGTTTACATTAAAAAATAAAAATTATAGTATTTGACTATTTGTAAATTTGTAATGGGCTAAAATTTAATAGCCTATAAATTATAAAACCTGTAAAATTAGCAAATTACATGTCACAGACGCATAGTACAGTAGCATAAGACCTTGTAAATTGTAAAAAAAAAATTTGATGGCCTCATAAACTATAAAATAACATAGGTAGTGCACAGTCACACAAAATGTCAGAACCTTGCAAACTTGTGTTATGAATCCAATATTTTCATTTGAAACCTATATAGCCATACATCAATATAAGTTATAACAAAAAAAAATAAGAAAAACTAGACATAAAACCTATGAAACACAAAAAAGAAAGCGAAAGAAAAGCTAAAAAAGTACAGCATGGCATACACAAAATTTGGCCAACCAAGAATCTCCAAATGCCATTATTTACAATGTATTACCTTCAAGTTGAGTTATTAAGGCTTGATTATAGTACATTGTATTATACATTAAATATAGTCCCAAAATTAGTAAATTTTTGAATCCTTACATAATTACATCCATCTATAACTATAAGTCATAAGCTTGCCTAGTTCCCTTCCTCTTTCCTTATCCTTCACAACCTTCATTGAACTAAATTCTACTCATAGCTTAAAAGTCAAGTAATTACCATTTACATTCAGTGTGCAATGTATTGTGCCACATTATTTGTTTTTTTCCTCTTAGTCTTGAATAATCAATTATGTTAAAGGCCAAACTTAATATCTGTCAAAAGGATGACTAGAATGCTTACATTAATGTAAGTGTGCAATGTATTGTACCATATTATTTGTTTTTTTCCTCTTAGTCCTGAATAATCAATTAAGTTAAAGGCCATACTCAGTATTTATCAAGAGGGATTACTAGAATGCTTACACTTTTTGAAGGATTAGTGCACTTTGATAGCAACTTTGGTAAGGTGCACAAGAAAGAAAATCTAACTTGAGATAAATGTTATAGGTTCTAGAATCTAGTAAGTTCCAAGGGAGGAAATAATTCAAAGAGAAAGGAGATGAACAATCTCTTGCCAAATGAATTCCTTAGTTAATCTCTTTTCCTATTTTCAATGTATACCTATTATTATTAACTATGGTCCTTTTTTATTTTGAGTTTTTGTCTTTAGCCTAGGTCTAATCTTGAAGTACATATCTAATGGTTGTCATTTTTATAGGTTGACCTAATTTTTTCCTATTATGAGGTTAGATTGTCTTCAGTGGTGCTTATTGGCATTGATGATGTAGGTTTGTTTGCTTTGAATGTTATGCAAAAAGTTCAATCATAAATGAATTGTTTCAATGTAAGTGTTTTTCTGGCCTTTCTATGCTAGTTAATATCTCGATAAGTTTGATTACGAACATTGAACTACTAATTTTTAATTAGATTTGAAACATGAAGTTACATGTATACTTGGGCCTTATCAACAACCAAGTTAGTTAAGATAATTTAATGACACAAGGTGGCATAACATATATGGTTTAGAAAGTTTCACCAAGAATATAACAAATTTTTGTTGTAATACTCATTAGTTATGTCATGATATATGATATGATGCATAAATTGATATTAAAATGCTTATCTATGTATATGCTTCAATGTACTTCACTATTTTGTATTAATGTGAGATATATGTATTTACATTTTATTTTGAATTAGCATGGTTACTTATAAGTATATAGTGTTAGAAATCATGAGTTATAGGTCCAAGAGCTATTCAATTTCGAGAGGCTCGCATGTGGTTATTGTAAGAAACAAAGAAATTACTTGAGTATCACATTACTTGGCTAGTAACAAGTGACTAACATTGAACTTAGTGATACTACTACTCATTGTTGCTACACAAAGGTTATAAGTTTTGTTGTACATTTGAATTTGATAAGGTTTTCAATTTTTTTACATGTATCATTTAAAATCAAAGGGGTTGTGTTGCTAAATGTTAGTTTGTCTACAGAAATGGTTCCTTCCTTTGCAAGAATTCTCCTACATATCTATTGAGTCTAGTTCTTACCTTGGAATTAGAAAGATTTCAAACGTCTATTATTTGTCCATTGTAATCTTTGAACTAATATCTCTAGTTATATGTCTTGTTTCCTTTTTCTCTCCAAATATAAGAAAATTATGATGAAATGACATTCAAATGATGCCTTTATAAGTTAAATGGAAAAAAGGAGCAATTTTAGAGATCTAAAATTTCTTATTGTCTACAACTGATTCACTAAATAAGTATGTTAGTTTAAAGCATTACTTGAAGTTATACTAGCTTGCAACTAATGAAATTTTGCATTGTAGCTAGTATGACACAAGATACTAATGATGAGAAAAGCAATGAAATTTTCCATCATTTGTCTACACTTACAATAGTAAAAGCACAACAGAAGCAGTAGCCACACCCCTCATGTTGGTTCTGTCAACAGTCAACACCCTATGGTCTAAAAGAAAAGGTAAATTGAGATTTGATTTTGGTTCCTTTTTTTATGCTCTATTAATTTGCATGCACATTAATTAATCTAACTAGTCCAATGTCACTCAATTGAATTTTAATGGATTTACATGTTAAAGCTATGTATAGGTACATACAAATCACAGTTGGTTGCCATAGAAAAATGCAAGGGGCTAAATTTGCCTTTCAAATTGATTGAATCCGCTCTTGAAATTGACTTGATCAGTTAACATCGGATTGGAAGTTTTAGGCGGTTCGTTTTGGTTAGGATTTAGACACAAATGGTTAGTGGTGGTTGGTCGGCATTGGGCCTACTAACTAGTCCAATCCGACCAATTCCCACCGTTAACAAAATCTTATAATTAATACTCATCACTTGCTTAATTATTTCTCTTATTACATTACATGGTTTTCCATAAATTTTTTTAAGTATATATGAATAGTAAAGGATAAATTATAATTCATTTGTATGTGATTTTATCACCATTACAACCGCTACCACTACTATCATCATCGTCGCCGTCATATCATTGTGATTGTTGTTGTTGATGATAAATTCATAAGCGCATTTCGTTGTCGTCGTCATCGATGATAAATTCATAAGCACATTACCTCCTTATTTTTCAAAACTGTCCGGATCACCTCCCTTCATGTTAAGGGGGTTGAAAGCCTCTTAGTGTAAATTTCACACATACTATGTTGCTCTTTATTAGAACTGATTTAACACTAAAGAACCCAATCGGATTTTGCAAACACCGATATAGGACGCTGGCAGAACGTTACATCCTTTTTCACTAGTAAGGCATGTTGGCAAAACGGGGACGGGAAAAAATCAAACGCGGTGCATTTATTTGTCCCATGTTACAATAAACTAAAAAAATAAAATAAAATAAAAGTTGCATATATAAAAATAAACTAAAAGCATCACTTGCATCATCTTCCATTATCGGTAAGGCTGCTAGTGATAGGCTGTGATTGAAAAGAACTAGATTGTCCGGCATGGTTCGGAGGAGATTCACCAAAATTATGCATACCTTGAGGAAGCATTGGCAACGGCGATTCATGTTGCAACACTTTAATCACTTGCGCTGCTTTCGGCCTTTCCTTGGCGATGGGATGAGTGCACCAAATTCCCACAATCAGCAAGCATGTCATTTCGTTCACATCAAAATTTCTACTCAATCCTTCATCTGCTGCATTAAGAACATTTCCTTCAGCGTAGAGCTGCCAAATCCAATTAACTAAAGGCCTGTGATATTCTCCTTCCTGATAAGTCCGTCTACCACATGCAATTTCCAAAGCCACAACCCCAAAACTGTACATATCTGATTCTTTGCTGGCCCTCCCTTCATTTAAGTACTCAGGTGCAAGGTATCCGTAAGTCCCTACAATCCCAGTTCTCTGGGTCCTTAGTCTGGGGTCCACCAACTTTGCCGTCCCAAAATCACCAAGCTTGGCGCTGAAATCTACATCCAGCAGAACATTGGCTGACTTAATGTCTCTGTGAAGAACACACTGCCCAGCATCTTCGTGAAGATAATGAATTGCTGTGACAACACCTAAGGCTATTTTGTACCTCGTATTCCATGGAAGAATTCTTCTGTTTCCAAATAAATGAGTGTCAAGACTTCCATTAGGCATGTAATCGTAAACGAGTAAGAATTCTCCGTTCTCGTGACACCAACCAATGAATTGCACCAGGTTTCTATGTATGAGGCGGCTTATGATGTTCACTTCATTTATGAAAACTCTTTCAGAGTTCTCCAAGTCTGAAAAGATTCTTTTCACTGCAACCGCACGTAGTATATTGTTCAAAATCCCTTTGTATACTTGTCCAGAGCCTCCTCGTCCTAGCCTTTTGTCGTTTGCAAAGCCACCTGTGGCTGCAACAAGTTCTTGGTAGTAAAATTTTCTGGGAATCGCGGCTTTGTTGAGATAAAAAACTGCTGAATTTCCAGTTCTTTCATCATCCCTTCGTTTCCTCTTCTTGATGAATAGCCAAGACCCGCATCCTGCAATCAGCACCAAAGCGAATGAACAAGTTCCTGCAACTGCTACAATTTCTTTGAAGTTTTTGTTTGGTTTCCTGGTTTTTAGTACTATTGAGGCGTTCAAAGTTGAACTGAACTCCCACGATCGAATCATATGTCGTTCCCTCAAGTCGCCAGTGGATGCTGAGAATCCAACTGTGACCCATTCAGGCAGAACCTTCATGAGGTCAACTGTTCGAGACAGAGAATGATTTGGCATAAAAGTCGTGCGGCTTCCGTCGAAGGACCAGGACACACTTAGAGTTTTGGTAGAACCATTGTAAGTTATTAAAGCATGGCCTTGCTTGCTTTGGTAGCTATCAATGTCAAAGAACGTAGAAGCCAGAGAAACGAGGGAGTTGACGTTGATTCCGACATGTCTCATCTTCGGATCATATTTTAAGTTCGAGAAAGTATCAAACTCAACGTGAACTATCCGGTTTTGCGGCGCGCCTAAGCTGGTGGTGCTATTGAACATTCCAAGAAAGGCGCCGGCGGAGTTGGATGGAATAGGGTCACCAACAGGAGCCAAGTAGAAGGCGAAGCCGTCGCCGTAGGTGATGTTAGAATCGCTGGGATCGATAAGGAAGGAAAAATGAGTGGTGAAGTCAGTGAGAATTCCGGTAGAAGAATCCCAGAGGTGCAGAGCCTCGGAATATGTTGCTCTGCCAACGCGGGCTATGGAGATGACTGAATTAAGCTCAATAAAACCGTTGGCTGACTTTGCATCCCCTTGGAATGCTATGTTGTTTGTTCCAGAATCAAAACTGGTTATGTTGAAAGAGAGAGGATGAGAAAATGGAAGGAAAACAATGAGAATTAGGAAAGTTATAACTAATTGGAAACAAGAAGCCGACATTGTCGGAGAAGAGCTTGAATATTTTGTTCGGAATTAACAGGGAAGACTTGGAATGGCAGCCGCAGGAGGGGCTTCAAATAATATGTTTGTTGTTATATATATATAAGATTAGATTAGCGCGTGTTAGGCCAATTCCACCATATGAAGTCAGAGCAGCCCATATTTTCAAAATTGTCCTTTAATATTCGAGGTGTCGTCACTATTTGTTTATTAGTTTGCGTATGCAGGGAAAGAACACTATTTATTAATGTGTGGTTGCTTTTTGGGATAATAAAGTTTAGAATAAAATACACTTTCTCGTGAAATCTGGGCCTAAACAAACTTCCTTCCATGATTTTACATGATTAGTCCCAACCTTCCTCGCTGCAGACAAGGAAGTCGGAAGGCATTAGTATTATTTCGAACTATCTATTTTGTCGTTTACTAGATTTGATGCAAAAATAAAATCCAAGAACCCAAAAGGGATAATCATTGTGCTTCTTACGCGTTCGTCTCACCATCTCATTCTTGCTCCACCATAACCGAAAGTGTGACCAAAACCCAGTACTTAAAGCTTCAAAGTAATGAAGACATGACTAAAAGGTTGTTTAATTGCCATTCTATTGAGAAATTTGAAATAGATTACTTCAACAAAGTTTGATGAACTTTCTATGTAGCTTCTAGTGAAACTGGTCTGCAGAATCCTGAAGACCGAGATGCAAAATAGAACGGAATTTATCATTATAATAACCTTGTCGTGGGAGAGTCTTCCTCCGAATAAAGCCAGTGCTGGGCAGGACAATAAAGAAATTAACTCACCCTTAGACACCATGGCAAAGGATGAGAATTAATTGCTTGGGAAGACTTGGTGACGGAAATCTATGAGAAGAATAGGTCAAGGGTGAGATCATGCTTGGAAGTAACGGAGGGATGTCTGTTTAAATCTTAATTGTAAAATGCAACATGTATGCTAGAATTTCCCGCGTATGTCTAAGGCAATTCTTCACTTTCGGTCTTGAAATAAAAGACACATTTTGTGGAATAAACTGATTTGAATTTAATATATGTGTGTACGCATGCCATTTCGTAAGGGAGGATAGCCTTTTTATCAACTTTTAATTGATTGATTTGATCAATAAATTATTTTGAATGTTTAATAAATAATTGATTTAATTAGTTTATTACTGTTCAATCAACAAATTTAAAAAGATTGGAAAATTCAATAATTTCAAATATTTAATTTATTAAATATATATATATAAAGTCAAAATTGCCATCAAATGCATTCATTTTTTTTTTTGGAAAATCTAAAGGGCTATAACCCAAAAAAGAAAGAGAAAACAAGCAAAATCAACAAGAAATCTAACACTAACCGGGGATAGTTTTGGATAGTGTAGTTGGTAGCATATCAACTAAAACTAAAATCTATTATTTGGAGGAAGAACTAACAAACTATTGTACTCTATTCTTTAATGTCGTCCCGTGATTTACTAACCAATTAGCACATTTTTTTCCTTCTTGATAAGTATGTTTAATTATAACATGCCATTTTCTTCTTAGCAATTCTATGGCTTGGATGAAGGCAAGATGAAGCCCCTCACTTGCCTCCTCTTTGACAAGTTTTTGGATTATACTTATGAAGTCACATTCTAGAAAGAGTTTTCTATAGTCAAGAGTTCATGCCATTCTAAGACCTTCATACATCCCTCATAGTTCAGCTTTGGCTGCATTGCACTAACTCACGTTTATAGCAAACCCATGTAACCACTCTCTATAATAGCCTCTTAAAATGCCTCCACATCCAGCTCTTAAAATGCTGGCCTTCCAAGCTCCAATCCATATTTAATTTGACCCAATGTTCTTCTGGGGTTGTTAGCTTATTTCTACTTCATGGTGGGGTGTTAATTTTGATTCTGTAAAGTGAGAATTATGTCACTATACTACTTGAATAATACAATAGTGGGATTATGTGGGGCTACAAAATCTCGCTCGAAGATAGTCCTATTTCGCCACTCCCATAGCATATTGATGATAATCCCCCACAAAATGTCCCATTGAACCTCTGAACGTGTTCCCAATAGTTCTTTAAGGTTGTACAAGATCCAATCATAATGATCCCATGTAAAGAAGTTTGAGAGATGTTCTGATGCAACAAGGCAACGCTATAGCTGCGTAGCAATCAAGCAATCATGAAGGACGTGTATTACGATTTCATATTGTTGACTACATTTATTGTGGAATGGTGATGCTTGAAAAAGTTTATTCTTTCAAGTATTAGTAGGAATTCTATCATGCAAGGTTCTCCATATAAAAAACTTCCACCTTTCTGCCCTTTTTCCATTTCTAGATTAGATTCCATATTAGATCAGTTGGGTTCTAGTATCTGTTGCATAATGATTCATAAGTGCTTTCAATGCTAAAGTATCCGCCATTGTGTCGCCATACCAACTTGTCTGACTTGTGATGATCATTTGGTTTTAGGGGAAATGCTAGTAGGAGACGTTGAAACCCAAACTCTAAAGGCTTTGGTTTTTGGGGAAATGAATTAATAAAGGGAATCGAGAGTAAAAGAATGAACACTTGATAATTGTTTACTTTGTTTAGTTTAAATAAGAAAAAATCAAATTTTTAATGCACTTTGTTAATAGTTGGTACACTAAGGAAAAATTGTTTTATTTTGATTAAAATAGTTATAAATTAAATAATTATTACTCTATTTTTATAATTATTATCTTATTATGATGATTATTATTTTTAAAGGATCAAATGTTTGGTCCAGCTTATATAAATCCACTTAAAAATGGATCAAATTTTGAATGATTCGATTTAGTCCATACTCGTGATTTGATTAGCAAGTCCATAGACATTAATTGTAAGTTTATGAACGACCTATCCGAATTTTAATCCACATAAATTGATTCATATAATACGTGATTAAAACAAACCAAATTTAAGTAATTGGGTTCACAAATTGCAATCTATTTAGTAATCCCATTTTATTATTCATTAATATTTATTATTATTTTTTATATTCACTAATATTTCTATTGTTATAATTATTTATTATTTTAATTTTATTAAGTATGAATATTAGTTTAATTTTTACCTTTATAATTATTTATTTATTTACTATTATTGTATAATAATTATTATTGTTATTATAATTTAGTGTTATTATATTTATATTATTAATTACTTTATTATTATTTTATATTTTATTATTATTATCATTATCATTATTGTTATTGATGTTATAGTTGTTGTTGAAGATAATAAATCTAAAATTTAGAATGAGAGAATTAATGTCATGAATTGTTAGGAGGAATCATAATTTTTTTCATTTAAAGTAATTCCATTAAAAAAATAGGAAAAGAAAATAAGGAGCCGTTTAGTTCAATTTGAAAAAGGGAAATTAAAAAATTAATGAAGGAAAGTAGAGAGAAAAGGAATGGATTTCCTATAATTATACACTTTATTTGGTTCAAATAAAAAAGGAATTAAGTTCTCTTAATTTTCTTTATTAATAACTGGCACATTGAGGGAAAATTAACTATTTTTTTATTGAACCAAACACATACTATGGAAATTAAAATTCATCATAATCTCTTTTTCTTGATTATTCCTAACAAAATGACTCATATAACTCAACCACTATGCCTTTATATATGTGTCAATGTAATATATACTATAATAAAATAGTTCTTTATAAATAATAAATGATTATTTAACTTTTCATTAAGTAAATATACATAATAAAATTAATATTAAATGTAATATATACTATAATAAAATAGTTCTTTATAAATAATAAATGATTATTTAACTTTTCATTAAGTAAATATACATAATAAAATTAATATTTTGACAAAATAATTGTTATAATATGTTAAAGGCATTATTATATAATTAGGTAATTAATTTATATTCTTTTCATATCAAAATAAAAATTAATATGATTAATTTGTAAACATTGGTAATATGTATACTTAAATAAATTATTACTCCCTCATATATTATTTTATATATAAACAACAAATATTAAATAACTAATTTTACAAAATATTTTTGCTTAAACAACTAGTTTTTCAGTAAATCAAATTAATTAATACAGTTAATTGCTATTAATTAATAATTAATTAAATCAGCTAATAATTAATTAATTACCAATATAGCCCTGTATACTAATAACTAGCTTTGGATCGTGCTTTGCACAAGTTTGCGGACCCAAAAAAAAAAAAAGAAAAGGCACTAAACAAAACCGAATCCCTGATCTCTCTCTGGCACCACAGATTCCAACAACACGCACAACAATATAAATTGTTGTGTTTGAATATATTTTTTATTTTTTATTTTTTGACATTGTTCTTAAATTTTTTGTTTTAAATAATTGTATTTGGATTTAAGAAAAAAATAAAGGGTCGTTAGAAATTTTTTATTTAATTATAAAATTGATATCAAGAAAAATTTAGAAAATATCTAATTTTTATTTTTATTTACATATTTGGAATTAGAATTTTTAAAATTAAATAATTAAAATAATTATCAAATAAGAACTTATATTATTTAAAAAAATTATTTTTTAATACAGTAAACACACAAACCGCAAGTGTCACACTCATCTTTGATCAAAAGTTCATTTCCAAGTCCTAGGTAAATTAAGTAACCAGAGAAGCTTGGATGGAAACTGTACTATTTTTAATCCATCCTTTAACTTTTCTCCGTGACGCTTGAAAGCTCGTGATCAAAGTAATGGCTTCTTCTATTGGTTTTCACAAAAATAGTTTTGACACTTGAAATGCATCTTATCAGAATCATATCAAGGCTTGTAGTTAAACCAAAGTGTTTTGTCGCTGCAAAACATAGAATTACAATGCCATGGAGGAAAGTCAGGCATGAAAGGAGTATGGGATCACTGCAATATCAGATTCGAGATTCTTAAGATTACATAACTGGTTGAAAGATACCATCAAAGGAAAAACATTTGAGTGCCAGTAACCATAACAGAGCGATCAAATTTGGCGCGCATGCTCTCGTGGTATAACAAATTAAGTTGGCTTGTCACTTAAAGCAGAATGACTTCCATCATCCACGTCTTCACTTTACCAGAATATATAAGGTAACCAAAATATGAGCACACAGAGATGAGGTAACCAATGAAATATGCTTTTGCACATAAAATATAGAAAGATACGAGGTCAAGGAGTATTGAATGGTACATGTACATAAAGAAGGACATCAATTGTAACACAGCAGCCTACCACTGCTTGTCTTTCTCCCAAGAGAGGTTTTAGTCCTTCTCCACTTCTCAATAAAGTAGAATCAATATTTTCAACGTCCTTTGTTTTGAACCCAAAAATCTTCCCACTCAATAAAGTAGAATCAAGATTTTCAGCATCATTTGTTGCGAACCCAAAAATCTTCCCACTAACAGAGCATGACCCCAATCCATTTGTAAAATTCTGCAACCAAGAAAGTATAATTGAGTTTCCCACCATTTGTTGGAGTTGTACGTACCCTAGAAGCTAATCACATATGGTGTAGTCTATTATTAATAAAAATTATTTTTCTTTGTCAATTATTTAATTATTATTTATATTTGATTAAGTCCAAAGATTAAGATGTCCTATGAAATATGAAATATGGTGGTGTATAGATATGATGATCATGAAACATATTCCTTATAAACCTAGATCTTAAAATGCTCCCAATTATAAAGTTATTAGGAATGATTATTAATGACTTGAATAGATTATTACATGTGATGCATGCTTAAGTGGGAGGATGTCTTATTTCATAGATGGTGTGGTAACATTACTATATATATGTGGGTGCTCATTAAAAGAATGAATTTACTAAGTTAACCCACTTAGGAATTTTTATGTAGATAAGTTGAATTGGAATTGCGATGTTGCAATAGTGTATAGTTAGTCCCTTGACTCAAGATATTATAGTAATCTTATATATAGTAAGTTATAATTTAATATTCTCTTAATTTCTATGAGTCATCCAAAGGATATATATTGGATAAAACTTTACCATATACAAAGATACGTGAATGTTGATAAGGATTTCATTACTTCCCATAAAGAGAAGAAAGAAGATAATGATATATAATATTTTATGAATCATAACTTAAAAATTTTTGGCTAAGTTAAGGTGAGATAAAAAAAAAAAAGTATCTTGAGTTTCACATAATAAGTCATGAACTTTGGATTGAATACAAAGTAACTAAATGACTAAGGTTTCAAGTAATACACCATGCCCTACATTGAATTGAGACATTGTATGACAAAAGGATTGTACTGCATGGTAATTGTACAAAAAATATTTATATTTATAATTCACATTAAGTAGTTTATGATATGTTGCTCAACATTAATTAATCATGAATTTTGGAATTTAAAATTAATGAGATTATTTTTAAATATTGAATTAAAAGGGTTTAGCTCAATCATGAGTCATTAGCTCATTAATAGTTTAATGGTGAACCTAAAGGGTCACATATAAGATCATATATATCCATATTTATTTATTAAGAGAGAATTAATTTAATTATGAGATAATTGATAATTCAATTATAAGATAGTTAATGGGAAAAAAGAAATAAATATAAATAAAAAATTTATTTATTTATTTTAGTAGGATAGTACTTCTTAGAAATAAATAAGAAATTAAAAGTTTATTTATTGATTTATTTTATCAAGAAAAATTTTAGAAATAAATAATTTATTTATTTATTAAACAATTTTTTGATATGTTATTTATTTTCATTAGCATTCCTAAAAATCGTATTAGGATTCTAGTAGGAATTTAATAATCAAGTCATAAGTTGACTATAAAAGGATATTTACAAAAGTTGTAGAGAATCCTAATAACAATATAGACAATAGTGACTACAAAAGTTGTAGCCATGAGCCACCAATTTATATGTACTCATGTGTTAAGCTAATTGTGAAAATATTACCCTTTCTTCTCCCTTTCTTTTTATAATTGTCATTCATTGATGCTAACACAAAGGCCTACTACCATAGAATTGCTAATATACGTTGAATGTTTAGAGGATTACTTATTAATTTTTTATCAATATTTAATTGAACGTTATTGTATATTTATTTTAACATTGATTGTATAACTATCATAAACTATAATAATAATGTAAATTATTATATGAAAAAAATTAATGTTATTTCATTTGTTAGCATAATGAAGAATAACATTACATATTTTTTTAAAAAAATTAGTATCTAATTTTCATAATACCATTTCAATTTCTTTCAAAATTTGATATGGTACATTTCTTTCCTAACCTTAATCTTATTCCCTTATTTCTACTCCCTTATCCTCCATATTTTCCCTATACTCCTTCTCATAAAACACTTTAACTAGAAATAGAAACCATAATCTTTTATGATACTACAAAATCTTAATTTCAATAATTTTAAGAAATATATTGAATAATAAAAGCTTGAAAATGATAAAAAAGTTATATGCAATACCTCAATCAAGATGAGTGCTTTACTCAATCTATCTTAATACTTATTGCTCAAGATATGAGATTCACACTCCTTTGAAAAGCACACTTGAATCCAATACTAATAAATACAATAAGCATTCATTAAAATTTGATATATGATATTACATATATCATATAAATAAGTAGTAGATTAAATGATTGAATGCCAAAAAAATGAACAAAATTAAATTTCTTACATGTACAGTCTTATAAAAGATGCTCAAAATAATAAGTAATAAAATATGATCAATTATGAAATTAAAAATTAGATTGCAAGAATAAAAATAAAAATTAAAACAAATCTTTATATATATATTTTGTATTTTGTAAGGAGTATTAAACTTTACGTATTTAGCATCGACTTAACATATCTTCAGTCTTGTAAAATAATTTTAAGGTTGAAAGGTAAGTACAAATATAAAATCGAAGAGAATCAATGATTCTAAGGTCGGAATGAGAGTATACCTTGTTAAATAGAGAATTATTTTAGGATTAGAAGAGCTTTAGAATTAAATTTGTAAATAACACCATATTTTGCTCCTTTTATTTCCACCTTGCACTATATTTTACCTTTTTGTATTTTCAACTCATGGCTGGGGATAGAATTTTTCACATTAATTATGACAAAACACCAATATCTAAACTTAGCACATGTAAACTACTTTGGATATTAGATGCTGGTTGAATACAAAAAACACTATCATTTTATTAAAGATGATATTTTTTTATTAACTAATTTTTAACATTAGTTAATGTCATAATAATTGAATGTTAATTATTAAAAAAAAATTTGTTTCAGTAACATTTTCCATAATAAATTCTTTTTCTAAAACTCAAAACACAATTTGTAAATATGTCACATATTTATACAAATTCATCCAAAAGTAGAATTCAGTAATATTTGTCATATAAACATATATCAAAATAAATAAAACATATAATCTAATTTATGGTTTTGCAAGTGGTACTGAGCAACATTTTTATAATTTAAGTATCAATTTTGTAAGAACATTAACATCATTTATAAAATTAGTTAATTTTTTTTCTAAAATTCAACTTACTCAAAGTGAAATTGATAACATTTAAATTCATTTTTTGTATAACCATATCTTTATATACAATTAAATAGATACAAATAGTAAAAAATTGAATGTAAATGTACAAACAAATGAGACAAAAAAGATAAAAAAAACTATGAAAATATATTCTACAATTTCATTATTTCCATATTAGAACATCAACATATACATTATAAATGCTATAATTTACAATGACCTACAAAAATGACTTTTATGATGAAAGGTGTAGATTGACAGTTTTTGGGATTCATTAATAAAGATGGTTTTTGAGATAAAGGCATTAACTGTTGTACTTTGCATTACTAAGGTTGTTAAAAATGTTTTGGAATCTCTCAAAGTTCCTTCTAGGAACTTGCGCTTACACTTTAACAATGAACATAAGAAGTTTATAAAACATTTAGAAGGATTCTTGTCTGAAGTTCTCCCAAATACTTTGTAGAATATTTGTTTTTATAGCCAAAGTGTGGGCATGAGTTCTTGTAAAAAACTTTGATCAGTTCAATGACCTTTTCAATAGTCTGGTAAGGTTGAATAAAATAATTTATAGCCACAAACTTATAAGCCTATTTTTTTTATGAAAGGTAAGCTGTCTTAATATATCATTGATTTATTTCAAATTGGCAAGGAAAGTGACATTTATAAGCTATCAATAAAACCTTAAACATCTATTATAAATAAAAATTGACATCATAGGTTTAATAACTTCTTAAAAAATGGTAATTATCATACCTTAAGATCAATATTAGTGAAATATCTCACTGACATGTAAACTTTTGACATGAATTGTGACAAAAATTTAAATAAACTTAAACAATGGTTATTTTAAAAAATGACATGTTAAGTTTTTGTAATTTCTCTTTAACCTCATAAATGTCATTCGTATAGAGGTCTTTAGGGTTTTTGCATTTGTAAATTAATAATAGCTATAATTTTAAACATCAACTAAGCATAAAATTGATGTTTCTAAGTTTGCCATTTGTCGAAATAGATACATTTAGAATAGATGTAGGCATTTGTTATGTAAATAACCAACATTATAAGCTTTTATAATTGATGTCTTATTATTGCAAAGTTTTTTATATCTTTTTTACTATATATTTGTGTTGAAATTATAAATATTAAAAAAAGTTATTTTTAAACTATTTTAAATGGAAAGTTTTTTTTCTCTATATCTTATATTTGGTAATCTTTATAATTTAAATGTTAATTATACATATTTAATATAAAATTTAATAAATAAGTAAGTAAATTGATACTATTTATTTATTTCTTTCCAAATATATATATATATATATATATATATATATATATATATATATATGTATTTTATAAAATAACCTACATAAAAATTATACTGAATCATCAATAGACAAAAAATACATATTTACATCAATACACAAAACTACAACAAAACCACTCACTATTACAAAATGGTTTATTGGTATCAAGTGGTTAGGAGATTACATACTGAAATCAATTGATGTTTAATTAAGCATTGCAATATATGCATTTTTAACATCAGTTTTGAAACCATTATAAAATATAACAATTATGTTAGTTTTTATATTGAAAATAACTAATATCTTTATTTTCTTATCATCATGAAAAATAATATTAAATATTATTTATTTTCAATTAATCAATGTTTAATTTCCACAATGCCATGTCTGTCATTTAAATCAATGGACGTGGTATGTCCCTTCCCTAACCCCGACACCCATCCTTTGCCCATTTCCTTTTTCCTCATTTCTTTGTCTTAAACCTTAACATCATCCCCTCATTTCTTGCTCCCTCTTATCCCTATTTCCCTTGTATTCCTAACTACATATAGACACTAACATCTCCTATGATTTATTGGAGTCTCAATTTCAATAATTTTGAAGAATATCATTAAAGCGCCTTGTTGTAATAAATTAAATATTAGGTGGTTGGGCTACAAATTTGAATTTTGTATGAGAGACTCACAGAGAAATGATTCTCATAATTGCCAATTATAATGGATTACATAAATAATAAATAATCTATCTAAATCTTGACTCATTTTCAAAATTTCAAAATAACCATGAAAAATCTTATAAAAAAAAACTTTGGGAAAATTATTTTACAAAAATTTATTCTAAAAATGCATCTCATAATGTATTTATCTATGGGAAGATTTTAAAACTAATTTTAACGGTCCTTAATGTGGAAAATTACTTCTTTTATTACAAAAATGATACCATTATATGAATATTGTCATGGGAAAATTTTTACCATGCGTATTTTCCTACGATATCAATATTGTGGGAAAGTCCACGAAACTATTATTTCCCATAAAAATTAATCTGATTTCTCTTGGTGAAATCTATTATACCATAAGCAAAATTTAGGGCTCTAAAACTTTAGATATGTGGCAATATATAAACCTTTGATATTTGTATGAACTAATTATTACAATTTATGAAAAGTAATATTACTTTGCTTAGTTAGAAATTGAAAATATTCTAGAAGCTTTTGATAATTACATTTTAATCTCAATCTCCTTCCCTGTTGTCTTTAGGATATCAATTAGATAGTACATACATAGACCAGTGCCATAGTTAAACAAATCAAATATGAAATTAAAGTTATGGTATGGAAAAAATTGAAGTTATAATAAAATTAAAGTTAGATTGACATAGTTACCCAAATTATATAGTAACTTATTTACAAGCACTTTGCTCTAATTAATATCCTATTCAAAGTTAATTAATGGAAAAAAGATTATATTTGCAAATATGGTTTTTAAATACAAAGAAATGATATATTGAAATGAAATATGTTAAATGAAAGATACAAATAATATTATTCATTATAACAAAATAAATTAGGGAATGCATTTGATCACATGGGAATTGATGATATATTTTTGGAATTGATAGATGCATATAATTAGGAATCCATATTACATATATAATTTGAGATGAATTTATATAAAAATGTACTAATTAATTTTTAACCATGCATCACTATTCTTTCTTGCATTATCATTCTCACTTAGTAATTAATCAGTTTTGAATTACGAAAAAATGTAAAAAATTAGTAAGAAGTTTTCATTGTTATACACATTACATATTATGACAATTTTGTTTTCACAGTAACCTTCACACATGACCATATCATTCATTCATCTACTTGTTCTGCATGAGGTTCATGAATAATGGAATCTTTGTTGTAATTAGTTAGAGTTTTGGGACAAATATGCAAATACACAACATTTCACTACCTGGCATTATCTCCATCTGTCCTGATGTTATTAGTCGTATGCCTTAGGTTCTGAAACTCCTGCATATTATAAAGGCACCATACAAAGCATTGTATTCTCATAATAAAAGGGGTGGAAATTTTTTAACTTTCTAATAATATTGTCCATAGGGTTTGCCACGATGTTAAAATTACAAGGAATATTATAAAGAATTATTATTTTTTAGTAGTACATGGTTTCCTAGATAAAATTAAATTTTCATCCAAATATGCTTTTGACTTGAGGTAAAATAGGATTCAACCTAGTCATTTTGGTCAACTGAAAATATTACCTATAAGTACATATGATAGTACATGATCGATATGTATTCTCAATTACAAAAAAAGTAGCCCTCGTAATAAGTAATCATTATTCTTAGAACTGCCAGTTTGATAAAAGCCATATGGCAAGACACGAGTGAAGCTAGAAAGAAACCAATAGGATAGTGGATGATGAAAAATAACCACAAGAAATAATCGCTTATCACTGTTATAAATATGGATGTGAAAGTGAATGTGGAGGCTTATTTATCATTTTAGTAGGAGTGCTTATAGGAATGTTTAATGGACCTCCACCTTACAAATATGATAAATCAATTTATGAATTTGTAAATCGAGTTTATCAAAAATAAACTTATAAAAAAAGGGTTTGAATAGACTCAACTTGTGCAAATTAAATTCATGCGAGCTATAGGATGACCTATAAGTATTGTAAACTTTTTTGTGGATCAAACTAGCCAAAATAAACTTATTTAAAATGTCAATCTTAATAAACTAAACATAAACTAGTTTGACCCATATGAATCTTAACCTAATCTAATTTGCTAAACCTATCTATCATGCCTACATTTTATAGCTAAAATACAATAATGCATACTTTGCATTTCTTCTTAGCAATTTGCTAGCTCAATCCGCAACCTTATTCCTACAATTACTATGAATGAGACATTTCAATTTTCAATTTGCCTTAATTTGTATTTCTTGATGCATTGTACATTGTGGTCTTTATATTAATAGTGAAAATATATTTAATTATTCTTTTCTTGCATCTTATGTAAGTTTTTTTATGTGCATTTTATGTTTTTAATTACTTTGTGTGTGTTGGATATAACAAATAGATTAACTTATAATTTATTGACTTAGTTAATAAATTATAAATTAACTTTAAAAAATATTTAGTGTACTAAAAGTTTATAAAATTATAAGCAATTATATGATAGGATTCATAAAATAATTTTAACTTATAAGTTCATAATTTTTTAAGATTTTTTCAAATTTGTCAAATTTTTTTAATTAAATGACAACTTACATCCTAATTATATAAATAAATGTTTAACATATCCTTGTTAATCCAATATAAATAAAAAAGTAAGTAAGTAAATAAATAAATATGCGATGTCATAAAATATAATTAATTAAATTTTATATTATTATTTTTAGTTGAATAATAAATAAATATGTAATATTATATGCATAATTAATTAAATTTTAAATAATTATATTATTATTTTAAATATTTTGATTACATTAATATTATTGGATCTCAAAATAAATATGAATTAAATTAATTGATATATTTATTTATATTAACATATCTTTATATATTATTTTATATTTTTTAGTTAGTTCAACAACTAATTTTATTAAATACTTTTAATACAATTAACTAATTTATTAAGTATCAACTATATATTTTGAGTTATCGGTTATTGATTAACGGAGTATTGCTCTGTTACTTTTATGTTTGCTTTGTTATGACAAAGATTTAAGAATATCATCTCTTTGTTGGTATGAACATGATTTTTGTTAAACAAATGTTCACCTTCTTATACAGACACACTATAAAGATTTGAGAACATCATTTCTTTACTAAGATGAACTTGTTTTTTGTTAAACAAATGTTTAGCCTCCCTTACACATACATACACTCATTTTCTCTTATGAATGCTTGATTATATAAGGGTGGGGGATTTATTCATCGAAGGATGACTACTCTCTTTCTATTTAATATTATAGGTGATAGTAATAACTATTTAATATAAGGCCAAGTGGGCCTAATCAGAATAGTACCATTTTTATTACAATCAAACTAATTAATTAGCTAATCAAATAGTTAGTCCACAATTCGTTAATTAATCAACCTAGTTATTAGCTTAGATAATTGTTCAATGCATGATTAGTCAACTAGCCAAGGTATGTATCCATTTGTAACCTAAGCGGTTATTATTGTTATAACCAATATACATGAGCTAGCACCTAAAAGATTCTATAATGATCTTTTATTATATAATAATCACTGTAAAGTGACCAATTCACCTTCCCTATAAGTACTATATAAGGCTCTTGGTACATCTTTGATATTTTATTCACTCTCATTTTACTCACTTTTTTCTTTCTTTAACATTGATCGTCACTGTGAGGTGCAAATCACTACAAGCTTCTTGCAAACCACCACTATTAAAATAATTGATTTTACTACTTTGCCATCCTCTAGCCTCTCATAAATCTACTAGTATGCTTTAAAACATCATCAGCACTATCTACAATTCCTATCCACCATTTTAACTCCCTTTTTCTTTCAAATCTTAAAAAACTATTGGTACGATGACTTTAATTCTTTCTTTTGTTCCAAAAAATCATGATCATTTTCTCAAGAAAATTATCATTTTCTAGGAAAGTATGTTAATTTTTTTAACATTAATATTCATTCATTTTGCTAAAATTCTCTTCAATGTTACTATTGTTATAGTAGTTTTTTATCATTTCTAAGAAAAAAGTGATCTTTATTACTTGTGAACTTGATTGATCTCATCATAATCATATTTATAATTTCCTTGATTAAGAAGGACTATTTCTTTATTATTACTACTTATTTTAGTTATTTATTTTGGTCGATTCTTGAGAAAATAAAGTACATTTTCCTTGGGACCCTCTTATTAAAGGCACTAGTTTTTCAAGAATGAATGATTAATATACATTCTAATATTGTTCACTTTCTTAATAAATTAACTGATAGCATCCAAAAGATAAGTCACATTCTTAGTGTTCATTCTAAGAATGACCATATGCCATTTGCTCGGTAACTAAACAATGAAAGAACTCCTTCAATCCTTTCTCATAATTGATATCTTGAAAGACTAAACAAGAATATTGAAAAACAAATTCTGGAGGATGAATAGCAATATTTTAAAGATCAATTAAAGATCATAATGTTGGAATTACAAAGAAACATGGAACAACAAAGATGACTAAATGAAAGGCTAAATTGCTTTAACCATTAGAGACAATATAACAATCACATTCCCCATCCTAAGAATAGATAACATAATAAAAGACTACATCGCAATAATAAAGAAAGAGTTAAGGATTCTTGGTATAATTGTGTGAATCAAATTATTAATATAATTGTTCTAGGGATTCCTATTTTAACTACTATGATCTTTCTAATATTGATTATGTCAATCGACATAGATATGAACACCACTATCCTACAATGACCATTCCTGAGTTAAGCATTGTGAGCATTCTCCAAATGATTATGTTAATCATTCTAGAGAAAACTACTATAAGCAAATACAAGATCAGTCAGCTAATAGATCCAATAATTATGGACAAGATGATTGAGGTTACTACTATAAAAATAAGAATCAAGAAAATGGAAACCTTAATAATAGATACCACTTATCTATCTTTATGATTATGTAAATTCCTATACCATACAACTTTAAAACATCATCCAATCTAGAATCTTATGATGATATAACTAATTTATAAAAGCATGCAGAAGCCTTCAGAGCAACCATGTTACTTTCAGGTGCTCCTAATGCAATAATGTGGCTTTTTTCTACCACATTAAAGAAAATAGATCTTCAATTATTTATAAGCCCAAAACTAAATACTGTTGCTAGCTTTAGAAATTTAACCAATCCATTTTTAACTTATTTTGCTACGTTTCGAGCATTAAAGAAAACCACAGCTTGCCTTATGAATGTATGCTAAGAAAAAAATGGATCTCTAAAAGATTCCCTTAAATGTTTCAACCAAACCTGTTTAAAAATTAGAAATCTAAAAAAAGAAATTACTACACATGCCTTAATGGTTAGGCTTTAAAGTGGTGATTTCTCTACTTCATTAGTGAATAAACTAATTAAGAATTTAACCTATTTACTAAAAAGAGTAACAAAATTCACTGCAATAGAGGAACTAGAAATGAATAAAAAATAGAATGAAAGCCATATAAAGAATCAATAAAGAAAGAGGATAACAAAATATTAAAGTCATAATTAAATCAGTTCACCCCTTTACATAACACTTTGAAAAAGATAATAGATGATGTAAAGACAATTAAGTTAATGGAAAACAAATTAATTAAGAAATAGCACACTAGGTGATTTTTTACCCTAGGAGTCGCCATTTATTACAAATATCATAAACACTGGTCCTATGATACTGAAAAATATAATACTTTGAAAAATGAAATAATGAAATTAATTTAAAAAGTAAAATTAAAGCAATATGTCAAAATAACTAATAGGAAAATAATCAAAATAGATAAAGTGACAGGTGGAATAACTAGAATAATAGAAAATATATCATTTTTTGCTAGTAGATTCCATTTCTAAAAAATAACTAGATAAGAGTAAAGAGATAAAAAAAATCACAAGAGCCATTTGTTGTGTTGACATCATTATAGGAGGATTCATTGAGGAAAGATCTTAAAAAAATGCCTAAAAACACCATATGCAAATAGTGATGAATATTGAGCTAAAAGAAAAAAAAAACTTTGTAATACCATGCTCATCACATTCTTTGATGAAATTTAACTCCTAAATTTTGATAAAGATGATGATGATCTAATGGTTATTACCATGGTTCACAATTATAAAATAAAAAAGATACTAGCAGACCAAGGTAGTTTAGTTAACATTTTATATTTAGATATTTTTAAAAAAACTCTATCTTTTTTAAGTGAAATGACATCACATTGTAAAAATCTATTAACTTTTTTTAAAAAAATAAGTGGTAGTACAAGGGTCAGTAATGTTGAATGTTACTTTGTGAAAATGATCTAACATCACTAACATAATTGTAAACTTCCTAGTTGTAAATACATTAATAATTGCTTATAATGCAATACTAAGAAGAACCTTCTTAAACTAAGTAAAGGCAATTATGTTAACACAATATTTATTGATGAAGTTCCTAACTTTGAATGGTGTAAGGGAAGTAAGAGCTAATCAAGAAACTGTTAAGTAATGTTACCTGATTAGTTTGAGCAAAGAAGAGACCTTTGGCTCCAAAAATGATAACGAACAAGAAAAGCAAATACAAAAAATGTAGAACATAAAATGATAGCCATTAACTCATTAGACCTTTAGGAAAGCAAAAAAATAGGAAAAGCTCTCAACTAAAGTTAGAAATAAAGGAAATAAAAATCTTTGACCCAGATCATCTAGAATAATAAAAGTGGAAAAAAACCTCCCCAAAGATTACAAAGAAGAATCGATTAATCTTTTAAAGGAAAATATTAAAGTATTCACCTAGACCATTAATAACATATCAGAATAAATCCCAAAGTTGCATGCCATAAATTGGCTATAAATCCTACCAGTAAACCAATGCAATAAAAAAATGAAAACATAAACCAAACTGGTCAAATGCAATTAAAATCAAAGCAAATAAGTTTTTACAAGCAAGCTCTACAAGAGAAGTACCCTATATCACTTAACTCTTAAACATGGTTATGGTAAAAAAAGCAAATAGATCATGGAGAATGTGTGTTGATTTCATTAATTTAAATGAAATCTAACCTAAAGATTCTTATCTTTTACCTAATATTGATTAACTAATTAATAGGTCTTCTGGATTCATGACATTAAGCCTTTAAGATGCCTTTTTAGGATATAAATAGATCTTAATATGGCTAGAAGAAAAAGAAAAAATTATTTTTATCACAAATGTAAGGGCTTACTATTATAAGGTTGTGCCCTTCAATTTAAAGAATGCTTAAATAACCTACTAATACATAATGAATAAAGTTTTTAAAGAGAAAATTAATCATAGTCTAGAAGTTTATGTGGATGATATGCTTATCAAATCTAAAAACCATTAATCATACCTAGAAAAACTCAAGGAAAATTTTGGGGTAATTAAGAATCAGAACATGAGAATTAATCTTAGCAAATGCGCATTGGGAGTTGTAGCTAGTAAATTCCTTGGTTTTATATTAAAAAAAAAAGTATAAATTTTAACCCAATAAAATGGAAGGCCATCTTAGACATGAAAAGCCTTGCCACTCTAAAAGAAGTTTAACAATTAAATGGATGAATTGTTATTCTTATCAAATTCATGTCAAGGTAATAATTAAAACCTTATTCATAATCTATTAACTTTTCATATATTTGTCATTAAATTATAGCCCCAACAAATCACATTTCAAGTTAACTAATAAATCCTTGACATTTTATAAAATTCTTAAAAACCTTAAAGAATTCAAATAGTATAAGACTTGTGAAAATGCTTTTGTTGATCTCAAAAATTTCTTGCTAATCCACTAATGCTATTAAAACCTAATCCAGGTGAAACATTGCCTTTGTATTTGGCTATAATTGATAAAGCCATAAGCACAATACTAGTAAAAAATGTGGAAGGTGAAAAAAGATCAGCCTACTTCATAAGTGAAGTATTACATGGTGTTGAACTTAGATATCAAAGGATTGGAAAATTGACTTACGCTTTGATAATAGCCTCTAAAAAGCTAAAAGTTTGTTTTCAATCTCATCAAATAATAGTCAAAATTAATTAACTAGTAAAATGAGTATTACATAAGCTCGATCTAGTAGGTTAATTGATAATATGGTTAATGGAGCTCACAAAATATGACATAATGTTTGAACTAAGAAAAAGTAATAAAAGCTTAAGTGTTGATAGACTTTATAGTCAAATTGACACAATTTAATATAATGATAAAGTCATAAAATTTATCAAAAACCTTTTTGCTAGATATTATATACTAATGGATTATCTAATAAGAATGGTAGTAGCATAAGTGTAATACTTGAAAGGGCTAGATAAAGTAACAGTTAAATATGTCTTAAAATTTAACTTTAAGACTACTAATAATCAAGCCAAATATGAAGCATTGACTATATGTTTGAAGTTATCTTAAAAGATTGGCACAAATTTTATAAAGGTAAAAAATGATTCACAATTAATGGTGGTACAACTCAATAGTTCATATAAAATAAAAGTTCTCTATTTAATTAAGTACATCTAAAAGGTTAAAAAACTAATCTTAAATTTTGACCATTTTGAAATACAAAAAATACTGAGGATTAAAAATAATTTAGCAAACACTTTGTCAAAACCAGCAACTACAAAAGCATTAGTGAATAATTGATTAGTTCTTCAAGAAATAGTTATTAGACTTACTATTGAAGAAAAAGAGGTTATGTGCATAGAATAATCCTTTTTGTGTCTAATTAAAAAATTCATAAACAAAGGTAAATTACCTACTAATAAGCTAAAAAGTTGAAAAGGAGGTTTGCACCATTCTACATTAAGGATGGTCAATTAAATAAAAAGTCATTCACTCTTTTTATTTTAAGATGCTTGTATCTAAAAAAAAAGGGTACTATGTTCTAAGAGAAATGCATGAATGTATATATAGCAATCATATAATAGGGTTAACCTTAATTCAAAAAGCTATAAGATTTAGATATTTTTAGCAAGCAAAAAAAAAGATACCTTAGAAATGGTTAAAAAGTAGGAATAATGCTAAAAACACTTCAATGTATCAAGAATTCTTGTCATAAATAAAAAACTGATCACTTCACCATGGCCTTTTGTTCAATGGGGAGTAAATTTCTTAAAACCATTCCTGTTAGCCTTTGGATAGTTTAAATTTTCAATTATAGTTATTGATCATTTTATAAAATAGATTGAGGTTGAACCTTTAACCACTATAACTATTAAGAATACTTAAAAATTCATATGGAAGTATATTATTTGTAGATATAGGATTCCTAAAGTATTCATTGTGAAACTTTCACAAAATTTTATAGGTATTTAAAGATTACTCAAAGATTATCATCTGTAAAGCATCCTTAATCAAATGATTAAATAGAATTAACTAATAGAATAGTCTTAGAAAGGTTTTAAAAAAGGCTACAAGGTTTTAAATAAAAATAGGTGGAAAAACTCCCAAGCATGCTATAGTCATATAGAACAACACCATAATCATCCACAAAGGAGACATTGTTCCACTTGACATATGGTTATAAAGCTTTTATATTGATTGAGATAGATGAACCTAGCTAATGGGATGATTGATTTAATAAAAAGAAAAATTCAGAACTTCTAAGAAAAAGTCTAGATATGCTAGTAAAAGATAGAGAAATAACTTCTATAAGATCTAGTGCTTACAAACAAATAGTTGCTAGGTACTATGATAAATAGGTCAAAACGAAGGGTTTTATAGTCAAGACTTTGGTCTTAAGAAAAGTTAATGGACTAAGAAAAGAACATAAAGATGGAAAGTTTGTCACTAATTAGGAAGACCTTATAGAATGGGGAAGGACATAGGCAATAGTTTGTACTAGATTGAAACATTAAAAGGAAGAGTGCTTCCAAGGACTTGGAATATTTTGCATCTCAAAGAATATCATGTCATTTTTTTCGAATAAGAGGAACTTGTAAAAAGTATTACCCCTGAGAAAAGGAAGAATAAAAGTATAGTAAATTTATTCTAAAAAACTTGTCTCATGATTTATAGCATAAAAGCTTTACCTTTGATAGATACCGGCTTTAGTGGATAACAAAGTCTTACCATCAATAAGTAAAAGTCTTACTTTTGGTAAGCACCCACCTTTTATTGTTAACAAAATCCCACTATTAGTAGGCAAAAGTCCTACCTTCATTAGACATCCATCTTTGATGGTTAACAAAAGTCCTACCTTTAATAGGAACCCACCTTTGGTAGTTAACAAAAGTCCTATCTTTAGTAAGCACCCATCTTTGGTAGTTAACAAAGCCCTATCATTGATAATCAAAAGTCATACTTTCAATAAATGCCTACCTTTACTAGTTAATAAAGTCCTATTATTATAAGCAAAAAGGTAATAAAGTTTTATTATTAGTAAACAACACTTTATCATCAATATGCTTACACTTTTAGAAGTTAACAAAGCCAATAAAGCTTTACAATGTTTAACAAATGGTTAATTCAATTGATCAATTATTACATCTAAATCGATCCAAAATATTTTAAGCTTGAATCAATTTAAGATATTACAAATCTTAGATGTTAAATGATGGATTACTGAAAGACTAATTAGTTTTAAGATAAATTGAAATTATTATCAAAATTAAAAGGCTAATGTTGAAGCAAAACTCATTAAAAATAATTATAGTTCTTCATTTCATATAAATTATTACAATAAATAGTATATATACTAGTTCAGCAAGACATATATCCAATATTACAATACATTTTTTTTTACTAACGAACTAAGAAGCAAGGGCATCTTATTGTATATCTTCAACTTGTGTATTATTAAGAGCTTGGATTGTTAGCACAGTAGATTGATTGGTATCCTTTTGAACAGTCACCTCTATCAAATGTTTGATATCTACAACTTTAATAAATATGCTTGTTTCCTCCTCTTTTTCAATGTCCACTTCATCTCTTCAGCATCCTTAATCACTTACTTAATAATCTTGAATTTATTCATGTAAAAGAAATTAGTAGAAGGAAATAGTGCTTTAGCTTAACTCTTCACTAAATTCCACCTAATAAGAGGAAGGTCTTTGCCATCAATTTTCTAAACCATTTGGTCTTTTTCATCTATTCGTCATAAGATTTGACCAAGTCCTCAAATTCTTCTTTTAATAAGGTTAACTCTTTTTTGTAATTATCAACTTCATTCTTTCTTAATTTTACCTTATTTTCTTCTATCTTTAAAGATTCTAGAGCCTTCTACACTAATTACTCAAGTTTGATATTCTTTTTCTCGGTATTTTTTATATAAAGTTTCTTTTTGCCAATTAGTCTATTTTTATCATCAATATCCCCCTTGAAGATAAGCATTATTTGCATTAAGATATGTCACCTTTCTTCAAAGTAAATCAATTCCAATATTAAAACTCTTCTTTTTAATCGTCAACTTTTCCAAGGCTTTAGTCATGTCATTTATTTGCTTTCTCATATGTTTAAACCCTTATACATGCTTATAATAAAAAT
This sequence comes from Sindora glabra, assembly GCA_020226215.1. Classification (NCBI taxonomy): domain Eukaryota; kingdom Viridiplantae; phylum Streptophyta; class Magnoliopsida; order Fabales; family Fabaceae; genus Sindora; species Sindora glabra. Next base: position 29,047,905 of record CM035227.1, on the reverse strand, counting down.
TTTCATATTGAATAATTCATTTATACATGATCAAGTCTTAAGCATCTTGCCTATATCTTTAGTTAATCCCTTAAGTGAAGAATTTTACAAGACCATTTTCCTTTGCTTTCTTCTTTACCTAATATTTATCCTTAGGAAAGAGAAATTATGTAGCACTAAATGGAATATATTTTACCCAACTATAAACTATCAATCAAGCACCTAAGTAAGGAATTAACCTCCCTAAAAGAGTAAAGATGGATTTCATATAATCTTTTCTTTGATATAAGATACCTATTAGTTGAAAAATTAACTTAACTGATCATTTTTTAGGTCTTACTTCGAGAGCCTAACTAAAGTGTTTGCTCAAATGCTGCTATTTGAACTAAAGGCTCTCCTCTAATTATTTTAGTTAGTCTTTTCGCTGGCAAAAGGGACATTAGAGGGCTTATCTTACCTTTATGACTTAAATTTTTAACCATTAGTAGTCAAATGTTTTTCTACTAGCAGAATATTAGAAGTAATATTCCTTTTCTCTGAAGCATTGCTCTTCTTTTCTTCCTTAATCATGTTAGTAGATTATCTCTTTTTATGATGATTATTGGTAGGTTTAGAAGAATAAGTTTTAGTACTTTTCTTTTAAATTTTGCTAGTTAGAGATTGGTCTCTCTTTCACTCTTAAGGTTTCTCTTTTTACTAATGATTGGTTCAACTTCCTTCATAAACTTATCAGTTTTTTCTACTTTACCCACTTCCTTAACCGCTTTGTTGGCAACAAGTTCTTCATTTGTAGCAATTTTATTACTTCTTCCCTCTAAGTATATATCTACAAAAAGGAATATAGTGATCGATATTATACCTACCATTAAATTAGTATTTATATTCATAAAATACAAAATACACATATACTAATTCTACTGTCCAAGGAACCCTAAATTAATTATGCTTGATACAATTTAATATTCCTTCTTTAGCACCATTTCTTTAGCCTTAAGGTGGTTATTAATGGCTGACCACACAATTAAGAATAATGTTTTTCCATTAGGGTGTAGCTAGGTGGTCTTTGCTTTAGTATACTCATCACCTGAAAGTACATATCCTTCTAATTATAAATGTTAAAGTTCAAATGCTTAAAAATTGCTCATTTGCAAAAATATATGCCTATGATCCAGCCTTCTTGGTTTTATATTGCAAGAAGTAAAAGAAACCATTAATCGTTAGTCTTAGACAAAACACTTGGACAAGAAACTTGAAATAAGCAATTAGCATCCAGCTATTAAAAGAGAGTTAGGAAGGAGCCATGCTCGTTGATCTTAATATAGCCTACTAGAATCCTATAAACAACAACTTCACTCCATACTTCTCAATGAAGGCTCTATAAAAACAAGAAAAAAAATTTGGATATTAAAGCTATACACTCTCTCATCATCTTTTTCAGGTTCATAGCATATATTAGCTAATTGTTTATATGGAGACTGACCCTTTATATAAAGATTTAAAACCCTTTCTATTTTTAACTAGGCAATAGAAAAATTATGCACTTTAACATTAGCACTAACAAATTTTATGATTGATGGTACACCTACTAAATAAATTGATAACTCCTCTCATTTCTTGAATGGTAAACCACTGGTGCATTTAGGTATGAATTGCCATAGTCATTAGCGAATGTAAGTTTCCCATTAAAGGAATTAGTTTAACATCATTTAATGTATCTGCTGGAAAGTTGCATCTCTTTAAGCAAGACTCGTTACCTTAACCAACCTTTGCAATGATCAACTTTTTCCCACAATTTATAATTGATAACTTTGAATTCCTAGATATGATTTTTCTATCAAAAGTTTTAAAAATTTTGAACAATAATGCCCTGAGGGCATCTTTAAAAAATTGCTTTCTAAAATTTTTGCATACTTACACATTTACTTATATCAATATAAAACTTTATATTTCACAATTCTAATAAGTTTTATTTATCAAATATTCACAAAATTCATATTTCTATATTTTTAATTTGATTAACATCATATTTCAAATATAAGATTCCTAACTCAACTGAATTTATTAGTTGCCTTAACTATTCTTTCTTATAAAATAATTTTTAATTTATTAAAAGGTGTAACAATATCAAAAAAAGACCCATACATTTACCTTTGTTTAGTTTTCAAAACCAGCGAAAGCGAGTATAAGTTTTAAAGAAAGGAGAATAGAGGTGAGTATATATAAGAAAAAATGTTAGTATATATTTTTAAAAATAAAAAAGATACAAAGAGAGATAAATATAATTTGTACTAAATATCCTTAATACATCTTTGAAAATAAAAATCTATTACCATTAAGAGTAATATGTAAACAAATAAAATGCAACATTTCTAATTTATACCAAAATATTCCCTTCATTTTTTTAGGTACATATAAAAACACTTATGCAAGGAGTCATTTAATACAATAAGTCAATGACTCAGTTAGAACTCAGAAGCCGAAAATGTATATATGTGTGTGTGTGTGTGTGTGTGTGTGTGTGAGAGAGAGAGAGAGAGAGAGAGAGAGAGAAAGAGAGAAAGAGAGAGAGAGAGAGAGAAAGATTCAAAACAAGAAATGATGATAGAAGTTATCTGAAGATGAGTCTGAATTCATGTGTGTGTGTGTGTGTGTGTGAGAGAGAGAGAGAGAGAGAGAGAAAGATTCAAAACAAGAAATGATGATAGAAGTTATCTGAAGATGAGTCTGAATTCATAACATAAAACAAAGGAGAAGTCTGTATGGTGGCGGAGTGATAATTTTTGGTTTAGAGGTTGAATTAGTTATAAGTAAATGAAGTTTTATTTAGATGTAAATAAAAAAAATTATAATTATTTAAAATAATCACAAATTTTTTATAATTTTGATTTATAAAATTTTAAGTTTAAAAAATTAAATATAAAAATTATAAAATATTAAATAAAATTATGAAAAACTTTTACAAGAAAAGTTGCAAAATCTTATTTATAAAGGTTGTAATTAACAAATAAATTATTCATATTCTAAAAAAGCTATAATAAAAATTTATAAATTTTGTATAAATATAATTATTTTAATTAAGTTTATATTATGCATACTTTTTTTAGATGCATATAAATAAATATTTTATTACAAAAATTTTGAAGGATAAAAATCAAAATTGATAGTAAGGTTCCATATGTGTTTCAAAAGATATTTTTCACAGAAAAATCTCATTTATTCCTACAAAAATAGAGTGACATATTGTCTTTGTGTCTTGTAATTAAAAAAAAAAAAGATACTCAAATTTATGATGATAAAGGAAATTATCTCCCATTGATTGCTTTATATTTAACATCAAACATAAAGAATATTTTTTATTATTTTGATAATTTATAACTACATTTCTCCAAAAGATGCTTTCCACTAAAACAAAGAAGTCTAAATAATAATTTTATTGCAATCATATTACATGAATATTGAAAATAAAAATATAAGATTGCAACATATAAGTTATTTAGAATTTTATAAAAAAATAAAAATTTATAAAATTTGGAAAAAAGTAATAAATTAAATAAAGTTTATATACATACACTTTTCTGTAAAAGCAAAATATACATATATATAGCAAGATATATATATATATATATATATAACATTGAGTTTTGGAGGGCTAAAGGCACCCCTAACCCTTTCCTTCCGCCACTAATTTTATTGTAATAAAGCAAAAGTCTAATTGATATTTAAACTCCGTTAATATTGATGAAAAATATTTTTTTTATATAACATAATTATAAAATATTAAAGTAAGAGCAAGAATTTTATCTACTTAATATTAAATATAAAATATTTAGGGAAAACAAATTCCTATTTTTAAAAGAGAAATTTGCTTTAGTCTATTATGGCTCTATATATTAATTTTTTAATTATAAATATAAGTCACATATCACTCTTTTATCAATATACATGCAAATTAAATGATATTTTTCTATAAAAAAAATATTTTTAATAAAATAAACAGAGCTTTAAAATAATTAATTAGCTTCCAGGCCATTGGATTTCTTATATATTTAAATGACGAACTGATATTTTATGATAGAAAATTTATTTTATAGGCTAAAACATTTATTATATTACATTTATTTTCAACCCACTCTAACTTTCATTATTACTAAAGGAATCATAAAGTTTAATAGACTTGTTATCAATCTTTACAAAGTTTTAATGGGTTAATGCTAAAGTAGGCTTTCTCTTATAAATTTTGCAAAAAATATTTCTACTTTTCACAATTTTTTATTAAAAATTGTAATGACTTTTATATTCAAACACGAAGTTCTTTTATGCAATATTGAATAAAGCTATAACTATTTATTTGTTTGTTTGCACATAAAATTTATACACACTTGCAATTTTTTATTTAAAAAAACTATAAATTTTGAATAACAATGATAAATTTTTAAAAATTTACAAAATTATTAAATATGTATTAAGATATAACTGAAAAAGTTTTAAATTGATATTTATTTCTATTTTTAAATGAACACCCTTTTTTTAATTATTCAATTAGCTTTATTAAAATATGTTGGATTGCAATGAATGCTCTATTTTTTATTTTTTATTGGTAAATAATGAATGCTCTATTTTACTTGTAGCACAAAGTGATACTTTAGTTAATATATGAAATATCATTTTTATCTAACAATTATAATATTAAGAGGGTCCTCTTTTCTAGTCATATCATATTAATTTTATTCTATTGGTATCTCGTTATTCTTATTTCTTGTGAAGATAATACCATAAAATAAAAAATTTTAATTTTATTATTTATTTTTATTTTTATCTCATTTTAATTTTTTAAAAAATTAAGAAAAAAAAATTAAAATATCAAATCTTAATTAATCACATAAATTAATACCGTCATCGTCTCTATCTTGAATTCTACCAATTTCTTTTCATTTTTATTTAAATTTTACTGTTTGTTTATCTTTAAAATTTCTTTTGACTGTGAAAATTGAGAGAAAAAATAGAATTGAAAAGTAAAATTCTAAAAAATCTCTTAAAATTAATATTCTACTTTTATATTTATTATAAGTTTATGATTAAAATTTTAACTTTAAAGTTGTTAATTAGAGATAAAAAACGAAATATTAATTAATCTTTGAAATTTAAGTTTCTATCATTATCTTTTTATCCAATGGAAGTTACTTAGTCTAAAGTTTAATTTTACAATTTATTATGAAAATATTTACTTTCTTATTTTAAATTATACTTCTTTATAACCAAAAAAATTTTTAAATATTTCACAAACTAGTAAATAAATTAATAAATTTTATTATTATTCTTTGATATTTGCAATTATAATAAATTATTATACTTTTAAATTTTTATAACAATTATTATATAAATTTTATTATTTTAACATGGTTCATAAAAATTAATCAATAATTGATATTACATTTTGTAATTATAGTGTGTGTTTCAATTATTATTCTAATTTCTAAATAGAAGTGATAATTCTTATCATAAAAATAATTAAACATTTAATGCTTTCTTAGCTATTAAAAAATGGATATCAATTTTTACGTTTTTTATTTTTATGATTGGTTATATTACCAAGGGGTGAAAATAACAATTTTTTTCCAAACTTTGCAACCCCTTAGAAATAGGTCAAATAGTATATTGGAGGCTTATGGCCTATCTTATTTTTGCCCTAGTTTATGCTAGCCTTTTTATTTAAATAAATCAGATTAATACTAATAAATATGTCTATTTAGATAAATAAATTAGATTTATTCTTTTAGGATTGGCTTGTAATCCTATTAGGTTGGCTTATCTAAATAATTAAAATGTTTATATATAATATAATGTCATATATAAAATATACATATATATAATATTAATATAATTTTAATATATACAATTATAAATATAAATATAATTTAATTATTAGTTTATTTTTTACATTAAAGATCTTTACTTATTAACTTATTTGAAGGTTTTGCTATGTAAGCAATGTTTAAATATATTAAAAGATCAGGCCAAATTTTTTAAATTAGTTAAGTAAAACCCAAATGTTGACTTTATATAAATTAATAAGTTAAGCTCGTATCAATAAGTCACAAAATAAGTTTAACCTATTTAAGATAAAACCTAATATAACATAATCTATTTTGATCCCTACTTGTATATGAGTAATTAGACTACTTAAATATCAAGATAATGACACATATTAAAATATTATTGATATATCAATTAGGATATTTATATCCAAACTCTCAGTATAAAAGAATTATTCTAAAACAAAAAATAAATAATGAAATGACTTCATTTATTTATTTTTATAATAATAAAAATGATTAATTCATCAAACTCACATATCAAGACTCAAAATTAAATTTAGAATATAATGGAGAGATAAAATCCTTTCAAAAAATATTAAATGTCATTCGAATTAGATGCACAGGCCAATCTGTTGATTGCGTCCTTCTCATCCGTATAGTTAATATGTATGCATTTTGTACATCTACTTCAAATTTTCAAACCCTGCAAATGAAGAAAGTACTGTCATCTTTTAGTTTCATAATAAATTGCCGCATCTTTAATTTTTTCCTCCTTTTAATTTCCTTCTTGTTAAAAACAAGATCATGAAATGTTCACAATCTTAGGTTTAATTTGATCTTATTTTGAATATGTTTCAAATTAATGGAAAGTTTATACCATTTTTCTATCTTACAAGTTATGCAAGCATATTGCAAATAATCCTCTTTAATTTTTATCCTTAACCAGCATGATTTCTTAAATAGCATATATCCACTGTCATAGAAGAGTCATACAACACTGGCGATTAAATGAAAATTAACATATATAATAGCACAATAAAATTTTTAAAAATAAATATAATTTATCATTTAAGTTTAAATAAAAAGTCAATCTTATAAAACTCTAATATCTAAAAGGAGATGAAGAGACAATTTTATAAAAACTTAAGATGATGGTTACTATTTATAATTGAAGTCTATTTTATTTTACACATCAATTTGAACTTAACTGACATTTAAAATTATAAAAATCACTACTTTTTTTGAAAAGTGTGATATTTAAGACGTTAGTTTTTTATTAATAACTAATGTCTACTATTATTCTTAATACCTATAAATTTCATTTGTATCTTTTTTTATTTTTAGATTAAATTTGAGCATAATTTATTCATTATTTAAAAATGCTTCAAATTTTGTGAGAGCATCTCATCTACAACTTTAATGTTTCCTACTTTCAAATAGTTAGGGGCATTAGAGTCCCGAATGAGATGGTTCCATAAATTTAAATAATTTTTATATATTAGTGAATTATTCACATATTCCATCTTATACTCTAAAGTAAAGGATGACTCATCTTTGTAGTATCTTGTGGCTTATTGAGTACCTTCATGTGAGAAAAACATACAAACTTTACTAAAATCCTATTTTGGTCCTTAAAGTTTTAGATTTCTATCAATTTTGTCCTTACAGTAAGTTTTGTATTAATTTAGTCCCCAAAGACTTACACTTAAGTAAAATCTTAGTCTCTCTAATAAATATTAACCATCTAGGATAGAGATTAAAATTTATATAAACTTTACTTTAAGGATGAATTTGATAAAAACTTAATACTTTGAGGACCAAAATAAAGTTTTTAGACTATTAACTTTCTTCAAAAAAACAAGAATATACAACAAGAATTATTTTGATATGTAAATTTAAATACATAATAATTATGTTGTAAAAGTATATTTTTTGTGTAGTTATTTTATGTAGTATATATGGCCATACAAGTGTTTTATATTTTTATTTGTAACTTTCTTTGTACAATGATCTATTGTAATACAAGTCTTTATTTGATGTTTACTTTATTTATGAATATGTAAATACATTTAATTTTTTCTCACTATAATTTTTTATCTTTACTGCATAAGGATATCATTATATAAAATTATTTGAAGTTTTGAAGATTTCATTGTGTAAAATTGCATTTACAACATATTGGATATAAAAAACAAGCTTATTTCTAATTTACCACATTTGTTCTTAAATACCCAATATCTAAAGAAATTCCAAACGTTATGTCAAAAGTATATTCCTAATCTTAGATGTTGATTGTATATGGGAACTAATATTTAAAAATATATCAATAGCTAACTAATTTTGTATTTATGATGTTATGGGAAATTGAAAAAAATATTTATACTTTAGACATTAGTTGTATGTATGAATCGACATTTAAAGGGTGTCTACTATTAATTAATATTTATCTTTATGATGTTATTAAAAATTATAAAAAATATTTGTATTTTAGACAGCACTTATATGTATGAACCAATGTTTAAATATTAACTACATCCAATTTATATTTGTATTTATAACATTACTGGAAACTTCAAATGAATTACTATGCATTTTACGTTAAAAATTAATGTGTAAAGTCATGTCAATGGTTAGTTCATTTAAATCACACTATTGCATTTACGAGGTTATAAAAGATCACGAATCCTTACAATGGTTGGTTGTTCAAATAACCAACGTATAAAATAATTTTAGATGCCACACTTTAAATCACCAAACATTTAGATGTTGATTGTGATTTAATAACTAACATTTAATATTTTGCAAATTTGCTTATAATTAAATCACAATCAACATCTAATTCTTGGTGCTTACTAAAGATTTAATATTAAAAGAAGTTCTATGTACGAGATAATTATATTAAAAGAATATGGGTTGAAGATTTTGTTAGACATGTTTGAAAAGATTAAAAATAAATAAGTTCATATTTCTCATGCCCAGATTATATGTATAATAGGTAACATTTTTGAATTATTAACTTCTAATTCTTATTTATATATTCTAATCTTCTAATATGATACAAGTTTTATATGTAATCACAATTATCTTGGCATCAGGTGGTAAAAATGGTGTTCCTTGACTTAACTAACACATAATGTTACTAAAATTTAATGGCATAAGTTAGGTAAAAATATCCTTTCAATAGAATCATGGAGTATTGATGTTGCACCTACAACATCAATTTTGACATATTTATACCCTTCTTTTGTTATAGTAGATTTCATAAAGATTTTTATTAATGGTTATGTTATTAAAAGATAATATAGTTTCCTTCTTTAACATTTAGAGCTATTATTTTCAACTTTTGTAATATGTATATACTATATTTCTCCATTTATCTAGATCTAATTAAATATATGAAATTATTACTATTGAATGTTTATTGTATTTGAAATATTATTTTTTATCATAAAAACATTGTCATAGGCCTTGAATATTGCTATTTGTAATAATACTACTTTTATAATAATATGGTTGCCAAATTCTATAGTTAGGTTTAAATATTGCTTTAGGTATAGTGAGATTTAGTGAATTCTACTATATAAAAATATAGTAAATCACATGGGTTATTCTAAAAAAATTGTCATCACATATCATCACATTATATTGGTTATTTAATATGAATCAATGTAATATATGAATTTAAGATATGAAAGAATGTTGATTTTCAATGATAATTTTCAAATCAATGCCTTATATATAACTATGTTGGTTATTTAAATTAAAAATAATTGCTATAGTTTATCTTTCATGTCATTTATTATTATTTTTTAACATCATTTATGAAGCTAACATCTAATATCAATGATTCAATAATATCTATGAATAAAATATGTTGATTTTCATATAAAAAAACTAAGGTTGTTATATGTATTCCACATCAATTTAGGAACTGACATTGAATATACAAAACATACCACAATATTTGTATATGCATCAGGCAATAATCAAATGTGAATTTGGTTGAATAACCAACATTAAAAAGTAACTCCACAGCAATGACTACTCTAAAGGTATGTCCTTATCAAACATTTTTAGAATCAAATGTTTGAATTGTAAAGAAAAGCAACATCTTATAAAGGTTATTAATGAAATCAATAGTAGAGCCACTTGGATAAATGTGGGGGCAACTATTTTTTTCTTATACATACCTATACCTAGGCATTAATATTGTATTTTGCCCCCACAAGTTGTATGTAATTGCCTCATAAATTGTATTTGCATTAGTTGAAAGATAAAAGTTTTACTTTAAACAAATATTAAAATCTTCCATTCTAGATTGAATGGAAGATTTTTCCACATAGAATCATGTTTATTATTGTGTATATTTGGTTCATGGCACAATTTTGTAGCACTTTTTTTTTGGGCAATACTAACCGTTACATTCATAGTTTATCACAATTTTGCATTTCAATTTTCCCATCATCTTATAATTATTATACATTATCGTAAGGGAACTGCTTCATTGACCAAAACAAGCATGACGTAGGTTTCTCTCTCTCTCTCTCTCTCTCTCTCTCTCTCTCTCTCTCTATATATATATATATATAGTTATTATACATTATTGTAAGAGAACTGCAACATTGACCAAAACAAGCATGACATAGGTTTCTCTCTCTCTCTCTCTCTCTCTCTATATAGACACAGGTAAAAAAAAATTGTCATCCTTCGTTATTATAATTTTAATATTATTTTAATTATAAGTATAAATTATATTTTTTTATTATTAATATATATAAATAATATTTTATATAAAAATTATTTTTCAATGAAACAAATCGAGCAACCATACAAAGCTTAGTAATGGAACCGAAGAACGAGAGCATATAGAAATGAATACGTACTGTTGGAATTCTATGTTAATTAATGAGGCTGAAGCATTAGCGATAGCCCGAAAGGCGGTGGCGGAGAGCACCATGGAAGTTCCCTGGCTTGAAGGCCGAGAAACAGATGTCTGCGCTCTGTCAACGATCTTGATCTGAATGGTCTCACCAGGAATGCAAGTTTTCGGAGCGGCGGCGCTTATGCACCTCACCTGATACTGCCTCCCGCAAGCGGCGCCGTTGTCCCATATTCCCTCTCCCGCCGATCCGAACATGTTACTCGACGGAAACTGGGATGCATCTCCGCCGAAACACGCCGTGGCTGCACAGACATACGAATTATATACCGAATTGGGAAAAAAAGAAAAAAAAAATTAAGATTTGACTATTTGAGAAATGAAATTTCACGAAGGATGTCAAAAATTTTGAATTATTGGTAAGGAGGTTAATTTTGGCACCGCGGGGGCACTTACGTAAAAAGGGAGGGCCGTAGTGGGCAGCAGTTCCAACGTCACCATGACAGAAGTGGACGAAGAAGAGGAGAAACAAGCAGAGCAGAAATGGAAGCCAACTAGCCTTAGACATTGATGGCTACAAAATGAGAATTGTGAGAGGAACCGAAAGTTTCATACATAAATTCCTAAGACTAAGCCTCCTTAAAGAAAAAACCAAAAAAAGAAAAGAAAAAGTCAAAGCGTTAAAAGAAGCATTTTTAATATACTCTGCGGCCTACCATAGGCGGCTTCTTTGAATATTATGATCGAATCACATGCTTTTCATTGAACACATCCGGTTGAATGAATATTTGAATGGTAAAGTTTCAGATCTCAATCTTCACTTTCTTTAAAATTAGGCCTTCAAATATTCTCTTGACATCTAATTCCCGTCCTGCCCAGCTTTGGAATAAGTTGAGCAATAACTCGTTTAATGAAGTAATTTCTAGATAGTAATCTATCTTTTTGGAAAAATTAAAGTAATAAATTAGTTCAATAAAAAGCATGCTAACTCTCATGGACTGTAATTTTTAATAGATAACGGATTTGAATTCTAAATATTATATTTATTGAGATGGAAGAAATCTATTATTATTTTGATAAAAAAATACAATATTTAATCCTATATTTATAAATATAATAATTATTATATTTATTAAGTTTTATAATTAATATTATTGGTTCTTTATTAAAAAAGAATATAATCAAAAAATAAAGTATTTGTAAGACATTTAAATATTTTTTATTTGTTTTAATATTTCAAATGAATGAAAGATAAATAATTATAATAAAAATAAAAATAATAAATTAATAATATTAATTATAAATTTTAAATATATATTAAATATCATCTTTATAAATAAATATTTAAATATTATATTTCCTCCTAAAAAATATGGGTGCTGCACGCGTAATTAATTTTGAATGCGTAACGGAAGAAATATTGGGACGAGGGACCGCTAGCGGTGCCTAGCAAGGTTAAAGCCAAATATCCAAATCTCGGACTAATTGATGCCCACCAAGCCGTAGTTTAGCAGTTGATGTCGGCGGAAGATTGACGTCGAGCTTCTGGAATTTTCAAAAAGGTTGCCTTTTCTTTTCTTTTTCAGAATATGATGTAATTGTAGCACAATTTTTGTTTACGGCCATCCTGATTGGATAATAGAGCATACATCAGACCGGTTTCAAAGGTAAAAATATCGATACACGGTTATTTTATAAATTTTTTTTCGTCTTATCATTATTTCAAAATATATTATCAAAATATGCAGGACGTCATTCAAAATGGTTCCGCATAAGATGGTGGTGCCAAACAGTGTGGTGCTTTTGGAGTAGCGTCCACTTGGAGGGCGCTAAATTGAATAGCGTTCTAAGGTTGAAGGCGCCATCCAAGTTAGCGCCATTGAACCTTGGAAATGCCATTCAAGGTAGCGCCATCTTGTTTGAAAATTTTTGCAACTTCTGGGAGGCGCCATTACATTTGACGCCTCCTGCTTGAAAATTTTTGAAACTTTTAAGAGGCGCCATTGCATTTGGCGCCTCCTGTAGTATTTATATCCCCTTCCTCTTCACTTCGCAGCCACAACCCTACCCTTCCTCTTCGCAACTGCTCTTCGCAGCCGTTCACACCATTTTTCATTTTTTCACTCACAAATCTTCATCCTTTCTTATTTTTGTGCATTTCATCCGGCAACATTTTCTTCTTTGAATTAAATCCGATCTTCTTTCCTTGCTCTTTCTTAGTTAGTATTTTTATAATTTATGTATTTATATTATAATTGTTATTAGTTATTATGAGAATATATTTTATAGTGGTAGAAAAATTTTTATTCTATGTTAATTATTATGATTTATGGTGTGAAATTATAATTTAAAATTTAAGAAAATTTTGATAAAATTTATATGATCTGTGATAGTTTGTGATTTTTACTAGTTAGTATTTTTATAATTTTTATATTTATATTATAATTTTTATTAGTTATTATAAGAATATATTTTAAAGTGGTAGAAAAATTTTTATTTTATGTTGATTATTATGATTTATGATGTGAAATTATGATCTAAGATTTAGAAAAAATTTGTACAAATTTATATGATCTGTGATAGTTTATGATTTTAAAAGAAGAACAAAGGGGATAAAGAAAAGTGTCTAAAAATAAAATTTACGATTTAGGTAAAAATTATGTTTAGAGATTTTTAAAATATCAAATTTTTTAGGATATAGGATATGATAAAAATAAGATTATTTTTATTATATGTTGATTATTACGAAAATATATTATCCTATTGATCAATATTTTTATATTAATTTTGGAGTAATATATGTCAAAATAAGTAAATATCAATTGTGAAAATTTTGTAAAGACATGATATTTTATGTATTATTTCTCTTTATTTTATTTTTTTTATTGTACATTTTTGTTATTATTTTTTGTTAACTCATGGTATTTAAACCATATACACCAATATTTTTTAGCAGTAAAATATATTAATTTTTTTATTATAAATGTATTCTATATAAATTATATAATTCATTTAATTAATTAATTTATTATACAATCAATTTTTTATTACTTTATACCTTACGTATTATTTATTTTTTATTTACTCTATTATATTCTTTTTATATCTACTCGTATTATTTATGGTTTAAAATATTAACATCATTAATTAACATAAATATAGTAAGATATATTTTTTTAGCTTATTATAATATTTTAAATAAATTAAAGCTTTAATATACATTTTATTAATAAAAATAATTAATTTCATATTATATTTTTAAAAAAAATACTTAGTAATTAAATTAAATTTTATTTATATAATTTTTTTGAAATTTTTGTTGATAATAATTTTTAAATATTATGTTTTAAATTTAAAATACAACAACTAAGATCTCTCCAAAGGTTTACGGTTCGTACATTATTTTTTCTTCATTTTATCTATTTTGTTTAATTTTTTCTTCTTTCTTTTTTCAATCATTCTATTGAAAGTTCAAATGCAATATATTGAATAATATAAATATAATACAATTTATTTTATTTTTGACATAAAATTATATTTAATAATCAAATATATTATTTAATAAAATTAATTGATTATATATTTAATTTTTAACACTTATTACTTTACCTTTCACATAGCATTTCTCTTTTTTTTAATTTATTTTGCTATAATTTTTTTATATTGACTTATATTATTTACGATTTAAATAATAGGATATTTACATAATATTGACATAATGTAACATATTTTATTTTTATCTTAAAATAATTTAAAAAAATTAATATTATGAGAAGCGTTAATTGAAATAATTATTTATATATTTCAGTTTTGATAAAAGTATTTAAGAATAAAAATTAATTCTCTTTTAAAATTTATTAATATTTTCTTGATATAAAATTTCAAACACTATATTTAAAATTAAATATACATCAATAAAATTTTATCTATGTTATTATTTTTATTCCTTTTATATATTGTCTTGTAAAATATATTTAATTTAGCTTGATTTTTACATATTTTTTTTAATGATACAATAATATCTAATATTTTTTACTTAGAGATTAAAATTATTAAAATATCTAACAAATTTTTCTTCAATGCAGAGGCTTTTTTCTGTTTGCTTTTCCTAATACTTACCGGTTAGTATTTTTATAAATTTTGTGCTTATATTATAATTTTTATTAGTCATCATGAAAATAACTCTTTATAGTGGTAGAGAAATTTGTTTAGAATATTATGATATAAATAATATGAGTTTTTTATTTTATATTATTTATTATGGTTTATGATGTGAAATTATGATTTATGAAAAATTTATAGAAATTTATATGTACTGTGATAGGTTGTGCTATTAAAAAAAGAACAAATGAGATAAAGAAAGGTGTCCTAAAATAGGTTTTAGGACTTAGGTGAAAGTTATATTTAGAGAATTTTTTTATGTGAAATTTTAATATATCATGAGAGAGGTAATAAAAATAAAATTTTAGGATATGTGGATGTAACTAGAAGCTTTAAAAAATAGGATATTGTTATTAAAAATATGAATATTTTTCTATTTAAATAGTAGATATTATAAATGCAAGAATAATAAACGTAGTCGAAAAAATTATACTATACATAGGTTTATTCAGAAAATATTAAAATATATATGGAGGTACTGTAATATAAGTATTAGACGAAGTCAGTGTATGTAAAACAGAATTCATGATTGTAATCATAAAAATATATAAACAATAATGTGTAAATAATTTTGGTTGCTATTTAATAATAGGTGTGAAGGAAAAAAATTGTCATGAAAATAAAAAATGTAGTGTATTGAAAAAGATAATTAATTTAATAAGTATAATTTGTGCCGAATAAATAAAAAAATGACAATTGAAAAAGATAAATTAAAATATAGATAAGATTATATAACCAAATATTATATTAGTTTTAAAAAGAAATAACATTTATTTGGCCGAAAAAAATTACCCTATTATATGATATGTTTGTTATATATGAAAAATTGTTATGCAATAATATTTAAAAATTAAAATTTTTTCAATTGTTTGCAAGTAAGTGAAAATTAAAATTATTGTTTCAAATATAAATTTATTTTTTTGTAATAATTTATTTATATTACATCAGAATTTATGCAAAAAAAAAAAAGAATTAGAATTAAATTATTTAAATCACACTTGCAAATGAACATTAAAAATTTATGAAGTATGGAGAACTACGAATGAGTGCAAAAATAACTTAAAAATTTGTAGGAGAAAAATGTTGGCCTGTAAAGGTCAGAATGAGTTTAGCTTGTGCGGGTAAATTATTACGTACTATTAAATAAATACCTTACAAAAATAGTAATACTTTTCGTTCATTTTTACTTGTAATATTAAATACTAGTTTATTCGTTTATAAGTACAAAAATTATATATGATAATATGTGTCAATTGTGAGGGTGCAATGAATGTTTTGTAGTTAAAAATAATAAGATGAAGAAAAGTTTAATTGCTTTTATATATTCAAATGGTACAATGATTGAGGGATCAATAGGGGTAATGTACGATGGACCTCCCCTAAAAGCATTGAAATTGAGAGGATGCAACACTATGGATGTTTTGCGAGAGAGAATTTATGCCCGATCGAAGCTTCACAAAGATCAACTGTGGGGAGAATTATTTATAGGTTTCCACAGTATCAAACAGAGGCTCAATATATAGCATACGAATTGGACGACGATGAAGACTTGGCATGTACCATAGCAAGTTACGAACAACATCCGACGATGACAACAATGGAATTGTACGTAGAGGTGATCACATCCGAACTGCACGCTGCCAATCTTGATTTACAAGAAAGAGTCCCAATAATTAGACCACCCGTAAATCCAATGGCTCATGTTAGTACTAATTATTCGATGGTGCGGGAAGGCCCTCCTTACACGGGTGGAATTGAGTTCCACATTTCTGATAGTTATACTCCTGCATTGGACTCATCTGTTGCAGGTGTTTTCCCGAAAAATGTATCACATACCATGATGGGTTCAACAAGTGCCTTACCGGTCGTAGAAAAAGAATCCACTGATCCTATACTCATGAATGCCCACCTTGAGTCTGGTTTTGAAGACGATGAGGTATTTTGCAGTAGCGATGATGATCATGACACTGATGATGAAGAACGTGCAACTACACATGGAGCAGTGTTGCAGCTTGGTGTGTGAGGAGTGACAATGCTGCATAGACATCATGTGGTGCCCCTCAAGTTGCTGTCTTCTCTTACATTGATTAGGATGCCATAAGGAATGCTAATGAATTTCTGGAAATAATGAAACCAAGCTATGATTACGGCATGGAGGACTTATAGATTGGACAAGAGTTTGATTGCAAGGAGGCATTAATTGCTGCAACTAAGCATTACCACATCAAAAGGCACCATAGTTATTATGTGGAGGAATCGGATACTAGAAGATTGAGTGTGAAGTGTGATAATTATGGGGATGAATGCAAATTCCGTCTTAAAGCGACCAATCTGAAGAATTCTAACACTTGGACAATAACTAGATTTTCAGGGCCTCACACATGTGTTAATGCCAATTTAACGCAAGATCACAAATGTCTTGACTCCGAGTATATCAGTTCCTTGATACTAGAGATGATTAAAGTGAAGCAAGATGTTCCAATCTCGCTTATACAGGAGAAGATGGAAGGCATGTATGGGTACAAGATTTCGTACAAAAAAGCATGGAAGGAAAAACAGAAGGCAATTGTCAAGGTGTATGGAGATTGGGATAAATCATATGAAGTGCTCCCCAAATGGTTGGACATTTTAGGCTATTGTGACCAAGCTCTGTTCAAGTTGGAGTCTGAAGAATTCATCACAGTTTACAATCGTGTTGATCCACAAAAATATATTTTCAACCGAGTTTTCTGGGCTTTCAAGCCATGCATTACCGCATTTCCCTACTGTAAGCAATCCATACAAGTTGATGGAACGTTTCTGTATGGCAAGTACAGAGGTGTGCTACTAATTGCTGCGACCCAGGACGGTAACAAATGTCCTGTACCTCTTGCCTTTGCCATTGTTGAAAATGAGAACTATAAAAATTGGAGTTAGTTTTTGACATTATTACGGGTAAATGTTACAAACCAGTAAGGAATATGCTTGATATCAGATCGACACCGAGCTATAAAAGATGTTGTAGCCAACGAAAGTGTAGGATGGCAGCCTCCTCATGCTTTTCATCAGTACTGTATCAGACATATTGCTAGCAACGTTCGCAAGAAATGCAGGGATGACAATATCAAGAAAGCTGTCCTTAAGATTGGTACGCCTTATAACATAACTTTTTTGTTGAATCTTTCATCTGTAAATTTATCTATATGGTAGTTCAACCCGGTTAAACTATTTATCTCCTTATGTTCAGCATATGAGCTAAATCGAGAAAAGGTCATGGAGAGATTGGACAACCTAAGCAAAGTCAACGAGAAGATCCATAAGAAATTGACCGCTATTCCGATAGAGAAGTGGACGCTTGCTTATGATGAAGGAAGAAGATATGGTCATATGACGACTAATATAGTAGAGTGCATTAATGGCCTCTTCCAAAGATTAAGGAAGCTACCAATCATAGGCCTTGTTCAATAAACATACTATAGATGTGTCAAGTACTTTGTGGAAAGGGCAAAAGAAGCACATGTTGAACTACAACAAAGTCACATATATGCAAGCAAATTCAGACAGGAGCTTGCGACTATCTAGTCACGTGCTTCTTCTTACCACGTTCGTGCGTATAATAGACAAGAAACTAGGTTTGAAGCAGTGGAGGGCCCTGATATGGCCAGGGGATCATGTGGAAAGGTCGTCCAAGTGTTATTAGACAAAGGCTAATGTGAATGTGGACAATTCGAAGCATATAGGCATCCATGTGCTCATATTATGGCTGCTTGTGCCTCAGTCAACATATCGTGGGAACCATATATCGATCCTGTATACAGACTTGACACCCTACTTAATTGCTACAAATCTGAGTGGTGGCTGATCGGGGAGTGATCGCAATGGAATAACCTACCACCATTTCCTGTCGTAGTTCTAAATTATGGAAGATTGCGTGAAAAGGGACGACCGAAGTCGACATGGATCAGGAATGAGATGGATTGACCTCAAGAGAGTGGTGTCAAGCAAAAATGCAGTCTTTGTAAGATGGAAGGTCATAATCGTAGGCGCTACCGACTTTTCCATGGAGATGAAGGCCCTTCTTCACGTTAATTTTGATTTTTACTTTTGCAAATATATTACGAAGTATGTTAATCAATATCGTAAGTGTAATGGTCGGATGATGTGATTTATTTGACTGTTGTAAAATTGCATGCCATTATAGATATATATGTGACCCCATTACTAGTAATGTTAACAAATTACTTCAATCATCCAAGTGCTATAAATTCTTGTGTGGTTCTTTGTTGTTAAATTGCACACGTATGTTATATTAATGTGTGTTTAAATTCCAGCCTAACGCAATTCAATTAATGGCAGATGGCATCCATTTCCCGACGCGTTGATCCTGGACCACGAGATCCTTCATTTCTGACGGCTCAGGACTCATATATATCCCAATCGATTTGGGCAGGCCATGTATTGTCAGACGTAATAATTATTAATCTTTTTTTTTTGCAGCCTAACCGTATGCTGAGGATTCGACGGGTTCATCACTACCATCACCAGCACCCGCCGGAGATGATTATTCCCTTGTTACAAGAGGCAAGTTTTTACGGCCTGACGATGTGCGAGTTTGTTCTTATTGACCATCAGTTGATCAGTGCTTTTGTAGAGTGATGGAGGCCGGAGACACACACTTTTCACATGCCGTAGGGGGAGACCACTATTATATTGCAGGATGTTACTTTTCAGCTCGGTTTACCTATTGACGATCAAACAGTGATGGGCCCCACTGTATGGGGATAGAGAGCCCTGATAGAGGAGTACCTGGGATTGTAGTTATCGGTGGACGAGAATGTCATTAGAGGGAGATGATTGAGGATGAGTTGGTTGGAGAGGCATTTCACTCATCTTCCAGATGATACAGATGAGGTGACAGTGCAGAGATTCACCCGGACCTACATTTTGTGTCTCATTGGTGGGACGTTATTTCCAGACTACTCCGACACGTATGTCCACCTCTTGCACTGACCCTTGCTCGGAGACTTCCATGAGGCTGGGACGTATAGTTGGGGATCTGCCTGCCTGGCCTATCTGTACAGAGAGATCTGTAAGGCCATTGCTCCAGATTACAGGGAGATAGGAGGGTGTTGCCTACTACTGCAGTTTTGGGCATGGGATAGATTTCCTACTATCGCCCTCGTGATTACTGTTTCAGACATACCAGAGGGGAATGCAAGGATTGGCCTCTAGCCCGTAAGTTAGAAATTTTTCAATTTACACTTGCAATTAAGTTAACTTTTAAGTTGTTTAACTTAGTTATTGTACTTGGTAAGTGGCACTATCAAAAGACGCTCCAGGATAGTTTGGCACACAACCTATCCTATTATAGACACGTGCTGGACCGTTTTTATCTCGATCAGGTATAAAGGGGATAATGTATATTTTTATTTCATTCCTTTATCCATTTCATTGTCGCATTTAAATGACAATATAAATATGTAATTTCAGATCACCTGGATCTCGTACACTGAGGTGGTCACCGCATCACTTCCTCAGTACTATTTTGACGGGAGTGACATGTAGACAGCGGTGGTGCCACTCATACACTTTCAGATTGTCGAGTGGCACCAGCCAGATAGGGTTTTTGCGACAGTTTGGACTACGTCAGCCTAATCCTGAGCCACCAAAGCAGGTGGTAGAGGTTCATTGCTTTCACTTGTCCAGTCGACATGATGAGGAGTGGCACATTCGGCATCAGCCGTACATTACACTCTGGAATATCCGACGAGACTTGTGTGCTATCGCCGAGTCGACCATACGACTAGTCCTAGGCCCACGATCCGAGTACATGGCATGGTACAGACAGGTTACTGGGCGATTTATTACACCTGTTGGGGGAGCACTAAACCTTGTGATAATATTGCGTGCTAGTTATCTGTGTGTGATTTTCTTCCTATGCATTAGTATTGTAACTAACTTTAATGTCAAAAATTTGCACAGATAGATGAGGTGTCCACACTACATCTGAAGGGCAGTCTAGGTTCACCTTTGATGTGCTTAGATCAGTGACGGACTCCATCCTTCATGCCATTCAGGAGGTTGATCATGTGATTATTGACTCACATGCAGAGCCAGCTCCTCATGCCCATCATATCCCAGACCCTATGGAGGGTGACCATGATCAGCCTCATACTCATCGATGTCGTTGCATTGCTCCACGACCTATGTCGCAGACTGATATTCCGTCCACTTCGACAGTGCAACAGACTCCATCATCGACTGCCCAGGATACCATAATGATGATGTCAGATATGACTGCCTCATCTCATATGTACCCTACTGCACTTGATGATCCTTCATCCTCCACTATGTTCCCGGCTGCACTATATGCTCCGTCATCATCCCAGATGTACCAATTTACTTCTGGTGTTTCATCCTTATTCCAGGCATTTCCACATATACCAGGAGTTTCATCTTCATTCTATATCTTTCCTTCCGGTGAAGCTGGTCCATCACAACCATATCGTCCTGCATTTGATCTACATACTCAGGATCAAGGATCAACACTTGGTGACATGATGACAGATGACTCAGTACTTATAGATAGAGGTAGAGGTAGAGGCAGAGCGGGAGCCAGAAATAGAGGCAGAGCGGGAGCTAGAGGTAGAGGAGCCACAGACACCGGAGATGTGACTCCCGAGCCTGCGCAGAGGGTTAATAGATATAGCCGCCACATTACTGATCCTGGATGTGGGACTGGACATCACTTACATAGACATTAGCTTTCTTTTTCATGTTTATTGTATATTTATGCACATCTATCTTACTACTTTATTGCCAAATATCAACATTTATGATGGTTTTGATTATTACGACATTTTTATCTTCTTGCGTAGGTACTTATATCAATTTTAATTATCAATTCTTCTCACAAATATACAATCAATTCAATTCTCATATAACGCATCAAATATATGCGATTTTTTCTAATAACATCCTTCTAACTAGAATTTTATTCTCTCCTCTGGTATTTTATTTTCATAACTTTAATTATTATAAATTATTAACAAACATAAATTAATTACAAATTTTTTACAATAATGTGTGTTTATTTTATTCTAATGATAAGGATTATTCCATGTTCTACATCTCGTTGCTAAAATATTTTATCATTGTGACGAAATATAAAGGAATTAATTCATGTTATAATTTTAATTTCATTGCAAAATGAAAAGATTATTGCAACAAAATAATCATATTTTTTTTTACTTTCAACTATCTTCAACTTCGTTATTTCGTATTTATTTTGTTACAAAATAAAAATAATTTTATTGAAATAAATACAAAGTAGCAAGAATATTATTGGAATAAATACAAAATAAAAGGAAATATATTTATTTCGTTATATTTCTTTTCATTTTCAACAATCTTCAACTTCGTATATAAAGAAAATTATTGAATAATTCAATAAATTTGCTTATATATAATAAAGTATTAAATAATTACTTGTAATAATATAATTCCGAACGATGGAAGTATATAATTCCAAAAAAAGATAAATATTAAGTGTCATTGGATCAAATTTTGAGAGACATTAATATAAATTACGTAATTATTCTTTATTGATCCTATCTTTTATTTTAATAATATTCAATTATTTATTAAATATTTATTATTTTTATTAAATATATTATTATCATTAACTAATTTTTTATTTAATTCCTATAATAAATTAATGTATTAAATATCAAAGTCAAATAAAATTTTTTATGGTATCAAATATAATTATGAAATGAGTAATTTACTTTTAAAAATTTATTTTGAGTCGTAATCATATATTATTTATTTTTAAAATTTTTATTTTGAAATGGCACCAAATTTACATATTATTTATTTTTAAAAAATAGAGTAAGGGCGCCATTTTGAATAGCGCCCTCAAAGCACACCAAGGCGCCATCTGGACTGGCGCCTCCTCCCCGAGGATGCCTTCCGGCCTGGCATCTCCGCCTATCACGCGTATTTTGATAATATATTTTCGAACAACGATAAAACGAAAATAAATTTGCAAAAAAATAGTAAAATGATACTTTTACCGATTTCAAACCTAATACAGTTAGGATTGCGGATATTCACATGCCGGCCCCACCGCCAGTTGTCCGAAGTCAAAACTACCTACGATCATCTAGCTGGAGGAAGGACTGCCACCCATTTATGTGCTTCCTCCACGTGGAACCATGAATGGAAAAATAAATTATAAATTAGATATTATATATATAAATAAATTTATTTAATTAGTACAAATTTATTACTATATTTTTAAAATATAAATAAATATTGAACTTATTACAATTATGAATAATATAGTAATAGAGGAAATACTTAATAGAAAATTAATATTAAAAACTTCTAGAATAGTTAAAATATAATATCTTATATTTAAATTATAAAATTATTATTCACTAAAAATTTGTGTTTTAATGGATTCCAATATACTAGCTCTAATATAAAATATATATAATTGTAATTTATATTATAATAAATAGATTATAAAGTTGTAGTCCTTGAATATGTGAAAAATATAAATTAAATAAGATAATTTAAGAAGTAATTTATTATGAAATATTCATGATTATTCATTAAAAAATTATTTCAAATAAAGTAATTTAAATAATATAATGATTAATATAACTTAAGAAATTTTATCTATTTTGCTTTTTAAATATATGATAAATTCTTAAATTTATAGAGAACTTTTTTTATATTTGAATTGGATAAAAGGGGGGGGGGGGGAAGGAATAAATTGAGTCAATTAGATCACTAGTTCAATTAGATTTGACTGAACCAACTCAAATTTTTATTCAATATAGATTTGTGGATTCTTTTAATGTATTTTCACTCTCGGAGGCTGATCTAATCAGTTGCACGGGTTGGATGGATCTATATTTAAGAACAATGGTATGAAAAAAAAAAGATATTGCATTTTATCTTTCGAAGATATCTACTATTTGACAATTACATTGAATTCTAATTGATCCAAAATCAGTGGGATTTTAATGGGGAAGAAAAGTTCTTGCAGCACTTTTTTTTTTTATTTAAGAAGTACTGAACTTCAACCACGCAAATTAAAAGATATTGATATATTTATAAGTTTTTATTAATTTAATTAAAGAGATAAGGACTCTATATTTATAGAATCTATATATTTTATATTTATAAATTTGTGTCCATTATTTTTTTCAAATAAAAAATGGTCTGAAAATATGTTATGAATAAAGAAGTTGACAGAGTGATGAGACAAAATAAGAATATATCTATACATATAAAAAATAAATAAGAAATATATAATTTTTATTTTTAGAATTGGATACTAAAATAATAAATAATAAAGATAATAAATATAAAACAATATAATAGGTATATATATATATATCTATATATATTTATATATATATATAAATTTAGTTGTGTTTAAATTAAGTTTATATTACAATTAAATTTATGATATAATATTTAATATTTATTTTATATAACTTTATATAATAGTCATTTTTTATCATATAATTAATAAAATAAGTATATTTTTGTCTAATTAATAGTTATATTTATATTTTATAATTAAGAAATTATATTATTATAATTTTTAAACTTATGGTTAGAATAAAAAATTAAAATGATTATTAGATAAATTGATTTGAGATAGTTTTATATTTTTATTTATAAATGGTATAGGAGAAGTTCTTCTTGGTAAAATGAATGTTGATAAACAATTTCTTACGACTTGTGAAAAGTAAATTTTCTATAAATTTCTACTTCTCTCATTTTATTAGTTAGCAACGAACTAAACTAATACTACTACTACTATAGAATTATAAATAGACATTGGTTAAAATTAATATTGATATCCACTTTGATACAATAATATTTTTAAAAATATAAAAAAAATTTAGACATTAATTTTTTAAAACAATTGTCCTATTTTCTTTTCATGAAACTTTTGGCATCAATTTCTAAAATAACTAATGTATAAAATTATTATATTAGTGGCATACCATAAATTTTTTTAATTATATATATGACACATGCTTTTAATATTTATTTTTAGTTCAAATAAATAATATATATTATATAATTTATATATATTCTTATTTAATATTTGTTCACATATATTTGAATTATTTTTTCATAAATTAAAAAGATGAATTTTTCTAATTAAAATAAGATTTATGTTTTTTTTATAATTAATAATTTTAAATTTATAAATAATTAATTATAAAACATAAAATATAATCATAAATTTAAAATAAAAGTGAGGCTATTGTGTGTATAAAGTTTAAGATTTATATTCTTAGAAGAAGGTTAATAAAAATTGAAGTTAGTATAAGTATAAAATTTAAAATTTTTTATTCTCTAATTATAATTAAAAAATAAATTACTTTAAATGACTTATTTTTTAATCGGATCATTACTTACAATTGAGTATTAGAAACTTTAAAAGGTGTAATAAAACACTCATAAAAATAATAATCAATTATTTAATTTATGATTTCTATATCAAACTTGCACTAACTCACTTGGATTTGGCAAAAGTGAAAACAAAGAAAAATTTTGTAAAAAAATTTGGACCATTTTATTTTTTTATCATTTTTATAGTAATAAAGATATTATTTTTATTTTAAAATTCACTATTTTTTAATTAAAATTATATATATATATATATATATATATATATATATATATATATAGAGAGAGAGAGAGAGAGAGAGAGAGAGAGAGAGAGAGAGAGATTATCCCCTTTTTCTCGTAGTCCTTTCTTTTTCCGAAAAGAAGAAGATCCTTGTTCTTTTAGAAAAAAGAGACCCGAAAGAGACCCGAATGACTGGATGGGAAAAAGAAGATCCTTGTTCTTTTAGAAAAACGAGACCCGAATGACTGGATGGGTGCTCCAAACAGCATGGCAAAATGTTACATCATATGAAATTCCCAGAAAAAATATGTAAAATAATCCACTTAAGTTTTACATAATTTGAAATTAAAACATATCATATATTTAATTATTATTTTATTTAATTATATGATATTTAAACAAATTAAATAACAATTATAATACTATAGAATGTTGATTTATTTTATTATTTTTTGCATATAATTTCACATTTTATTTATAACTATTTAATTAAAATTATATATATAATTTAGTTTCTATTAATTATATAATATAAAAATTATATGTAAAAAAAAAAAAACTAATATATTATAATATTACGATCCTTATTTAATTAAAACTTATGAAAAAGATAATATAATTTGATAAAACAATTAATTAAGTTAATAATAATTATTAATTTAAAATTTTGTAAAACTTAAGAGATGATTTTCAAATCAATTATCCTGAATTCAATAAAATATTTTATATTTTTTTAAAAAAATTCCACTCAATTATATGCAAATTGCAAAAGTAGTGGCATCTACGAGTATAAATGAGCCAACCTACTTGCAAACAACTTAAAATTGACTTGTAAAAAATATAATTCAAGTTCAAATTTAAATGAATTAAGCCTATAGAAACCAATTTCTAGTAATATATGAATTGAACTTAAATTTCATAATATTTGATTTGAATCACAAACTTGAATGAGTTTAATAATATACATATATTTATAAATAATATAATACATAAAAAATTAATTTTATTATCAATTATTGAAGTTGTATGAAGAAGTATGATATTTTACCTAAAGTAATTAATATTTTTAGTATGTATTACTTTTTGCTATATAAATGTAATTATTAGTATTACAAAATGATTGTACAGATATTTTTCATACATTTAATGGTTGTAAAAAATTTTATATTGATAAATAAAATAAGATAAAAAATTTGATGTCTAATTTATTTGCAAAAAATAAAATTTTGTATGCTCAAATTTAAATAAAACGACAAATTATTCGAATAAAATTATAAAAACTTATTAGATTCATTTTTATTAAAAACTCAAATTTGAATTCAAATATTCTAAGAGAGAAATACAAGCATAATAACATGGTACCTGAATAAGTTCATGAAAGCTCGTTTAAATTCATATATGAGTCAAAGTCAAATTTTAATTCAAACTTTTTAATTTAATAATGTTTAATTTGAATTTGAACCTGTTTATATTTTTTGAATTGTAACATGAATATATAAATATCTGGCTCCCCTCTGTTAGTTTGCACTCCTAAATAATACTGTATAAATTTTGAAATTTGACATTTCTTTTAGTGCAAACTTTTTCTAAAAAAATATTTCACAATAAACAAAAGTAAGAAAGAAATAAATTTTATGGGCAACGATAGAAGAGGATTTCGACAACTTTTCTAGGTATAACCACAATGAACTGCTACCGAGGCGTCAGCCCCAAAAACCAGAGAGAACTAAACAAACTAGATCAAAAGCTGTGCACGCAAAACAGGCTTACATTATAAGGACCTCGGACAAAACTCCACAAAGCAACAAACTATGTCCATTCCAAATTAAACAACACATCAAAACAAGCAAAATGACTTCCAAGCACCACCAAAAAAGGGGTGCATGGATACTTTAGCAGATCAACGATTGTGATGAAATGATAAATCTGAAGTTCTATTGAGAGCAACCCATTAGTCACAAATATTGGAATTATATATTGACCCCACAGATTTATTAATTCACAAGCACCTGCTGCCGTCACGTGTAAAGCTAATGCCATTACCCTCGGCATCACATGCAATTTCGACATTCACTCGGCTAACCCGCTTGCCCAACACCACGAATGGGTCTTGGTGGATCCTTTTTTATGACTTTACCAAATCCATCATGAAAGCCTCTGCTGATATTGCTTTTAGCTTCCTCATTCCATTGATAGGTTTAACCAAGATGATGCTAATAGGGGTTTATGACCTATTCCGAACCCAAATTTCAATTCCAAACTCATGGACCCTCTAAAAATCAAACCCCTACAGCGACATGTTTTTCTTCAATATGGATTCATTTCTAGATCTTGATTATTCGAAGAATCCCATTTAAAATAACAATTAAGGCACCAGTAATGATGACCTAGTTCTGATTCAAACCAAACTCACTTCAAATATCGATTTCTGTAAATCAAAACTTTCTTCCTTTAACCACCCAACTTAGTCTTTTAGCCAAAGCGTACCTGATCCAATTGACAAAATAATGTTCCATAATTTATTAGGATCTTCTGGTAATTTTCTTTCTTCAACCAAACTATCAGTTTACTAGTTACTCATTAAGTAGTTAGATTCAATACCAACGTATATCTACTGATGCATGAACACAACACTTTATCAGTTATGCATCTTAGTCTCTCCCAAATTTCTATTCCAAAAATTAGAGTTTTTAATTGAAGTATTATTTAATAATTTTTAAAAATTTTGTATCTTTTTTATTATTTAGAATTTGATCTTTAATTATTATATATATACACGTAGTTTAACTACTTTTACTTAAAAAAAAACTCTATCTCATCTATCATACAGCAAGATTAGAAAAACCTTGAAAGAGTTAACTTCGGTTATAATATGTACACTTATTTTAAAACAAAATAATTTTATTATTCGTATAGATTGAATTTATATTGAAAATTATGCTTTTTAATTTATAATATATTAAAAATTATAATTTATTTCTTTTCATCATACAAGAATAAAAATTTATATTATAATTATATTAAGTATGCAATTAACTGTTCTTAGAAAAGGTTTAAGTACCTGGTTGAAATATGACTCGCTCATAATTGAACTATTCAAAAAAGTTTCATAGGCCCCAACTTCATTTCTATTCAAAAGTGCCAATTTTTCTATCTACGGGAGGAGCAAGGTAACCAACTTTCGTCAACTTCATGCATGGTTGCAGAAGGTTTTGTCTATTTCAATTATTTTACGTATATTTAATCACTTTTAATAAATAAAAATTATTTATTAATTTTTATCATTTTTAATATTTTAAAATTTGAAAAATCATATTTTTTAATATATATAAATTTATAAAACTAATAGATATTTATTGTTTATTGATTATGATTAAATATATATGTATAATATAATTAAAACATAAAAATTTTCGTACTACTTCCCTGTTGTAAAAAGTCAACAAGCAGTAATTAATATTAGGGTAAATTTTGGAAAATTACAAATTTTCAATGTATATATATATATATATATGTGTGTGGGCGCGCGCGCATGATCTTGTTGAGATGACGTTGAGAACAGAACAAGCAACTTGATAAGTGGTTACGCTGAATTGGCAAAGGAGCTTAGGTATTTCTGCATCATCTATACCGTATGTTCAGTGCTTTCTGTTTAGGTAGGCAACCGTCTGTGTCAGCCCTAACGTGCACAAAGTTATAGTTTTCCTACCTTTGAATATTTTGCATTTTCAACCACATTTTAATAATCCATGGCGATTTATCGTAAATTTGAATCATGTATGTATTTACTTCTCCCAATTAAATGGAAAAATTATACGTGATTTTGTATTTTTATTTAATTTATTTATGATTTTAAACGTTGAAATTTACTTGTATTTTCAATTATTAATATTTTGTTCATTTAAATTATTTTCATTTAAAATTGAGTAAAAAATTCATGTTTATTATATATAATTTCTACTTTCCAAAATTTGATTCAATTTAATATCTATTCAAAATTAATTTAATTTTAAAAATCTTATATCCAACATCTTTTGTATTGTGAATTAAATTTAAAAAATTAGTTTCTAATAAAATTAAATTTTTTTAGGTAATTTAGTTTTGAGTGAGCGATAAATTAAATCAAAATTTTGAAAAGTGAAAATCACATACAATGAATGCACATTTTCTATTAAATTTTAAATGAAAAATAATTTTTGTTGACAAAATATTAATAATTAAAAATACAAATGAATGAATTATAATACATAAAATTACAGATGAATTAAATAAAAAGAGTGAAATTACATATAATTTTTTCAAATTAAAAATATTTACTTATTTTATCAAGATAAGTTATAGTACATCACTGGCCAAGTGGAATGATGTATTGATTGATACCAAATTTGATCAAATATTAAATTTATTTTTTTTCAAAAGTTAGATATTGTATATTATATAATAACATATTAACAACTAAATCTAGTGGTACATTAGTATACCACTAAGTCAGTAGCATACCATTGAATGTTCCTTTCTGTTTGCCAACATTCAATATTTAAATAAAGATTCTATTACACCCTTCTTAGTTATAAATAAATTAGAAATTATGATATGAGAAAGAGTAGTTTAAGTAACTGACAAATTCAAGTGAATTAAGAATATCAAGCGCGAATTATAGAATAAAATAGAATTTATAAAAATAAAAGTGTGAGAATGTGATTCGGGTGAAATTTATTGGAGAAAAACTTGTTAGAATTTTAAGATGTAAAATTATAAACTAATCTAAGTGAATATATGAGAATGGAAGAGGTTTAGGAGCTTTTTTCCAAAAGTGTCCCTAAGTCTTTATTTTCTCCTTTTCAGCCCAAAAAACCCTCATCTCTTGTCATTTCTCCATTTCTTCCACTCTCTCTAAATGATCCTCTCACTACTTCATCAACCAAGTAAGGGAAACTTCAAATCTTCTTGATTTCTTCATTTAGTTGAGGTAAAAATAATATTTTTATCAAGAATCCCTCCTATTTCTTTTTTGTTGATAAAAGATTTGAAGTTTATTTGATTTTATAAGCATTTTAAACCCTAATTTTACAAACTATGAATTTTGATACGATTAGAGTTGAAAAATCCTTAAATTGGTCTTCTAACATCCTCTTCCATACAAGGTATGAAGATATATGTAAAATATGGGTTAATTTGTGACTTTGCTTGATTCTGATTTATTTTGATATTATGGAAGTAATAAATGTTGGAAAGAGGTGATATGAGATATTATATAAGTGTATTGATGATTATACTTGGATTTGATGTGCATTATATGTGTTTATGAGGTGTTTTGAATTAATTATACAATGAAAATTTCATAAAAAAATGGAGTTTTTCATGTGTAAATCGATTCACCAATCGATTCTAGAGGTCCAGAGGCGAAATTAGGTTTCAAAATCAAGTAACCAAGTAATTCTAAGCTTCTAGGGATTGATAAATCAATTCATCAAGTGATTTAATGGGTCCAAAGGCGAAAATTGGGTTAATGAATTGATTCACTAATCGATTCATCGACTGTAGAATTTTATACCAATTTTGAAGGAGTATAATCCTTCATCTTATGTCTGTTTTAAACAAATCATCTATCATTTTAAAGGTAATTGAGTCTACTTTCAATTGTAATTAGTTTCAAAATCAAAATCATATATATATATATATATATATATATATATTGATATATCATTAAAATAGTAAGCATATGTCATGAACTCTAAATTTCAAAAAAGAGCACTTTTATATCTAACTTCAAAAAGATATAACTCTTTCAAAACTTAGTTAATTTGAGTAAATAAGTAGTCTGTGGAAAGGTGATTGAACTTACTTTCATATGAAAAGAGTTTTATACATAATAAGTCTATAGTTTATGAGTTATCCCTAAGACATCACTTATAAGTCAGAATTATGGTCATCATATAACCCATATTCAATTTATTTTATGTTTCCATACCTTATAATGACCTAACATGGATATTTAGTCTTTAAACAGTAAAGGTATAACAGTTTATGATAAAATATAGCATGAAAGCTGTGGTGTGTAAATGTTTGAAGTCATACAAGAGGATATGATGATGTTGATGGATATTATGATGTACATTAAATTGAATTGTGATTATATTGGATAAAGCTTAAGCTCTAATGTCTAAAGTTGCACTGTGAAACATGCCATGAGTGGCAATAAATGTGAGTAATGTGATAGAGATGATGTTGTGAATACCAAAAGAAAATTTTCCAATGACATGCTTATGAAGTGTATAAGGTAGACTTTAGAGGAACAAAGATGAAAAGCTTGTTGAGAGTATAAACTTAACTCAAGAGACAAAAGGAGGAATGCATTTCATTTGTTGTTTATCCATTCAATGAAACATGATATTGAGTGCATTTATCATTAGTATTATTATATGATACATTGAAAATGAAATGAGTATGTGTTAATCTCAGTATTGATGACTCTTACTTACTAATATATCTGAACATGATATAATTGGTTAAGAGAGGATAGTCGATGGGTAAGTTATTATAAATTTATTGTTATTTTTATAGATTATCTACTCATTGAGCTCTGGACTCACTCTTCTATATTTTATTCCACAAATTCACAGGTTGAGCCTCTACCTTCACCTCTTCAGAGGTAGAGTTCATGGGAATTTGTTGACAATATTTTGATAGCACAGTTTTATGTATATAGAATATTTTGAACCTCTTGTCTATCATAGAATTAGGTTGATAGAATGTTGAATCGACTCTTTAAGAGTTAGTCATGCTTGTTTATCCTCATTTTGAAAAAATTATAAGCATTCCTAATTATCATATCTTTTATAGAAATTTTGATGAATGTTATCTTTGAAATACTATTCTCTTCTATCAATGCCTCACATTTGATAGGTCATCAGCATTAAGTTAAGTACACACATATAGACTAGTAGAAATTGATAGAGAGGTTCCACTTTCTACGCTAATTACGATCGACTTAGGGTTGTGATAAATTCCTTCTTGCACTCCTATTTTCTAAAAAAAGAAATGCAACTACATTAAATGAGAAATAAATTCTATGCTAAAAAAAATTAATGGAGAAGCTTGTTATATTTGGGAATGGCTTATTAACATTACTGTTAATTTAGTTATATTTTTACTCTCCAAGAAGGTACCTCGTACATAACAAGCTGTCTATGCAACATTAGCACGACATTATTAGAAGCTGGAGAGTGATAGAGTTAATGAAGTGGAGATTCGCATAATTAAATACGGCATCTAATGAATTGTTAGCTAGCACTGTTTGCCTTCCCATGGAAAAAATTATTCGATATATTATATATTAAGTAAAATTTAATATATATATATATATATATATAAGTAATTTTATTGATAAATTTTGAATTATTAAATCAAATATTTTTATCTAAAAATCGCAAAATTTAATATAAACTATTAAACATTTATTATATGAAAGAATTTAATTTACACACCCTGAAAAATTGATAGTGTCAAGTCCTGCACAAAATTACTCTTTTTAGATTGTTCCATAGCATTAAGAAAGAATTGACAGTTAAATTTAGATGTAAATTTTTTTAAAAAAAAATAGGGCTTGAGATTTGGGAATATCAACCCCAGGAAACCTCGCGGTTCTCCTTGTATTTTCCAAAAGCAATCATCAATTTCCAATGCAGACGAAACGAAAGAGAGAGACAATAGAAGACATGACTTCAAGGACACGGTACATGGTCAATTGTCCGATATATTAGGACTCACAGCAAAACTCGCTTTGCTCTTTCAACCTTCTAATTTTTGCATGCCACCCCTCCATTCCCTTCCGTCTCAAAGCTCATCTTTCTCTTTCCATCTCTTCCTAATTCTCTCTCCCTTTTTCACTCTCTCTCCCTCATCAGCTTTAGAGAGTGAAAATCCCTTGCGCCCCACTCACCGTAACAAGGATTCTCCGATCAACTTTTCGGCGAAGATATATATCACCTCAGGCTTCCTCACTTGCCCCTATTATTCCTCTTACTCCATTCGTTCCCATTATTCTTGCCTATTTCTTTGAGGGTCCTTGGGGGCCCGCCTAATGTATGTCATTACTTTGATGAAAGCTATCATCTTTGTCTCGTTTTCTTATCATATCATGTTAATCTGCGTTCCTGGTTGCTAGTTGTCCCATAAAGTTACGATTTTTGGCCTTTTTTTTTGGATTATATATACGTGCATGAGGATCCAGCCTTGTGTTATTTCTTGTAGAAGATTAATTGGTGCAGTGGGATTCTGTTTGTTTACCCGGAAAAAAAAAATTGAGAAATTGGGATCCAAAATGAAAATTAGAATGATCAGTTTCATGTTGTTTTGTCAAGCAGAAAAGAAGGCTTTTGAATGAAATGACGAAATTTGATCCTACGTTTTCACTCCTCCTTGAAATATGCGGTTCTGAAATTTAATCTCGTTTTATGCTTATTTCTTTTAAAACCATTTATCATCGCCATGCAAAAACAATTGATCCAGTTCATGAGCATTCTTGGTCATCGTTCATGCTACGTAATACATATATATAACAAGTTCATGTTTCATATGTCTGCAAAAAACTATCATCTAAGTCCGAGTAGCTTTACGGGGAGAACGAAAAAAGCAATTAAGGGAGATTAATTAAGATGAATTTCTCTATGTTCAATTAACAAAAATGATGTTCTACTATTGCTGTGTACTGAAGTAAGCTTCTCAGTGAGCCTTGTTTTCTGGTTTCTTGTTACTTGATAATGGAGTTATCTTACCAGAATACCTCTCATACTATCTTGCTATCTTCAAGTTTAATCGATTTTCTGACATTTGTCAAGTGATCACGTGTATTATTTCTGCATTCTTCTTCTTCTTCTTCCCCAATTTTTTTTAATTATTTTTGCATCAGCCATATACATAGGAAATATGGGAGCACCTTTCCAGGGGATTATTCAAGATGTCAAAGGAAGAGCTGCGTTTTATAGACGAGATTGGACTAGTGCAGTCGGCACTGGCGTTAGGTAATTCTTCTTTTTTTCACTCTAGGACAAATTATTTATTTGTCAATTGTAATGGCTGACTTTTTGTGTGTTTGCATAGCTCTGATTTAAGCTTCCTAAATTTACTCTATTCCAGGATTTTGGCTCCAACTTTCTACATATTTTTTGCTTCTGCTCTTCCCGTTATTGCTTTTGGAGAGCAACTTACCAGGGATACAGGTAAATATATTTTCTTTAGCTTCAAATCTTAGAAGAACAACTACAAAAGACTCGGGTTTACTTCGAGCTTAGATACTATTTTAGTTCTTTGATAAATGAGCTTCAATATCATGTTTTTCAGATGGAAGCTTGAGCACAGTGGAAACATTAGCATCTACGGCTATCTGTGGTGTTATCCACTCAATATTTGGTGGGCAGCCATTGTTGATATTAGGAGTTGCTGAACCAACTGTTATAATGTACACTTATCTTTACAGTTTCTGCAAAGGAAGGCCAGAACTGGGCGCTGAATTGTTTCTGGCTTGGGCTGGCTGGTACAGTACGATCATATCTTCTCCATAACTTAATTGATCCTTTCACATAATTCTGTATTTTAGTACATGTTCTTTCACTTAATGAGCACATACCTTTCAGGGTTTGTGTCTGGTCAGCATTCATGCTCATTCTGCTTGCCATTTTCAATGCATGCAATGTAATCAACCGATTCACTAGAATTGCAGAGGAGTTATTTGGCATGTTGATCACTGTCCTTTTTTTCAAAGAAGCCATAAAGGTGTTGATTTCATTTCACAGCAATGTTTTTTGTGAATTTTGTGAGAGCTTTGCACAATCAAACTCACAATTTTGTTTAAAACCATAGGGATTGATAGGCGAGTTCGGTAGTCCCGACTCTGAACATTCAAAGCCAGAGGAATCTCAATTCCAGTGGCGGTATATGAACGGGCTATTTGCAATCATTTTCTCTTTTGGTGTTCTTTTTACTTCCCTGAAAAGCAGAAGAGCAAGATCATGTCTATATGGAACAGGTACGTGTTATAGAGATATGAAATAGCAACTAGATTTCATGACAAAACTAAAATTTCCTGCTCACTTCTTCTATTTTTCTCGTGTCATCCAATGCAGGATGGATGCGAAGTTTCGTTGCAGATTATGGGGTTCCCATGATGGTCTTGTTATGGAGTGCTTTATCTTATGGTGTTCCGGGTAAAATTCCAGAAGGTGTCCCTAGAAGGCTGTTCTGTCCACTTCCATGGGAACCTTCCTCATTGTACCATTGGAAAGTAGTGAAGGTATTCTAGTACTTGTGAGAAACTTTGAAAAGGTGGTTTTTATTCTCACAAGAAATTCCTACAAATAACATATGACTTTAAACCTTAATTACAATCTACAGGACATGGGGAAGGTGCCAGTAACATATATTTTTGCAGCTATAGTTCCAGCTGTAATGATAGCCGGTTTATACTTTTTTGACCACAGTGTAGCTTCCAAGATGGCTCAACAGAAGGAGTTTAACCTCCAGAAACCTCCTGCCTATCACTATGATATTTTCTTGCTTGGAATAATGGTTTGTTATTGTTTAAAATCCTGCTTCCTGGATTTCAGATTTATGTCTAATCCATATTCATAAACCCGCCTGATGCATACGTTTTTTGGTCTT
This sequence comes from Sindora glabra, assembly GCA_020226215.1. NCBI lineage: Eukaryota > Viridiplantae > Streptophyta > Magnoliopsida > Fabales > Fabaceae > Sindora > Sindora glabra. The sequence continues at coordinate 29,011,766 of CM035227.1, read as the reverse complement.
CAGACTCTTATTTGCGGATTGCTTGGCCTTCCTCCCTCAAATGGTGTCCTTCCACAGTCTCCTATGCACACCAAAAGTCTGGCAGTTCTCAGGAGGCAGGTAATGTCCATATTTTGAACCGACACACTCTGGATTAGTGCTAAAAACTCAGCAAGAAGGATTCTGATCTAAATTCATTACTGAATTTGCAGTTAATAAAAAAGAAGGTAGTGAAAAGAGCCAAGGAATGCATTAAGAACCAAGGGACCAACTCCGAATTATACGGCAAGATGCATGATGTGATTGTGGAAATGAATACAGACCCAACTGTAAGTACCCTTGGTTTATCACGTGTTTCTATGGAAATAGGCATCTCTTTAAAGGTCCGATTACTTTTTAGAAAATAATTTTTATAGAAAAATCTCAGAGTGAAAAAGTACTGTATCTTTTACCAAACTTAGTACTTTTAGCATTGAATATATCAACTATTTTCCACTATTTTGATAGTTTATAATTATATTCTTAGGGAAGATATTTTTTTTTTTCTAAAACAAATGGAGCCTTAAGCAATGTTTTGAATTCGGAATAGGTTAAGGAGTTGGCAGATTTGAAACAGGCTGTGATGAACTCAGATAAGGATGATGACAAGGATAAATTTGATCCTGAGAGACATTTGGATCCCTATCTACCCGTCCGCGTTAATGAGCAAAGAATGAGTAATTTGTTGCAGTCCCTCCTAGTTGGGGGCACAGTGTTTGCCACATATGCTATTAGAAGGATACCTACATCAGTTCTCTGGGGATATTTCGCATACATGGCCATCGATAGTCTTCCGGGCAATCAGTTCTGGGAAAGGCTGTTGCTTCTCTTCATCACTCCAAAGCGGCGTTACAAGTAAGCCATTTTATATAATCAAATATGTTCAGCAGCCTTAGGCTAGCAAAGATGTAGTACATGAAGAAAACTAACATACCCTGTAACGAGCTGATTGTACATTCCTGTGATTGTCTTGTGTTGGGCAGAATTTTGGAAGGTTCTCATGCTTCATTTGTGGAGTCAGTTCCATTCAAGATCATAGCAGGATTCACGCTGTTCGAGTTGGCATATTTCCTGATATGTTTTGGGGTGACATTGATACCGACAGGAGGAATATTGTTTCCCCTACCATTCTTCCTTCTCATATCAATAAGAGAGCATTTGCTTCCGAGGTTTTTCAATTCCAGCCATCTTCAAGAATTGGATGCTTCTGAATATGAAGAAATTGCTGGGGATCCACATGCCGGCCGCACTTTACCGTTGACAGTAAGATTTCTAATTCTTTTCAGTAAAGTTTTGTTTATTATGAAAAACCATCTCTGAATTGTTCCTGATTCTTGGGGAAGCGGTTTTAAATCCAACCTTTTTTAACTTCGGGCTTGAAAATCAGGAAAAGGAGGACGGTGAATCTGAAAACGACGATGCAATGAGTTCAGAAGATTACTACGATGCAGAGATATTGGATGAGATGACGACGCACAGGGGAGAGTTGAAACATCGAAGCAGCATAAACCATAGCTTCAGTGAAGAAAGGCCCCTACACCAGGTAACAAATCCCCTGCAATACACCCTCGGGCTACTGGTACTTCCATAATCTCAAAACTCTTACAAGATTTTTTTTTTTTTTAATAAATTGTCGTAAAAATTATAATTTTATAATTTCACAAAAGTTACAATTTTATATGAACACCACACCTAACAAGTACATAAAATCTTATATTTTCATCCATAAAAGTTGCTTTTTTTTTTTTTTTCCTGAAAATGCTTATGAAAAACTTGTAACTTTTATTAAAATTTTAAAAACTTATCTAAATAGATGTCCAAACATAACCGAATTTTTGTGATAATATCTGTCCTAGACTATCCCAAGAAAGAATATATCTAAATACACTATCTTAACATACTCTCTGCTTGCATGTTCGTGGGATCCAAAAACCTACAGACATCTAAAAGGGAACCGAACATAAAATGAGTTTAGAGAAATGAGAAAAAGTAGCATTACTCCTAAATTGCAGGAAGCCTTTCTTACTTTATTTCTCTTTTTTTTCTCCTAGTAATTCAGCAAGAAGATAACGTCTGTATATGACGAATTCGGCTGGTTCTTAGCATGTAGACGGGGATTTATATATATGATCCTTTCCGGAGGGAAACTATATTCTTGTGTAGATAATAGTTTTCTCCTAAAAGAAGGGAGAAGAAAAACAAAACAGGCTGTCCAGATAGAGATCAAAAAGAGTGAGAGGAGAAAGACTTTAAACTTTGAAATTTGCAGTTAGCATCAAATCAGAGTGCTTTTTCATTTTCAATCCCAGTTGGCTTCAAAGCTGACTAATTAAATACGGTGATGTTGGGGAGTGAGGAAGAGATAAGACATATAGGGAAGAGCGAGGGAGTGAGAACATTGAGAAGTGTTGCTTATTTATTTATTTCAAAGACGGCAAAGAAATTTATAGATGAATGCTAGGGCATTCTTTTCGTTTATTAATATTATTTTGTTATCCTTGAATATGAATGACAATTTTTTGATTCAATTTCTGATTTTATTTTCTCTATTTATTAGTTATTCTATTCTTTTCATCTAATTTTTTTTATTATTTTTATTTTACTTCTACGATACATTGTCAACATAAAATTTATCGAACCTTTGGTATCAAAAGAAAAGTCAAATTCAAGTTTATGCTAATCATGTTATGCGTTGTATGCTTAAAAAAAAAATATGAGATTCAAAATTTTATATCAAAATATAAATTAAAAATTATTTTAAATAAGATAAATTTACAAATATAATTTCAAATTTCATGGTGGATGTTTATGGTCACTATGCGAATCTATGCCTCTGGCTTTAAAACCGAATCTTCAGTTAATCTTCAAAATCGGATCACAGCACACGTTACTGAACATTTTTTTTAGTCATTATTGTCGAAGAATTTTAGAGTATATAATATGTTTTTATTCTCGCCTCTAGTTTAAACAAAAAATAAAGTAATCACAATATTTTATGATTTGAAAATATAATTTTTAATATATATATCATAAAATTAACAATTGAACAGTAAAATTAATAATTATTGTATTCTTATTAAATGAGAGTAAAACCATAAATTATAAAAGAAATGTACAAAAAAAAAATTCAGTATGTATTTTATTTATTCATAATCGATACTAGACATTTCCTCCAGCGGTCGAGGCATTTATTCATTCATTGTTTTGACCAAAAGTCATGTCTAGAGAGGTATATTCCGTTTCAGCCCTTTGTTTTTTTCTCTCGTAGCTTTGGAGAACGTCGGTATTTGTCTTATTTTTTATTTTAAATTCTATGCAATGAATAATTGCTTTACACATTGAAATTGCATACTCCAATTTATTATATGCAGTCCATAAATCTGGAATTACTCTAGTTTCAATTATTTTGTTTTATATTTAAATCGGGGCTATTTATTTAAACTAATAAGTCCTGGAATTATTATTTATGTCTTTAACTAAGGTGTATGTTGCACGCTACTGTTCTGTATTATTCTTGCTCAATTTTTGCAGCGGTGTTTTCCATTTTCCTTTTCATTTATCAATAATGTTATATATATATATATATATATATATATATAATAAGATTTAAAATTGGGTTTTGAATAAAAATAAAAAATTATTATTAAATATAAGATGATAGAATAAATTTATAAAATTTAATCTTATATATAAAAAAAATTTAAATTTAATTTCAAAACTTATTTTATTATATCTATAATATTTTTTTCCTTTATTCTTGTCACTCTTTTATGGCCTTAATGGCATTGTCCTTTATTTTCTAATAAAGAAGTGTTTAAACAAGTGGTAATATATCCTTTATGAGTGGTAATAATTTTCTTATAGCATGGTTTGATCAGATAGAAATGCTTCCTTTTACAAGAAGTAGCCATGCTTTTTACGGATCCTATGGGAGCTACCTTTGTAGATCTCAAGAAGGTCACTTTTGTGGCATGATATTTGAGCCAATGCTAATCAAACAAGTGTTTTGATAGTTATAATCTCTTGCAAACATGTTTTGACACGTGTTTTAAAGTCTTCTAGGAGTTTAGTTGAATTGTGGGAATCATATTAAGGTGATGCCTGGTCAAGGATTAAGCTTAGGTTGAGAATAGGCTACCAATATAGATAGAGGCAAGCCTCTAGATGTTTCAGACTGGGCTAGCCTATATTTGGTTGAATAATTCTAGTCAAGTGGGCATTCATTGTCACTTGCCCCTCTCTTTCAACTATATCGTTTCACAAATTAAGGAGATAAACACTTGTAGCCATAATCACTTCTTTTTTTCAAGTAGATCTCAATTGTTTATTTCAAAGATTTGTTCATTATCTTCTTAAGATTTTTCATTATTACATACATTTTCTTTTCTCTCTCTTGACTTTTCACTTTTTCTTTTGGTTTTCTCTCAACAATCTCAATGCTCTTTATTCTTCCTTCCTATTGATGGTGTCTTGGTTCTTTATAATAGAGTTTCTTGTTACTGACAACTACTTTTTGTCACTTCATTCCCTCCGGTAAGCTTACTTTTTATTGTTTGCCTTAATTCTATTAAGTTTTGTTATTTTGTTTTTCCTTTTTAAGAATTTTTTTGTTGTCATCATTTTATTTATCTTTTATTACTCATCTCCCTATTTGATCTTGTTTGTTCATTCCTTTGATTTTGCCTATTGTTTGTCATAATGGCCATCTTTTACTAACCATTTGCCCCTTTAGTCTATTTTGATGTTGTCATTCTTTTGAAGGTGATCTAAGTTTTTCATTTTGACAAGCAAAGACCATTTGGATTTCATCATTTCAAGTAACTCGTCTAGTAGAAATAGATTGGATTTTAATGACACAAGTAATCACTATTCAAACACATCTTCGGATTTTGATTTTGGTGCTTAGCATTGTTGCATTTATCTTTGCCTATCCTTTATCATTACCATAATAACCAATTGCTTAAGAGATCCTAGCGAAGCAAATAGAGCTGGTTAAATACATAAGGATCATCTAACTTTTAATTGGATAAGCATCAAAGCAAGAAATTAAATGGTTTCCTTTAAATAGGCAAATTAGGAGTATTTGGATTTGCTTCATGATGCTTATTACAATGATCCGTTTGAGATATCCATAATTTAATTCATGGCTTGTCAAAGTAATGAGTTTGCTTATAGCTATGATCTTGTGACTTTCTTAATGTTCTATAGGGATTATGTCATCCGTTTAGGTTTAGCCTTTCCTTTTACTGCATTTCAAAATGAAGTCTTGCGGAGCTTAAATATCTATTCTACTCAATTGAATCCCTAAGCATGGATATTCCTTATATGCTATGAAGTTATGTCCAGAGAGTTAATGTCTAAAGAGATGGATTTGAAATGCAATCTTTCTTAGAATACCTTACTTTCTTTTCTTTTCTTTTTTTAGTAAGAAAAATGGTTAGCTTATTTCTTTTAATAATCTAGTCGAACCATTCTTTCTAAGGTTAAAACTAGTTTTAAATATTGGAAAGACCTATTCTTTAAGGTCAATATAGCATATAAGGCATGTTTGTTCTAGCTAAATGAGAGTGGGTTGTTCCTTTGTCATGTTCAATAAAAAGAGAGAATAAAATCCTTAAAAATTTATTATCTAGATTCATACTTAGTAGCTAAACAAAAATTAATTCTTTGGTATCTTAGCATAAACACCCTTCATTCCTAGACACTTTTGGATATATTTGGGTGGCTTTTTTCCTTTTATCTTTATATTTTTTAATGAATTTCTTATTTTTCTAACTAAATATTTGGTTAGTTATTGAAGAGTTTACTTCTAGTATGGTTTGAATAGATAAAGGCAGAATTCTAACACTTGAAAGAAAACCATTCTATGAAGAACACTCCTGCCTTGAAAAGGGTTGAGAGTTTTTCAACACCTATAAAGATGTTTAGAGTCAAGATGAGGGACTTGGACATTCCTTTGGACTCTTTCTTCTTTACTACCTTGATGACTGATTTAGGATGGATGAATATCATTAAAGATAAAGATGCCGATCTGACATCTAAGGTGTTACCTTTGGATTACTCCCAAAAGAGAAGAAAATAGCTAAAACTTCTAACATTATATAAGTTCTAAAGAATGCCTTTTCAAGCCCTTATCCAGTTCATTATATAGGAAAACTTTGAATTAATAATTACTTAGATATTTCAATGATGAATGTAAAGATAACTTTAGAAGATTTGGATAGCCTATAATATAAGGATATTGATCTTGCTCCTTATTCTTTTGCTTAAATGCTATTTTGGAAGAATTATAATGCTAACTTGGCTATAATGAATAAGGTTAGGGTGGGAAGTTTGGTTGGATGGTGGCGTGTGACTTGGCTTGTAACTTTGCCGATGTCTTATCCTTAATGACTATGCATAAAGATAATAAAATAGTATTATCTAAATTCCAAGAAATAAATCCTAAAATTGCATCTAACCTACAAAGTCATCTTAACAAAGCCTGGGAGGATTTGAAAGTTAGCTGAGAGGAATTGTAAGCTATTTAGTCTCAAGTTGCTACTACAAAAAAAAAGCTACTAATCTCTTTTATTCAAAAGATGGAACAAGAATTTGCTTTCGAGAGGCTGAAGTTCAAGAAAGAGGCATTAGATGCAAAGATGTAGAAAAAGGTTATTAAATTAAAGCTGTTAAAAAGCCAATTATACATTCAAGAGGAAATTTTGAAAGAGGTTTAAGCCACTCAAACTAAAATGGAGAAAGAACTTTTTAAAAGTGATATTATAGATTATGCCATGTACCTAAAAAGTTTTGAGGGAGCTAAAGCCTAAGTTCTACATTTTAATTTAAGCATTTTTGTTAACCTATTATAGCTAATGACTAACTCAAAGATCCTTCCAAATGATGAAAAAGATGAGTATGCCTCATCAACTTAACCTTTTATTTTGTTCATATTTTTCTTATAGCATATGTAATACTTAAGCTATTATAAGAACTTTAAATTATGGATTTTAATTTTAAATTATAAGTATTTATCTATTTTGCATATGATGATTTCTTTATATGTTCTCTTATTTTTTTTGATCGATTATATTAGCCTGGGTATATCTATTGGTGTTTTCTAGTAGTGTAATTTCTTCATATGTTCTTTATTTTTGCTAATCGATTATATTAGTTTAAATTCTAAAGGTGTATAACTCACTTTGGGCTTAAGTGCCAAGGGCATATAACTTACTTCGGGCTTCAACTAAATGACCAAGTAAACTGTCAGGTGGGGGCCTATCCCGGACTTTTATGCCAAGTGCATATAGCATTGTCAAGCTTGGAAGTGCCAAAGGCATTTAACGTATTCAAGCTTAATTATTTGTTTGATTCATTAAAGCATTCTTGATAACTTGTTAACATACTTTCATTGATTTCTATTTAAACAATGATAAAGGAAAATTTTAGATAGGAAATGTTTCGTGTTTGCATTATTGTCTTTCAATCTAAGATCTCTAACTAATATGGTTTATTTTGTAAAGCTTCCTTTATTCTATATAGACTTTCCTAAATGGTTGCCAGCTTTCCATCTCTATAATCATTCCTATTGCCTTCTATTTTTCTTAGGACGAGGTCCCATGTTTTCAATTCTTTGACTCGTACCTTTTTACCATGGAATTTAGCAAGTTTGTTTTTATACTTTACCATCCCTACTTGAATATCTGCTTATATTTCTTCAAGTAAGTCTAGCTTTTCAAGTCTTCTTACTATGTCTACATTTTTGTCATATGTGTTTTGTCTTTCTGATATCTTCGACCTCTACAAGTAGCATTGCTTTTGCCCTATGCATCAAGTTAAATGGTAATTCAGTAATTGCTGAAAGTTCAGTAATTCTACAAAAGTTTTCTTAGGTAACTAACTCATCACAAAGTCAATAATGAAAGCATTACATAACTATCTAAATTTACTAATAGATCTAGGATGGATGTTGTCGAACCATCAAGGGTTTATCTAGTGCACTAAACAAAAACATTATTTTCAAAATGCATTTAAATGCTCTTAAGGGCCTATTGAGCTGTTATAGGGATCTAAATGAGTAGGAAGCTTAAAAACACAAGGTAATAGTGTCATCATAATACTATAGGCAAAAGGATGAAGTTGGTTTATAGTTGCCTGTTCATTTTGAGAAGGAATATTAAAGGTAGATAGGTTATATTAGTCGTGATGGTTTCTAGCAAAATTAGTGGTTAATGGGTGGAAAAAATGGTATTTGTTTTACCATCCAATGGATATATGAGTATTTAAGTGGTAAAGGGTAGTGATTATTGATAGAAAGTAGATTCTGTAACTATTTAAGAAGTTTAAATAATTGAAAGTGGGAGTATGACGATGTAGTTTGGGTAATTACCATGATCAATTTGGTTTGCTTGGACGGTGCTATGTATAGTGTCTAGTTTAACTTGGAGTTTTCAAATAGTTTTTACCCAAGTGTCACACTTGAGCACAACCTCCATTTGTTATGCCTCACATTGTAATTCATTAAGACAAGCTTGTTTACTTAGAGTTTCTATAAAGGATCTAGCAATTTTTTAGGTTCCTTAATGAGAAGTGGTGGTGTTATCCTATCGAGATATGATAACTAGATAAGCCATAAACAATACTTATAATAAAGAAGTTAAATAGATGGTAACACTCTTAATATTTCTCTAAAGCTTAGTCTGATTGGATAGAGACATTTCCTTTTGTAAAGAGTAGTCATGCTTTTTACGTGTCCTATGGGGGCTACCTTTGTAAATCTCGATGAGGTCATTTTTGTGGCATGATACTTAAGCTAATGTCAATCAGACATGTGTCCTAATGATTATAGTCTCTTATAAGTATGTTCTTTGCAACGTGTTTTGGAATCTCTTGCAATGGTTTAGTTGAATTGAGTAAATATTCAAAAGAATAATATTAATATAAATAGAGGTGGGCCTTTAGACATTTTGAACTAAGCTAACCTATATTCAATAGGACAATGCTAGTCCAAGTGGACATTCGTTGTCATTTTTGGTAAGGTGATAGTATTGTCCTTTATATTAGGCTAATTAGTATGCTCTTTTTATGAATAGTAAGATGATGATTCAAGATCATCTAATGTTGTATTTGGATTTGAAAATTAAAGTTAGTAATTGAATTATCAATGAATTTAAGTTTATAGATGAAAATATCTTGTATAACATTCTAAGTTTAACCAAAATAAGTATCATATTACAAATTCTATATTTGTTCTTAAAATACCATATTGACTATTATCATTATTCATGAGAATTAAGCAAAGTCACCATATTTTAAGTGTAAAACTCCAAAATCCATAATATTTCTTAAATGTTTTATGCAAACACAACATAATTTACTTTTAAAATTCATGTGGGCTTCATGCTTGCCAATTTTTTTTTGGCATTATTTATGTAAATTTAATTTACATATTTATGTGATAATTTTATTCCTAAAATTATTATGAATTATTTTCATATGATGGATATTATATTAATTTTGGCTTCAGTCTCATAAAAAATTGTATAAATAAAATTTCTAATTATGATTATATTTTTAGCAAATGAAGAAATATAATATTCTAACGTTATACCTAGACTTCAATGCGAGGAAGGAAAATTGTATGAAAGTATTTTGAGAAGCTTAAAATGAATTGCATGGATGGGTAATTAGTGTTGTTTGAGGATACGCAGCCAAATAAGCTAACAAGAAAAGTTTATATTTGATGGCGTCGTTAACAATTAACTAATTACACTAGTAATTAATGATTAGCTTATATTAATTGATTTTATTTGATTTAAATATTTGATAATATTAATTATTTGAGTTAAAATATATGGTAAAATTAATTATTTATTATTAATTATTTACATGTAAAACTAATATATAAGAGTATTATAATCATAAAGTATATTTTATAATTTATTTAAGCATGTATATATGTGTTGGTCAATATGTATTATATATGTGTATAAATTAATCTTTTTAATTTTTATTTTTAATATAAAAAAAATTAAATTCATTAAATAATTATATAGCAAATTCATTAATATATTATAATAATTATTTTATTAAAATATTAATTTTATTATATAATTTCAATTGATAAAAAATTAAATAATTATTTACCATTTATAAAATTTTATTTTATCCTAATATATATTAAATTAGCACATATATAACTATGTTAGGTATTATGCGCTCAAAACATAGGTTTATGTCCTCTCACTAGCACTATTAACAAAATAATGGGCGGAAATAATAATGATTATTATTATATAATTTAAGATTGGTTTTAACTTTTTATAAATATTTAATGAATTTGTTATTTGATAATGCTAGAATCTTTAATTTTTTAAATTAATTAATTAAAAGTCAATAATATAATTAAATTAATTATTTATTAAATACTTGAAATAATTGATTGAGTTAATCAATCAATTAAAGTGACTTTAACTAACTAAAATTTGACTTAAAAATGTTCTTTATTAAAGACACTCAATGATTAGCGGCCTTTATAATGAGAAAAATGATTAAATAATTGGACGTGTACATACATAAAAAGATTAACGATGGAATAGTGGAAGACATAAAAGTTTTTAAAAAATATTTGATGCTACTCAAATTAAAAATTCTCAACATTTAAAATCTCATATTCAATGCATATAACATTATCCTAATCTAAATTATTTTTTTTATTTTTAAAAATATATACTCCCTCCTTTTCATGTGATTTTTTAAGCTTATAATCAATTCTCTATTAAAAAATAAAAAATATATATTATAAAAATGTACTAATATAATTAAATTAAATTTAAAAATGTGAGCGTAACATGTATCTAAGAATTTCACAACGTGATGGTTTATATCAATCTTCCAACTTGGTTCATTTGTAGGATGAATCCTACTGAACTAGCATTTATCTCGTGCATTACGGAAGTTTATTATTTTTTCTTATTAATATGAAAATAATATGTATGTAAAAAAGTAAAATATTATAAAAATAATGGAATCTAAGTTGTTATGTTTATTTTATAATTATACATTAAAATTTTCAAATAACAAATTTTCAATATCTGGTACTACTTTGTAATCAACAGAATTTTGTATGTTTAATTTGAAATATAATAATTAAAATTGATATCAAGAAAATTATGAAAAATATAAATAAAATGTTTTAATTTTTAAATATTTTTATAAAAATAAAATATGTAATTAAATAATTTAATAATAATTTATATATTAAAATGTTATCTTATTTATAATATTTTATAATCAAAATAAATTATTTCACGTTATACTTATAAATAACATATTAATGATTGAATTGTAAACAATAAAAAAAGGAAAAATATATATAATATAATAAATAAAAGAAAGTAAAATAATGTGTATGTAACAGTTCTTTTCCCGTTGACTTTTCCATTGGTAACAAAACCAATGTTCAAATTGGCTGAACATGCTCCGTGAAACTAGAAAGCAGATTTTTGCTTCAACAACCACCGAAATCCCAACTTCTTGATGAGAGGAGTTGAGATCGTGTAGATATAAAAATAAAATTGGGGTCCCTGGGCTCAGTTAATAATAATTGTTTTCTGAAACAAAAATTACACTATCAAAATACATTAACCGGAACCTGGAAGAACCCAAGTGCGATATTGCGACAATTCTTTGGAGCAACTGGACAGGGCAATTGTAACAAATTCATTGAGAAATTAGACGTAGCAATAATTGGAGGTAAGTTTTCACTTTCTTATTTAGTTTTGATACTTTAGTAGGATATATTTAAGGTTTTGTGTATCCTAGATGAAGTTACATTTGGTATTAGAGCATAAAATTATCTCTACCTTGCTATGGTTTACATGAAAAAATAGAGGATAGTTTTCAATTCGAATCCTATTTAAATGTTGTTTTTCCATGTTTTTATGAATAGGAATTGATAGCCCATAATATGATTACTTTAGACTCAAAAATCGATGAAAAACGTGCTGAAAACTGCATAAAACTTTCGGGTCCTATAACAAAAGCTTACCGAGTTGGGTTGACCCAGTGAGAGGTCAGGGATGACCTCCCCTCTTGCTTTCTTATTGAAACAGCGTTGTTTCATTATTTTTCTGAGCTTTTATGTTTCATACAAAATAAAAATAAAATCTGGGAACAAACTGTTGCGCCTGGGTTTCGAACCCGTGTCCTGAGCTAGCATAAAGCAAAGCTACCCACTGCTTTCGCTTGCAGTCCTTGCTTTAAGTTGCCATAAATTTAATATATAAAAGGATCCAATAAACATTTTATTTTTTTGGTTTTTAATTCCTAAATTTTATTAATTAATTAACAATGATACAAGTGTCATATAATTTATGCCTAATATTTAAATATTATTTTAAGCATTATCTTAACACACGTGGATTAAAATTAATTAGAAGGATTTAAATCAATTAATTAATCACATTTGGCTTAGTTGATTAATTAATTATTTACTCCTCATTATTATAATATTGTATGATTATTTTATCAATCTTAAGCAATATATTTTTCTATGGAGAGAAAATTAATTTGTCACATTTATTTAAGTGATTAATTAATATTTGAAATATCATAAAGGAATGCCTATTTATGCATTTTATTTAAGTATATTTTAAAATGTCAAATAATCTGTATAATTTTAGTTTAATTAAAGTTTAATCACAGTACTTTTGATTATTCTAAAATTATATACAAAGCATTAGATTTAAATTTCAAATCACATAAAGAAAAATGACATTAGTTGTAATTAATCATATTTAATATGATAATTATTATCCCACAGGAATGTTATTATATTTAATATAATTAATTAGGGTGAGTAGTAAATTTTTCTTTACCTTAATCTACCCACAGGAATTAAGATAGGGGAGCCGGGTGTGTGAGAGCATATCATACAGATGAAGGATATAGCAACTCAATTAAAAATGCTTAAGATTAAGATGTTTGAAGCCTTCCTTGTGCACTATATCCTGAACTCTCTACAACCTCAGTATGGATTTTTTAAGATTTCCTACAACACACATAAGGAGAAATGGACAATTAATAAACTTCTGTCCATGTGTGTACAGGAAGAAAAGAGGCTTATTGCAAAAATAGGAAAAAGCGCACATATGGCAAGACAAGGAAAGAACAACAAGCAAGCTAACTTAAAAGAAAAGGAAAATGCACCCATTCAAGGCAGTATAAAAAAAGAATCAAAATGTTTCTTTTATAAGAAGAAGGACACATAAAGAAGAACTATAACAAATTTAAGAGCTGGCTTGAAAAGAAAGGTATCTCAATCTCACACTTTTGTTATAAATCTAATATGGTAGATGTTAGTAGTAACACATGGTGGATTGATTCTGGTTCTACAATCCATATTTCTAATACCTTGTAGGGCTTTGTAAACTAAAGGAAGCCAGTGGGCAGTGAGTAGTACATCTATTCAAGTAACAAGAAGGGCTCATTAGTTGAAGCTATTGGAACTTGCAGACTAGTTTTGGATAAGTTGAAGCTATTGGAACTTGCAGACTAGTTTTGGATACTAGCTTTAGTTTGATATTGGAAAGGACCTTTTATGTACCAAGTTTCTTTAGAAAGTTAATTGTTTCGAAACTTTTGCCTTTTGGATATTCTTTTGAATTTTTAAATAATATGTTTGAGTTATTTTATAAATCTAATCTTATTAGTAATGGTACAATTTCTTATAGTCTTTTCCAAATTCAATTACAAGACAGTATACTTAATGATTCAATGCATGTTTCTAGTAGTATAGGTGTTAAGAGATGTGTTACTAATGAAGATTTCTCTATGTTGTGGCACCGTAGACTAGGTCATATCTCAATAGAGAAAGTTAAAATGTTAGTAAAAGATGGAATACTTAGTACACTAGATTTTACTGACTTTAAAACTTGTATAGATTGTATAAAGGGAAAGTAGACTAATAAGACTAAGAAATGTGCCAAGAGGAGTACTACCATTTTAAAAATCATACATATAGACATTTGTAGTCCAAATTTAGACTCTAGTAGTCCAAAATACTTTATCACCTTTATTAATGATTACTCGCGATATATGTATCTCTATCTGTTGAATAATAAGAATGATGCATTTAAGGTATTTAAGGTAAAAGTAGAGAAATAATGTGATAAATGAATTAAGATAGTAAGATCAGATAGAGGTGGTGACTATTATGGTAGATGCACTGAAGATGGATAAGCATTAGATCCATTTGCTAGATTTTTTTGAGAGCATGGGATTGTTGCCCAATACACCATGCCTAGGTTTCTGGACCAAAATGGTGTAGCTGAAAGAAGAAATCGAACACTATTAGACATGGTAAGGAGCATGCTTAGCAACTTTAAGTTTCATAAGTCCTTATGAATTGAAGCTCTTAAGACAACTATGTATATCCTTAATCGGGTTCTAACTAAGACTGTTGAAAAAATACCATTTAAGTTGTTTAAAGGTTGGAAATCAAGTTTAAGGCATATGTGCGTTTAGGGATATCCATCTAAGGTTAGGGTCTACAATCCACAAAAAAAGCTCGATCCTAGGACCATAAGTGGCTACTTTATTGGGTATGTTGAAAAGTCCAAAAGATATAGATTCTATTGTCCATCTCATAGCACTAGGATTCTGGAATCAAGAAATGTAAAATTTCTTGAAAATGACTTGAGTAGTAGGAGTGATCAAATTCAGCATTTAGACATTGAGTGTGATTATTTTAGTTCTCAAGTTTTCATATCAAGTGATAGATTGGTTGTGATCCATGCTCCACAAGTACCATTGAGTATTAAATAATCAATCATTGAGGTTAGTCATGACTAAGTTGATACGGCTGTTAAACAATTACTAGAAATTGTTAGACAACCAGTTAAGGTACACGCTCCCCAAGAGGATACTAACCTAACATTAAGAAGATCAACTAGGGAAAAGAGGTCAGTGATTCCTAATGGCTATGCTATGTATCTACAAGAGTCTAACTACAATATAGGAGCTGAAAATGACTAAGATATTTTCACAAGCTATTAACAGTAAAGAATCTGAACTATGGAATAATGCTATGAAGGAAGAGATAGATTCCATGGTGTCTAATAGAGTTTAGGATCTTGTCGAGTTGCCTAGTGGTTCAAAGGTCATTGGGTGTAAATGGGTCTATAAGATGAAAAAGGACTCATTAAGTAACATCGAAAGATATAAGATAAGACTCATGGCTAAAGGATTCACTCAGAAGGAAGAAATCAATTACACAGAAATATTTTCTCCTGTGTCTAAAAAAGATTCTATTTGTGTAATAATGGCATTGGTTGCCCAATTTAACCTAGAACTGCATCAGATGGATGTGAATATGACATTTCTCAATGGAGATCTAGAGGAAGACGTATATATGAAATAACCTAAAGGATTTTCCTCTAGTATTGGTGATCATTTAGTATGCAAGCTTAAGAAATCCATATATGAATTGAAACAAGCCTCTTGCCAATGGTATCTTAAGTTTCATGATGTTATTTCCTCCTTCAAATTTATGAAAAACGTCATGGGTCAATGTATATACTACAAGGTTAGTGGGAGTAAAATATGTTTTCTTGTGCTATATATGGATGATATACTACTTGTAGCCAATGATAAGGGGTTGTTGTATGAGGTGAAACAATTTCTCTCTAAGAATTTTAATATGAAGGATATGGGTGAGGCATCTTATGTAATTGGTATTAAGATTTATAGGGATAGAACTCAATGTATTTTGGGTCTATCATAAGAAACCTATATCAATAAGGTCTTGGAGAGATTTCGGATGAAGGATTGTTCCCTAAGTGTAGCACCTATTATGAAGGGTGACAAGTTCAATTTGAATCAGTGTTCAAAGATTAATCTAGAAAGGAAACAAATGCAAAACATTCCATATGCTTCAGTTATTGGAAGATTTATATATGCTTAGGTTTGTACAAGACCTGACATTACATTCGCAGTTAACTGTTAGGGAGATATTAAAGTAATCCAGGAATGGATCATTGGAGAGCTGCAAAGAAAGTGATGAGGTATCTTAAAGGTACCAAACATTACATGTTGATGTACAAACAGACTAAGAATCTTAAGGTAGTTGGCTACTCATACTCGAATTTTGTCGGATGCGTTGATTCACAGAAGTTAACATCAGGGTACATTTTTATGTTGGTTAGCGGAGCCATGTCTTAGAGGAGCGCAAAGCAAACCTTAATTACTACTTCTACCACAAAAGCTGAGTTCATATCTTGTTTTGAGGTAACTTCACATGATATATGATTGAAGAGCTTTATTTTTTAGCTTAGAGTTGTGGATTCAATTTCTAGGCCATTAAAGATTTATTATGATAACTCAGCTGCTGTTTTTCTAACTAAGAATGATAAAAGTGGAAGTTGAAGTAAACACATCGACATCAAATACTTAGCCATTTGAGAATGTTCAAGGAAAATAAAGTCACATTTATACACATTAGCACTGAGTTGATAATAGCATATCCTTTAACAAAAAATATGCCACCATCAGTGTTTAAGGATCATGTATTAAGGATGGGACTTGGTATCATATTGAGTCTTTAATGTATATATACATATTTGTAATAAAGCCCTTATTCAATTTACTTTATTTTTCTCATTTTAGAATATACATTTATGTTTAGAGAAAAATAACATTAAGAGGACCCATAATAAGTATGAGACTTATTCATTAAGTTATGGTAGGTTGAGAAAGCAAAATATATCGTGATACATAGGAGGTAATACTCACATATAGAGGACTTATCACTATGATCCATACATTGAGTTTTCTCTACTTTTGAATATATTTGATTTTTACGAACCAAGTGGGAAAATGTAATAGTTCTTTTCCCGTTGGCTTTCCCGTTGGTAACAAAACCAACATTCAAATTGGCTGAATATGGTCCGTGAAACCAGGAAGTAGTTTTTTGCTTCAACAACCACCAACATCCCAACTTCCTTGATGCGAACAGTTGAGATTATGCAGATATAAAAATAAAACTGGGATCCCCGGGTTCGATTAATGATGATTGTTTTCTAAAACAAAAATTACACTATTAAAATATATCAACTAGAACCTGGAAGAACCCAAGTGCAATATTGCAGCAATTCTTCAGAGCAACTGAACAAGGCAATCGCAGCAAATTCATTAAGAAATTAAATGTAGCAATAGCTGAAGATAGGCTTTTGCTTTCCTATTTAGTTTTGATGCTTCGGTAGGATATATTTAAGGTTTTGTATATCCTAGATAAAGTTATTGTGTAAGTTTTTAAAATATATGTTTATTTTAAGATATGGTTTTTAAAATTTGATATAAAAAATATTATTAAATTTTAAATAAATAAAAGATACTTTTATTATCTTTTCACTCACCCTCTTAGAGCAACTGCTCTTTGCCTATTTTTTTCCAAAAATATAACTAATTTTTCTAATATTTTGTATATTGATGTTATTTCTTAAATTGTGATTGCACGTATCGTATCATGGAGATCACTATGCAACAAGCCTCTATGCATCGCGAAAACGAAAATAATATTTAAGAAAAATGTTTACAACACGCCTCAAATAAGATTGCACGTCAACAATTTCAAAAATGATCGCTTGTGTAGATAAGGTTTGACTTTATGAATTAATTATTATTTCTATTTCAATTAATTGAATGCTACTTTCTCGTGCATCTTACTTGAAAATCAATTGTTATATTTGTATGATAGGAGACATCTCCACATCACAAGTTCCTTGGGGGAGGAGGAGAAAAAATAATTTGTATATACTAATGTATTTTACTAACATTAATTAATTTGAGTGGTTAGAACTTGGTGTCTATTAAGTAAGGTTTTAAATTCTAACTTTATGAATTAAAAAAATTAATGTTAGGATAACTTTCTCTCTAATTAGAATCAACTCAAGTCCGAATTAATTAGGAATTCAATATAATTTGTTAGATACCAAAAGTCTACAAATAATATATATCTATATACACACACTAATATCTTTTTATTACTCTATGCAGTCATAGCTTTCATCTTTATATATTTAAATATTACACATGCCCATTTGCTTCCATTTACCAATAAAAATTGAATGGATATACGTAAGTTCATTTTTTTTCAAATATTTATAAAATTTTGCACCTATTTTAAGCTAAACCTCGTTACATATGTTTAGCACTTTGAGTTAAGGCAAGTGATTACTTGCAATTTCCTTATAAGTAAAAATTTTCTAACTAGTTCTCCTTTGAATTTAATTAAACCAAATGTGTAACCCAGTAGATTTTTTGCTATTAAATTTTGTATTAGTTTATACAGAAAAAAATTATCATTTAAACTGCTTATTTGAATGGAACCTAAAGAATTGTTAAATAGCTTAAGTGAATTCCATAACAAAAAAACAAAGAAAACAAAATATAATAAGGGGAAAAAAAAGAATGCTTTCCAAATATATTACATTACATGTATATAACTATTTTACAGTATGCTACTTCCACAATTCCATTAATAATTTTGACTACAAGCACATCTCGACTTCACAATATAGTCGGAAATAGGAAGAGTAAGGAGTTGTTTAGTTCATTCAGAAAATAACTTTTTACAGGAAATTAAACTTCTTAGGAAATAACTTCCTATGTGAATTTTCTGAGATGTATGTAAAGTTATTTAATTGATATATAGGAAGTGATACTTCTTGGAAAGTAACTTTGTATGTCATGTTTGGCTTAACTTTGAATATCCTAAGAAGTATTAATAAAATAACTATTATATTCCTAATATTATTATAGTATAAAATAATAAATTTTAATAATTATTAATTAAGTTTAATGAGAATAATTTTATCATTGTATATATAAATAACATGAAAAATAGAACTTACTTAGGGGGAGGTAGACAAGTAATTTCCCGTATTTTGTAGGAAATAAAATTTTTCAGGCTATTAAAACAAACTAAATGAACTCTAAAAGAGAAACCTTACAAAGCAAGTGGCAAAATATTGTTGTTAACCAATCCATCTGCTAAATTAGGTAATTACTAATATATATATATATATATATATATATATATATATATATATATGTGTGTGTGTGTGTGTGTGTGTGTGTGTGTGTGTGTGTGTGTGTGTGTATCAACAATGTATAACAAATAAGATTTAAAATTGAGTTTTGAATAATAATGGATGATTATCATTAAATATAAGATAATTGGTTTAAATTATAAAATTCAATTTCATGGATCAAAAAATTTAAAATTTAATTCTAAATCTTATTTTTAATATTTATAGTATTTTCCTATATATTTATGAGTTTAATTCCTAGATGTATATAAAATAAGATTCACAAGTCACTAAACTTTACATATATAAAAATAAAAATCAGTCTATTCCATCGCAAGATAGGCTAAACATTTCTATTTGTATTATTCTGCAACGTCCACTTCTTGTTGAGGACTTCATAAAAATTAATTTTTTTAAAAAAAATTGTGATTTGCAAATTTATTGGCAAAGTTTCAAATTTTAATATAAAATTTGTAAATAATATGAAGAAATTTTCATAAAAGTTTCAAGTTTTTAAAATAACTTACAATTCCATATGTACCATCGCATTAATCAAATTTAAAATGCATTATTTGGAACCATGTGGGGATGGCATTATGATTTGATGTTTTCCAATAAACCAGCATCTATTATTTGGAATATTGGTAACAGGTTAATTTATCTTGGTAAAGCTCAAAATCCGTGCAAAGAAAGGAGATTGGTATACCTGTTTCTTTGCTTCCTCCTCTTCGAGGATGGATCTAAATAAATACTAATGAAGTTGGACAAATTGGAGGGTGGCTGTCGTGGTTTTTTGTGTGATTCTAATGACGTTTGGTTGCATGAATTTAAAATTGTTGGGTGTTTTTATCCAAATTCTCCGGCCACAAAAATTATTTTAAAAATTAAATTTTTTTCTCAATTTATAAATAAATATTTAGTTCATTCCATAATTGATATAAGATAATTTAATAATTTCTCCCTTCTATATATTGGGTTATTACTAGTTAAAATCTTAACATCAATTAACTCTCATATAAATTTTAACTTTCTCCGTAATCAATGTGGAAAACTTCAAAAAAGATGATTTTATACTATTGCATAAATCTCACAAAATTAACAAAATTTTAAATTTTTTTACATTATATCATCAATTAAAATCTTAACATCAATTAATTCACTCGTAAGTTATTAAACAGAGTTATCATAATTAGATTTTAACCCTTCCATAATTAATATGAGAAAATTCAATTAAAAAGTTTTATATTATTGCATAAATCCCACAAAATTAACAAATTCAAAGTAATTTTATATATATTAGGTAAGAGCAACAACAAATGTCATCGGTAAGGTTTAAGAATTTTTTACTCCATTTCATTACTCTCAAAATTTGAAGGTACAAAAATCCTCACAAGAATCCTAAACACCATCATATATTCATATGGCCTATAAATTTTCACTTGAATGCTACGGCGGTACGGCCTACGGCACCCTCAAAATGGTTTTCTTTATCTTGTGCATCGAGCGGATTTAGAACTCGCAGCTAATGGGAGTAATGTAAACATAAATAAACTACAAATATATAATTTTTATTATTTTTTAATCTTATTAATATTTAAATAAAATAATATTTTCATTAAATTTTATCTTAATTATTTTCTTAGGTACCAAATTTAATTTTAATTATTTATATTATAATCATAATAAATTATTTTTTTACAATAGCATAAATGAAAATTCTCACTTAGCAGAGACACAATTTTTAGACTAACAAAATTTTCCTTAATCATTATATAGGCTTGAGTATATATATTTAATTATACTTAGGTTTTATGTGTAGAAGAATATGAACATATAAAATCCATTATAAAAAAATAAACATATAAAATTAATTAAGAAATGAGATCAATCTCAATTGAACTTTATAAAATAGATCATAAATAATAATCCATTAATTTGTAATTAAGAGCAACCAAGTAAAAGTAGCATTATTTTCTTGTGAGTAGTTTTGTTTATTAAGAAAATCAAAGTCTTATTGTATAACTAATTGCTGTGAGCACAGGTTCAAAATTTTGATGGGGCAAAATCATATTTTATACTAATATAATGAAAATTTTCCTCAAAGTTGGGGGACAATTGGCCCCGCAACTTACTACATAGATCCGTTGTATAACAAAAACTAAACTGCTTTACATAAGCTAATGACAACTAGTCTCTATTCTCCTGCTTTCTTGAATTATTATCCCTGTTCGTTACCTGCAAGGATGAGATGATCACCATCTCTGATTATTTCTATATCGTCGACCTCAGCTCCTTCTTTAGTTAGAATCTTGGTAGCAGAGAAATCGAACTTTCTGACACCAATATCTATTAGTTCTTTTAGGCTGTTAGGTACAAGAACAAGCTTCCCAACATGGTCACCTTTTTCCGGACAACTTAGCGTTATTCTAATGGAGTCCCTCATGCTTGTGCTAGGATCAAGTCTTCCTGAAAATGCAGTGGGATCTTTTGTTATTTTTATGATTCTAAAAATGTTGAGAACTAGCCAATAAAGCAAAAAAATTAAAATTGATCACTCTGAAATGAACGCAGGACCACCAGGCAAATTGTATCTTGGACGGATGAACTTGATATATATGTAGGTAGAAACCTAATCATTCTTAACCTCAATGTAACAATAAAAATGTTAGATGAATACTCACCAGAGTTGGCAGCTGACATGACCCCAAAGAAAGAATTGTTAAAATTGGTGGACCATTTCCGCTGATGAGGAATATCCATCCTTGTCATCTCTTGAGATGGCATCAGGCTTCCCTGAGAGTAGACCGATTCTACGGTACTGCTTGACTTTGGAAATAGCGGTGGTTTCTTGCCCTCTGGACTATTATTGAATAGTTCTTTAATTTCTTCATGGCCTTGATGATCCGCCAGAGCTCGCGGTGTCCAGCCGCTAACATCCGGCTGATCAATGTCCAATCCTTGGTCTAGAAGAAACTTAACCATTTCGGTGTTTCCTTCACACACTGCAGCATGGAGTGCTGTGGTTCCATTGCTCTTGGGCTGTCTCACATCCGCGCCATGTTGTACAATCTCCTTGAGCAATTCGAAGTTACTTTGCTCAATGGCAGTGCAAGCAAGATGGCCTGCATCAGCAAAAGATATATCTGCCCCATTGTCTATGAGAAGTTTCATGACTGCCGCATGTTTTCCCATCATTGCTTCAAATAGTGGGATACTTCCCTCAGTATCTGTACATACAAGAAGAATTGTAAATTCCTAACAAGTAACAACAGAAACTCCTGCATGAAAAGCTCTCTGGTTACTAAAAACTATAAAATTACCTCTGATATTGGGATCGGCACCGAATTCTAGAAGAAGAGCTACACAATGTTCACTGCCTTTAGCTGATGCGAAGTGCTGTTACATCAGAAAGTCAAAAAGTTGTTAGTGTATAGTTCAGTGTTGTACACATATGTGATGTGTATACGCATGCAGAAGGCGCAAGTTTGCAAACCATTGCCGCCTTTCCACTCTTGTCCAGTTCATTTGGATCTAAACCTTTCTTCAGTAACTGATGCAACAATAGATCATCGCCTCTACTTGCAGCAAAGCATAGACTGATAGGCAGTTCCATTTTACCCCGGGCCAGCATGGACTCTGTCTCAGCCAGAATCCCTTCCATTGCTGGATCCTGTAATTCTTGCAGATGCTGCAACGAGATATTGTACAATTCAAAGTTTAATAAAAGGAAAATAAATCCTCCATAGGAAGAAGGCAGTTTGTATGTATGAGTTGTAATCCAAATATTAACAATTTTACGCTTCTAAGGACAGAGAAGTCAGGAAGGGACCTGATCATCGGAAAACTATTTCAGACTCGAGGGAAAATATCATTCTAAACTATGGAGCACGGATAGGATATGGGTACGCAGATACAGCTATTTTTTAAAAATTAGGATACAGGATACGGCTAGGATGTGGAAAAAAAATATAAATTACAAATATATCTAAAAAAATAATCAAACTGAAAATTATAATTTGAAGTAACAATGTAAACATAAAGGTGAGTAATTATCATCTCTACATCTGCTAGCTTTGATTTTTAAATAAGGGAACAATTACATTCCTAGAAAATAGGAATAAGAATGAAAATTTTGATGACAAATTGATAGTTGATGCCTGATTGATTCTAAATGGCATAAAAAAATTGCTTAGTTTATACTTCTTTAGGTTAAAAATCCTTTGCTTTCTTAAGAAAAAAAATCCAAATTTATAATGGTTTCTTGCTTGCACAAAAGAAAAGTGAATCGGAGATGAATCGAGAAGAATCATGCTGCACCCAACATCTAAAATTAAAAAAGATAAGAAACCACCAATTTGATTCTTCTTTGATACAAACGGAAATATCATCAAGCATTGGAATCCAACACTGTTGCGATACCAGTCCTTCACCATTAATGGAGAATCCATGCTTCATTGATTCTAAACATGCTTTTACAAATGACATCTCATGCAAAACAATCTAGTTGTCTTGCCACATTCCAAGAAATGTTAGTCGGGTGAAGAGCTATCTAAATTTTGCCTTGGCAAAGACATCAAGTTTTATTTCTTGAAGCATTTTCCAACTAGAGAATTGGGCACGCTACTTAAGCTTAGATGAAAATATTTGCAACGTCTGAAAACTCATGCAAATATGCCAATTAGAAATTAACTGAAAGATGAAACACTGAGCATCCAGACTCTGATGCAAGACAGTTCTCTGAGACATCTCTACTTATAAAAGTGTGTCTAATAGTCACTAGAAAATTTGTTTAACAATAAAATCAAAAAGTTATTTGAGCAATAGAGTATATGAATGAAT
The DNA here is from genome assembly GCA_020226215.1 of Sindora glabra. NCBI lineage: Eukaryota > Viridiplantae > Streptophyta > Magnoliopsida > Fabales > Fabaceae > Sindora > Sindora glabra. The sequence continues at coordinate 28,987,839 of CM035227.1, read as the reverse complement.
TGAAGAGGATATTCCCATGAGAAATAATTTTTGCAGAAAAAATTATACCTGAAGAAAATTGTTCATGATTATTGTTCCATCTCCAACATTTGCCTGACAAAGACTTAAAAATATAGTACGGTTCACTCGCAGAAGCTGGCTCAGCCTTTTAGTCCGAACTGTAAAGAGCTGTGGCCTGTAACATAGCACACCTACTTCTCCAACTACTTGCCCTGTCTTTGCACCACCGACAACCTGCAATCATTGCAGGCAAACATGTTTTGTTAGTCACTATAATCACTTTCCATATTGTCATTCCAATAGAAATAGATAAAGGAAAGCAATTATTATTTTAAAAATGTCTATCTATACTTTCCTGTTCTATTCCATTCTTTTCTTTGATGAGTTCCTGCCAATCAAAGGAAAATAGAAGTTTCAAGTCAGAAAAACCATTTTATGATGAGTTCCTGTCCGTGACAAGGAAATGAAAGTTGACATTCATAGAGAAAGAGCGTTGTTCTGCATTAAAGACACGTTCAGAGTATAATATGAAAAAAGGAAGACAAGGGATATCAGGTCTTACTACTGAACCAGTAACCAATATATAAAAGTCTGAAGGTGCTTCATTCTGCAGAATCACATCTTCCTTTGGAGGGAAATACTCGGCCTTCATCTCCGTGACCTCGAAAGTTAAAAAGGTTAAGATATGCAAATAATATGTTCAAACATCGAGAGACAAAGAATAACAAGAAGAAGCATACTTACGAATACATATTCTTTGAACTTAGATGTACATACTTAGGATTTACATAATACTATTGATTGATTAGTTCATAAACGTACAAAAAAGAGAGGCATTTGGTTTCTCTCTAAAGACTTTTTGATTAGTGGAGCAATTTTAAAGGAGAAATAACAAGAATAATGCTTAAAAATTTAGTTATTTCCCTCAAAATTTCAATTCTAATACGATAAAATTTTCTCATGTTGTTTCGAGACCAGTTTTTTTGCTTTTAATATCAGAAAATCTAAAGTAGACATAGATATACTACCAGCTGGAAAAGTAAGTCAGATGATATCCCACGAAACAGATACACTTGGTCGACAAGCGAAGCAAAGAGGAAGTGTGAGATGCTAGATCGAATAGCTTTTGGAAGGTTGTCAACAATCTCTTGCTGCTGCAGTCCTTCTTTTTCAATTCGGTACCTCATAAACAAATGAGAAAGCATCTGTTCTTGCAAGCGCAGAGGCAATTGATTCCGGTTTGCAAATCCTGAGGCAGCTTGGACAGTGTCTCTCTGATGTGCCCAAAAAAAAAAAAGTAGCCAAATAAAAAGCTTAAAATATTTGTCCCAGTAGAAAATCATAATGATGTGAATTGATCAATGATTTCAAATATGTTCTCACATAGACTACCGTTATGCATTGAAATGGTAGAATGCACAACTTTTTTCGTAGGTGCAAGTCAATGCATTCATGTGGGCGACTTCTGTCACAAACTGAAGCAAATTGGCAAAGTTTGGCAGATTTTTGTCAAAACCAAAATGCACTTGAGATGCTATGCAGTGTTACTCTCCCAACAAATCTAAGCAAAAGGAATAACCTAACACGTAAAGGAAAAGGATTTGCCGAAATTCTACAGGCAGTTAGTAAGTTTGCACTTTCATTTTTTCTTTCATCGGATATGAAAGTTCAGTTAGCAACTTCCCCCAGAGCAGTCAATGAACTCTTTGTGATGGACAAAAAGGTTAAGTGTTAGAATGTACTCACGTATTTCCTAGTTCGACTTGCCCCATGGACAACCAAGTTGGTCATGTTTCCTATCAGATATGACGTAAGTCCAAGATTGAACAAAATGTACAAATTGTCAAAGACCATCTCCCTCGTATTTACAGGATGTAGATCACCATAACCAACAGAAGCAAGAGTCACTAAGGACCAGTATATTGATGTCATGTAACGATCAAACAGGTCCTGTTTCTCAGCCCCAGGAACTAGTCCAAGCCATGTACTAGCTGGTTCACGACTTCTAGCAAGAAAATAGAAGATGCAGGCAGCAAAATGCACTGAAAATAGAGTGACCTACAAGGGCACCATAACGCTCATATGATGGGCTGTTGTATATATTCCAAACCCAGAATTTAACATGAAATAGAATCTGCATCCATGCAGCGCACAAATACTTACACACATAAGCTTTGAACAGCGGACCCAGAAGTAGCTTAAGTTCCTGTCCTTTTCTAATCTGACATGATGAAAGGAGCGGAGGAAAGAATTGCCTAATCAGTTCCTATACAGGACAGAAGGTAAATATAGAAAAAGAAAACAGGGGGGGGAAAAATCTGCCTTGAAGCAAGCCCACCGGTCTTGTTAACTTTGGAGAAACAGACAAGTCAGATTACATAAATACTCCATAGGTTGTGGTTACCCAATATCGATGAGATTTTAGGTTCAATTTCTTCTTTTTTTTTTTTTTTTCTGGCAACAGCCAAAATGTCGTTGAAGAAGAACAAATCTGACTGCAGCAAAGTGACGAAGGAAAATTTTCAAATTATACCTTGCAAACATGGAACTGACTCGTCGGAGACGCCAAAGACGGAGCATGTTAAAGTATCCATATGTCTGAAGACTAGCTGGCAAAATATTCTTGGCAACTTCAGAAGGGATTGTAGAGATGACATCAAAGGCCAACCAGGTTCTGGCATACCTCATTGCAATAAGTGTTGGGTAGTCGATGAGAAGAAAAGAAGTTTTATCAACGTAGGCAACGAAAAAGGTAAGTACAATATCAATAGCAAAAAATCCATTGACAACATTGTCAGTTACAGAAAGCGAATCAGTGGGATGTTGCAAGAATCCAAATTCAAAAGGGCAGACCCATGCTGTGTAGAAAACCAAAAACACCAGAAATGTCTGCCAAAGTCTGCAAAATACCATTATCAATTAAAGAGTCAATCAAACAAAAGCAGAACATGGCAAAACAAACAACCAAAATACAACTAATTAACAAATGAACCAAATCAATGCAGAAGTTACAGAACCAAAAATAATACAGGGGAACGGAAACCATATATCCATCCCCCAATATCAATTCCTCAAAATTTCACATCGGCCCAGAAAATTTCGTTCATTTTCAAACAACAAAACCAAACCAAGAAAGTATCCCAAAAAAAGAGCCTTTCTGACATATTGACTCAAGAAAAGGTGAGATTTTGCCGATGGAAAGGGAGAATTACCTATAACGAGGGTTATATGGGGAGATAATGTAGCTGCGGAGCCTGGACTTATGAGAGGCGGTCCGGGCAGTGGCACCAAGAGCAGGAAGAGGGACTTCGCCAGTAAGGCTGTAATGGCTCCCGTCCTTCGAAATCTGTTCTATATCAATCTCTTTCTCTTTTGTCTCCCCACAGACTGGACTCGCAAAGATGAAGGTCATTTTCTGTTTTTGTATTCTAACAATTATGCTTTAAACATTGCTAGAATTGGACGAGGTCGCCCATGCAGAGTCCCCTCCTTCTTCTTGTTCTTCAAGCTATCTCCTTTGTTCTTTCTCCAGACAAAGAAAGGCCGGTTTTTCTCTTTCGGGGCTCGTTTCCATTGTTTTTACTTAACGTAAGAGAGAACATCTGAGGCTCAGCTTCTATATTTCCTTTTGCTGACATTTGGCAATTATTGTCGGAACTCGAATTCCACGTAGTTACTATTTTGCACCCAATGCGCATCACTGAACTCAAAATTTTGGTGACGCTCATTTTTGTATCATCGCACGTCAAACTTTCTTTTATTAGTTTGAGTTTTTGACGACATATGAGACGGCAGAATTAGTAGCCGGTTTTTAGTTTCTTTTTCTTAATTTGGTGGGGGGAGAACGAGACGATACTGAAAAAGCAGCCAAGAACGTAAAAGTGTAAAACAAAGTGGCCATCAGTTCTAATTTCAATGATTTAGTCAAGTAGTCATTGTTAGGCCTTTTACTAATTGATTAACTACAATAAATGTCTTGAAATTTGAATAATTTAAGGATTAATAAAATGATGTATGTTCGGCAAGAGACGTTTTAAAAAGAAAAAAAAATTATAAGAGATTGATTTAATGGAAAATATGTTGGTCTCAAATAAATTTCACTTTTCGGCAATGATATATATATATTAATAATAATGTTATATATATTGAAAATAAGATTTAAAGTTAAATTTGAATATAAATTAATAACTATCATTAAATATACAATATAAGGTAAATTAGTAAAATTTAATTTAATAAGTATAAAAAATTCAAATATAATTTCAATTCTCATTTTTTATATTTATAGTTTTTGCTATATAAAAAATGAAATTTAAAATACAAATCAAGAGTTTTCATTAAATAGAGGATGATGGATTAAATTTATAAAACTAAATGTAATAAATATAAAAAAATTAAAATTTAATTTCACTTCATTTTTAATATCTATGATATTTTTATTTACTTATTAATAGATTAGGGATTTGGATGCCGAAAATAATTCTTGTTAAATTTAGAAAAAAAAAATACATAGGTTATAGGAGAATATAATGATGAAATTTTTGTCACTAATAATAAATAGTTAATATAATTTATATAAGAAAGAATCCCCTATATTTGTTTGCCGAGTCCAAGATCGTTCAAAGCATCCTCAAAGTTTTAAAACATAGTACATTTTATACGCAAGCAACGTTGAATTGATAGTTTGAAGTTGCGGTTAAATGTCCTAAAGAAAAGTGAGGAAGAAATCTAATTCATTTCATTAAATGCAAGTGGGGCCTACTTAAATCATTTAAAGGTCGACAAAGTTATTTTTTCCAAAGCACAAATTCGCCTTTTAATTTTTCCTACTTCAATTGAAAATCTGGAACATATTTCAGGAGAGTTAATTTCACTTTATTGGATATTTTTAAAACAACATTTCCAATACCAATATATCTTACTGTACCTTCATGGATACCAGTATGTTTTACTGTACCTCGATGAACCAATCTTATATCTTCAAAATTACTAAAAGAGTGAGATTAAAAAAATTTTCCTTCTATATATAATATGGGTGGAAGCATTACTCTCAATTACCTAATTAATTTTATTCTCTAGAAGGTTGATGATATCATTTTCATGAACTAAACAAAATTGATTAACAATTATATTGGTCTTATCTTCATCACTTTCGTTTTCTTCATTTTTTCCTTTTTTATATGGCTTTTGTTTTATTATTTTTTTTCAATTTCCAACAATATTTCATGATATACCCCCATTTGCTACAATAATAACACTTAACATTTTCAATTTCTTTTTTTTAAATTTGCTTCTCCTTTGATATCTGTTTCTTATACCTAACTTTTACTTCTTTTCCAAAACTTAACAACCATAATTTCTTACTGTGAAGAAGAACCATAAGATTTCATTCTTAACTCTTCATTTAAGAATTATTTTTAGCAATTTCCACAATTATTATACCATTTAGGGTGGAATTAAATATAAATATTTTAAATATCTTCCATGAGTTTAATAAAGAACTAGAAAGTATGAAATCCTAAACTTTATCTTCAAATTTGATACACATAGTAGAAAACTAATTAATAATCCTTTCATACTTATTCAAGTGATCTATCATTGAAGTGTCATCTTAATATTTTATACTCATCATTTGTTTTATCAATAATATTTTATATTTTCAATCTTTCTAGAACATAACTATTCAAGTTTAACCTATCATGTGTAAGCATGTGTTTTCTCTTCAATATGATTTCATATATTCTCTTCTATCCACTATCTGATATATCCATAAACTAACCTATGCAATAGTCCCATTTTAAATTTGATTTATTTATAGATTTTTTAGTAGCAAATACATAAACCAAATATTATAATTCTCCTTTCCAAAAAACATAATTTTCATCATTTAAAAATACCATTTTATTTATGTTAGCCTTCATGTTTTCACAAATAAAATGTACTAGAGCCTAAGTTTTGACACCACTTATTGGGAAAATATAAAATCAAAGTAACACACAGCAAAAAAATTAAATAATTCACTCGAATCAACTTTTTTATATGTACAATAAAATAAATCACTAAAAAAATATTATAATAAAAATATATCAGAAGATTAATAATTTTTAATGTGAAAAACACTTTAATGTAGGAGTAAAAAATATGGGATCTAGTCCAAAAAAATTCACTAATAAAATAATAAATAGAAATTTTTCTTAGAAATTTTAAAGAACAACCAAAATAAAAACTCTTCATCAACATAGGTGAAATTCTCAATAAAACTAACACTAATTACCATGTAAAAGTAACTAGTAGAGAAGAAGAAAATCAACAAAAAAATGCACTACACTGCCCAAATTACCAATTATAACATAGTAAAATTTAATGTGAATATGATTAAATATTGTGATTAATCTTCTAATACAATTTGCCAAAATATTATGCAATTCTTTCTTCCTTTATGTGTCGTCCTATGTACCAAAAAGAGAAAACTTATGCCTTTCTATGAATAGTCAAATTCATAAAGTTGCTTTAATTCCTTTTGCACAGAACTTTAGGCTATATAACCCTTTTAATTGCAAATTCACCAAAACCAATTACCACATATAAACCAAGGCACATATATAAGCCTTTATAAGGCTTTTTCATTCAAATCTTCTAAAGCTAAATTGGCTTTTATTCTAATGGCAGCCTAAAGTTTTTTTTTTTTCATCTTTAATTTTTTTCTTCTTTATACTAAATAATTAATCTATATAAACTATGGGTTTACTTAGGGAGAACCTACTACCAACACTTTAAAATACAAATTCTATAAGAGTTTTACGATTAATTAGAGTTAAGTTTTTTGGCTTTCCAACCAATAAGCTTTAAGCTTAGTTTATCCTTAATAAATTGAAAAAAATTGCCCTTTCTATTTAAGTGAAGTTGGTACCTAAGATAAATACGAAGGCTACTAATGTTTTCAAGGCCTATAATGTTAGTGATTTCTTGGTTTTGCTCCAAAAGGAACATTTATTAAAAAAAAAAAAGAGCACTTCTGATTTATTACTAGTAATTCTCAAATTTGATAGAAAGTAAAACTTCTCCAAGATAACTTTATAGTAAAAGAATTTTTTGTGGAACTATAAGCAACAAGCACAATATTATCTCTAAAAGGAATGTTTATAGAAAAACAAAAGAGTACTTTTGATTTATTACTAGTAATTCTCAAATTTGATAAAAGTTAAAACTTATCCAAGATAACTTTATAACAAAAGCATTTTTTGTGGAAATACAAGCAATGAGCACAATATCGTCTGCAAAGAAAAAGGATGAAAAAGTTTGTCTATATTTTGAGTAGCATTTGGTTGCCAAAAACTCTCATCAATAGTAGATTAATGAGAAAACCCAACCATTCCATACATATAACAAACAAATAAGGTAAGAAAGGGTTATCTTATCTTAAGCCCCTTGAAGGTCTAAAAGAGTCAATTTTTCCTTCATTAAATAAAACAAAAATAAATGTAAAAGTAATGGAACTTAAGATGGGTATCTTAAGATGAGTTAAAAGTGTATAAAGATTTAACATGTGACCAATAAAATCTTATTCTATTTGTCTCCTTAAAATATAATAATTTGAAATTTATTCTAGGATGAGAATAATTGAAATAGTCAATATGCTCTTATTTAAGACAAAACTTGTATATGTAAGAAAAAATCTCGATAAGTAACTATGAGTGGATTATTAAGTAAAATAAAGTTTAATATTTTAGTAAGTGTTAGAATGAAGATTATATGGGAATTAGATGAGGAATAATAAACAAAATGCTAAAGTTTAAGGTTACAACTTATTATGAGTAAGTATGTGAATATGGAGGAGATTTAAGAAATTTTTTCAAAAATGCCTCTAAGCATTATTCCTTATTTTTCATGACAACTCTCATATTTCCCCTTTCATTTCTTTGAACTTCACCATCATCATTTCTCATCTTCTTCCCTTCTTATCTTTTCATCAAATTAAAGTAAAAAAGCATCAAATTCTTCATCTAATTAAGGTAATAATACTATTATTGTTTAAATTTATTTTTATCATCTTCTATTTTGATAAGGATGGAAGCCACCTTGGTCTTAAAAGCAAATTTGGAACCTTAACTAAAGAAACTATTGATTTTGATATGATTAAGCTTAAAAAGCAATCAGTTTGCTTCTTGGCACAATCCTTCATTCTAAATGAGTGAATATTCTAACTTAAATTTATTAATTTTGTTATGAATATGTTAGTTTGTTTATGTACTGAGTTTTGAATAATTTTATTGAAATATTTTGATTTGTGAAGTTTGGATTAAGTTTAATGTTAATGAATACTTCTAGAAAATGTTAGATATATGTATTAATGAATGAATGATGATTTGGTGAGTTATAAATAAGTTAGGAGTGCATTTGATGTCAACTAACAATGAATTTTCAAAGAAAATGCAAAACATCCATACATGAATCGATTTAAAGGAAAATTAATTCATGAATAAAAGTTTCACTTCCAAACATAGTGAATCAATTCAAAAATTGATTTATATCTTCCAAAATTGAAAATTTTTTCTTAAATCGATTTCAAAATCAATTCATCACTTCCATAACTTCAAATTGATTTAAAAAATGATTTACCTAACCATTTTTCATGTTTTAACATTATAACTAACTATTATCGATCTTTTAATATATATTTAACCATGAAATTGATGTGTCAATATATTATTAAGGATTTCCACCACTTTCAAATATATGTATGACTATTATACATCGTAGTTGATTGGAATAACATACAATTAGAATGATAGATGTATTAAATGCGCCATGTGTGGTTATACAAAGAGGCATGGTAGTGTTATTACTTATACATCATGTTATAAATTGAATTAAAATAATATAATGAGATGGATTGTGTTATAATGCGAATTATACCATGATAGGCAATGAGATAATATGATAGGGGTGAATTGTACAATGATGTAATCATATGTATCCAGATTTATATGCAAGTTTATAAGAGAATGATGTTAACCTGGGAGGTAAAAGGATAGAGTTCATGAAGGGATAAGGTTGACTCAAGAAACACAAAGTGGAAACTTGTTTAATAAACATATGTTAATTGCAATTGTTTCTTGATATTTTGAAAATTCCTATTGCTTGAATTCAATAAGTGATATCCCTATCAGTGATTAGATATCATAATGATCATGATAAAGGTAGTATCCCATGCTTAAAGTTCTATGTAATATGGAAACTTAAGGATATATAACTATCTCTTTACTTTCTTATTAAATCTTTCTAGATTATATCATATGGATTATTAAGTACAATATTCCTTATTGAGTCTCATACTTATTATCTTATGGGATTAACTTTTCAAATACACAATGGGACCTTCCTTTTCCACCACCACCTTAGTAAGTGAGGCACACTCCTTTAAAGGTTTTGACATCTATCCTTTCGGCAAATAGGTAACACATATGGAAACGATGCACTTATGTATGTGAGATAATGAATTTAAGTAATACAGTGGACCAAGTTTCCTTTCATGATTAGGACATGAATATTAGATTATGATCTATATTGTTAGGATAACTTATGCTTTACATCTAGAGTCCATAAGTTGACTTGATAATTCTTTTGAAAAACTATCTACCATGCAATGGAATCTTTGAAAATAAAATTTTTTATAGTTGTTTTCCAACAAATGTATGCAAGATATGAATAGATGCCTTGTTATATTTATTAATGTACATGAAATGGGCTAATAGGATTATTGAAAAAATAATTTTATACTAATCATAACTAGTTGGATGATGACATTATTCTATCAAAAGCCTTAACCTTTTGAATCATTCTTTCCCCTTGGAATCCTTTTTTTCTTTGTCTCCAAAAATTGTCTCCTAAATTATTTTAAACTATCTCAATTATGCTCTTTTATTATTTTTTTTAACAAATGATAACTCACTTTTATTCATTTAAATTTGATATTTTATTCATTTATTGACTCAACTATGCTAAATTAATAAAAAAGGAAATATTATAAAGTGATAATAAATATGCTTTTTATAATACTAGGGTAAACTACTTAATATAATTATGAATTCAAATTTAAAACATTACGAGAAGAAATATTTTTAAAATAATATTATGTGATTCTTCAATAATCATGCAAATGCCAGATAGAATAGAAGCATTTCATATTATTGAATGTCTTTAAAAGGAAGATAGGGAAAAAAATTCAAGGAAGACAAAAGCTCTGTTTTGTGCACCGAATAAGTTAACTTATAATTTATTGACGAAGTTAATAAGTTATAAGGTAACCTCTAAAGATATTTCTCGCACAAACTTATTGACTAAAATAAACTCTAATTTAATAAATTACTTGGAGTAGCTCATAATTTATAAACTACCGCCTCTTAGAATTCTTTTTAAATTTATCCTTATTTTTTTTAATTTACAAACCTTGTCTTTTATAATATAAATTTAAATTTTTTATAAAATATAATTAATTGATTTTAACATAATTATATTCTAATTTTAAATTATAAATATATAAAAATAAATAATATTAGTTAATTATTAACTATTAACTATAAATTATTAATTAATTTATTAACTATTAACTAATTTATTAATAATCAGTTTTAACAGAGTTAAAGAAAAGTAGCTTCTTAGACTATCACATTGGCAAGCAAATGATATGTCCATGTGAAATGTTTTGGGCTAAAACTTTATTGTCATTTGTTTAGCGGCTTTAGCTTGTAAAACTTGCAAAAGTATAAATAACCAAAACGAAGAAGATTGCAATAGCAAATTGCTTTGGTAAATTTATGGTGAATTGTGGTTTACTCAAGAAAGAGAGGAGATAATGGAAACTTAAAAGCTTGCTGAAGATGAAAGTGACTCCTTTTCATAATGAAACTAATTTCAGGGAGTAAATGGGTTATACGTGAATTGATGCATAACAAGTGCATGCTATGGTGTCTTTGGCATGCTGTAGGTTTTGGAACCCTGGACATGTGGCAAAAAACTATTCAACCATGTCTGAATGATGCAGTAAAAAAATTATTTCTAATGGTTGAATTTACTTGGGCAAAATTATAGACATGGCCTAACCTTGGACAAGGAACAGGCACATTCTCCTACTAGAATGTAGCAACCCTCGACAACCCATCTAATATATGTCGTGTCCGCTTCCTCCGTAGATGAGTATGATTTGTACAAGGCACCACTGTATCCAATAACTTGTGAGCTACAATCAAGCCACGAGCCGTACACCCTCGGTCGCCTGTCAATGAATATGGTGTACCACTTTCTAGTGACGACGCCCTTAGCTTTCCCAGTGCGCATGTTGCAGCGGTTCACTGCGTATCAAGTGAAACTCTATGCAAACTTGAGCTATTGAGATTGATTGGAGATAATATATAACCTGGTAGAACCATGCACAAGAGGAGATAGATGTCTGTAGAGTAAAGTTTTGACTAGTTAGAGCGATTGCGTGGTATTCCTGCTCTAAACTTATCGTACATAAATGTTTCATCTATAATTATTGTTATTTGTTATTTGCTTTCATAAATTTCCCTTGCCAAATTGTAGAAATTTTTTAAGTGACGACGCCGATTACAGAATCTCCAATGGATGACTAATATTGTGACACGTCACGCTAAGGGACCCTGGATGCCAAAACCCTCGGGGTGTCGTAGAAATCCCCTACATAACAATTCTAAAGAAAAATTGCACTCATTTTCTTTTAAGATTTGATGTATTAGCCTTTTACCTTTTTTAAAAAAATATATATATCATTTTTAAAAAAATATCAATTTTAAAATATATAAAAAAATAAAAAAAACAAATAGAAATAAAATAAATAAACAATTTTTGTGAAAAAATCACTAAATTTAAAAAAATTGCATGGGAATCACCAAAACTTTTATCATTAAGTTGCAAAAAATTACATAATATAATTCTCTTGCAATTTAAATTTTAATTACATTCATTTTTTTTTCAAAGGATCCTCTTACTGTAATATATACTCGCAAAAAATAGGAAGCTTTTCTATTCAAAAACGCTACATCATAAATATATATATATATATATATATATATATATATATATATATATATATAATATTAAGAGAAAATAATGACTAAATCTTATTAGGAGCAAAAGTGTTACAACACAAAATAATAAATTTTCTTATATCTCTTACTATTCTTTTTAATTATCTCCTTTTCTTTTCTAAACTCTTTTAATTTAAGTCAAATTTCATACTTTTCTTTTTATATACATTCACCCCCTTCACTTCCATCTTAAACATACACTTATCTCCTCTACTTTAAAAAAATGAGAAAATAAATGAATATTTTAAAAATAAAAGAAATGTGAGCATAATTAAATTAAATTTTAAAGGAAGAATATGTAATTGTTAAAATTTCTAAAATGTAATCTACCCAATAATAGATTATATACTTTGTGACAATTTAACTATTTTTAATTTGTAAGGGCTCCTAAATTATATGGAAAAAAACCAACTTACAGGGGATGGCACCCAATGGTTCACCGTCGAAGTTGAATTTTCTTTTAATGAAACGCTACCTATGAATAATACGAGTCATGTCAAAAATGGGAGGCTCCAACCAACATTTTACAGTGAAATTAACGAACTTTTTGGGCTTGGAATGTATGGAGGTCAAGGCCACGAGTCTTGTCAAAAATGGGGGGCTTTGCCCAACATTTTACAGTGAAATTAACGGGCTTTTTTGGGCTTGGAATGTGTGGAGGTCAAGGCCACATAGATCTTAGCCTTCTCAGACCAAGAACTAAAGGCCGAAATCCAACTCACGACTTCGAGCTGGCTTTCCAATTCTGCACACATCACCCAAACGCCCGGACGCTACGTGACTACGGCAAATATGTTGCCCTTCTCTACAGAGGCGCTTATTGGATCCCCGACCCGCGGGCTTGATGAATCAATTGACGAGTTTTTCATGAGTTGAATTTATTAAAAATAAGTTTGTAAAAATGTGAGTTTAAATAAGCTTGGGATCAAATCCACTCTGGTTGCAGGCCAAGCTTATTTTTAAAGTAAAATTTATAAATTTTACAAAATTTTATATGAATCGAATCAATGAAAATAAATTCATATAAAATGTGAATCTTAACGAGTAGAGATAAAATAACTTTTTCCCACCCGAGCTCCCCGTTATATATAAATATGCTTGGGGTAGAATTAAAAATTTGACAAGACTTTTTTGTAAAATTTATAATTTTTTTTACAATATTAACACTTCTTTGGTAATAACATAAATGACAAAATGTAATTATTTATATAAATTTTGTAATTTTTAATAAATTTATTATAAGAATAATGATGATTATTATATGAAAATTTTAAAAATTTTATATAAAATTAAAATATACTAAAAATTACAAAAATTAGATCAATATTGTCTATCTTAAGAGAGTATGGAAGAATGATAAAAAAAAAAAAAAAAGGGTGGTACAATTGAGAAGTTTTTGGAGGGCTCCGCTGTCGATAACATTTTGCTAAAGTTGATATTACTGGTGGTGCAATAACCATCGAAGGATATTTCTTCATATTTTAAATTTAAATTCAAAAGTTTACATTCTTACATTAAACAGATTTACACTTCCACTACTAAAACAAATACAAATTTACTAATCTCGAACCCATATTTTTATGCCCAATACATAACCATTCGCATTTTGCTACAAAACTGGGGCTACCTGGACTCGAGGGAGTGGGTTATGTGCGAAAATGACTGAACCGGTTTTTATCATCTTATTTTGCTGTAAGTTTACGAGAAGAGAGTGTTGAAGATGTAACTTCGAGTGCATCAAACAAACCACTGTTGGGACCATCCCCTAAGTTTCTTCCTTGCAAACATCTTTCAATCTTAAAGATATGCGCCTGAAAATAAGGTAATTAGTTTTTTCCTTTAACAATAAAATTGATAATTTATGTAATATATATCTTATATTTGAACTTTACTTATGACAAGAAGTGAATTTTTTAAGACAATATTTATATTCATTTTTTTTATTTTAGTTGCAAAGTTTGTTTATATGACTACGAGATGTTACTATTGAGAATTTAGCATTACTTTTATATAAATATTATTAAATATATTTTTTTAATTCAATAGTCTAATTTCTTCAAAATCAATTGGCTTTCTATTAAAAATAAATAATTTTTTATCAAATTAGATTATTAGATTAAAAAATATATAATTAACAATATTTGTGTGAAAGTAGTATTAAATTTTTAGTACTAATATAATACCAAAAGTCTTCTTGGAATTATATTTTAACCATTAGATTGTTGTCTTTGTTGAAAATTTAGAGATGTTTCAAATGATTTTTCCAGTTTCGGTTATTATTATTGGATAATTGTTATATTTTCTTGATTATTGTTTGATTATTAAAGATTTTCAAATAAGTATAGATTTATTTTAAATAATTATATTATTATCTAATTGTTATAATTAAAAAATCTAGCCATTACAAAACATTTATCCTTCATTTTAAAATTATTGCAATTTTCTTTTAAATTCCTTTTTTCCCGAACTTGGATTTGGTGGATTTTCTAAAAAATGTATGTGACAAATGGAAAAATTTTAAGGTATTCTCAAGGTTTTTAAATTCTGAATGATGTGGCACAATATAAATCATTGGATGAAATTATCAAAAACTTTAATAATCTCATCTAATGATATGTGTTGTGCCACACCACTTAAAATTTAAAACCCTTGAGAGTACTGTAACAAGGTCTTGATAGATTTCAAAGAAAGATAAATATAAAAGTTTTCTTTATTTGAAGTTGTGAATCTTAAAATAAAAATTATATTTTTTCTCTTTAAAATTAATAAAAATATAAAAGAAAAATGAAAGGATTCAGATCCCTTTTCCTCTCTATAAATATATTTTTTATATAACAAAAGGCTTAAGATCCTTCTTTACTCTTGCATTCTTCATAAACTATTTCCCACATTGTCACACTTTCATAAAATATTACTTATTTCACAAAATATTTCTTATTTCACTTTATGTTTTGTTTGATTGGGGTTAAAGAAGAAAAAAATTTTAAATTTTATCTTTTTTTGTTTGGATAAAGAGAAAAGAGAAAAGAAAAAATGTAAAAATAAAATATGTTACTATTATAATCTAATAAATTTAAAATTTAATTTTTTAAAATTTCTCTCTAATTTAAATTTAAAATTTTTTTCTTTTATTTTTTCTTTATCCAAACAAAACTAAAATTTTGATGAATATTATTGTATACTATTATTTTCTACTCCTAAATTATGGATGAAGAGAATAAAAGTAAATACTAAGGACAATATCAATTACAAATCTACGATGAACTTCCGCTAGCCGTCTTCGCATTTCATTATTAAATGTCTGACGATGACAAAGTATATGATTGAGAACTGTATTTAATCATTGGGCAGATAATTGCTAGCGTTGAATTTATAAATTAATTTATATGAATTTTCCTTCTGACCAATATATATATATATATATTAAAAATAGAAAAGAACAAAAGGAAGACTTTTTAAACTATATATTATCTTATGCATATATCCATATCGAAAATCCCAGAATGAAGGCATGCATCCCTTGAAAGTCTTGAAAGCAGCCATTGATGCTAAAAATACAGAAATCGTCGCTAGAAAACAGCACACGGCGTTGTCCGACTAGTCGTTTTTGGGGGACATGTCCTGATAATGACTCGCATTTATATATCATTACAACTCAACGACGTGAGTTTCAATTTGTGATTGCAATTATTGAATCTGGTTCCACGGCCAGATTTTTTCCTGTCATTTTCCATTTATATGTCCAAATCCACCGTCAAATTCTCGTTCGAATTTTATTAAATTTCAACCACACTTAATTTATAAATATATTATTAATATTAATATTAATATTATTTAGTATTCAAAATTAAAATAACTATAAAATTATAAATCTCATATAACATTTAGATTTAATTTAAATTTAATGAATATAAATTTTATAACAAGCGAAATTCATAACCCGATCCTTATTAATTGATTAATAAGGAATTCCTACTTTTAAAAACTTCATTTTTTCTCGTTAGAGTGAAGAAAATAGTATGATTCGAAGAAATTTCCTTTCACTTTTTTTTTAAAAAAAAAAATTGTGTTGTTTTAGTTGAGTTACAAGGTAATTAACGAAATGATTTATAGAATATATAAATTGACTCGTCTAAAGATTGATTAAACAGTCAATATTCGGATAATGGATATACTTGAATAAAATGTTTAATCTAATCTCTAATTTTTTTTCTTTTATATCAATTTTCTAGAACGTCTATTTTACTGTTGATAATTAGATCATACTATGGTGCTTGATATAATACAGATAATCTTGAATTACAAAGTTTTCCAGCAATTCATTCTCGGAATTCTGAATATACTGGTTAATTTGTTGAAAACAAAAGAAAATAAATATTATTTTTGTTTTAAGAATAAACGAAAAATCAGGAATTTGGATGAAAAACTTATAGATTTGGATGAGCTAAAGGGCAAGCGACCATGCTTGAACAATCCACGTGAGAACACATGAAAATAGTGCTCTCTCGCGGTATTAATGGAGCATCCTCCTCCTTGTCCCTTGAGGTGCCCATGTCAACAGCAATCAGCAATGTACGTTGCATCTGGTTCTATTGTAATGCCCACTTGCTATTGGACTTCACTAACTATTCCTCAATTAACTCAGACCAAATCTTGTGTGAAATACGATACTATTTCTATTTTTGGTTTACATATTCTCGGGAAAGAAATCCAACGGAGAAAAAGGAAATACCAAATTGATAATTTTGTATTTAGAATTATCTCCGTCAATTCACAACAGCAGTCAACAAATACGCTTTGTTTTAAGTTTTAGCCAAATGCTAATAAGAGCTCCCAAAGCAGTATTAATTATTAGTTTTTAATAAATTAAAGTTAATATTTTATTTTTATTTTTATTTTTACTAATATAATAAATGAAGATATTAATTTTAATAATATATTATTAAAATAAAAATTTAACATTAAATGTATTTTTAATATTAATTATATTATTATTTATTATATTACACATTAAAAATAGAAATAAAGCATTAAATTTGATTAATTAGAAATTAATGATTAATACTGATTCTCCGCTCCGAAATTGCTATTAGTACTAGCCTAAGTGTTAAACTTTACGTATGTGAACATGAAAATACCATAATATTTAAAAAAAGAGTAAATATAACATTTAGAGAGTATTCAATAAATAATTTTTTATCAATTTTTAGCTGATTGACTTAGTTAGTTAATTTGATTTAGTCAATCAACTATTTTAAATATTTGACAAATTGTTAATTTAATTAGTTAACTTAAGAAAGTTGGGGATTTCAATATTTTCAAACTATTTATTCATTAAATGCATATAAAAAATTTAAAATGCCCTTAAATTATGGAATAATAATCCTTTTTTCACTCATTATACTATTAAAAAAGTGTAATTAAGAAGAGTTAAACTCATACTCACTAACATATAATACCTTGTATTTGATCACTATATCATTATATGCTCTCAATTATACATATGCTAATATAATATATATTAGAATAAAACAATTCTTTGTAAATAATAAATAATTATTTAATTTTTTTATTATTTAAATTACATAATAAAATTAAAATTTTAATAAAATAATTATTATAATATACTAAAAATCTTCTTATATAATTATTTAATGAATTTAATTTTTTTAACATTAAAGGTAAATATTAGTAGGATTAATTTATATACATATATGCGTACATACATATATACTCAAATAAATTATAAAATATACTCATATCTTTATCTCATTTTATATATAAATAATTAATAATAAATAGTTAATTTTATTAGATATTTTTATTTAAATAATTAATATTATTAACTAGTTAAATACCTAATATAATTAGTTATCAACTAATAATTAATTAAATCAATTAACTACTAATGTGATTAATTAATTGCTAAACAAAATCTTAATCCCTCATTAATAAAAGTTTCTCTAAACATCATGTAGCCTTCTTACACTAAAACATCTGCAATTTTCTTATAAACTTTTTCTGATCACTTCTTTTTCTAAGATTTTTTAGTGTTTGACATATCTTTTGTTGAAGTTATGATCTCCTTCAACATCCATGGATTTGCTTTAATCTAATATTTCCAAAGTAGAAGAAGGTAAGACTAAATGTTCCAATGGTCTAGAAATATTTTGCTCGAACACTTGCTTTTCATCATTCTTGACTCTTTAATAAAGGATAAGCCACTACGAGCATCCTCAAGACCTCCAAAAACAAGTGTCTTCTTCTTGGAATGTTTCTCCTTCATTCATTGAAATTTTGCTTCAATATAAGTTATATCCTTTGTTAACTTTGTGTCACCAATATAGATATCTGTAAAGAGAAAACAAATACAAATCATTAGCAAGATATGGAAGGAGAACAATACAAAAGATAAATCAAAAAACATACTCAAGTTTAGTTGTGCATCAAAAAGGTTAAGGTTGAGTAGATGTAATATTAACTCTTAATCCTTAATTGAATAAGATTTTAAGTAATAAGTTTTAAAAAGTTACACTCTTTGCTCCTATTAAGTAAAGCTCCATTATTATCAAACCAAAAAAGGGCAAATGTCTTAGGCCATGCAAACCTTAAAAATGGAATCCTTTTAGGTGGTGCTTGGTTGGCAGAATGTTTTTAACATTCCCAAGAATGTTGTAGGGGAATATTACATTACCATATTTGGTTCAAGATTTGAGGAAAAAATGTCTGGAAATATCACATTCTCAAGAATATTTTTGGCCTAACTTTTCCTTAAAATATTTCCATGAAGGGTGGTGGGAATCTCATATTCATATGGCACGGGAATGCTGATACCAAAATAAAAGGATAGGATTATCCTCACATTTAATTATTTTTCTTATTTATCACTTTATCAAATAATTTTTAATTTAAATTGAAAAATAATTATCACTTTATTTTAAAATATTTTTTAATATTAAAAAACATAATAACATTAATTTTTTAACTATAATTTCTTTTTTGTTATTGTTCCTAATATTTGAAATATTTTTTTAATATAATTATATATACATATGAGTTTTTTATTAAAAAATAATATGATAGTCTTGGAGTTTTTTTTAAAGGCATATTTATATATAAAAATATAAAATAATAATATTCTTGTATTAGAAAAAAGGATAAAAGTATAAAATTATTCTCACATTTAATTATTTTTCTTATTTATCACTTTATCAAATAATTTTTAATTTAAATTAGAAATTAATTATCACTTTATTTTAAAATATTTTTTATTATTGAAAAATACAATAACATTAATTTTTTAACTATAATTTATTTTTTATTGCTAGTCCTAATATTTGAAAGATTTTTTAAATATAATTATATATACATATGAGTTTTTTATTAAAAAAATAATACAATAAGCTTGGATTTTTAAAAAAAGGGATATTTATATATAAAAATATAAAATAATAATATTTTTATATTAGAAAAAATTATAATATAAAATTTAATATCGCTATAAAATATAACTGTGAACATTTATAATTTTATAAAAAAAGAAATACCAAGTATATTTAATATTATAATAATAAATTTAATAAATTATGTTCACTTCATTTTGAAAATTGATCTAATAATAATAATACTAATAATTATAATAATAAAGTATAAAATATTAAAATATAACAAAGTATAATATATAAAAATATAATGCATTAAATATTAAAATATAATAAAGTGTAAAATACTTATATATATATATATATATATATATATATTAATAAATTTTTAGATGTTAAATATTGAAATTTAACTTATTAGGTGTTAAAATTTTTTATTATTTATGTAATTTTAAATAAAAATATGATTTATTATATTATATTTTATAATAAAAAATTTGATAAAGATATTTTTAAAACAATCTCAAGATTCCCAAGAATATCAAATATAAACTAAACATGGTAATATAATATATTTAAGAATTTAACAAAATATTCTCAAAAAAATTTATAGTAAATCAAATATAGGAATGTTATATTTTCATTAATTAAATTCTCAGGAATGTATACTTTCCTGAGAATGTAAGATTCCGTGAATCAAACGCCACCCTAATGTTAGCTTATTTAATTTGACCTTACTCTAATGTCATCCACATATACTTCTACTTTTTTCCTAATTTGATTTGAAAAATACCTTATTCATCAACCTCTAGTGTGACAAGTGCCACATTCTTTAATCTAAACAATATTACTTTGTAATATCTCTTCATAGTTAGGATGCATCTTTAATTCATTACCGTGAGAATACATCCTTGAAACTCAACCTTGCAAAAACTAACGTACTATTGATAAGTTATTAATATTAAGTAAGGGATGATTCTTTGTTTAAATATATGAATTAAGTTTACATACATGCATTATTGTCCATTTGCTTTGTTTACTAGTACCACATTTATAAGCTAGGTTATGTGCTCCATTTCTTAGATGAAACCAACATCTAGTGGTTTCTTCATTTCTTTCTTGATAGCTTATTTGCATTCGACTCCAAAGTGTTTATTGTTTTGTTAAATTGATTTCCCATGTTGCTAATTTATGGTATGCTATATTTATTTCTACTTTTAGCATGTCTGAAAGCTTCCAGCAAACATCTCTACATTTTCCTTAAAAAGTTTTATCAATGCTTCTTCTTCTAATGTTGAAACATTTGCGATCCAAACTATTCTTTCATTTTCTAGTCCAAACAAACGTATTTCTTTAATTCAAGCACTAGCTTTGGCGTTCTCAAATTCACCCCTTACATCCAAGATTACTAAGTTAACTATTTGAAAAATTTTAATTATAGGACTTATGATTACTTGTTTTGTCCCATTTACACTTGATTACTAGCAATTAGGAACTAAACTTACCATATAACATCTTTGAATTATGACTTAATTTACTCTAACCTAATCGATGCCCTCTAAAGTAAGGAATTTCATCAAACAAATGTGGTGTAGACACTATCTTACCTTCCTGATTCAATGATAGTCTATCCAATATACCACTGTATGATTGGTTTTGGGCTTTCATAACTAGAAAATTTACCTTCAAGCTTTAGGTTCTTAGGGGGTTTTAATTGTGACATTAATGTTACCATCCTTTTGACCTATACCTATTTTCCTAAAAAATTAATCAACACACTATTATATGGTTTCATCATTATTTTTTTTTAAGCTTAGTTTACTTGCAATTTGAGAATATGCCATGTTGGTAAAACTCCTTTAGTTCATTAGTATTTTCTACATCTAAAAATTACAAATGAGCACCAAGATTATCATTATATTGTTATGGTCCCTCTCAATATGTCTAAAATCTTCCTCAAAGAAGAAAATCATCTCATAACATTGCTTCTTATTCTTATATCTTACATTACATTTAAAACTCGATATAGGTGTTTCTTCCTTGAATTCTTGGATTCTCATATGACAGTATTAATTTTGCCCATGCATAAAGGTAGGTTAATAGTCTCATTCTTTTTTTAAGGATCTTTTTCTTCCTTGTTCCTCTAATTAAACCTTTTTTCTACTACTTCTTATAACATTCTAAGCCCTGACCTAATCAACTTCTTAATCCCATCCTTTAAAAAAATATATTCATCAATGTCATATCCGTAGTTCTTATGAAATCTAAAATAATTTAACTTATTTGTTAAAAGGAACCTTTTCTCCTTCATTTAGGGAAATCACATTAAGTCTACCACCTAGACATTATCTAATATCGCACTCAAACTTGCTTGAAATGGCTTATAACTATTGTATTATCTTTTTAGCGATTGTTATAGGATTGTCATCTTATAGGTCATGGCTAAATGAATGATAATCTTCCCTTTAGGTCTTAATGCCTATTTCTTGCTAATTTTTTAAGTCTTAACAACCCAATGCTAATTTTATTCATATTTTTTTACATTAATGTATTTCTTTACTCTTTCCAATAACCTTTCATAGTTGTGATTAATTTCTTTGTTAGGGATAAAGAAAAATAACTTGATCAAAAGCTCGTAATGATTTGGTGTACGGCTACACTTTCATTTAGATCATTAATTTCCAATGCTAGGATATTATATCTACATAAATATTACTTTAACATCTCATTTCTTCCTTACTAAAAGTTCAATATAGTGGCCAAATTTTTCTTAAGCACTCTGCTAGTAGCAAAATATATGGTAAAAGCAATAAATAACTACTAAAAACTAAATATGGAATGAGGTGGTAGGTTATTGAACTAATGAAGTTCAGCTTGTTCAAAAATTATGGAAAAAGCCCTACATATAATGGCATCAAAGGTGCCAGACAAAAGCATAGCAACATGAAAGTCTTCAAGATGCTCTTATAAGTCCAGTAACCCATTATAAGCCTCTAAGTGGGTAAGTGGTTTGAAGCTATGCAATAATAGTGCACTTATAATGTCATTAGTAAGTCGATGAGATTGGTTAGATTACTTTTGTATTGCAAGCCCTAGGTTTAATGGATAGTAGTGCTTATAAGTTTAATTTTTAAAGGTATGGAGGGTACTTGTGGTTGTGCAAGTGGAGTGTATGCTAATAACTCATTTTTATGGTGCTTGGTGGATTATAGTAATGATAGAGTTTAGTTAAGTGAATCTAGTAGAAAATAGGTTTGAGGGGTAATTAAGATGTAATTAGAGTGGTGTTTTGTATGAGAATTGTCTGTTCTTCCACTAATATTGAGCAAAGCTTCCAATTCTCATTCCAATCAGTGCACTTACTTAGCTAAAGCATCCTGTTTAATATTTATTTTTATTCTCCTTGTTTCTCATACAATTACTCTAAAAAAGTTCCACCTTATAGGTTATAAGTGAAAGAATAAATGACTTTAGCATTCTCTTATCACAAACTAGGAAATATGCTATCCCAACTAGGCATTATATATAGAAAAATAATGTAAGAGCCATAAACTGCATCAATAATAGATCTTCAACAATCAAGATATAGATTGGGAGGCTTATGACAATAATGTAAGTAATGATTTTCGAGAACATTAGTCAGGTAACCATGTAGTGAGATATCTATTTATAAGTATCATTATAGTGCCAAGAAATGAGATTCTAAGTTCTTTATGAGATTTTAAGTGGCCATCCTTTTAGTGTGATTCTAGATTTGTAAAGAAATGCCATATATCCTAATAGTTAAGTCACCTAAATGATAGTATTTTTCATTAGTGCAAACAAGGCTTCATTTCATCCATGTAGATAAGGCTTAGTAGAAAGAAAGTTTTTTTTATTTTGTAAAAATATATAAATCATCTCTTTTAACTTTGAAATGGCTGGATATTATCCTCTTTAATTTTAAAAATTTAAAAATCACTCATTTAAAATTTATAAAATTTGGAATTAATACCTATTATTCACTCAATTAAACATTTTACCAAATTTATGTTTTTTCATGAAATTTTTAAATAACAATTAAAATATTATAGTATGTTAATTTTTTAGTTATTTTTTAAACATGATTTTTATGTTATATAATTAATAAAAATTAAATTATATATAAATAAGTTTAATTAAATACTTGTATATGAGGCATAAAATTATTATCTAAAAAATAATAAAATAAATTAATATTTTAATTCTCTTTTAAAAACTTTATAAAAAAATTACATAATTTGATAAATAGTTAATTAAGTGAAAAATGCATGTTATTTCTAAATGTAATAAAATTTAAAGAGTTGATTTTTAAGTTTTCAAAATTTGAAAGGACAAATCCAACTCTGTCAAAGTTATGGGGATAATTTATATATTTCTTTTTATTTTTGGCAATTTTCATCGTTGACTATTAACGCTTTTCTTTGACAAAGCTCAACTCAGTCATTATCAGGGTAATCACTATCCTTTCCTTCGATAATCAAACACCAAAATCCCAAATGTTGTCCGTAGTCGCGGACTTTTTCCACTTTCATGTGTTAATGGATGCCCCGTGACCAAAGCAGTGACAAAGAAAAATTAAAGGAAAAAATATAAATATTGAATATAAATTTTCAAAATTTAAATATTAATTAAATTTAATTTTATAAATTTACTTTATCATATTAAATTTAACGATAATTTTTAACTTTTATTCAAAATTCAATTTCTATATATAGCATTATTCAAAATTAAAATGTTCACTAAGTACAGGATGACTATTGTATAATTAAGAGTATATTTCGATATATTTTTATTTTTATATTTTTAAAAATTATTTTTAAATTAAAAGAAAGCAAAAAATAGAAGATAGTTAGTGTTAGAAATAAAAAATATTTCATTTAATTAGAAATTAATATTTAGAATAAGAAAATAAGTTTAGAAAATGATTAAAAATTATTTTTATTTTTAAATTATATATTTAAAAAATAATTTTTAACAATAAATTCTGAAAATATATTAGTAATAGGTTTTTCAATTTAAAAAAAAAACAAAAAAATATTTCTAAAAATAGAAAAAAATGGACCCTAAATTTTCTTCTTCTCCTTAGATTCATTCATCAATTTATTTATTTTTATTTTAAAAATAAATAGGATTTTTTTACATAAACCAATGAGAATTATGAAGTTAAAAACTTTTATGCTTTGTTTGGTATATAAGTTTTTTAGAATTGATTTCATTTCAATTAAAATGATTTCAATTCATTTATAAATTACCTTTTTATTTGAAATGCATTAAAAATATATAAAATTTAATTAAAAAATAAATTTTGATGATATTATGATAAATATAATATTAAAAAAAGAGTAAAATTTTTATAAAAAATATTTTTTTATCAAATGAAATGAATTCTAATAAAATTCGTACTAAATTAAGTGGATTTCGTAATAATACAAATATAATTAAAATTAAAATTATAAATAAAATGAAATTAAATGAAATCTAAACATCAATTTTTAAAAAAAATTATTTAAAAATAAAAATGAAATCTAATGTTGTCAAACCAGGGTTAATGAATCTCGGCTGAAATTCAGTATTCAACCTATGCGCCCATAGAAAAATATCTCAAATATGAAAACTGATAGTCGGCATCATTTTATTATTTTATCTTTCTTTTTTTTCTCTCTCTCGCTCTTTCGATGTTTGAATTGACCGGAAAAGGACAAAGGAGAGAAAAGTGGTGGACATCCCCCCTAGCATATGCAGACGGGAGACCGAGCATGAGGCTGAGATTGAAAGTCGGCCCACTCCGACGTTTCAGCTTTTTAAAACCACAAAGGCCCAAAAATAAAAAGTAGATCCATGGGGCACTCCTCAATTCCTTGTGAACAGGATGATTTTAGTAAAAAATCGAATATTAAATTTTAAAAAAATGATATCAAATTTTAGTTGATTTGATTGGTCACCAAAATAATTAAAACAAGAGTTTTGCTCGGTTATACACTTGAGAAATTTGTAACATTTTACGTTAGATAAATAATTTTCATAAAATCATACAAACACGAGTCAACTCTTTCATAAAAAATTTTCAATTTTTATAAGATTTTACAACTTCATGTTATTTTATAAATATTAAAACATGAATAATCATAATTATAATATAAAAATATTTAAAAATTCTATAAAAAAATTTCAAGCTTTATAAAAAAATTATAAAATTCTATGAATAAAAATGTTAAAGATGGTAATACAAACTACCCTTAAAACAAATGAACCAATTACCTCATGCAAACTAAAATTATTATCAATTTAAAAATCTGCAGGCTGAATCCATCATTCTAGTTTGAATTTTGAAAGGGAAAAATTTTAAATATTCTCTTCAACCTTCAACTTTGGGCGATTGTACTTTATTTTCATAAATTTTTAAAATTGATAAATTAAACTCTTTAAATATAAAAAAAGTTGAAATTAACATATGCCATTCACTTAATTAACTATTTTTATTGAGTTATGTGATTTTTTAATAAATTTTTAAACAAGAATCATAATATCATTTTATGTTAGTTTATAGCATTATTTTTTACACATAATTAATACAAACTAAATTAGATACATAAATTTTAAATTAAATTCTTAAGAATAAGTTATGAAATCATGTATAAAAGATGGTGATAAATTGATATAAAATAATTTTGTAATTTTTATTTAAAAATTAATAAGATAATTGTATAATTTAATAATTAATCGCTTAAATTAATTATAAGTGTTAATATATTCCAAACTTTTTATAATGAAATTTTTTTATTTTGTAAACTTTCAGAATTAACGAGAGCAAATTCCAATTCCCGCCAAATTAAAGGGGATGTTTTGTACTTATACCCCCTTTAAAAACAGTCGTAAGATCAGATCCATCGCAACCCTTTTTGTGGTCCCTTCAGTCCTTGATTGCCGACGCAGGAAGCTTGCACGTGACATGTTTTCTGGAGTCATTTAACATCAAAATTTTCATTTAAATACACTTCGGCCAGGGTTCATCATTTCCCTTCCTCTTGTTATTATCTACTCTGAATTAAGAAAGACAAGGAGAAAATGAATAAAAGGGGTTACTATTTTCTATGAAGACTGGATAACACATTGTCTATGTTCTTCACGGAATTAGGCTTCCATAATACTGCAGGCAAAATCTCAAGGTAACAAAGAGGCGGTAATAACAAAAAAACATTTAGCTCATTTAATTCTAAAACTTATGCATTTAATAATTTAATTACTTCTATCATTAAAAAAATAAAAAAAGGTGACAGCCATAATGAAAATAATGTTTACTTTTTTATTTGAGTGGTCAAAATTAATAAAATGAGATAAAAACATTGCGTACAAAATTGAGATACAATCAAACAAATCAAAATAAGAAGTAGAACTTTACTTTGATTTTCCAATACCTAACTCAATGAAAAATTTTAAGAAGTAAGAATTAAAGTAGTGTAAAGAATCCAATTGAAAAACTTACCCGTTATAACAAGTGGTATTTAAAATATTTAAAGTATCTAAAATGAATATAATATAAGAATATTATCAATATTTTAATCTTCGAATGATAAGAGTGATTTAGTTGATGATCCATTTGAGTAACCACTTCTATTTTTTAATTGTCCAAATCACTTATGATACCATCTAACAAATATTGTCCGTTATACAAATTGTGTTTAATTGGGCATATAGTGAAAAGAAGTTGATTGTAGACTTTTTTGTACCTATTGAATGTGTGCTTTTTTCTATCATTTCATATTTATCAATCCAAACTCAATGTAGCAAGTGATCTTAGTCTATTTAAGAATATTTATCACAAAAAAAATCTCAACCAATATTTAAGAATAAATCTATATTTAATTATAAGAGAAATTCTTAATTGTAACACATAAATTATGTATATAGTATTAATAAAATTTTAAAAATATTTAAGAACAGTTAATTGAGAGATTAGTTATTACATTAATTTTTTTAATAACAATGAAATAATAAATTTTAATTAATAGTGGGTACATAATTTTGTGCCTATCAAGCAACTAAGAATTACTTCAAAGAGACAAAACCCCATTGGTCAAGATAAACCATTTTCTAACAATTTTAATAAGTTCTATGTTTGGGCGATGTTTTAATACATTATTTTTAAACAAATAGAAAGTGAGATACACATTCATATTGAAGAACTTTTGGTTAATTTACTCGACGCTTATTTTATTAAAAAATATATTTACAAAATATTATTTATATATATTGATAAAAAATGACATATTATTTTTACCTATAATTAATAAAACAATATTTAAAATTATAATAATAAAAAGAATTTTTTTATAAATGAAGAATTTACTTTTTTAAAAAAATTATATTTAATATTAAATAAGTAAAATATTTTTCTTCATTTTAATATACCAAAACATTAAGGGCCGTAGACAAATTTGTGATCCATTTGCGGCTTTACACAAGTTTTTGTAACCATTTATTCAAGGTCAAATTGTCTCCACCTTCTCTTTGAAATTTTGTTTAATTATGTTCATATTTTTTATTTTTAGAACTATAAATTCACTTTATTTATCTATAATTAAATTTTTTATTTTATATAAATTTGCTTTTATTTTTCTATAATGTAAAAATAAAATAATAAATATATATTAAAATATAAAAAGTGCAAATAAATTAGAATAGAAAAATGGGCTGAATTTTCTTTTTTTAATAATTAAATTACTGAATATATATATACACATGTAGAAATTAGCGATCAAATCATAAAAGCAACAAAAAATACAAGATCTTAAAAAAAAAATTCTTGAACCAAAAGTTTTGGGCTGGAATTTCTCTTTTTTTAAATGGACTACATATATCTCTCCATTGAAGCAGCCAAGAGCTGAACGTTTTAATTTTAGAAAAGGAGGGGGGGGGTGTTAAAGTTCTCTGACTACGGGCTAACAGGTTTAAAACAAATTTATGTAATCTCACTCAAGGACCGATAACACACTCTCGGATGATTAATATATTAATATTAATATCACCTAAACTCATAATTAACACATCTTATTATGCTTTTTAAACTTTTGTTGAAAATAAATATTCTTCATCTTTTTTAAATATCGTTCAAGATTAATATATATATATTAAAGAAAATAACAAATAATTTTAATTAAAAAAGATAAGTTGCAATTAGTGTTATCTTTTATTAATATATTTTTATTAAAAATTAATTAATAAATAAAATTATTGAACATTTATTTATATAGAAGGAATAATATTTAAAAAATATAAATATAATTTTAATTTTTTAAATAATAGATAAATTAAAATAATTTTTTGATACTTAAAAATGAATGAAAGAAATAACTAACCATTTTCAACGAATAAATCTCACTTAAACGAATAATTTAACTGTTTGAAATGTATAAAAATTACATTATAATTATAAACGATTTGAAATTAATTAGCATGCTCAACGTGCAAAAGCCAAACCCAATAATTGAAAAAAATTAACACTATTTGAGGAATAAAACGATTTGTTTTAATAAATAAATAACTATTTAGTGATAAGAAGTTTGAATAATTTACTAACTCTTTCATTTAAAATCTTTCTATGTAAAGAAAAATAATTGGTAAGAGTTTTAAAAATAAAAATCAAGCAATTTAATAATAATTTCCTCTAACAAAGATTTTAGTGAGAAATAGTCGCACACAATTGCGAATTTCCGGAGAAAAAAAAATTAAAATTATCAACTCAAGTGACGAAAATACCCTCTATGGTACGTCAAACGGATTGCCAAGCAATGTCGTGGCGTTGAATGCTTTGGAACGGAAGGCAGGGCATGTGACGCTGAACACCTCTTGTCTTTCCCCTTTTTCCTTTTTTTTTCTTTAAATTAAAGTTTTATCTTAGCGTTTATAAAATTGAATTTATGTTAATTTCACCTCTTATTAAAAATTTATATTAATTTAATTTTTATAAAATTAGTATTAAGTTAAATTTTCCTTTTTTTATAAAATATTTTAAGTATTTCATCTCATGTATGAAAAAATTAAAATTTAATATAAAATTAATTTTATAAAAATTAAAATAATAAAAAAATTTAGTATGGGATGAAATTAATATAAATTAATAAAATTTTAAATTTTTTTCCCGCTAAAGAAACTAGGGGCAATTTCACCATTCCAGTATCATGGCACAGTGAATGGCATACTTGTTATTTTATTTCAAATTTAAGAGCTTTTCCGTAAGTTGACATGCATATAAGGCCACGTTCATGTCCTCCTATCGGACATGCCCTTTTTCACCATTTTCTTCTCTTTTTCTTCATTCTGTTCCTGCAGAGTCCCAACAAAGCTAAAAACATGGCAAGGGTAGTGTTTGTGTCGGTGTTCTTGTTTTCCATCTTCCATGTCGCATTCTCCTTCATGGATGGTAAGCTATAAATATAAGTATATTTTATACATGTACACAAATATACATAAATCAAACACACCCAGTTAGATTTTGAAAAGCTGTTCTTTTTTTTTTTTTTAATCATTTTTGTTCACATTCTGTTTGTTTAAAAGTTCCTTTGGATGGGATTTCTGTTCGATGACATTGTTAGACTAAAGCAGCTAAACATTCCCTTTTCAAAATGTGTTGGAACTTGGAAAGTCTTCTTGTACATTCACAGATTTTGGAATTGGAAAGTCTTCTTGTGCATTCACAGATTTTGGAATCAAAGTTCCAAGCAAGTTGACCAGTTATGACCCATTTGCGTCTGTTGTTATTGAAAGTGATAGAGGATTTTCGCTCTTCCAGAGGGTGAATTTGTCATTCCATTTTTTTCTGCATTAAATAGTGGGGTTGGCAGCATGTGCAGACATGCACAATGTTTTTTTACCGGGACTTTATCCATGTTCTGCCTTCTGAGCAACAGCCATTGGTTTAAATAAAAGCCTGTCTGATACTAAACAGAGTCTATTTACAGCTTCAATTAATCTTTTCCTGGGGCCACCTTCTTAATTAGCCTTTGCATTTTGTTCTAAAAATTCACATGGTTCTTTCTGCTTCCTCTCAGCATTGCCATAGAAATCAGTTATCATAGCAGGAAAATAAAAATAGGATCTAAAATTACATTCTAAATCTGTATATTGATACAAATTTATTCAACTATCCTATATTTAATGGCGGTCCTTGATTTTCATTTGAAACCAATTTCTCTCATACAGCCTTGTTGATCACGGTATTGTAATCTAATTATTCTGTAATACTTTACCTGTTTGGCATTGCGGTGAAAATCAATAATCATAGAAGTGTGATTTTTACGGTGATAATTACTTTCACCGTAAATAGTAACTGGTCAACTTTGTCACTGTGCTCTGCTAGTTCTTTGTCAGAACC
This sequence comes from Sindora glabra, assembly GCA_020226215.1. Classification (NCBI taxonomy): domain Eukaryota; kingdom Viridiplantae; phylum Streptophyta; class Magnoliopsida; order Fabales; family Fabaceae; genus Sindora; species Sindora glabra. The sequence goes on along the minus strand of CM035227.1, from coordinate 28,956,958 downwards.
AAATAAAACCGAACTCCATTACAGTTGAGACTAGAAAGCATTGGATTGAAGATTGTTTAAATCTATTAGCAAAATTAAATTGAATCTTAATTGCGCGTATGATGAAATTCCATCTATTGATGTATGAATTCAGGACTAGTAGCAAATGGGAATTTTGAGTTAGCTCCAAAGAAATCAGACATGAAGGGCACTGTGGTGACCGGAGGTCCCCGCGCTCTGCCGGAGTGGGAGATCTCTGGCTTCATCGAGTACATAAAATCCGGGCAAAAACAAGGTGACATGTTGCTGGTGGTGCCGGAGGGAGCTTATGCTGTGAGGCTAGGCAATGAAGCATCCATTAAGCAGAGGATCAAGGTTACAAAGGGAATGTACTATTCAATCACGTTTGTGGCCGCACGCACATGTGCACAAGAGGAGCGCCTGAACGTGTCTGTGGCTCCAGACTCAGGAATCCTGCCAATGCAAACATTGTATAGCAGCAATGGCTGGGATGCCTATGCATGGGCCTTCCAAGCAGACTACACTGAGGTTGAGATGGTCATCCACAACCCTGGAGTTGAGGAGGACCCTGCTTGTGGCCCTCTCATTGATTCTGTGGCTCTAAGGGCACTTTACCCTCCCAGGCCAACCAACCGTAAGTTTATTTCTTTAGCCGTGGTGTTACTTCCATAATCAAATTAACTCGCAATTTTCTTACAAAAATCAAGATGGTTTCATACCAAATCCCCCACATTGTCTTTTCAATTTGGGAAGGGGCCTGAGATTTGATGTGGGAGTTGGTATGTGACTATCAGCAACTGATTGTGGAGAGTGAGATTGGTCTATCATTGTGTGTAGAGCTCACTACCTGGTGCAGTTTAAGACAACACAACTAATTTTGTCCGTGTTTTTATCATATCCCACACTAATTAAATTATGTTCCTATATCTCACTCATGCCATGCATAATTTTAAATTGCGATCGCAAATGTGGTTCTGGATGCCTTGCAGCAAATAAATGCAATTGTTGCAGCAAAATTGAAGTAGTAGATTGCAATTTAAAACTATGATTTCACTCAATAAGGTGCATAATGATCCAATTGAAATTGTGTTTACTTTTGCATTGATATGACATATTCAGACTTCGTCCAGTTGTAACTGAGTGAGTTTCTACATAAACTAAAGTGCAACAAACATTTTATTTTAAATATTAGTTACAGCAAGCAACATTGTGCAGTAAGATCAGAAAAAATAATAGCATGCTGTGAACGGTGTATACCCCTAGAAAAAAACTAATAGTTTGCTGTCAATAACATGATATCCCCCAATTACTCAATGTCATTGCTAAAGTAAAAACTAGCAGAAGAGACAAGCTATAAGTCTACAATAAAGGGTAAATTGCAAGTTATTATTGGCATGTTTAGATGCTGGATTCCGGGCAATAAAACCAATGTCTGTGGTCCTAGCGAGTTTTGTTTTGCCCTGAATTCAATCCCTACAGTGGTAGGTAGGTAGTTAGGCTATTAATGTACACTTTTTTGTAATGCAATAATGCACTTGATCTCCGTAGAACTTTCCTCAGAATTGGTACCCAACACCAGGCTGAAATTAAAATTATGTCCGACCCCAGAACAGAAAACTGATGCCAGTTGTTTTCCTGCTGATCTTATCTTATTGATTGGGAAGGGGCAATATTGGGTGATGAAAAAGGTTTGAACTGCATGATTAATTTAATTATATGACTCCGGAGACAATTATTGCATTCCATTGTCTTGTATCATTCTCTGTACTCTGAAGCAAATGGGACCAGGAAAGCGAAGAGTACCTAATCTAGTTACAGCTAACTTCTTTCACCATGTTTTTCATACCAAGTGTTTGGCTTTCACTCCACTTCCTTCTAGGTACATCTTAGACTTCTATGTTTCTGATTAAAAAAAAAAATTGCTGATTACAGAAGTTATATTATCCCACAATTTTTTTACATGTGTCCACAAGATATTGAAGGAACGATGGTTCAGTTCATGATTGATCCGGTTGAATCTGCTAGTCCAATTCAATTTTTTTAAACATTGAGGTGAAGCCATTTGATTCAAACTGCTACATGTATACTTGTATAGAAGATAGTATAAAGTGTGCAAATAGTCCAAAATCTTCCCAAAACACTCAAGAAGCCAAAATTCTTTTCATTATAACTGGATTAATTGTCATATTGCGTAACTTTTTCGTCTAATTGTAAGTTCTTGTTCATATATTTTACAGAGAACATACTAAAGAATGGTGACTTTGAAGAAGGACCCTATATCTTCCCCAACACATCATGGGGAGTCCTTATCCCACCAAACATAGAAGACGACCACTCTCCACTACCAGGATGGATGGTGGAGTCCTTGAAGGCCGTAAAATACATAGACTCAGACCATTTCTCAGTCCCACAAGGCAGAAGAGCCATTGAACTCGTCGCCGGAAAAGAAAGCGCCATCGCACAGGTGGCCAGAACAATTCCGGGCAAAACCTACGTCCTCTCATTTGCAGTCGGCGACGCCAGCAACTCCTGCAAAGGCTCGATGATTGTTGAAGCATTTGCGGGCAAAAACACCATCAAAGTGCCTTATGAGTCTAAAGGCACAGGCGGATTTAAGCGCGCGGCTCTTAAGTTCGTGGCTGCGAGCACAAGAACGCGCATCATGTTTCTGAGCACGTTCTACACCATGAGAAGCGATGACTTCTCCTCGCTGTGCGGGCCTGTGGTTGATGATGTGAAGCTGCTTAGCCTTCGAAAAGCATAGAGGGATATCGAGATTGGTGATGTCAAATGCCTATTATTTGCATGAATCCTAATGAAAATTAGCTTAATTTGATTATAATGGTAATGGAGAAGCAAAAATAGCCTGTGTTTTGAAGTGGAAAGGAGAGAGAGAGAGAGGCCCTAGCGTGTGGATTTGAATCTAAAACACTTGTTGTATACTGTACAAACTCCTCTGTACTAGATCATCACCTTGTGAGTTTAATTTGATTATATGAAAATAAAGAATGCATGTAGTAAATGATGATTTTATTGTAGTATTTTTATTATTATTATTTTTTTTTACAGCGAGAGACTTGGAGTTTGAATATATAATTTTCAACATACTATTAAATTTCTTATTATGAACTCACCACCTAATGACTATGCTAAAGTTGTGATTCTATAAAAATGTACTTTTATGTACTTTGGCTAATATAAGTGAGAAAAAATTTGAGATTGTTCTCATGGCTAATATTCTTATGAACAGTGGTTGTGTTTTGTGTATCAATAGAATTGTGAAGCTTCAACTTCAATGTAAGAAAAGAATAATGTAGGGCTTCAATGCCCAATGAAATCGCAGAACTTCGATCCAGTGGGAAAAACAACTTGGCTTCTACGAAACTATGACCCTACTATATTAGAAGCCATAGCAGATGCACAAAATAATTCAAAGAGCCAAAAAATTCGGTTCCATAAAAGTATTATTATTATTATTATTGGTGAGATAACACTTTCAAACGAACATTCTCTTTATTCAAAATTCCTTATCTTAAAAACGGTTTTTTAAAATTAATTGTCTTTAGAAGTAAATTTTTACTATCATATCCGAACATCACTAATTCTTATATGATTGAAAGGGAATAATTTTTGTTAATATTGATTGATTTAGCCAAATTAAGTCTCGGATATTTTTAATTTGGCAAGGAGTCTTAAGTTTAATTTTTAGAAGTTGGATCATTAAAATCACTTAGACATATAAAGAAGGGAAATAAATGTGTTTACCAATTGACTTCTATAACATCTCCCAAGAGTTCGGATTAATTACCCTAAGAAGTGCTTCTCCAATCCTCCATCAATTATTCTTTCATGATGTTTGTCAAGTTCATACCCTAGAGGGATTCATTTGTAGTTTTATTTTTTTTAATCCCTTACTTATAAAGATAATAACTATTATATCCCTCAAATTTTATAATGAACACTATTAATTCTTTCTTTTTATTTTTATTATAATAATTTGTCTCTTCATTCACTTGTGATGCCAAAAATAAATGAAAAATAGTAAAGTTGATTATTAAATTTCACATTAACAATGTCAAATACAAGCTTAATTTTTTTATTATATTCATTCTTTTTATCATTTATTTTAATATTATGAGTGAAGAGAAGAGTGAGTAATTTCAATTAAAGCAAAAATAATGAACTAATAGTGATAGTTATAAGATTTAGGAGATATAATAATCACTACCTTAATAAAGGATTAATTATTATGTTTACTTTTACTCCAAATATCATTAACCTAATGTGGATGTCAAAACAAAGAGTGTGTTTTGATATATTTTTTTAATTGTTTAAAAACTATGCTTAAAAGTTATCTTTAAAAAATATTTTTTAAAAAAATTACTTTTGAATTTAATAAAAATAAAGAATAGATTGTCTTCGATGAAGCAAATAAGAAAAGTTTCATTTGATTACAAATATGCCATAAAAACTAAAAAATAAATTAAGAAAATATTAAAAAGTTATTCCTATTTTTTTAAATTACACATTAGAATTATAAATTTTAAAAATAGATTATAAAAATTGTTTACTAATTAAAAAATTTTTATTTTTAAAAATAAAAAATTATTTTTAAAAATAGTAATAGTAAACATACATGCTTGTAGTTTTGGCCAAAAATTAATAAAATATTAAAATAAAAAGGAAAAAGGTCAAGGAATATTTTCCTTGAATAAATTCTATTTCAATTCTTATAAGATTGAGTTTTTTTATCATTTGCACCCTTCAATAAAATTTAATATCAGTTTGATTTCTAAAGATTAATTTTAATTCTTCCATCAGGAGCAGATGGAAAAACATAATGGCTTATCTAACATGGCACCACCACTCCTATATTACCTATTAAATGTTGATTGATCCTAATATAAGTCATAATCAATTTTTCACACTAAAAAAAATACAAATTTTAATTTTTATAAGATAAAGTTTCTATCAATTTTGTCTCTCATCAATACTAATTAATATCAATTTTATCTTTAAAAATTAATTGTCTTAAAATTTAATCCTTTTATCACTAAAGGATCAAAAAACTTAATAATTGAGTTGAATTGACATTGTTAATTCTCCTTCTCCATTTTTATCAATAATTTACAAATTGAGAGTGCTTTCAAATATAAAAGTCTTACTTTCAAATGTATATTGTCCACATTCCATTTCTAAAAAGACATTAATCTAACAAGAGATATTAATTTTTTTCTTGAAAATCCTTTAAGCAAAAATTGATTTAAAATAGGATGTAGATAATTTACAATGGAAAACTATATTTTTGTATTTGGAAGCATTCTTGACCTATAAATTAGCATTAAAAATATAGAAAGAAAACTAATAGTATCAACTCAACTCAATAATTAAATTTTTCTATCTCTTAACAAGGAGAGATAAAGTTTTGAGGTAAAATTGATCCTCAATATGCAAATTTGATACTAATTAGTAAGAGACAAAATTAATAGAAGCTTTATTTTACAAAAATCAAAATTTATATATATTTTTTCATTGTGGGAAGCTGACATGATTTTGTTAAGGTCAATATAGGAATCGATGACATTACATCAACAAGTGTTTTTCCATATATTCATGAAAGAAAGACTAAAATTTAAGAAAAAATTAATTTTTGGAGATCAAATCAATATTAAATTTTAATAAGAAATTTAATTTTACAAAAATGAAAATAACTACTAAGCTCATGCTTTCTGATCCGTAACGAACTAACACTTATCAAAATGAGGAGTCCATGATAGGAAATGATGTAAAGCCCAATGGGCCGGCCGAGACCCTGCGTAAAAGTCACGGTGTGTATATTGAATCGGACGGTGGAGATGGCAGCGTCAACCTGACGCTAGGCTAAACTAGGGCTCTGTCCAATATAAACCCTCCTACTCCATCGAACTTACTTCGTCTCTCTTCTACTAACCAGTCTTTCCACTGCGCAAATCAGATTACAATGGTATGTCTCTGTTTCTATTTTCTACTAAGATCTGTTTTTTTGGGGTTGGTTGTTAGCTTTCTATTTTCTCTTCAATCGTATATTACATGTCCTTTTGTATTAGATTGATTGATTTTTTACCTTTTTGTTGCAGGCATTGCCGAATCAACAAACGGTCGATTATCCGAGCTTCAAGCTCGTAATTGTCGGGGATGGTGGAACAGGTGCTTTCTTTTTTTATTTTATTTTTACACGGAAGTTCTTTTTTATGATCTGTTTGATAGATTGTAATTTGGGGCTTTGAGACAGGTTTAGAGTTTGAGTTAAATATAGTGAGCCCTAGATGAGTATTGATTCTAACTGATAAGTAAATTCCAATTGGAAACACCGTTTTTTCTGACTTGGATGCCTTGCTTTGTTTACGTTGTAACTCTAATAGCTTGGAGGATCAGTGTTGGGGGCAATGGTTGATGTGTGTTTATGTATTTGAACTGTAGTGACTTTGGCTTGATTGAAATTGTCTTGCAGGAAAGACGACTTTCGTGAAGAGGCATCTTACTGGAGAATTTGAGAAGAAATACGAGCGTAAGATTTAGCTATACGTGTGCTTATTTAGGGATCTCTAGGTCATTCCTGCACCCCTCATTTTGATTATTTTAACTTATTCCGACGATTATTTGCCAATAAACAGCCACCATTGGTGTCGAAGTCCACCCATTGGACTTTTTTACAAACTGTGGGAAGATTCGATTCTACTGTTGGGATACAGCTGGACAGGAGAAATTCGGTGGCCTTAGGGATGGCTATTAGTGAGTTTTCTCCACTGCTTTGTATACCTTGTTGTACAATTTGTGAAACATGTTCTTTGTGTGGTGTTTTGATGTTTGCGTGGACGTGCATGTGCATTCACGTCTGTTCGTGTTACTAATAATAAAATTTTAAGGGCCTCTGTTAGCATTTCCATTGATGTGTTTCATCAACCATGCAATTTTTAGGCATCGATGATGATGATCTTTGCATTGTCTGTGTTTTACTCTTAGTTTTCATTGGTAATTTCAAGTTTTTAAACAACTCTCTTGAAACAGTGTTACATATATAGTTCAATGATCCTCGGACATTCCACTCAAGTACAATAAGATGTGTTCCTTTTATGATGTTAACTAATTTTATTATGCAGTATTCATGGGCAATGCGCAATTATAATGTTTGATGTTACTGCTCGCCTGACATACAAAAATGTCCCAACCTGGCACCGTGATCTCTGTAGGTTGGTAAACAAGACCCTTAAACTTTTTTATGTTTTCCATATATTTTTGTAGCCACTATCAAATAGTTCATAATATCTTGAGTTGCACTCTGCACATTTATATTTCAGGGTCTGTGAGAACATCCCTATTGTTCTTTGTGGTAACAAGGTGGATGTGAAGAACAGGCAGGTCAAGGCAAAGCAGGTTACCTTCCACAGGAAGAAGAATTTGCAGTATTATGAGATCTCTGCCAAGAGTAACTATAACTTTGAGAAGCCTTTCTTGTACCTTGCTAGAAAACTTGCAGGGTACACACCTCTGGTGTCCTAATATAAAACAGCATTCCTGAATTCTAATTACATTTTAACTTTCCATATTGCATTTCAACTTATGTTTTGCATCCTTTTTATTTGCAGTGATCCTAATTTGCACTTTGTAGAATCTCCTGCCTTGGCCCCACCGGAAGTTCAAATCGATTTAGCTGCACAACAACAGTAAGCTCTTTACTCACTACATCTGTTACTTTCTGCCCTCAGAGTGATACCTGACCTTGTGGCCATCATACTTGGAAAAGCTAAATGATTATGTAAATTGCTAGCTGAGATCTAGCTTTTAGCTCGTTCCATAAAATGAAATGTCAAGCTGGCATTAGGGAACATCAATATGGGCTTAGAGATGCCATCATTATTGTCATCTTTAATTATTATATTTGTTGACAATTAGATGTCTCATAGCAAAAAAATGATTTTTTTTTTCTAAAGTGATTGCTTCAAACATATTTGAAGGGTGTTTTCGGACCGTGCATAATTTGTTGGTTTTTGCAGGCACGAAGCTGAGCTTGCCCAAGCCGCTAATCAGCCCCTTCCGGATGACGATGATGACGCATTTGAGTGACTTTAGCTATTTGTTGCTGGGGGAGGGGGGTGATTTCCTAGACATTTGCGTCTGTGGACAATTTTCCAGAGTGCTATTTGTGTATTCTAAATATATTTTGGGTTGTACCATTGGCATTTCCGGATGTGATCTTGAGGATGTGAAATTTCATCGTTTTAGATGTTCTGCCTTATATATTGAATTTCCTCTTTTCAATTAACCATCTGCCATATTGAAGTTTTACGCTCGCAAGAATTCCCAGAACCTTGAGTGAATGGTCTCATTCCCCTGAACCACTCATTGGTTGACACATTCTCGAACTCATTCCCTGACAGTATCTAATTTAGCTACTCTTTTGAAGAGTAAAGTGCAATGGAGTGTAATCTAATTGCACACTTGTTTCAGAAAGATGTGCTAACCTTTTTTTGTTACCTAATGATCACATCTCGTTTCCTCCCCCTTAATCATCTACTTGTTATGAAAAAATTAAATATTTGAATAGAAAGGAGGTGTGAATGTAATTGTCGTATTATCCCATAGTGTAACAAGCCCTTTAAAAGCCAGATGAGGATGGAATTAAAGTGAAGGTCCACTACTACCCGTAGCTTTTTGTTTTCAGTTTGTTCAGAGGTCGCGTGCTCCTGGAACTGTTTCTTTTTTCCACTTATGTGGCACGCCAATGTCGTGAAAAACTCTAGAAAAGCCGCAGTAGTTGAAATTTTTTTAGTGTAACAGGTCCATTGTGAGTTCGAGACAATAGCAGAATATCTCTACACCGATGGGGCCACGATTTTCTTACCTCGTTTCTCATTTCACAGTGAACGAACCTGGCAGCGGCACATGGATTATAGTGCGAATCAATAATCGGTAATGCGTAATATTCAGCTCCAGGATTAGTAAAATTCTAGTATGTTTTGGATAAAATGAATTTAATTTAATTACATTCTCATTTCTATTTTTTAAATAGACTGATTTTTCGTACTGAATATACCTTCTATAAGTAAAGGAATATTCTAAAAATCGGTATAAGGAAGGATGGAACATATGGACCTTATAAGGGTGAGATTCTTCATATTCGTCATTCAGTTGATTCAATTAGCATAGAAGTTAATCGACTTGAACAGAATCAATTACTTGTAATTAATTGTAATTATTTATATGTAAAATGATACATATAAACTTATGAGTTATTTGAACATTTTTGTTAACTTTAATTATATTTTAATATTTTGAATTTTATATATTATTTTATAGATTAATTTTTTTAATAAATAATGTATCAATATAATTTATTATATATTAAATATTTTTTAAAATAAATTGATACAATTTTTTAAGAAATCAATAATTATATTTTATTATAATTTTTTAATAATTTTAATTTTCATATAAAAATAAATATTATAATCTTTTGTAGGTTGATCGTAGATGCATATGAATTGATTGGAAAATGGTTTATCGATCATAAAATACATTGCATCATTAAAAATATTAATCAAAATAAAGTTTTAACAACAATCCTATCTAATCTATTGTAACATCAAAAAGTAGCAATCAAAATGAAATTTTAACAATAAATTTCATCTAAAATAAAAGTTCTTAACACCATCTGGTACGAAATGCTTATAATATCCTAAAATTGTCATCTAGTTGGTCTCAATACTATTAAACTAGAAGCAATTTTATTTTTAATAATTGTCATTTCTCCGATTCTCAATTCTTTAGCACCTTCTTGTGCAAAACTAGTCACAACATTTAGAAAGATTTCAAGAAATATAAAATCAAGATCTTGATCTATGATTCTAAAAGCTGGATCACCAAGTTTGTTTCTTTTAATATAGTTATGCAATACAAAAGCTACACAAATAATTTTATGATCCATTATTGAACATTTGGATATTTTTTGTAATATCCTTCATTAAGCCTTAAGAATACCAAATGTCCTCTCAACACAAATTTTCAAGGAAGAATGAACTTGATTAAAGACTTCTTAAGATCCTTGTGGCTTTACACCATGAAATTCTATTGATGATAACTCATTTTTTTGGTATAGTGTCAAATATCATTTTCTATTAAGGTACCTTTTATCCACCAAGTAATTTTTTTGGCTAAGTGTACATAAAGTTCATATAATTAGAATGAAATGCTTCTTAAATTAGTAAATCATATAAGAAATAAATTATTGAAAATTTAAAAAATTACCTAATTGTGGTTTTGGAAAATGTAGAGTTGGATTACTAGTTGTATAAAAAAAAATAGGTACATCATGTGCTAATTCCTTCCATCTAATTAAAATGTAAGTAAATAATAAATTAAAATCATATGTTGCGAAGACATTTGTAGTCATTATCCCTTTTCTTCCTCTATATTGCAATTGATCCTCTTTGGGAAAAATTATTGTTATATGAGTTTCATCAATAGTTGTAACGTACTCCTAATACAAAATAATATTTATAAGATGATAAACATGTGTTCTTATAAAAAATGGAGAATTCTATGGTGTCCCGGGGGTTCCAAAACCTGGGGTGACGTGGCACATCCTAGGCCATTGGATGAAATTATCAAAATTCTTGGTAATATCATCTAAGGGCTTGTGTTGTGCCACGTCACCCCGGGTTTGGAACCCTCGGGGTACCGTAGCAATGCCCAAATGGAGAATTAGAAAAGGATAAATGCATACTTAGTTACCTTAAAGTGTTGCATATCTCTAACATCATGGGCAATTTGTAGTAGAATTTCCTTGAATTTAGAATCTTTTGATGATGTGATTCCTCTTATCATGATTCGATTCGGATCTTTCTAGGTTGGATACTTTACGAGAAAAGAATGAAGAAAGGTGCCACAAATCAAATAATTGATAAGTCTTAAGGAACGCCACAAGGATCAACACCCTTTATAAGTTCGAAATAAATTCTCTTAAGAACCCTAAAAAACAAAGTCTCATAAGCCAATATGCTCAATTGTGAAATCTTTATTATTATTTTTAAATGCTATTTAGATATGTTTTATGTGGTAACATCCTTTACCACTAGGTTTAGTAAAAACCTAATATAGATTAACCTAATCAGTCCAATAAATAAAATAAACCCAATTAGCCCAATAAATATAAGCTTAGGCGTATTACAAGTACAACCCACTTAAAATCTGATTACAATTTTTATTTAGCTTAAAAAATGAACCAAAAAAAGGACTAAACAAAATGCAACCTTCAAGCCTTATTATATCAATTATTTTGAGTAAAAATAAAAATAAATTAAATGACTAAATGAGATGCAGCGTTATCTAGTTCTAATAGTTTTCAATCTGAATGTAACAAATTAATTTGAGCTCTTCTACATCTTATTTTGGGCCTTCAATTTTGGAGCTTCCCTTAATCAAATTTGCCACCATTTGATTTAGAGTTTCTTTAGCTTTTTTAACTCTTACTTTTGTCATTGGTCCTCCTAATCCTTAAATGCCCTCCATGCTACCCTCTATCATGCCTTCTCCTATGTCCTCATCATTCCCTCCTTCATGGCTTGAATTTGTCCTCAAATTGGATTATTCATTACTTACATCAAAAAGAGACAAATTAGAAACATTAAAGGTAGCACTAACACCATACTTACTAGAAAGATCTATTTTGTAAACATTATCATTAATCTTGGACAGAACTTGGAATGGACCATCTCCTCTAGGCTGAAGCTTGGATTTCCTTTGAGAAGAAAACCTTTCCTTCCTCATATGCACCCAAACCCAATCTGCTGGTTCAAAGACAACCTTTTTTCTTCCCTTATTTGCTTGCTTAGCATAGCTTTCCATTTTCTTCTCAATTCGAGCTTTTACTTGTTCATGCAACTTCCTCATATAATCTGCCTTAGCCTGTGCATCTTTATGCTTAAAAATAGAAAGATTAGGCAAAGGTAATAAATCAAGAGGAGTTAAAGGGTTAAATCCATATACTATTTCAAATAGAGAGCAATTAGTAGTACTATGGATAGCCCTATTATACACAAACTCTACATAAGGGAAATACTCCTCCCATAACTTCATATTTTTTTTATAACAATCCTAAGGAGAATAGATAAAGTCCTATTAACTACCTTAATTTATCCATCAGTTTGGGGATGACAAGTAGTTGAGAAGAGAAGTTTAGTACCAATCTTACCCTAAAGTGTTCTCCAAAAGTGACTTAGGAACTTAGTGTCCCTATCACTCATAATGCTTCTAGGCAAACCATGAAGTTTTACTACCTTTTTAAAGAACAAATTTGTTATGTGACAAGCATTATCCACTTTCTTATATGGTATGAAGTGAGTCATCTTCGAGAACTTGTCCATCACCACAAAAATTGAATCCTTGCCACTTCTAGATTGAGTAAGACCTAAAACAAAATCCATAGAAATATTAATCCAAGGAAAGTCAGGAATTGACAAAGGAGTATATAAATCGTGAGGCATTACTTTAGACTTAGACTTCTTACATACAATGCATCTTTCACACCACTTATGTACATCACGTTTTATGTGTGGCCAATAAAAGTGTTCATGCAGTATGTTTAAAATCTTTTGGACCCCAAAATGTCCCATTAATGCTCCTTTATGTGCTTCCTTCACAAGTAACTTCCTAATGGAACTTTTAGGCACACATAATCTTTTTTCTTTAAACAAATAGTCATTATGCCTAAAGTACCCATTTTGGGTAGCATACACACAAACTTCATATATTTGAGAAAAATCTAAATCATGTTCATATAATTCCTTAATTTGCTCAAAACCAATGAACTTAGTTTCAAGAGTAAAAAATAAAGCATACCTTCTTGAAAGTGCTTCGGCAACCACATTGGACTTACTTTTTTTATGCTTGATCACGTAGGAAAATTGCTTATGGAACTCAACCCACTTAGCATGTCTCTTGTTAAGATTACCTTGTCCCTTTAAGTACTTCAAAGCTTCATGATCACTATGAATTACAAATTCCTTTGGCAAAAGGTAGTGCTGCCATGTTTGTAATGCTCTCACCATTGCATACAAATCTTTATCATATGTAGGATAATTAAGAATAGCACCATTCAGTTTCTCACTAAAATAAGCTATAAGATACCCCTCTTACATCAAAACAGCCCCTATCCCCACATTGGATGCATTATATTCAATTTCAAAAGATTTAGCAAAATTAAGCATTGCAAGAATAGGTGCATGAGTTAATTTTTCCTTGAGGGTAGCAAAGGCTTTCTCTTATTTTCACTCCATTTAAATCCTACATGCTTTTTAATCACTTCATTCAAAGGCGCAACTAATGTACTAATATCTTTGACAAACCTTCTATAGAAACTAGTTAAGCCATGAAAGCTTCTTATCTCACTTACATTCTTAGGAGTTGGCCACTCTTGAATGGCTTTCATCTTCTCTTGATCAACCTGCACTCCTTGTAAGCTAACAACAAAACTAAGAAAAACTACATGATCTGTGTACAAAATGTATTTTTCCATATTGGCATACAACTTCTCATAATTAAGGCTATCCAAAACATATCTTAAGTGTACAAGATGATCATCATATGACTTACTATAAATCAAAATGTCATAAAAATAAACCACAATAAAGTTTCCTAGAAACTCCCTTAACGTATGGTTCATTAATCTCATGAAAGTATTAAGAGCATTTGTTAAACCAGATGGCATAACCAACCATTCATACAAGCTAAATTTAGTTTTAAAAGCTATTTTCCATTCATCCCCTTCTCTAATCCTAATTTGATAATACCCACTTTTAAGATCAATTTTGAAAAACACATAAGCACAATGCAATTCATCCAACAAGTCATCTAATTTAGGGATGGGATGTCTATATTTTATCGTGATATTACTGATAACTTTACAGTCAATACACATCCTCCAAGTTCTATCTTTCTTAGGCATAAAAATGACTGGAACTGCACATGGACTTAAGCTTTCTTGCACTTACCCCTTTTGCATTAACTCTTCAACTTGCCTTTGAATCTCCTTGGTCTCTTAGGGATTACTCCTATATACTGGCCTATTAGGCAATGAAGCTCTCAGAATGAGATCAATTTGGTGTTCTGTCCCTCTTAAAGGTGGTAGGTCACAAGGTACCTCCTTGGGGAAGATATCTTCAAATTCCTACAATAAAGAAGAAACTTCACTAGGAAGAGAAGTTAGTAGGACCTACATCTTTTGAATTACTCTCTTTACTCAAAAGTAAGAGCATTAACTTTTTCAAATGCATAACTTTTTTCACCTCTTTTTCTTTTATAAATACATTTGGTGTTTTTCTCTCTTTTTCTTACTCCCTTCCACTCTCTTTTTCTTTTCTCTCTTGTTTTCTTTTATCTCTCATTTTGATTGATCCTCACTAACCTCTCTTGGAGACAAACGTGTAAGAGTAGTCTTGCGTTCTTTATGTATAAATGAGAACTTATTTGTGTACCTATCATGAGTGACTCTTTTATCATACTGTCAAGGCCTCATAAGAAGTAAATGACAAACATCCATGGGCACCACATCACATAAAATTGTGTCATCATACTTTCATATGAAAAACCTAACCTCCACTTGCTTATTCACAGTCATCTCACCTTCCTCACCAAGTCATTGAAGCTTATATGGCCATGGGTGAGGTTTAGTCTTCAGATTCAATTTTGATACCATTCTTGCATTAGTTACATTAGTGCAACTCCCTCCATCAATGATTAAGGAACATAACTTCCTTTGGATGATACATCTTGTATGGAAGATATTCTCCTTTTAGCTTTCATTAAATTCTTTTACTTGACTTCCCAACATCCTCCTCACCATGAACAAGTCTCCCTCAGGTGCTATTTCTTCATCACCCTCATTCTCACTAGAATGGGCAGATTCGGAAGATGATTTACTAATAATTTCTCCATTATCCTTAAGTAGCATAGTTTTCTTAGTTAGGCATTTAGAGGTTATGTGACCTCTCCCCAAACACCTAAAACATTTAATCTCACTACCCTTTGTCTTTTTAGGGGCTTCATTAGACTTAAATTGAGTCCTTTGAGGTGCAGTAGTGAAATTACTTAAGGAAGTACCTCCCTTCTTCTTATTTTTTTCCTTCCAACTTGGAGAATTAAAGTTAGAAGAGCTCCTTCTCATGACACCCTTTCTCTTGAGTTGCTATTTTACCTTAGTAGCTTGATGCACTAAGTCCTCTAACTCCACATAATTTTGCGACCCCACAACATCCCTTATATCACTATTCAGCCCATGTAAGAATTGTTCCAAAGTAGCCTCCCTATCTTCACTTATATTGGCTCTAATCAAGGACACCTCTATCTCTTTATAATACTTATCCACACTTTTATTCCCTTGCATTAGCCTTTGAAGTTTGTTATACAAGTCCCTATGGTAATGGGATGGCACAAACCTCCTTCTCATTAATCTTTTCATTTCCTCTCAAGTATCCACTAATGGTTCTTCATATCTCGCCCTTTCCTTTTGTAATTGGTCTCACCAAATGAGAGTATAATCAATGAACTTCATGGCTACCACCTTTATCTTTTTATCTTTCATATAGTGTGGCATGCAAATAATTGCTCAATCTTCATTTCTTACTCCACATAAGCCTCCGGATCACTTTTCCTTTTGAATGAAGGAATGTTTATTTTGACTCCTTTAATTCTGTCCTCCCTTGGGTCTCCTTCATGATCTTTTCTTCTCTTCCTCTCATGTCTCCTCCTATTTTCATTTGGGTTTTCTTTACCATGATTGCCTTGGTTATCTAATTATTTGATTCTCCCATAAAGCTCTTCAGTGTGTTCTGTTATCATCCTTTGTATTTGTGTAGTAATAGTATCAATTAGCAATCTTTAAGCTCCATCAAAAATTCTATCATCGCCTATTCCTGTCATACTTCAAGTAAAAATATCAATAATAACAAGAATCGACCTCATCACTCTTCTCACGTGTTTATACTCTAGGATTTGAACCACTCGTGTTTTGCTCTCAAATAGGCTTTTATGTAATGTTCTTTGTTGCCTTTTTTCCTCTCAATTGCTCTCTTTAAGTTCTTAATTGAATCACTAAGAACACATAAGAATGTTGAACCAGAGTTGGCTAGAAAAATAAAACAAAAGAGAATGGAATTGACTTAAGAAAACTCTAAGGCAATTTATCAAACAGGAAGTGTGCAATGAATTTTAGAAAGAAATTTATCAAACACTCCAAATTTTTTTATTTTTTTTACAATTTTTTTATTTTTATTTTTTTATATATATTTTTTTACAATTTTTTTTTTCAAAATCGTGATACTTTTAGTAATGGAATTTGCAATTGAGAATGAAACTTTGAAATTGCAGCAATTGAGAATGAAACTAGATAGAATTTTCAACAAAACAGACTATTACTTAACACACTAATAACATACTACTCAAGGCACACGAATTGAAAAGATTAAAGTTCATGAACAATGATGAACATAGGATGAACACTAAGAACACAAATGCAGAATTTTATGAACTGAACAAGAAATTGAAGAAAATAAACAATTACAATGATAATCCAAACAAGGTAACAAGTGTAGCAATATAATTTACTCAAAAATTAAACCAAAACAAGCAAGAAGGTGATGTTGCCTTAGGGAAGAAGAAGATGCACAAAACTAAAATGCAGAATAAAATTGAGTTCTAAATAAAAAATATCATATCTCGAGCTACAAAACTCGGATTGCAATTATTCCAAAATGATAAGAAAGAAGAAATTTTTAACTTCAATTTTGGCTCAAGAAATACCGAAAAAGAATGCATGAAACTCCAGATATGAATGAAAGAAAACTAACCAATTTTATAGGAAATTAAATGATTTCCAACTCTAGAATCGGGCTCTGATACTAAATGTTGCGATTCCTCTTGCTATGATTCGATTCAAATCTTTCTAGGTTAGATACTTTATGAGAAAAGGATGAAGAAAGGCACCATAATTCAAAGAATTAATAAACCTTAAGGAACGCCACAAGAATTAACACCCTTAATAAGTTTGAAATGAATTCTCTTAAGAACCCTAAAGAACAAAGTCTCACAAGCCAATATGCTCAATTGTGAAATCTCTATTATTCTTTCCAAATATTGTTTAGACATGTTTTATATGGTAACATCCCTTACCATTAGGCTTAGTAAAAATCCAATATAGATTAACCCAATCAACCTAATAAATAAAATAAACTCAATCAGCCCAATAAACATAGGCTTAGGCATGCTACAAGTACAGCCCACCTAAAATCTTATTACAAAATTTATTTAGCTTAAGAAATGAGCTAAAAAAAGGAATAAACAAAATGCAGCCTCCAAGCCTTATTACATCAATTATTTTGAGTAAAAATAAAAATAGACTAAATGAGATGCAATTTTTTCTAGTTCTCATGGTCTTCAATCTGAATGCAATAAATTAATTTGGGCTCTTTTATATCCCATTTTGGGCCTTCAATTTTGGAGCCTCCCTTGATCAAATTTACCACTATTTAATTTAGAGCTTTTTTGACTTTTTTAGCTCTTGCTCTTATCATTAGTCCTCCTAATCTTTGGATGCCCTCCATCATGCCTTCTCCTATGTCCTCATCATTTGACCTAATTATATCTCTTCAAATGTTTTCTATAGCATCTAAAACCTTTTTAAAAACTCTACTCATAGTTTTATTAGAGTGTTGAAATCAATGTTGTGCATCTTTGTTTAAGACACCTTTATTGAGGATAAATATAAACAACTCCACTTTCTTCAAAATTGATATCCTATTTGAAGACCTTATATTTGTTTTCCAAATCTATACATAATTGGCAAAAATATATCTTGGTTCATTCTAAGTGAATTAACGCATCATTTTTCATGATAAGTTGATAACTTATTTATCCATATTTCTCCTATTAAATAAGAAGTATAACATAGCTCCATAGGTATATAATTTAAATAATAAACATATACATAACTTACTGCACATACTACTACATTCCAAAAGTCATTCTTATTTTCTAGAATTTATAAAAGATGTTCCCTATTTTGCAGAAGTTGCCTAATTTGCTTGATTATCAATTGCTACAAATTAACAAGGAAAACATTATTTATAGATAAACTAATCTAGTTTTATTATGAAAATTTCAAAACTTTTAAAGTCCAAAGTTAGGATTTACAAAATAGAGATAACAAAATAACTACCATGTAATTAGTATTACTTAGTAATAAGTATCATACATTCTTAAAATATTTAAAATATCCAATATTTAGGAAACCAACACTAGCACCCACTTGAAATGTTTAAAATATATGTATGAGAACATAGATCAATAAGTTTCATACTATTAACTAGCTTGTTGTAATGTGCAAATGTGGGAGTGAGAGATTTCTAATAAGTTCCTTTCCTAGTGTCACAACAAAGCTAATAATCCAATATTAGGCTGATCTTCCCTTGTGTAATGAACAAACTGATGAGGTGTGGAAACAATGGAAAATAAACAAGTATAAAGTCTCAAACTAGAAGGCCAAGGTAGATATTTGACATTCAACCTAAACCTCCATTTATGTTGATCCTTGCATTTTATCAAACACTTATACAATTAATAATAAGTGTCATGTTCCTATCAAAATTTTCCTATGCCAATTTTACTTAATATCTTATTAACTTCATTCCTTTACAAAAGAGAACTAAAATAGATCAAAAAAATTCAAAATGAAATAAAGATCATAATATGACAACAAAATATGAAAAAGACCAAAGCAAAAATATAAGTCTCATACTCTTTCTGGTAATGAAAGTAAATGGTTAATACACTTAAATAGTTCAAGTGTACAAATCTATAAATGTTTGGAATAATAACTAAACAAGGTAATGCTTCCTATAAAATCTTAATGTTTCTTCTTCTCCTCAAATGTAAACTTTATCCATTCAACTATCATTTTGTTGCTTAGAAAACTAAAAAAAATTGTCCTTTTTGTAGATTTTCAATCAAAATGCAAGCAAAGCTAAATTCAAGGGCACCTAGCTTTAGACTAGGCAAAGCACAAATCTTTGCCAAAATATCTGTGATCATTATGGTTAAATGTGTCAACAGGATTCAAAATGTTTATCATAATGGTATTTCTCTCCTTAATGATTTCAAATAAATTGTCAAACTTTTGAAACATTATTGTAATAACTCCTCCCTTTTTAGTAGAATTAATCCTTGCACTTCTATTACTTTCTAAATAATCACTTTCTAAGACCTTTTGTCTCTTCTTATTTCATCCCCTTCATTTTGTATAGCTCTAAGGGTAGAGGTGAAATCTCTCTAGATTTCTTCCTATGCACTTTCTATATAGCAATTATTAGTGTTATTTGTCTTATACATATCATCTTTGTAACTTAGTGGTGGACCATGAGTTTTATCAATATGAAGTTAAGAAAGAACATATACCTTCTTCATTTCATGCTATTGTGGTTAATCATTTATAGGACTAAATTTAAACCCCTTCTAGTTAATAAATATCAAAAGTTAATCTATTTTATACTCAAGTTCAAGATCAATTCATTCATCTTGAAGTATTTCAAATTTGTTATTTTCCTATAAAATAAAATATAGATAATTAAACTAAGCTCATTTATCTAATGTTTTAGCATCAAAGTAAGAAAATTTATTATAATGAAAAAAAATAATATTATAATGAAAAAAAAACTAACCTGAATTTTTAAATTCCATTACTTATTTCTAGTACTGATTGTTCTCTTATCATGATCGTATCCTAATCTAGTTTCTCTCTTTTTCAATTATTTTCAAAGACTCTATTTAGATCTTATCCAGTCATACTTATTTTTTAGTTTAGCTTTTTCCTATGATAATTTGGTTCTTTTCTAAAACGTCATCTCTACCTTTTTCTATAGTAACTTTTGAAAGATTGTTGTAGCATTTTTCTCTTACTTCTTTCCATTAATTAATTACATAAATTAATAAAAATGTAAAGCATTTCTTTTAACTAATTAACTCTTTCTATATCTTTCTCTCTTTTGCTTTTTTTTCCATTTCCTTATTAGGTCAAAGCCTTATAGGCATAATGTAACAAGTAAAATGCAAAAAGGTATGTCATTACAACATTTACATAATAAGAAGTTACAATAACATCAAACTAAATAAGTATATCCTTCTCTCTAGTTTCTTAGCCTAAAATCAACTAGTTATGCTATAAATCTATGTTAGTACCTAGAAGCATTGCCAATCTAACAACAAATTCAAAATTTTAAGACCATAAAATTGCATATATAGTGCTTAACTTGAATATTAACCATTTTTATAAGTTATTCTATAAGGAACCTAACTAGAAAAGATTAAGATTCATAACTTTCTTAGCTTCATGAGTTATTAGGGCTATTAGATAGTTAATACGGAATAATCTACATGAATTTTAATCCATATGGATTGGTTCATATTACTCATAAAAAAATAAACTAAAATTAAGAGAGTCCTAGTCTGGTTTGTATGGATACGAAGTAGTTCGTATGCACCTAATCCACATGAATTAATCCATATTACCTGTTAAAAAAAGAAAAAAAAAACCCAATTTTAAAGATTTGAACTTGTTAAAGTCCATGGTCTAATCTGTATTATCTACGAACTAAAGTCCATTTGATAGCCTTACGAATTATTACCACTTTTTTGTCAAGGATTTCTCCAAGGTAGTAACCCCTTTGACAAAGTTAACAAAAAAAATTGAAATTCCAATGATTAGAAGCTTCTAAAGAAAGCTTTCAAAAGCTTAAGAATCTTTTGACAACTACT
This sequence comes from Sindora glabra, assembly GCA_020226215.1. NCBI lineage: Eukaryota > Viridiplantae > Streptophyta > Magnoliopsida > Fabales > Fabaceae > Sindora > Sindora glabra. Next base: position 28,936,120 of record CM035227.1, on the reverse strand, counting down.
TTAATACTAGGTTTACCTTTAGGATCATATGGATATACCATATATTGTAATGCTTCAAGAGTTAAACTTAGGTGTGTTCTAATGTAGCAGGAATGAGTTATTGTTAACGCTTCTAGATAACTTAAGAGACACAAATAGAATTACCCTAGCCATGACTTTAAAATAACAGTAGTTATGTTTACACTTAAGATTTAGAAATATTACCTTTATGACGATACTTGTGAGATCTATACTAACCACAAAAGCTTTAAGTACATATTTGAGCAAAAAGATTTTAACTATAGATAGGGAAAATCGATGGAGTTGCATAAGAACTATGATTGTGTGATTTTATATCATTTGAGAAAGGCCAATGTGGTTACGGATGCCTTAAGTAGGAAATCTATTGGGAGTTTAAATTATAGCTAAAGTAAAACGGCTATTGATTACTAAAATTCATAATTGAGAGAAAGGTCGAGTACAAGTTGAAGTTAAAGATCTCGAATTATTTTTGGCATATATCTAACTCAGTTCTTCTTTAATAAAATGCATCAAGGTTACTTTAGTTGAAGATATATAGTTGTATAAGATGATGGATGAAGTCAGAAATTAAAAAGCTAGTAATTTCATTGTTAATGCTAGTGGAGTCCTTTAGTGTGGAAACCAATTGTATGTACCTAATGTAGGAAACTTAAAAAGGCTTATATTAGAGGAAACTCATCATCTAACCTACACCATTCATTTTGGATTAACTAAAATGTGCTAAGGCTTGAAGCAATTGTATTGGTAGAATAATATGAAAAAGGAAATAGCTAACTTTGTATCTCAATTCTTAGTTTACCAATAAGTAAAAGCTAAACATCAAGGGCTTTCAAGATTGCGCTAGAATATTGAAATACTTAGGTGAAAGTGAGAAAAAATTACAATGGAATTTATAACCGATTTGCTCGTACCATTAAAGGATTTAATTCTATTTAGGTAATTGTAGATAGATTGATTAAGTTAGTGCATTTTCATTTTGTGAAGACTACTTATGGCTTTGTTTAATATGCACAAATCTATATTCATGATATTGTTAAACTTCACAAGGTACCCATATCCATTATATCTGATTGTGGATTGCAATTTATTGTTAGATTTTAAAGGATTTTTTATGAAGCTTTAGGTATATGAATGAATCTTAACATTGTTTTTCATCATCAAATAGACAAACAATAAAAAAGGACTATTTGAACCTTTGAAGACATGTTATAGGAATGTGTCTTAGACTTTGAAGGAAATCGGGATTGTTATTTATCCTTAATAGAGTTCACCTACAATAATAGGTACTAAGCAAGTATTCAAATGGTTCCTTTTGAAATTTTGTATATAAGGCATTGTAGATCTCCAATTGGTTAGTCAGAGGTTAGTGAAGCTAAGCTCTTGGAACTATAATTAGTGTAAGATTTTATAAAAAAAACTTGTTTGATAAGAGAAAGATTGCTAACAACCTAAACCAAATAGAAAGCACATATTGACCATTAATGCTGAGATTTAGAATTTGGAATTGGTGATTAAGTATTCTTTAAAGTTTCACTTATGATGGATATAATGAGATTTACAAAGAAATGGAAGCCTAACCTGAGGTACATAGATCCTTTTAAGATTCTTAAGCAAGTTGACATAGCAATTTATTAATTAACATTAAAGGTATCAATTCATATCAATGGGTTTGGTTGGGGTATAGTTTGGATCTATTTACACTAGACTTGAACATAACATAATTAGCTAAACATGTTGACATGACACAACCCGTTTATGCAGGGGTTAACATGAACACAACCTACCTAACCTAATTATGTGTAACCTACTTATATGTGTCATAACCCTCCTACTTAATCCGACTTCAATATTGACCCATCTAACCTAAACTTGTTTACTAACCTAATTACCAAATTCTAACTAGCAACCTATTTGTTACTATGTTACCATGCATGACTGCTTGCATGTTGGCAAAGGAATTCTCTAAGTATTCCAAGCTCATCATTTACCACTTTTATCACATGAAATATGTTCAAAAACTAATAAAATAATTCAAAATTAAAGTTCTAAGTTCTAACAACATAATTAACATGTCTTCAACATACATATATAAATAAACACACATCTAAAGGAAAATTCCACTAATAAAACAAGCAAAGTAAATCATAAATTAGTATAATCATTCATCATGAATGTATGATTAATGATGATATTGCATTCTAAAACTTTTAAAGGTACTTAGGGATTCATTTCTTTGAGCAATTCTACTTGCAAAAGAAATATTTATACCATTAATTTAAATTCGTAAATTATAATGAAAGTACTATACAATCTTTTCTCAAGAATTTATAAAGACTTCAAGTGCTTGATAAGCATATGTGACTAATATATTAATCTTGTTAGTACAAAGCAACAAAAAAAATATTATAGCAATTAAAAGAACAAATATTGAATAAATAAACTAAATAAAACAAGAAGAAAAATTACTAATCTTACTTTAAGGATTAAGATGAACATTGCTTGAACATTGTCCCGAAGCATTTTCTTCTTTATTAGTTTCCATATCCATTATGTCTTTAGTGAGCTCATCTAAATTTTGTTGGAAAGATTCTATAATGTCATGATTAAGTAAAAAATTAGTTAGCAAATAAAAATTGAAGCAATCTATAATAAATTTACTTTTTTAATATACACCTACTATATATCCATAAAGCTAATCCCTAGTGCAAACTAATACTTCAACATATTTAGCTTTAAAGGCATTTCTATATTAATTAAGAACATATCCTCTAACACTAAAGGTTAATTTTGAGACAATTGTTAAAATAGGAATGCTTAATACATCATGAGCCATAGAAGAAAGTTAAAGGTATTGAAATTGATTTGCTTTTCACCAAGAGAGGACATCTATTTGAGTTTTTCGATTAATCATTTATTTATCCAAATAAAGTTCTAACTCTAACTTTAGAACATTTCCACAAAATTTCTCACTGTCAAATAAGTTAAATTCCTATATTTAAATAGAATAATGGATTAGAATAACAACCAAAATGAATTTGTAACAATGAAAATCTATTATAAACAAACAAGAAACAATAACTTACATTCATTACATCTCTTGTCTCTGAACTAAAACACTCCTATTTAGTTGAAATACTAATACTTTTATCAGAAGTTAAAGAATTTCTTGTGGCTGAATTTTTTACATACTCATTGAAAAAGGAAAAAAAGATTATCTTAAATAATTGTAAATTCTGAAAAATCACTAATCCCATAAAGCCTATTGTAGCAATAGTTCACAAACTAAATTTTGTATCAAGGATTTAATATGATAGTAATAGCTAATATTATACTAAAATTAACCCAATAGTTCTAGAACTTTCCAATCATTTGAGTGACCATTTTTTTCAAGTACTCATTTTTACTTTCCATATATTGCTTTAATGTTAAGTAAGCCATGAAAATTAAAAGGAAATATAGGTTTGAATGGGGATACTTGGTTCAAAAAAAAAAACACAAGTGATTTCATAAAAAAATCCAAAAAACATATCATTTTTCACTTTATCTCGTTTACTTCTAAATGGACAAGAAGTGTAATTAGAATCAAGTAATTTCAAATGTTGGAAAGCACACTTGTAAAATAAAGCACTTTTAATTATAAGGAAAGTTGAATTCCACCCACTAAGTATATCTTATTTTAGGTCTTTTTTCCTATCTAGTGTTGATTGCTTAATACAATCTAACCACTCTTGCTTTTTAGCTTATGAACCTTTTAGATATTAAATGCTTTCACGAATCTTACATACTAATTCACCAATTTCTTTTAATCTATCCTGTATGACTAGATTAAGTATATGAGCACAATACTGAATATGATAATATTCACCATCACAAAGATATGTTTTTAGTCATATTCAACTGCGTCTTTAACAAGTCAATATAAGCTTTATTAGCACTAGCATTATCCAAAGTAAGAGTAAATACTCTCTTCTCAATTTCCCATTTTGATAATAAACTATATATTTTTTTATACAAGTTTATACCATTGTGTTGAGAAGGCATAAAGGAAAAGTTCAAAATCCTTTTATGCAAAATCCAATCTTTGTAAATGAAATGAGCAGTTAAACATATATAACCATCTGTAGTAATAGAGCTTCACAAATCAAATCTTGATGAAATTTTACTAGGAATTGATTTTAAAAATGATTTAACTTTAGCCTTTTCCTTTGAGTGTATTTTCAAAATATCAAATCTACATGTATTTTTAGACAAAGATTTTATCTCAAGACGTGCATCAGTAAGTGCTGTCTTAATAACTTTATATTCAATAAATTGAAAAGGCAAATCATGCATTATAATTGTAGCAATCCATAACTTTCTAACTATGTCAAGATTAAACTTACTCACAACTAATCCCATTAGGCCATTTTCTCTACTGATGACCATTTGAGTAATGTCATGTGTCTTTAGCCTTGGACATTTTGGTGTCTGTCACTTTATCTTACTAGTTCTATATGTACCTTCAGCAATATATACTTTCCTACAAACTTTACATTTTGCCCCTTTTTTTTCCCATCTGCCCTATGAAATATGTAAAAAAAAAACCAAACAATCGAAGTATATTTCCTTTTATGCTTTCCTTTTCCTCCCCGAATAGTTTCTGAACCCTCAACTTCCTTTAGTTTTATTTATTTCTCATTTTCATTGACAATTAGAGGTGAATCATCTAACTTTGGAGTTGCATCAAAGTCCTTAATTGTATTGTCTAAATTTATTTATATACAAGAATTAAGAAAAAGGTCATTATTACTTGTGAACCATATAGTGATAGAAAACTTGAAATGTATGGGAATAGAAATAAATTTGCCTTTATATGCTAAAAAATTAACAAAGAATATAGCGAGCCAATATAAACTATATTTCAAAATTAAAAAAATTATAATAACATCTTATAAACTAAAAGGTGGATCATATAACATGTATTATCATGTAAAAGGTGGTTTTTATACACTTTAGAATTTACTTATGATAATGCAATTTCAGAATTTCATAACAAGTTTAAATATTTGCTTAAAGTAGCTTTAAACCAAATAAGCAAAATCTATATCATAATTTATTTAATTTAATTAACCTAATATTTTATGATATCCTAAGTTTTAAATCCTTCAAATAATCCTTTTACACTTTTTAAATGCATGAAAATGTTAAAAATCATATTAAAATAGAAAGGGATATTTTCAATCATATATCACTGAAGTAGTTAGTCTATAACCATTTTCCTGCATTTCCTTAAGCATCCTCTACATCTCATCAACATTACTAGAGTTTAAGTATGCATTATTGATACATCGATAATTTAATGAATCTCTTAATAGTAAATTAAAATTTAACAAAAAAAAGCATAAATTTCATCTTCTCTAACTCTATAATTAAGCAACTTTATTCAACAAACCCTTTTCCTGAATTTACTTAAGCATCCTTTATGTCTCATCAATATTACTAGAGTTTAAGTTTACATTAATGATACATCCATAATTTAACAAATCTCTCAATAGTAAATTAAAAGTTACAAACAAAGTACAAATTTCATCTTTTCTAACTCTATAATCGAGCAACTTTATTGAATAAACCTAATTCACTATATTTATTAATGCTCATATCATAAGCCATTGGGCAAGTTTTTTGAATTGCTACCTTATAGCTATGCATAAAACACAACATTAAGTGAATTCTCTAAATTCCTTACTATTCATTTAACAACAATAGAAACAAGTCCACTTAGTTTATGATTAGTAAGACTAGCAGAAAGAAAAAATAGGGTTTTCAACCATTTAGTCATTTACTTATTCATATTCAAGGATTATTGAAAAAAAAAGAATCTTTTTGTAACAAATTAGAAAGCTTTTTGCGATGGAGAGAGAAGTATACCTTAGAATGCTTTTCTTAGCTGTAGGTTGTCCTCAATCAGAGATAAAATGATCTCTAGCAAGCAAAAAGGCTCAGAGGAAGAGAACACTCACTAATCACTATCGATTTGTCCTCGACACCGCCACTAGAAAAGGGCACTCATCACTATTAGAGAACTCTCGACTTCAAAGTTTAAGCAATGAAAAGAGCACTCACCACCATTGAAACATTCTTAACATTAAAAATTAGGCAAGATAAGATGAAAGAAAGACTAAAAAGGCTTCTAGCCTTTCACTATTATGTCACTGCATTTAAGTCTCACTCACTGTCTTAGAAAGGAAAGGAAGGATAGGAACCTAGGGTTGTTTCCTTTCTTATCTTTAGTTTATGACTTTACTAAAATTTAAAATGTGAAGTGTGGCTTTATGTCTATAACTCTGTGACTATGGCCGAGGTATACTATAGTGTAAGTTTATATTCTGCCTTTGTCAAAGACTTTTTAAGTTTTGAATCTGTTTACTTTTTCATTTTTTTAGTTTATGACTTTGCGTTGTTACTTCACTTGTTAAAATCTAATTCCTTTTAGTTTTTTATTTTATAATACTATCAATACATTATAATCATTATTTACCTCTACTTTGTTTCTAGCTTATGTTTTTTTATTTTTAGCATTTTACACTTTTGCTTTACTTTTAGTTTTCCAATATAGTTTACTTTTGATTTAAACCTTTTCATTTTAAATTTTAGTAATTCGCTAAGTTTAGTTTAATTCACTTTCATTTATTTAAGTTTTAATGTTTAAACTTCTAATTTTTCTTTAACTTTTGAAAAATTGAAAGTCTAATAGAAGTTTATAAAATTGTAATTAAGAATTATGATAAAAAGTTAATTTTTTTATTATATATAATATAAATTAATATATATAATTAATTATTACAAGTTATACATGTCGGGTTGTAATGAGTTAACTTGTATATAAACCCATGTAACTTAAACAGGTTACACAGGTTGATATGAACCTCATCCAAAAAATTTTCATGTTAGACGTATCAACTTGATTATAACGTGAACTTAATTATTGTTGACCCAAACCCACTTAACTCATGTTGTGTTTATGTCGTATTAGAAATTACCACTCCTAATTAACACTTCCACCAAAGCTTGCTAGTGTAAACCTCATGTTTCATGTATACATGCTTAAGAAGTACTTGCCTGACTTTTCATATGTATTGCAAGGACAATTTATCCAATTGGACAAAAATCTATCCTATAAAGAGAAATTAGTGGTCATTACAAATAAGTGAGCTAAAAAAACTTTGCTTTAAAGAAATAACATTGGTAAAAGTGATATGACAAGACCATACCGCTGATAAAATGACATAGGAATTTGAACATGTAAACGAGTTAGATATCCTCACTTGTTTAGCAATTAACGTTAATAACTTATTTTAGAAGATTTGAGGATAAATTTCCTTAAAGGGGAGAATGTAACAGTCCTGCTATTAATAAGTAGCCTAGATATGCTATAGTATAACATATAGGTAGATAAATTTATTATAAACTTGAAATCATCTTGATGAACCTTAAATCATTGTCATTTCTTAACCATATTAAAAGCTTTAATATGTTTTTGTCTTGTTTAGCTCGTATTGTTAATGATTTAAGTCATTCAGAATTTTTTGAAAATTTTTTAAATCTAAAGCACTTCATTAAGAAGCTATATAAAATATATATTATTTTAAAAAATTAGTTAATAATTAATTAGATATTTCTTAATTTAAAAATAATTTATAATGAATTTTTGAACACTTTCAAGTGTCTTTTCAACGTGGTGAAAATTTATAAAATATCAAAATTGATAATTTTGAACTAAAATCTAAGATCGAAATTTTGATTCTTTAAAGCTTTCATTTTTTTAATATTTTATTTGAATCTAAATAGGGATATTTTATTATTTATATTTATGTCTTAAGTCTTACTTAAATTATATAAATAGAAATAAATTGTAAAATTAACCTAAACCTAGAATAACCTAAGCTGAAAGCATGTTATCCTGTCACCAAGACACCCCATCTTTCTTATATTAGTTTTAGTGTCTTTAACCATAATCAAAGCAAAGCACACTTTAAACTCACATAATCTAAGCTTTATCCCTTTCTTCTCCATCTTTTAACTTTATACACCCAAAACCTATAGATTTTTATCAAATTTCTTCGTGCTTTCCTTTGTTTCTCCCTATTCCTTGCTAAAGCATCAGAAACTTCATTATTTTGCTAGTTCAAAGCTTTTGGAAATGGCTTGACAACAAAACCTATGATAACTTACTCAAAGATCTTTGATTTTTTACTTTAAAAAGGTAATTCCTAGGTTTAATCTCTTGATTAGGAGTTAGATAAGGTTAGTTTAGTTAATATGTAGTCAAAAATCATATTTTGACATGTTAAAGCTTAAGGTTTGATTTGGTAAATTTTTATATAAGAATAAATATTTGAAATTTAGTGTATGTATAAATTAATTGATAATTTAAATGTCATTTGTTGCTTGTAAAAGGCCTAGGAGTCCTACTTATAAGCTCATATCATACGTGAATAGTTGAAAGGTCAAACCTAAAAGAAGTGACTATTGTTGTGATTAGATAATGTGTACATGTTTTTTAACTGCTTCTACATTTTCAAATTATTAGTTTCATTATTTATTACTTTCTTATATTTTTTTTGCATTTGATTTCCTTATATACATGTTTGAATTTTGGCTAGAAAAGCATCTTGAAAATCTTCCTTTAAGTTATGGTTATAAGAAATAGTATTAAAATAATGATTATTTAAATGGATTATATGAGTTACTTTATTGAAAATGGAATGTTTGTGGAACCTGTTTGTCAGAATTATTAAAAAGTTAAGATTTAACAATAATGAATAGGCTTTGGTTTTATGAATATGGATTATTTGATTTGTTTGGAAATGAACTTGAAATGAAATGATGATAGCAAGGTGGAAAACCTTGATAGATTGCTTATAAATGGTTTATATAGATGGTATAAAGATGGAACTTATAAGGCTTTAAAGTATATTTTGATTGTAGCTATATTATTGAAATTGTTTACAAAAAGATTTCTTTTATATAACTATTTCTATAATTATTAATTCTATTATTTTATAAAATTGTCTTGGAAATAAACTAGTTGAAAAATTATAGTTGGCAACAATGATAATGTCATTCTTGGTGCACCTCTGTTTAAACCCCAGTTAACATAAGTATTGCTAACCCCATGTATCAACCAAAACATATGGATTGGAAGTTAATAATCTAATGGGTTACAAAGAAATGAGAATGGATTGATTAAGTTGATAGCTTTATACATCATATTATGATATATATGAGTTGGTTAGCTTACCCTATAAGTTTTGTACTCAATAAATTAGGAACCTCCTACTTAATTATTATTTTAGCATCAATTTACTTAAGTGTTATGTTTTAAATTCACATTTATGTTGAACTTTCATATTTCTTTATATTGTTATGATTTAAATACTTGTATTTATTTTTACATTGTCTACTTAAAAGTTTCTTAATTTATGTTTTATTATGAATTAGTAATCATGACTTTTCTATTGCAACTTATTCTTGTTACACTTCAATAATTTGAAATTTTAAGTTTTTTTTATGAAAAGCTCATGCCTTAACTTGTCCCACTTTCATTGGAATGCATATTATCTACTTACTAAGTTAATAACTTACCTAAGTATTTTTTATGTTTTTCATATAAAAGTGAAGTTCTAGGTCTATCGTTCTCAACATCATAAATAAAACAGTGTTATATAGGGATAAGCCACACACATTATTCATGTGAATAAAGAGTTAAAGTTTTCTATTTTATATTAAGTATATATATTGAACTTTTAGATATGTTCCAAACCTATAAGCAAGATTTAGCTTTTATTATGTCATAACTAGTTTAAATTGTAAAAAACTATATTTATATAAATATGATTTACTAAAAAAATGTTTAAATGATAACCAAATTATAGAAGTTCAAGATAAAACCAATGAATATGATAATCATGTGAATATGATATTAATGATGAATAATGTGAGGTCCATGTAAGACCACTTGAAATATGAATATTTATATGACAATATGTATATATGTTATCCAGTAAACTATTAATATCATACAAATTGATTATGTTATAGAGAGACTTGCATGACCTAATTTATGTATGCCTCCCTCAAGGTTATACATTGATTTTGGGCCCTAGTTTTAGGTCATGAAAATTCTAATGACTTTAATAGTATAAGTTGACAATAATATCAAAGCCTAATGCTTACCAAATAGTTTACAAGTCATATATCTTGTATTTTATAGTTTTATGCTCTAGAAATTTTAGGTTATAACATATTAACATTATATTGACTTGAGAAGTCCACAAATCAAACCATGTTTAAACATTACTTCCTAACACTCATACATTAATTACTTATTCTTGATAATCAAGTTTACCTTTCTCTTTTTTCTTTTTAATGTTATAAGATTCCTACTTAATCAACACATCTGTTACCTTTCATATAATCCCAAGCCCTTTTATATTCATTGTCATGTCTATTTTAACATTCTAAGCTTAATTCCTTACATACTAAAGAATTAATTTGGTCTCCCATTCACGAATGGTTAGACAAAAGACTAAAGCATTTACTAACAATTTTGATAATATCCTCCACTATGTTTCTATTCAACTCTCTTATTTAGCGGGTTCTATTATACAACTAGTATTATCATTATTTGATATCATTTATTTCACAAAATGTATGGCTTGCCTATCCTATATCCTAATTTTTAATTCTCTCACTGTACCTTAGGTTTACACAAGAACTTGAAAGAAATTCTAATTAAGGAAATTATTTATTTTCTATTCATATTTCAATAAGATTTAATTAACATCTCAAGATTAAGAAAGTATATAGTATTCTAGCGTAACCGTAATCATATTTTTATATACTTATTCTCTTAGTTAGATCTCAATTACATCATTCTCTCTCATAGCTACTTTGGTAACTAAGATCTTTACAAATAACTAGCTTTTAGTTTTCAATATTATTTAAATTCTATACAATTGTTCTTTATTTTCCCATCAAATCAATCATTAGAAGAACCTACTTTTCTTTACAAGTCATAAATACAAGTCCTATGCATTAATGACTACATGAAATACACCTATTAGATGACTTCCTACACATAGCTAAGGTATGGTCCAAGGCAAATGGCTAATTTATTGAGCGAATTTGTGAATTAGGTTCTTAATAAGTTACAATTATACAAAATCATTTATTACAACGTATATGCAATAACTTAATATATCCTTATTCCTTACTTTCAAAATACTATAACTAATACTCTGTCACAGATCTCCTGATATCAAATGATTATATCGAATTTAGTAGTAGTAATTATAATATCAATATTGATGTCAAGCCCACCAATATCAATAATATTAATGCCAACAATAACAATATTATCTATATTGATATTAATGATAATAATAATAATAATCATACAAATATCTTTATGAGGCAACAACATTATACTACATAATGTAATAGTTACACAATAAGATATAGTAACATATAGATATAGAAATGTTTAGATTGCACAGTAGCTAACCATCACAACAACATAAATAGCTCGTACTCTTGTGGATTACAAGGTGGGCTAAGATTATAGTATTATGGTAAACATTTAACTTAATGGCTCTTGGGGCCATATTTTAATATAAGTTTCCATTTCTTAGCTTATTGTCACAAGTCCTTACTCATTTGTATCACCCTACTTTTATTAATTCATTTTAAAACCATTTGATATTTTGGAAGACATTTTTGTTGGTTAACTTACTAAATTATATTAATTTAACATATAGGAATCTAGATTTTAAAAGAGCACTACCTATTTTTCTCTTAGTAATTACATTCCCAATTCAAGCTAAGGATTTCTTCCTTAAGTTCTAAATTATCAACTTTAGAAATTCAATTACCTTATCAATTGCACTAAAATAGCCTCTTAGTTCATTCAATCTTATTCCTATACTCCGTACTTTTATTTAATCATATATATCTTCAGTTCTTAGGACCATACTTAAACACATATATTGCCTACCTAGCTTGGGATTTTCATAATTTAACCTTATTGAGTATTAGTCCAATTATCTTGTATATTCTTTACATACTAAATTCTAAAGCAAAGAAACTCCATTCCCCTTATGCTAACTAGCCCACTAACAACATCATTAACAAGATAATTTTAAAGTCTAACCGTCACTTAGACACCACTCTTTCTTAACTCTTATGTACATTATTCATTTGCTCTTAATTGATTCCCATTCATAAGAGACATTAGTTCATCTATTCTTAACCCCATGTCTTTTCTTACAGAGTGTTCATTTTCATAATTATACACTAGTATGTTTCCTTTAGCTTATTACTATTAACTCATTTATTAGTTTCTACATGCAATCTTTATTTAATTTATTGCACTATATAGAAATTTTATTCTCTAGTTCTCACATTTTGAGTAACTTAACTAATTACTCCTTTTAGTTAGTCAAGTTTATAATAATTCCTTTCTTTATTCCTTTCATAATCTCATGGATTAAGTTCTCATATGTTTATCACATATGAAGATCTGTGCTTACCATTATGGCCAAATAAATTCACGATTATCTTATTTAGGATTTTTTTATTCCCTTCAAGTTATATTTCCTAATTCCTTTAATAACTTAATAGTATGATTATACATCCTCCTAGTTACCTTTCCTATATTTGATTTCACTAAAGTTTTCAAGCTCTCTTTTAGGTTTAATTCTTGACTCTATACATCATTTCTTTTTTTAATAGACACTCTTCACCAACTATATACCATCTTAATTAATATTAATTTCCTAATTTGCTAACTAGTTACCTATTTAGTTTAGATAATGAAACTTTCCTATAATGTCACAATTCCCTATACATGACTATTTACCCCCTAATGAATCCATCTTAGTTCTATGATAGTTTGAACATAAAAAGCTTGCCCTTATTTTATAAGTGTAATCATCTTCTATTGTGATCTTAAAAAATGTATCCTTTTAGCTTTGCATCAAGTTTAAGTCTTATCACTCTAAAATTTTTATGAATAATATTTCTTGTGAGTAACTTAGACATTCACAACTGTAAACATTCACAATTAACCTTACGTAATCTTTAGGTATTCATTTATCATTTTTAAGTTATTAACTATTAAGCATATTCTTAAAATCCTAGTACCCACTATTTGTTTACATTAAGACTACTGTTATTATTATTCCTTGATCATACAACAAAAATATGCTTAAGATATTTTATGGCACTCAACACATCCATTTCTAAGGCTGAGCAAACGGGCGGAATCCGTGAAGGCCCGCCCGAAACCGCACTCAAATGAAGGAATGGTCGGGTGCGGGTCGGTTCATGGGTGGAAATGGGCAAAAATTTGGACTTCCTCAGTTGCTGGCAGTCGGGCTCGGATGTGCGGGTTATAACCCACAGAAGACCGCACCCGCCCGATCACTCTCAACTGCTGCTTTTGCTATGCATACGACACCGTTTAGAGTGGCTGAAACCCTACATATATATACCTGCTCTTCAAGTTTCGGAAAGTTCTGGAGGCTGGAACTAGGGTTTCATACTTTCGTCGCAGCCGAAGGTTTGAGACCAGTGAGACCAAACGGCGCACGGCGGTCGGCGCTCTCCATTCTTGCTTTACATCTCTGCCTACGGTCTTCCTTGTCTCAAATCTCTCCTTTTCTATCCCTATAGATTTCCAGACTCCAGTTCAAATTTCTTTTAATCATTGTTCTTTGAAAATCTCGATTATTCAAACCAAACCTCGTCGTTGTGGACGTTGATCCGAAAAGCAGAAATCTTCAGTGGAAAATCTCTGGTGGTAAGTTGTCTTCAGTTAGATCTTCTCACTTGACTTATTTACTGCTCTTTTATTTGTTTTGTTTCTGTGTTCTTACAACTTAGTTGATTAAAAATGAAAAAAAATTAGATTACTTGGTTTTTTCTAATTCAAATTCCACGGTACTCTTTTTGGTTAGATTTTTGTAAAAGTCTGTGTTTTGGAATTTTTTATGATCTGGTTCACTTGCCTAATCCTTGATCTGTTGATCGGTTAGGATTTTCCCCTGCATCGTCGTGTCAGGAAGTCCAAAGCCTCTACCTTCAAAATAACTTGCCATGGAGGCGTGTGGTTGGATGACCTCACCCAAGTAGCACACAACAAGGTAGCTAATTCATGACGTATACTATAAAATATAAACTAGCTCGGTTACTGGGTTCCTCAAAATTTTCATTTTTGCCAATCCCAACTCATGTTTTCCAGTTTTAGACGTTAATCAGCATATATTCGTCGGATCTGAATTCTAGGTGTATCTTAATTTTTACTTTTATTAATCTGGCTTCGTATTTCATTTTTAAATTGCGTATGTTGATTAGCATATTTTTATAAATGATCTTCCTTTATTTAGGTTCTGATTGAAGCTGCTGCTTCTACTGCAATTGGGCAGCTTTCTAAACCCTTTACTTCTATACTTCTATACGGCAAGGAGTTGCAGTTGTGTTGTGTATGCTGGCCTCATTATGTACGATGCCCAGGTATGGTATTCTTCTGTCATTTTAGTTTCACCTTGCGTTTTAAATCCTTTTTCCCTGTTAAACATTCGAAAAAGTCTTTTAGGGTCTCGTCTATAATATGCGGATGCTTTCCATTATGTCTCTATCTAGATTGGATGCAAACTGCTGTCAGTTAATGCCGCAATTTTTATGGTCTATTTGACTGAAGTAGACTGACTACTTTGAACTAGGTACAATAGTTGCACTTCTACATAATATTAACATTAAGATCCATAAGATACTCTGAGTCCATTCTAATGCAATTATCAACCAGGGAAAGAGTAAATATTCAGAAATTGCTTAATGTACCATGATGATGAATGAAACTGATTTCCAGTGGGATTTCCATTTGAAGTTTCTTATTGTATTTATAGGAGATGGTTTTTATTTCTAGAACCTCAAATGTTGCAGGAATTGTATCATCAACTTTCTATTTTGACATTGTAGATATTGGAGCTGCTGACGGGCAACAACAGTTATATTTCTCTGTCCTGGGCTGCATATAATCAACACCAAAGTATTGAGAATGATTAATAACTTTCTACAGTGTTATGCTTGCATAACTGGGAATGGAATGATTTTGTTTACTCTTTTTAGAAGGATAAGCAATTCAGAGAATCTAGGTTCAATATTTTCTATGATTTGACAATTCATGTCCCCTTGATCCCACTTAGGTATTTGTGCTAAAATCTCATTATTTGTTTGATTAATTGATTGTTTCTATGTTTTACTATTTAGTTCACTAAAAAGAAGGGACAAAAGAAAAAAAATTGTTCGGTATTGCTTAGTTTCAAAATATGAACTCTGAAGTATACTTAATTTCTGTTAAAGTTTAGTTTCGTTATTTTCTTTTTTTTATTTCTGGTTCACTTAAAAAAAGAGAAAAAGGAATTCATTTGGTTTTGTTTAATCAAAATTGATAGCATTGTTTTTAGTTAGTAATGTTTCTACTTTCAAATGCTCTTAAACCTACTGCAAGCTCTGATTTTGATTTGCCTTCTTGTGTTCTTGCTAGTGGATTTCATTGTTGTTCTGTAATCTGATCTCTGTTTGCCCTTGGTGACTTAGACGAGTTTCAACTATTGGGGTTCAAAAGATTATAAGATTATTGTGGAGTGGATTGATCTATTGTGCTCATGCCAAGTTGCCAACCCTCATTAATTACAAAGGTAAGATTTCTGGGCTTTTCAGAGTTTGATAAATTTAGCTAAATGTTTAGATTTCTTCCATGTTTGCTTAGGTTTCTGGACTATCATTCTTCCATGTATGCTTAGATTTCTGGACTATCATCCTATGCTTATGTCAATTGTCCAAATGAATGAGAGGAAAGATATTAAGATAAAATTTATTATAAAAGTTTAAA
This sequence comes from Sindora glabra, assembly GCA_020226215.1. Classification (NCBI taxonomy): domain Eukaryota; kingdom Viridiplantae; phylum Streptophyta; class Magnoliopsida; order Fabales; family Fabaceae; genus Sindora; species Sindora glabra. The sequence continues at coordinate 28,920,165 of CM035227.1, read as the reverse complement.
TATATAAACAGATATTAAGATATTAATAACCTATAAATATATTTTAGTCTAATCTGTTTTTAATCTATTAAACTATTTGTGTTTAGGTCCATTATTTTTTTATATCATTTTTCACAACTTTCTTCTATTTATCCCTTTATTTTAAAATGAATAAGCTGTATATATTGTCAACCCTAATGAATTACGATTTTGAGTCAATTTCTCTACTGTATTTGTTTGATTGTTTTAGTGTTTATACAAGCCAATCCACTAAAAAGAAGGATAAATAGGAAAAAAATAGTAGTTTCAGAATCCAAGTTTAATTTCATAATCCAAGTTTAGTTTCATAATTTTATTTTGTAATTTAATTCACTTGCTTTTATAGTCTTGCTTTTTCAAAAATTTTCGTATGCTGTAATAAGCTAAAAATTTTAAGTAAAACCTTCAAATTTTTATTAATATTGCAAGTTCTTTACTAATATTTTATAGATTATTTTATACCTTCTTCCATTAATTCTTAATCCTTATTCTGATGAGTTAAAATATTAGCCGAGTTAAAGTTATGATTTGTATTGAATAAAATTTGTTGTTATTCTAGAAAATGCTTTTGATGATTAATGTTAGACTATTCTGGTAAAAACTTTAAATAAAATTTTTTGCTATTTTCCTAAAAAAGAGCATAAAATAAATGTAAATCGAAACCTGAATCTATAATCATATAATTTGCAATATCAAAGATTTTAAGCTAACATTATCTAATTCTATGGTTAAAGATTAAAGCTTTTATATTTCTAGATCTACAATTTATTAATTTTTATTGATTCCAGCTTATTTTTATGCAGTAATTCAAAATTCTTTGTGAACTTTGATTTTGACTAAGGCTTCAAGGTATGTTGTAAATATTTTTCTGGTATTTTATTATATTTCAAGCTTTTTTCTCACCTTTTCTTCTATATTGATTATGTTAAAATCACTTTTTTTTTATTGAGTGAAAGCTTTAATTTTTTAAAAGAAAAACTTAGATTTATATTTTATGGATTCTTGCTGATATAATTAGAAGTCATCAGCTGTAAAATAAGTTTAAAATTTTTAATAATGAGAGAGTCATATGCTGTAAAATTCTTATTGATGTAAGTGCTTAATTGGTTTTAGTTATTTAGTTATTCGAATGGCTAAGTTCAAATTGTTTAATTGTTTAAATGACTAACTAGAGTGTCATATGCTGTAAAATACTCATTGATAAAATTTTTAATTTTTTATGACATTTAGTTGTTTGTATTGTTTGGATGTATTCTCTAGTGCATTCCAATGTTTTCTTTCCCTTTGTTCTTAAGGTCTAATACTATAGTTTACACATGTTTTTCTTTTAGTTTGAGACTGATAAAGTAAGGCAATCCTAGATTGCTAGTTTTCTTTTATTTTAACAAACTTTATAGGGGACGTCTATATTCCTTAAAATTAGATAGAAATGTAATATGGTTGATAACATTAGTAATTGCTTTTTATAGATGGACACAATATCACCAGTAGAACTAGGAGCTGAACTTACTGCAACAATAGACTTAGGAAGTTCTGCAATAGATCCACCAAATATCACACCATCTCTCACAGTACCACCTCCATCTCAACCTCAACCTCCAGAATCTTCAACCAGACCAAAAATTAAAGGAAAAGAAAAATGAAAAATGGCAGCTAACAAGGTGAACCCATGCAAGCCACGGAAGCAACCCCCTGCAAATGGAGCTCGACAATCTGCTATGGCTTGGGAGCACTTCACTATAGTGTCTGGATCTGAGAAAACTGGACGAATGGCAGCATGTAACTATTGTGGCAAGCGTTATTATTGTGATCCTAAGATCCATGGGACTTCCAATCTCAATGCTCACCTTAAAGTATGTCCCAAGTTTTCATATTCTCTAGTGTTTGATCCCACTCAGTCAGTCATTAGTTTTCAGCCAAAAAAAGGGGGTGGTTCTAGTATGGTGCATGCACCACAAGTGTGTGATGTAGAAGCTTGTAGAAAGGCTTTAGCTGCGTTTATAATTCTGGATGAACAGCCTTTTAAGTTGGTAGAGGGTTGGGGATTTCAGCATTATTGTTCTAAGTTGCAACCACAATTTCATTTACCTTCACGTTGGACTGTGGCAAGAGACTGTTACCAACTTTATTGTGAAGAAAAGTCTAAATTAAAGGGTTTTCTCAAGTCTGATTGCACTAGAGTGTGTCTCACCACTGATTGTTGGACATCTGTCCAAAACTTAAATTACATGGCACTAACTGCACATTTCATTGACAATGAATGGAAGCTTCAGAAAAGAATCTTGAATTTCTGCTTGATACCTAATCATAAAGGGGAAACTATTGGGAAACAAATCGAGTTGTGTTTACATGAATGGGAGATTGAGAGTGTCTTCTCTGTAACAGTGGATAATGCAAGTTCAAATGATGTTGCTGTTGCCTTCTTAAGAAAAAGGATTAAGACTCCAAATGCTTTGGTATTAGGTGGGGAAAATATGCATGTTAGGTGTTGTGCGCACATTGTAAACTTAATTGTTAATGAGGGTTTGAAAAACTTGCAATCATCCATTAGTGCAATTCGAAATGCGGTTAAGTATGTTAGGTCTTCTCCCTCTAGAATGGCTAAGTTTAAACAATGCATTGAGCAATGTAAGATTTCTTCTCAAAGCCTTGTGTGTTTAGATGTTCCAACTAGGTGGAATTCCACTTATTTGATGTTAGAAGCTGCCCAAAAGTTTCAATTAGCCTTTGAAATGCTTGAAGAAGATGATTCAGCTTACATAAATTACTTTGATGAGAAAACTGATGGTCCTCCACTTCATAGTGATTGGAGTAAGGCTAGGGTTTTTACTAAATTTTTGAAAATATTTTATGATTGCACTTTGGAATTATCTGGTTCATCTTATGTGACCTCAAATGAAGCATTTCCACAGCTTGCTGTAATTCAGAGTGAGTTACTGAAAATGGATAAGAGTGATGATTTTCTATTAAGATCCATGGCAGTTGACATGAAGAGTAAGTTTGATAAGTATTGGGGAAATGTTGGCAAGTTTAACCCACTTTTGTATATTGCAAATATTCTTGACCCAAGATATAAGGTTGCTTATTTAAAGTGGTCATTTGAAGATATATATGACCCTATACTTGCTGCTGACTTGCTTTCTAAGGTGAAGAGAGTATTGCAAGATTATTATGAATGGTATTCTGCAATATATGAGCCAGTGACAGTAGGTAATGAAGAGAATCAATCAAGACAGCAAGATAAAAGTGATTGTCAAGAGCAGAAGCATGCTCACAAAGCAAGGAGAGCAGCTTTCAAATCTCACTTGAAGGAGAAAGACACTTATGAAGCTAGAAATGAAGTGGAAAGATATCTAGTTGAACCTTGTCTTGATGTTGATGAAACATTCAGTGTCCTTGAGTGGTGGAAGTCTAATTCCTCAAGGTTTCGTGTCCTTTCTTTCTTAGCAAAGGATGTTCTAGCTGTTCCAGTTTCAACTGTTGCTTCTGAGTCTGTTTTTTCCACTGGTGGACGTGTATTGGATCCATTTAGATCTTCTCTTTCACCAAAAGTGGTAGAAGCACTCATTTGTTCTCAAAATTGGCTAAGACCGACTTTGTTTAACTTTGATTTGGAAGGGATTGAATTCATTGATGACTGTGAGAAGATTGTTTCAGGTTATAATTTAATTTTTCTTTTAAGTTTTAATTTATGTGATGTTAAGTTATTCTTCTATTTAATGAATACTTTTTTTTTGGCAGAAACTGAACAGCAAGCAAGCAAAGCTTCACAGGATAATGTTCAACAGCCTATGGCTGTTGATTAGGTCTTCATTCTAGTGGTTGTTTAATTGCTGCATTATTTTATTTTCCTATTATGATAAGTTTTCAATTTTGGATTTTTATATATTTTTGTTTGTTTAAACTCATTTCTATTTTATTTTTGGCAGGTAATATAAATTGATAGTATGCAAATTATAAAATTTGCTACTGTCATTTTTTGGCTTTTTGTATAGGCACACTGAAGATAACACAGGTTTTCTTTTGAGTACAGTTAAAGATTGACTGACTGAGATTCCTTTGTTTTGGATATGAGGAATCTGTAATTGTTTGTATGCAATTTAGAAGTTGGTATATTTGTACAGCTTTTGGAGTGTATTATTATGGTGCCTGTTGTTTCTGCCTTTTAGAAAGGAAAAGAAGGCATACACGTGTGTGTTTTGTTGATGATATGGGTATTATGTAGATTATTCATGTTGAACCAGCAGAAATGCTGATGCTAGAATTCTGGGTTGATGCGGGAATTCTGGATTTTTTTTGTGGAATTCTTGGTTTTTGTAATTATCAAGAACAAGTTGTGATCTTGTTTGGTTTGATTCAATGTGTAAATGTAGCTAATTCTGGGTTTGATGCTGGAATTATGAATTTTTGTAATTATCAGGTTTAAATATTTGTTTCATGTTGCTGAATGTAGCTAATTTTGGAGTGTATTATTGTGGTGCCTGTTGTTTCTGCCTTTTAGAAAGGAAAAGAAGGCATACACGTGTATTTTGTTGATAATATGGGTATTATGTAGATTATTCATGTTGAACCAGCAGAAATGCAGATGCTAGAATTCTGGGTTGATGCGGGAATTCTGGGTTTTTTTTGTGGAATTCTTGGTTTTTGTAATTATCAAGAACAAGTTGTGATCTTGTTTGGTTTGATTCAATGTGTAAATGTAGCTAATTCTGGGTTTGATGCTGGAATTTTGAATTGTTGTAATTATCAGGTTTAAATATTTGTCTCATGTTGCTGAATTGGTTATTGGTTAAATATGCCACTGAATTTATTGTGTGCCTATTTTTTAATTTGGTTTATCTACAAAATTAGGTTTATATATAATATATAATTTTAATTAATGTTAATTTCAATATAGGTAGATAAAATAGGATAAAATTTTCCGTAAAAAAAGTTAAATTGTGATAATTAATTAATTGGGCCTTAACTCTTGAAAACCGGCCCAACCCAATTAAACCACTCTAATCCGTGACTACCCAGCCTTCCGATTAATAGAAAATTTGTGAGGGGGTTGGGTGGTGTGTTCTAAATTATTAAGGGCTTTGGTCGGGTTTGATAAGGGTCTAAACCCATCAAACCCGACCCATCAAACCCGACCGCTGCTCAGCCCTATCCATTTCTACCGTTAATGTAGTTCAAGGTTATAGGCTTTTACCCTTCTTACAAAATATCCTTTGTACTAATACTACATAAAGGAACCTGATTTATGTCCTTATTAAGTAACTAGGAATTTATTACCTTGCTACCCTTTACATTGGTATTTTATCTCTCCTTATATTAATTTCTAAAATGAAACAAGCTAAACCCACTCATTTAAGGTGTATTCCAACACCCCCAATTTCATTAAAATAAAATAAGTAACTATCTTATTCCCTTAAACAATTAGCTCCTTCGATTCCCTGTTCTAACATTCAACTTAAATTACAACTTAAGCTACCATTATAGCACTTTAGGAACCACAAACTCACACCACCACTCCATGATTAAAGTCACTTTAAACAATTTTCTCATACATTAGCATTCATTTGGTCTTTTTCTCCTAGTTGCAAAGGTATAAAAATGAGTATAATTATCAATTTTTAGAATGGACATCCATACACCATATTTTTTTCAAATAAAATCATATACTATAGTTTATTGCTTATTAAGTAGAGAAGGTTACTAACCCAAATAATCTTTAGCTACCTGTGATTGAAAGTGGTCTATGAAAATTATAGTGTGTAGAGAAATAGCAATAAATTTAACTAGACCCGTTCTTTCAATAATTACTAGTGCTTGACTTCTCACACGCTTCATTTAGACAATTGGGAACCGCTAAACCATGCTTTGAAATATAACTTAGTCTTGTGCCCTAAATCATGATTTGATACTAACTTTGTCATGGCCTAATCTTAGGATACATGACAAATGTAGGAAGTTACCCTTAATAGCCACCTACCATCCTTACTAAAAGAGAAATATAAAGTAATTCTAAAAAACATGTTATAATACCTTAATTCTCAATAGATATAAGCAATCAATGCAAATAAATACAAAATCACTATTTAACAAATAGGTACCTGTACCATTATCTACTCTAATTGTTTAATGACTCACCTTAACATCAAAATACTTAAATAAACCTACTTCCATCTTAACAAACAATAGCTAAATACCTAATTTCATAAAAAACTTAATAAGTAAGCAAGGGTGATGGAAATTCCATTAAATAAAATATAATTTTGACATCTTACAAGTTCATTGTCCACTCCTTTATATAATCTGTATGAAAAAAGAAAAGGATACTTATGCGTTCTTTAAGGGAAAAGACTATTTAAAAATTACTCAATCACTATCATTTCCCTACCTTATAACATTACGCATAATGGAAACATTTAAATTATTGGACTATTACATTCATACATGTCAGTCATTCACAACTGTACATTTACAATCTTACATACAATATATTATTAACAATATGCAACTTATCTAGTTTAAGAATTTTATTTAAAGTAACTTAATATAAGTATAATTAAAGGAAAACAAACCTCCTCATGATTTCCATACATTTTTATTCTTTCATAAACTCAATCTTATCCCTTGAGGATCTACTTTGTCCCTTCACAAACATATATGAAATCCAATTTCATATGATATGTTCATATTTACATTTCCTTTAACATAATTTCCATTACAACAATACCTTATTCTGGGAATCTAACATCAAAATTCAAATATTAATGCATCTATATACTAAATATGTAATCATATAAGTCATTCATCATCATAACACCATAGAATATAATAAAATATACAAAATTGAGAGAAACAAGATAATAATTGACTATATAATCAATTATAGGAGTCCAAAGGCAAAATTTGGCATCCAAAATTAACTATTTCCATTCAAAAAGTAACACTGAAGAATATAATTATGATCAACTATAGGCTTCAAAGAATAAGTTTTCTAGTATAGTTAACTATAGGCTTACCAAGAGTAACTCTTAAGGCCATAGTTGACTATAAACTTGTTCTTGCATTTTTTTTCATTATTTATTCAATCATTTAGTCATAAATTATCGATATACATCTCAAACTCCAAATACTAATCAAAGCAATTAACAAATTGATTATTCAAACCAAAATTAGCCAGAAGACTTACCACAAATAAAATTTACATCAACTAATCATCAAATCAATAAATTTCATTAATCTAACTTCAATAAAACCTAAAATCATGCAAAATTAGTTTAATCTAAGTAAATTACTTATTTTCCTAGGTATGAAAGAGATGACTAATGGTTCCTAATCTAGAAAATTAGCCAAGTTTCAAAGAATTAGACTGATTGATCCAAAATCCCTATTTTCTCATCCAAAGTCATAAAACTCTAAAATAACCACCTAGAAGTTTTAATTTAGGAGGATTCATCTTGTTTTAGCTAAAACTTATTGTTGATTAAGTGGAATGTATAACTGATCTTATTGAAATTAAAGTAGAGAAGGAAAAGTGGAAGAGGAGAAGGGATTAAGGGTTAATGGAGAATGATTGAAAAATGATAAAAAGCTAGGGTTTTTAATAGTTCAATGGAGAAATAACCAATATAATCAAGGGTAAAATTGAAAAGAAATTTTCTAAATCCCCTCAATATACACTTAATTCTAACTACACTCTAGCCTTTAATATTTTATTTCTTTCTATCCTCATTATTCTACCTTATATTTTATCATAAAAGCCTATCATTCCCTACAAAACTTTCATATTAGAATCAATCAAAATGAATAATTAATCAATTCCTATACAAAAATATATTTTATAAAATTTAATTTTCTAAAGGTGTATATCAAGGAATATTAAGTTTAGTTTTATGTTTTAACTAAATAAGATTTGTAATTGTTTTAATATTAATCCTTGTTTTAATTTTTTTTTCTCTATTTTAAGGTTTAGGTGAAAAACATGCTGCCATACATGACAAAGAGGAAGATGATTAGGCATTTTTCCTACCATAAAACAAAATATAATTTTATCTATTGCAATTTGGTTTTTCTAGGCCTTGGGAGACATGCACATATTAGCATTTTTTTTACTTTAAATTGTTATTTTTTTAATAGTTCTACTTCAATAGTTATTTTTTTAGATTAGTTTAAATGCTAGAAGACTTGGTTTGTCTATTTTGCAAATTATACGTATTAGTTTAAATGCAGTTTATGCCTAGTATTGGAATTTTAAATATTTGGAACTCGTGGTTAAGCATATAAATACGAGATTCTGGAAGCAAGGTTAATGTGATTTAAATAGCAATATGTAAATCCTACTTTTTGTTCAATGATATAGTTACTTATTATGATCTCAAGCATTTGCATGAAATTGGTTGTATACTTGAATGAATTATATGTTTCTCTCTGTTCAATGATATTGTTAACTGCTTATTCATCTAATTGCTACCTCTCAATCTTGGAATCAATTATATATTTTAGACTCATACAATTATAAGTTATATTCAAGAATTGATATGAGCAATATAATTGATCATATCAAAGCATATGGTATCTCTTCTTTTTATCTCTATGATCTTACTAGTTGCCAAATTTCATCATTTGCATTAACGCAAGACAGTACCTATTGCCAAATGACTTGTTAATTATCAGATAGAATTAAAGATTTGAAAAAAAATATCTACATTGGATTATACTCTTATAAGGTAGGAAATAATGGTCAATATCAAAATTGGAGCAATAAGTTTCAAATTATTCTTGGAATAATGCGAGAATTACAATATCTTCATATCATGATCCAAATCTAATCATGATTGGACTGGATCTCACTATTTAATTTTCACTGACCTCAATGCTATTTATACCATTTCAACCCACTAAAATTTTTTTTATTTTTATGGGAACTCAAATTATACTTTAAATTTTTGTAGAAAAATAGATAAAGTTTTTCTTATTTTTAAACACTTATCAAGGGTCACGCGTCCTAAATCATGAAACCTATATTCTTTACAAATATAACAGTAACACAAAATACATATAATATTACATTACCTTAAAACATATACATAAATGAATGAGTCGGCACATCAAGTATTGAATTAACATAATCTTTATCTTTATCCTGATTCTAATCTAATTATTAAAATTTCTAACTAGGTGGTCCTTAATTCTTCATAAATGTGGCAAAGCTCAATTATACTTTTTTCAATTTGAAAACATTGAGAATAAAACAAAATAAGTTACAAAAACTCAGTGAGCATATATCTAACATAACTTTACTTGAAATCAATCATATGAAATAGTTATATGCTAATTAAATCTTAAAATAAAAAATCATTGCCAACTAAATTCTTAAATTCTATAACTCGTAGTACTCATTTTCAAGTTAACGTGTTTACCTGCACAAAACTCAAATTTCCTAATTCACATCACAATTTGAAATCATCTTAATCATTCAACTTACATAGTATCATTACCATATTACATGTATAGCCCATTCCCAATAATCATCAAATTTCTTAATATTTCATAATTTATAGATGTAACTTATTATAAATAAATAAGCATTTCTTATTTCCTTTTCTAATTATCATAATTCTATTCCCATAACATGATATATTAATAATCTAAATCATTAAATTCTTTATTTTTCCAAGGTTAACTCATGAAATTGAACTATACTATTATATAGCAATTCCAAATCAAACTTATACAAATAAAAATATTACAATTTAAAGATTTAAGAAAGTTTATTTTATGCCACTTAATTATCTTAGATCTTCACCTTCTTTATTTTCAAATTTATCATCAAAATATTAAAGATTCACATAAATAATGGGTTTTCCAAATCAAAGTATAAAGCAACCAGAATATGAGGATTTTAAGCTGTAGAGAAGCTCTAATCACATTAGTGTATAAAACTATACACTTATTTCTTTATATTTTTAACCTTTCTTTAAAGATTAAGAAAATCATGTTTATTGGAAATTTTTTGAATCAAACTCCAAATATTAAGAGTATTAGATTTTAATGATATAAATATACTCTAAATATACTAGTATACAAGTTTACACTCTTGAACATAAAATTGTTATTTTTTAAAAGCATTATCATATACTTCCATTACACATGAAAATAGGTTTTTCTTAAGTCGAGTTAGAATCATTCAATATAAGAGTGTAGCACTTTATAAATGCTCTAATCATAGTATTCTAGCATTTTATAACATAAAAATCATGTTTTCCTCATGCATCATCATATATCTCAAAGTTACATAAATAGGTTTTCTTTCTTTGGATCATCCAAACCAGTAAAAAACCAAAGGAAGTTCATTGCATGTAGGACTTTACCGCAATTCAAAATGGTCACCACCAAACTAATGATAATATAAAAATTTATAGTAGTCGCCATATTACCACTTAAGTTATTTTAGTTTTATAGAGGTTATAAAAGACACAAACTTTTCCATAATTTCCCTTTTAGATTAAGGTTTCAATAACAAAGGAAATCAAATGATACTCTTATCTTCACACAAACCATAATGCAATGGCCACAGTAGCTTCAAAGGACGTAAAACTTCTCTACATACTACTCATCTAGCACGATTATGATTAAAGTCACACTAAGAAACCATTTATATTAATCATAAGATTAAAATTCATAACAAAGCATGGGAAATTAATTGAGCAATCAATTCTCTTGCTCAAAATTTATCTCTAGTCCAATGCAATCTATTATATACTCGATTTCAGTATGAGCTTTTTTAAGAAAAAATAGGGAATCGATTGTGCAATTGATTCAAGGTGGGTGTTTTCATTTTTTAATGATAGGAACCAATTGTGTAATTAGTTCCCTAGTTCCAAATTTTCCTTTAGATAGTTGGAATCAAGAAAGCATTTGATTCATACATAAAATTCTTAGTTTTATGAAAATTTTAAATCCAATTCTCTTATCCTTCCTTTTACTTAATTGAAATATAATCACACAATATTTATTGCCTTGTAAATTAATAAACTCTTAACAAATCTATAAATTCACATTAATGCATTCATCTACACAAAAAAAGCAAACTTAAACAGGTTATGTACATGCACATATTTCAAATATAATTTAACATGCAGCTAATCCAAAAGGCAAATCAGCCCTATCCTTTGTAATACAAAAAAAGAAAATATTTTTCATAAACCAATCAAAGTATCATTAACAATAATGAATTTCATAACTCATTATACAATCTCAAAGCATATTCAATATCTCAATCAACAAGGAAGGAATGTTATTCTTATAAGCATTAGTTATAATCCATAACTCGAATTCATTTCATAAAATTTCAAATCATCACATATTTTTTAACATTCAATCTAGAAATGATTTACTGCAAAAATAGTTCATCCCTAAAGATAAACTAGGAAAAACTTTAACAAATTAACAAACAATGACTAATATATATATATGAAATCTATAGAGATCTTAAAGACGCACCTCAAGGTATATTCAAATATACCACACTCCTATTCATGATTAGTGCTACTAGTCGCATTATCATGAACCCAGCTTACCTACTTAGATTTGATAATTGGATTACTCTAGCCTTTACATCACTAGGGACCTAAATCATACTCTGATACCATCTTGTCATGACCTAAACTCGATTGTGACTAACATAGATCCTATTATTTGATTTCCACCAACCTCAATGTTATTTATATAATTTCCACCCACTAAAAAAATCCTATTTTTGTGGGAACTTAAATTATACTTTAAACTTTTGCAAAAAAATGAATAGAGTTTCCTATGTTTTTGGACACGTCTCAAGGGTCACATATCTTAAATCATGAAACATATATTCTTTATAGATACAATAGTAACACAAAATACATATAATACTATGCAACCTTAAAACATATACATAGATAATTGATTCAACATATCAAAAGTTGAATCAACATAATCTTTATCTCTATCCTTAGGGGTGGAAATTGGGTGGTTAGAAGCAGTTAAGAATCTTAAACTAATCGCTTGCCTAAAATTGTATATAATGAAATTAGACCCACAATCACCCATAAAAGCCATATCACCCGCTTAGACCTGAATCCTGCGAGTACCTAAGAGTGTGAGTGGGTCTAAATAAAAAAAGTCAAACTTAGCTACACTAAAGTTCAGCAAAGCTTTGCCACAACCATAAATTCTTGGGAAACAAATAATTAAACAAACAAAATTATAGTTAAAAAAAAGTTAAAAGAAGGAGAGAGATGTATCAGTTATTAGGATAAGAAATCTACAATTTTTGCAAAACAAAGATTAAACATCACTCATTGGCGCTAGAGAATTATCTTCGCATTGATATTAATATAGTGTATTATTAGGTTTCAAACTTGCAATAAAGATAACAAAATACTAAAATTTGTAAACAAATTATGGTACTAACAAATATAAATCATTTTATATAGTATGCAAACAACCATGATAGCAACAAGCATATAATAATAAGACTAATTCATATTGAATGATCATTATAATTGCCCAATTTTCCTATGTTTCAATGTTACAAATTGAGTCAGAAAAATCCTATCTATTTTTTCTTCCTTTTCCAACAAATAACTACATCTTGCTAGAACAACTTTATAAAGAATGATGATGGGAATCAAATGGCAAGATGAAATTAAAAAAATGTGTAAGTTTATGAAGAAAGATGGAATATAGTACTACTGCTGCTAAACAAGAAAACATACCTATAAGACGAACATGATGTATAATTCCAGAAGTGTAGTTCTAAAGGCCTTTAAAAGGATAGAGTTAACTGTAAACAAAGGAATAACCCATAGCTTGGTGAGTCATCTTGAATCCATACTTTCCATATTAAACTATACTACCAATAGTTTCAAGATCTAATGGTTTCACATTGTCCCCAATTTGAAATTCCCTTGCAAATATAATCCAATAATACTAAACATAATTCAGAATGAGGACTAATTTGTTAGTAACTAGTAATAAAATATTCTCCAATATGTTAGTAACTAGTGAGAGTACCCTTTATAGATACCAAACACAATCTCTGTGTACTTTACCTCTCCTTCCCTTTCCTAAACACATCCCAACCACAATAAATAGAATTTAGTTCTTAATAACCTAGAAAAAAAAGTTTATTACTACCTTAGGAAAGCTTTAAACTTGCCACCTATATGAACATGATGCTGATTAAATATTTAAGAATGAAGAGATAAAAATTCATTCTTATTTTGTCTGGTCCATAGTGTTGAAAAAGTTACTTACGACATTATATTGTTTACATTGTATAAAATAGAAATAGCAAAGTGCATGAAAAAACATGTTTTTTTTTAGAGATTATAGTTTCTAGAAGCAATGAAATGAATAACCATCCTAGAATTTTCTCCTTTCCTTAACAATACAAGAAAGAAAGTCCTGTGACTATGAAGTTTAAAGGTATATTACAAAGACTTTCCCGCTTCTCTTATAGAAATTACTCCATGCAAAAACTCATGTAGGAGAGAGTTCTGCTACATACATTATTTTAAAAACACATCAAAATCAATCCCATTCACAGATAGGCAGATGTACATTTTATGGACTTAACTATCTCTTAAGAAAAGTATATTAAAGTATAGGACAAGCCATTAAAACTAAGAATTAGTGACATAAAGGTATCTTTCAAACACAAAAACAGAATCAATGTATAGTATATTGCAAATAGATTCTATACCTGAATAATATATAACTTGCTCCAAGTAAGGCTCCACTCTTAAGTTGAAACTGTGACCTATAATCTTTACTTGCAAATATATTACTAATTATAACACTATTTTAAAGATTATAATATCTATTTGAATAGATCATTATGCAAGCCTCAATCCAGATACTCCAATTAATGTCAAATAAAAGTAAAGATTCAAACCAGAAAAATTATATTATGCATGAACAAAATAACTTGACAAAAAAGACATTACTGATGTTGCTTAACTTTTAAGGATGCACAATTAAAAGAAAGATCAAGTAAAAGTGGCAAACCTTATAATCAAAGTTGATCATCCGATGAGACATATGTGGTCCACTAGTAAGCTATATATGCACAGAAGAAAAATGATACAAGAAAGTGCACCATTGGTTACAGTTTTAGAGTTTATTAATGCGAATAGAAATGTTGTGTCAGTCAGTTAATTCAATCCTTAAAATATATCCTTTTCAAAACCATAGGCACAAGAACATGAGAATAACATCAACACTATTAGAATCATAATACAACTAGGGATCAAGCTATCAACATATTTCTTTATTAATGGAAATGTAATAGCCTTTAAATGCAGCAACAAACACAATTAAATGGCATAATTACACAATACATCTATAAATAAATTACAAGCATAAAATTAAAGCATTTGCCACATGAAATTTAAACTAGATTAAATGCCAATAAAAGGAATACAGCTATAATTTATGCAATCAAAGCTTTTTACTTTCAAGAGCTTTATTATCATACCATATTAGTAGCATACACTGCTTTCCATTCACAATAAGAAAGTATTGTGGACAAAGTTTTAAGTTTGAAGCATCCTAAATTCTAAAAAAAATAAGACCACCAACCACCAAAAGCAAGTGAGTATATTTTTTGCATTTTTGCCATATCTGTACCATTGGCAAATTGTGTGTGTGCTAATATATACCCCTATTTGTGAAATAGGCCAGCAACACCCAAAAATTAGTACTAGCCCTCGCTGCACTACAACTATACACAAAAGTGTGGTCATCAAAACTAAAATGAAATAATTGTATTTGGCATTTCTATATCCACATATAATGGTGCCTCCAATTGCCACCAAAAGTAGGCACCATAAGTGGGGATGAAACCTGCAAATCACAAAAAAGGTTAGTAACATTAGACTTAAAGCTAAAATACAATAATCAATGTATGATAAATCAAGTTAAACAACCTTATAAGCTTCTAGTCAACAGCCATAGGCTGTGACCCTCCGGTTAAGCTTGTATCAAGAATGTCATTTCCTCCACCTTGCTGAAAAGTTGCTACCACCTCTAACATTTTTTCAAAAAAAAGAGAGGAATTATTATGGATACTGAAAAAATAATATATGGCAATTTAACTTGAAGTAATTTGTACATACCTCTCCCTATTTCTTCATATGCTTCAATATCATACATGTCAATCAAGTCTTCAATGGCATGCTTGTCAGGATTTAACCAATTTTAAGTATATATTAGTGCTTCTGTAGTTATCGGGGAAAGGGAACTCTTAAACACATCTAATACACGTCCCCTAGTGCTGAAGGCTGACTCAGAAGCTACTGTAGAGATAGGGACAACTAACACATCCCTTGCCATATTTGATAGCACTTCAAATCTAGAGACATTGACCTTCTACCAAGAAAGGATATCATAATTGTCACTAGTATCATCAATATAAGGCTCATTAAGGTACACCTCTAGCTCATTTTTTATGTCAATGGCATCCTTTTTCTTCAAATAATTTTAAAAAGCAATTATTTTCTCCTTATGTGTATGATTTTCAATGGTGGATCCACTATGTCTAGATGCATCTCCTTATGAGAACTCATCTCTACCACTTCCACTAGCAATACGCTTTCCATATTCATTTGCATACCATGTATACATTCTTATCAATGATGTTTTTACTCTGCTAACCTGGTCTCAACAAGTGCAACTCCATAAGTTTTTTCAAATGACCAAGTAATGTAGGCTAGCTTGTACCTTAGATCAAGAGCATTTGCAATGAAAATTATAGGGTCATGTTTTCAAGTAAACCCTAATATTTGTTGTATTTCACCTTCATTTCAATGGCCATGAAATACAAGACTAAGTCTAAATTTTCAACTAATGTATAAGCAAGTAACTCACTTTGTACAATGGAAAGATGAGTGTATACAGAATTAGAAATGACATATAAAGAACTAGATAATGCAAGAGTAACACCATAGAAAATTTTAAGAAACTTGGTAAATTCCCTCACATGATCCCAGTCCTTATTGTTTGAAGGAGCCCTTTTACTTTCAAAATCTTCAAAGTAGGCTTGAAAGTCTCTATCATCCTTTTCCAACCTCTTAAAGGCCTTTTGGAACTTTTGAGCTGATTCAAGCATCTTATATGTGGAATTCCAGCTAGTAGTCATATCAAGGCAAACTATGCTTTTGCAAGATATATTTTCAGCAGCTGGAGCTTTTTTAAACTTGGCAAGTCTAGAAGGAGATAACCTAACATACCTAATAGCATGTCTGATGGTAGAAATGGAGATATGATAATCCTTCAACTCTTCACTCACAACTAGGTTTAGGATATGTGCACGACATCTCATATGCATTATTTCCCCATCTAACACTAACCCATTCCAATTCCTCACATTTTTCTTTAGGTATGCTATTATTGTATCATTAGATATTGCATTATCAACTGTTACAATGAATACTTTCTTTAATCCCTAATCTTTCAAACATGCCTCAATTGTTTTCCCTATTGTTTCTCCTTTATGGTTTGGAATTAAAGTGAAGTTTAGAATTTGCTTTTGTAACTTCCAATCCTTATCAATGAAATAAGCAATAAGAGACGTGTAGTTCATATTTTGCACTGAGTTCTAACAATCAGTGGTTAAACACACTCTGACACAATCACTCTTCAGTAAAGCTTGGAGCCTACCTTTCTCCTTCATGTAAATCTGATAGCAATCCTTTGCTATTATCTTTCTTGAAGGCAAATCCAGCTTTAAACAAAGCTTTTTGCACATGTACTTGAAGCTTAAGCCCTCTACAAAATTGAAAGGCTGTCCATCAAATAAGACAAAGAAAGTAATGCTCTTCCTACATTCCTTCAAATTAACTACATTTAAGATAGAACCAGTTACTTGTTTTCTAGTGGACTTGTTTTCAAAGGATAAGATTGTTTGAGTTGGATTTTTGTCAATTGAATGCGTATACTTTAGACATTTTGTCATATGACTCAGCATATTTGATGTCCCATGCTCCCTACTACATAAGAATCAAATACCACAATGAAGGCACCCAGTAGTAGGCTCACTCACTTCATTATCAAGTACTTTTTTGAAAATGTCCCAAGCTGGTGATCCTTTTTTTGTTTAAATCCTAACTTTTTTGTTTGCATCTAGCTTTCTATTTGTCATCCTCTTCCTTTTCTTGGTACTTTGTGCAGCTAAGGCTTTTGTTTTCTTATTTAAACTTGAAGCAATAACTTTTCCTTTGTTGGCAGGAGCAAGAGGAGGCTTTTCACTTGCTGAGGTAGCAGTTAAACCTTTGCCACTAGATGGTTGTTAGGTTGGTGTTAAACTAATAAACAGAGGAGGTAGTTGGGTTGAACTCAAAGGAGCAAATGGTTGTTTTGGACTTAAAGGAGTAGGGGATTTATTTGAGCTTTGTGTGGCTAGCCCACTAACATATAGAGCTTCTAGTTCCATTTATCTTAGGAACCTATAACATTTTCAACAACAAAAAAACATTTCAACTTCATAGAAAAACACATGTGTACAATGCGGTATGAGCATTTCAAAAATGTACAATGAATAACATATATATGTGTGAACTAACAGAGTAAGGCCAATATACAAGCTTTCTTATCAAAATCCATGTACAATAAATGAAAACTTATTTTCATATCAGGATACTATTTAAGCATATTATTATTCCATATAGTTTATGTATTCCAAATAGATAACATTTTCACTAATGGAACTAATTATTATCTACATGTAGACACATAGCAAATGTTCACATTAATACACACATAGAGTAATAAACATATGCCCAAGGAAATACCAACTATACGTAATATTTAGTAAAATTGAATAATTTAATAACTAAATTGATTTTTTTTGGCAAAATTTAACTAAACGTAAATGAATGAATGGATTATTAAATTAATATTAGAATTTGTGAAAAATTATTAAGATGTTGACTAAATTAGTTAAAAAAAGTTAAAATACATGTTTTAGTATTAAAGAAAAAAAGGTATGAACTTGAAAATGACAAATTTAAAAAGTAAAACCCTGGACACAAGAATGAAGACAATAACCTTCTATCCTTTGTGAAAAATTGGTAAATTAGATATGACATTACCAAAGCAAATATTCATATTTTATAACTTGAACAAACAGACATTTAGTTTTGGTCCTTTGGAAGAAAAAAATGGTGAGCCCTATTGTTTATGTTATGATTAACAAGATTTTGAATTGATACTGACATGTGGAAAGCACCACGTAGCCATAAAACTATCTTTTTCTAATTTTTAACTTCATATTCTAAGATGCTTATTCGAATGTTCATACCCTTACATGTTTCGTTAAGTTTTCATTATTGAAAATGCAAATTGATATTCACGAAAACTATTGAAAGGAATAACTTTGTGATGATATTAGTTTACTTCTTAAAAACTTAATAATGACACTCTGAAACAAAAGATAAAAGTATTAATACTAAGATATACAAAGGATAATAACTTTGTGATGGTATTATTTAATTTGATAAGGACTTAATAATAACTTTGTGATGAACTAATTAATTATTCTAATTATGCATTAGTCCTGAGATATACAAAGGATAAAAGCAAAGATATAAAAGAGCATAAATCTATGCATTTTTTAATTACATTCAAGCAAGTACTGATTGGAAGCAAGCAAGACATTTAGGAAGAAACTAGGAAGTAAAGAAAGGCTTTTCAATTCAAAGAAAATGATAAACAAGAACAAGACGTCACATGCTAGGTAAATATATTAGCTATTAAAACCTAGCAGTCAAATTAATTATACTTATTTTCAACATCTTTTATAATATAAATAATTTCAAATAGAAAGAGTAAATTACAAAGATTGCATGTGATTTAATTTTTCACGTAATTTATATTGTAAAAAATTTTACGAAATAAGACACATATTATTCACACATATGAATAAAAAAAACTCAAATTCTTCCTATTGCTTTCATATTTTGAACATAAAGATTCTATAAATTCATGACATATCCCTTTCAAATTCACATGGAGCATCCTTAATTACTTATATATAGATCGTAGTATATTCATCTTATGGAATTTTAACAAAATAAAGTCACATGATATTATTTTCATGTTAATTAAGAATTAAATCACAAAAGTAGCAAATGTTTCGAGGACAAATAATAAAGACAGTCTATAAATGCAACACAGCAAAAGCAAGGAAGTTCTTTGAAGTCTGAAGCTAACTGAAATATAAATGCAAAAAATTCCAAAATTAGCCATCAACAAGCTGGCAAACCCTAACGATTCTAATTTTCTAACTCAAGAAAAATAATGTGAAGGATAAGAAATATTTACCAATATGATGAATCCTCTAAAGCTTCCACTTCACAAGTCCTTTACTATTGCTACTATAGACAAAAAAAGCAAACAAAGTTAACAATTATGCAACTTGCCCATTCACGAAGTGCCTTTAGCTAGAGGATTTCGTGGTGCTGGTGGGGCGATGCTACCGGTTGATGCGAGTTAAGCTTCGATAGAGGACACCTGGGCCGCTAACGAAAGGCTTGTACTACTGTGTCTAGGGTCTGTATCTAACTATCTATAAATCTCTGATGACAAGGAACCGAAGGCAAAGAAAGGTAAGTTTCTTTTCAGCTAACCAAAATACTAAATTTTTTCTTTGCTTTAGGCTAAAATGACGTGGTTCAAGCATAGTATTTATTAAGCTAAAACAACATCATATAACTTTGTCTAAGACTTTAAGATGAGGAACAGCTGAATAAAAGAAGCAAAGAAGGCATCAAAGTAAAACCAAATTAAGGCCAAAACCATGTCATTTCAAGTATATTTTAAAGCATTTGCAGGCAGCTGCGGTTAGGATCGGTTAGTAAGTTTCAACCCATCTCTGCTCGTTTATCTGAAATCTTCTTTTAAATTTTATCCACTTTTATCTATTACGGTATTTAATTTAGTCCAAACCACATAATTATGGATTTGAGCGGGTGGTTTATAGTGGTTAGACCTAAAACTTCCAACCTTATCTATCCTAATCCTAATCCTAATCCAATTGTTAAAATTTCCTAATCCAGCAATCTTTAATTCTTTATAAATATGGTAAAGCTCAGTTACACTTATTTCAACATGAAAACCTTGAAAATAAATGGAATATAAATTATAATATTTTATTAAAATATTAATTTAGAGTGAGATATATACTCACCTAGTATCATCTATTTACTTTAAAGATCTCCAAATATTTCGCTTTCATCTTCTATTTCTTCCTATTTCACATTTTATAAATGTAGTTTATTTATAAATAAGTAAGCATTCCTTATTTTCTTTTTTTGTTATCTCGATTCCAATTCCACATGACTATATACTAACAATCTAAATCATTAACTTCTTTACTTTTCCAAGGTAACTCATGAAATTGAAATATATTATTATGTATTGATCCTAAATCAAACATATATAAGGAAAAATATTACAATTTATAGATCTAACAAAATTTATTTTATGCCACCTAATCATCTTAGATTCTCACTTTCTTTATTTTCAAATTTGTCATCGAAATATTAGAAATTCTTATAAATGATGAGTTTTTCAAATCAAAGTATAAAATAACCAAAATATTAAGATTTTAAGCTTTAGAGAAGCTCTAATCATATCAGTGAATAAAACTATATACTTATTTCTTTATATTTTTAAATTTTCTTTAAAGATTAAGAAAATCATATTTATTGAGAATTTTTTGAATCAAACTCCAAATATCAAAAATATTAGATTTTGATAATATAAATATACTCTAAGTATCCTAGTTTAACGCTTTTGAGTATAAAATCCTTATTTTTTATAAGCATTATCATATACTTCCAATGCACATGAAAATGAGTTTTTCTTAGGTCATGTTAGAATCATTCAAAATACAATAGTGTTGCATTTTGTAAATGTTCTAATCATAGTATTCCAGCATTTTATAACATAAAAAATTATGTTTTCCTTATACATTATCATATATCTCAAAATTACATAAATGGGTTTTCTTTCTTTAGATCATCCAAACTAGCAAATAAATCAAAGATAGTTCATTACCTATAGGACTTTACCGTAGTTCAAAGAGGTCATCACTAGCTCACTGCCTCTAGGATCAAGTTCTATCACCAGCAAAAAAAGGTCACAAGCTGTTCTACTATGCACAAAGCAAAGTGGCTCTAACTCTACTTTTCACCACCGCCTCACACTATCCACAATGGTAGCTGGCTAAAGAAAAGCAAGCAATAATGACAAAGTTAGCAGGCATTGGTAAAAGAGGTGGTCACAAGTTAGTTTTCCAATCTGATGCCCCTTAAATAGAACCGGCAAAGCAGCATCCACATTACACAATGGTACTAGCATCACTAACATCAAAAGTAGCAAAAACATACTAAAGGAAAGGAGCCACGAAAGAGATAAAAAAAGATAGGGAAAAGAGAAGGCAAGCTACCGAAAAAGAGAAACAGAAAAGGAAGGAGAAAAAAGGAGTCGTGGGTGGGGAGAAAAGGAAAAAATAA
The DNA here is from genome assembly GCA_020226215.1 of Sindora glabra. Lineage (NCBI taxonomy): Eukaryota > Viridiplantae > Streptophyta > Magnoliopsida > Fabales > Fabaceae > Sindora > Sindora glabra. The sequence goes on along the minus strand of CM035227.1, from coordinate 28,898,599 downwards.
ATATAAGCCTTAGGTTTCAATTTAGCACTTCTCGCACTATGTAAACTTATCCCCATCATAAGTTTTCAGCCTTCTATTTCAAATTGAAGATATCTATTTTAAAAACTCATTTTTATAAAATTTATTTTATTTAAAATCTCAACTCATATATTTTCAATCCTCCCTCAATATATATATATATATATATTTGTAATAGCTTGATAAATTTAAAAGTCCTAAAATAATTATTTCAAACTTCTACAACTCTTAAAAATAATCTATCAAATACAAGCAACTAATTTCATAAATCTTTGCACCTATAACTAGTAAAATAATTTTCAACTTGTGATAAATTCCCTATAGAAATTATTTTAAACAAGTCTAGAATTAATATTGGGTAAATAAATATAATTCGATTATCATCATCATTATCATTCTAGTACCCTAGAACTTAAAAGAAACAAAAATCTGAAACTAAGTATTAATTAATAAATAAATTTTTTTATCTTTTTCATTTAAAATAAATACTTCAAGGCATTAAAATTTGTAAAATTTTAAATACTATGTCAAGGTATTACACTCCATAAGCTACTACATATTTCTACACAATAAAAATTTTGTTAATTTAAATAATTAAGAGGGATTCATAATTCATTCAAAAAATCTTTAAAATTTGAATATATGTTTATCTACACGATTATCTTCTTGTCTTTCTTGTTCAGAGGATATATAGCTCCTAAATATGCTATTAGAAGAGAATCGTCAAATACAAAGATTTTTTCCTTATCCTTATCATATTAGATATATTTGATAATAGCCTACTTGAAGCTTTCCAACCAAATGACTACATTCTATGAAGCAAGAAATTAGGTACCTTTACCAACGACAGTTAGTTCAAGTGGTAAGAGCTTGGTCCCCTTAAGCAAGGTCTCAAGTTCAAGTCTTGTGAATAGAACAAACTGTCGCTGGGAAAACTTTACCCCCATATTGGGTCCTCCTGGCTCGAATCTGGATTAGTCGGAGGTCTAATGTGGCCTACCGGATACCGAATGGTCCATACCAAAAAGAAAATTAGGTACCTTTAAATATGCTATTGTTCAAATTATATTAATTCTTAAATAGATAAGGATATGGCTCTTATGTTGAATGGCATGTAAAATTTTTATCTAGTGACCTTAATGTCTCATAAATTTGCAAAAAAGGTTCCATCCAAGTATCACTTGGATTATAAATTCACTTTTGTAATAGTCATGTGAATTAGTTTTCTTTCTAATTGCATTCTCATTGTAAAACATATATATGTGTAATTCTACGGATACCATTTGGAATTGTAAAAATGTATAGGCTATAAAAGAAAAATTAACATAATTTGTAAAAAAAAAAGTTAATTTAGTCTAGTACAAATCTAAATGTCTAGTCCATTTGAATTCGGATCTATTTTAAGTTCTCATTTTCAAATCTTTAGTTAAATCCAATATGGGTTGGCTTTAGGTCAGTTGAACTAGCCCATTGCCATCCTTAATTTCAATCATGTTATATTTTAAATTTCATTCCAAACCTCGTAGGTTGTACTCAATCTTTTGATCAAAAAATACTTTTCAATGCTTCCAATGCTTACACCAAGTGCTAATGTTCTAAATTAGAACTATTGGTAATTTCAAAAGAAATTCAAAAATATCACAATAAGATTCTTATTATGCTTATTGCAAAGAGGGAGGTTTGTAAGATAAAAGATAGAGAGATAAAGATATGATCAATAAGAGAGAGATAAGAAGATGGTGAAAAAAGTTAAGACATCGAGGGTCAAGTGTCATAAGTTGTATACTTTATCATGTATTAAATTAATCATTCAAGAGAAATGGAATTTATTGTCAAATTTTTAAAATTTAGTTTAATTACAGCAAACATTTCTTATTCTTTAAAATTAAATGGTTCCATCTTACAAAGCATTTTTATCATTATGAAATACATTAGATATTAAGTTTTTTACTACAATCATTTCTCTAAAGTTATAGCTTAAATTCGAAAATCATTTTCCTACATTTTCATATATAATTGTGTCTTTTCTTTGAAAATAAAAATATTTCCTACTTTTTTATATATAGCTTTGTTTTAATATTTGCTCATAAAAATATTAAAAAATCATCTCCTAGTAATAAGCAATAATATTAGAGAATTTGTTGCAATTCAAATTAAAAGGTGAAAATGTAATTAATTCAAACCTCAAGGATGCCAATGTAACTTACACTTTTAAAATTTATAATGAATTAAAAAACTTAAAAGCCATCCATATATTTGATGATGATTGTAATACATGGCAATAGCTTCTTTAAAAAACTTAATCTATTACTAAAATGCCATATATACAAGATTTTAACTTCTTCAAGGAGGGTTTAAATGTAACTTTAGTCTTTTAAAATATAATTTTCATGATTATGATCCCCTTAATTTAGAGTAATATATTTTAATCCCATAAATATTAAAATGTAGTAATTTTAGTGTTCCTATTTAATTTTCATCAATTTTTATCAACCTCTGTTTGATATATAAGTATTCATTACATTATTTTTTAGATAAATCATATTTTCTTTTTAATTTTTATAGAAAATTAACTCTTTAAATATTTTAAATTTTCATATGTAATCTATTAATTTTGTTCAAGTTTTAGATAATGTGATTCATATTTACATATAAGTCATTTTAGATTATTATGAACGAAGTATTAGGTAGAAATGGTCTTATGAGTTTAAAAAAGTAATAAGAATCAAATAAAAGGACTAAAACTATACCAATTTAATATTTAGGAGATTAAAATAAATTATTTTAAATTAGAAGGATCAATTTCACATAATTTATATTTTAGCATATCCAAATTCCATTTAAGCCTTTAAGTAAGCTAATTGCAAAAGAATGAAAACCTATAATAGTTTGTAAGGTCTCACCATTGGATTTTGGCTACTTTAAATGCATTTTAAAAATATAAAATAAAGTGGCATTTAGTCTACAAAATCTTTCTTACATTCTTAGAAGTATTTTAAGGCAATGTGAGATTCCTATATTTAGTTCAAATTTTAGATAAATATTCTCGAAAATATAAATATTCCTAAGAATATTTTTAATCTAATATTCTTTTAAAATATTTTCATGAAAAGATGTGAATATCCTACATTTTTATGACATAAAAAATTTTAATTGACATAAATAGACTATTTCAAACACCCTTCTATTAAAGCTTTATTACCATTAATATCTCATTTTATTATCATTTATCATTATTAACTACAACCAGCCATCATCCACTGAGATCAGCCACCGCTCACTAAAAGGGTGCAATAGTTAAGTTTGATTTAAATTTTATTATTTATTTTGAATCGAATTACACCTAAAAAGACTTATAACCAATTGTTTCATATTGCTAAATTGTATTAAATTGAATTATTTAGCTTGAATCAATTTATAATGGTTTATTTTGGTTAGAATATTAATTTTTTACTATCATTCTTTTTATATCTATACACAACATGCATTATGTATTTTCATTCATTATGACACTTTGCATTTACGAAATTACCATTATCCTCACTTATTCAAGTTACATAAAATTAAATATACATATATAAATTCTAATTTTTTAAATGATTTATCCTTTTGCATTATATATCACTATAATATTAATAAAAAAATTAAATATACTTGTGTATATTCAAAAATAAGAGAATACATAACACTTGATTTAATATGCATATAATATATTTCAATTACTTTCGATTTAATAAGGATTGCAAAGTGTTAAAACCATAACTAACCAACATCAACCAAAATTATTAAAAAAAATTAAACTAATGCATTTATATTTTTAATTGATTTAAATCAACCAAAGTTGAAACAATTGATGTAATTTTGCATACCCTTACTATCTATCATTATTTACTATCAATGATTATCATTTATCACTATTCATTATCAATAATCATCATCTATTATCACTTATGTTTTTTAACCATTATTGATCATTATATAATATTGATGATCATCATCAATCACCATCACTCACCACCATCCAATATCGGTGAACATTACCAACCACCATTCATTGCTAATGACCATTATTGATGACCACTCACTATTGATAATTATTATTTTTCATCATTACCACTGCCACCAATTATCAGTAACCATTATTAATAACTACCCACTATTAATGACTAATTTCCACCATCATTGTTATTGTCACTTGTTATTAATGACTATCATCAACAACCACTTAAGATATTAATAATTTAATTTTTAATAATTTAATAATATTTTTAAAATATTTAAAATAATTAAAAATTAATGTTATAATATTTATGAAATATTTCTAATTGAATCAAATATAATAATTTTATATTCTTAAAAAATAAATTTTTAAAAATTATATATTCAAAAATATTAGGATTTCTAAGTATGAATACCACCATTTATTGTTAATAACTATCATCTATTACTACTTATTTTTTATAACCATTATTGGTAACTATCCATTATTGATGATTATCATTTAACATCATTCACTATTATGCAATGTTAATGACCACTACTAACCACCACTTATTACCAATGAAACCATTGTTTTCTATCATTGCTGTCATTGTCACTGCTGCCGCCCATTATTGATAATTATTATCAACAATTACCTATTACTGATGATTATTATCCACTACTATTATCGTCATTATTAGCCACCACCTATTACCATTAATCACCCAATTTTTAATGAAGATATTTTTATAATCTAACAATATTTTCAAAAATATTCAAAATAATTAAAAGTAATATTGCAATATTCCTAAAAATATTTCTAATTGAATTGAATATGATAATATCATATTCTTAAAAATTAAATTTTAAAAAATTATATATTTGAAAATATTAGAATTTTCATGTATGTTTGATTTTACAAACTAAATATTATCTAAAATTATAATCATTAGTAAAAAAACTTAAAGATTCATAATTAAATAATAATAATTAATTAAAAAGTAAGCTCTACATTTTTAACTACCCATATTTTTTTATTTTTTATTGAAAGTTGTAATATCCCACTATTCCTATACACCTCTCTCTCTCTCTCTCTCTCTCTCTCTCTCACACACACACACACACAAAAATCAGATAGTAAAACTTACATTTTCTTGGAAGAAAAGACACACACACCAACTAAATGTACTAATGATGGAAAGTGCAATTAAACAACTAAAGTTGTTGGTAAAATCGAATAGTAAAACTTACATTTTCTTGGAAGAAAAGATAGATTTATGCATAAAAATATCAATAAATAATTTTTCAATTAATAGGAAAAATATTAAAAAATAAAATATAATTAAAAAATTAATATCATTGTGTTTCATAGTGGATGATAATAAAATAATCAAAAAATGATAGTATATAATTTTAAAACATGAGAGACATCATATATAATTATGCTAAACCACAATCCACACGAAAGATCAATATAATTTAATGGTTAAATTATACTCCATATCCCTATAGTTTCTTTTTTAAATAGATCCCTCTAATTTAAAAGTTTTGAATTAGATATTTATATTTTCATTTAATTTTTAATTGGATTTTTATTATTAGTTTGTTATCAATTTTAAATAATGTAATAAATAATTTAGTGACTAGAATTGAAATATGCCAATTTGAAGCTATCACATAAGCATAGCAAGTGCAACTTAAATCTTCATATTTTCATGAATTTTTTAAATAAATCATTATATTTCTTTAAAATTTTGAATTAAATCCTTGCTAAATAGAAGAAAGAAGAGAGAAAAAAAAGAAAAATATTAAAATATAATAATTAATTTTAAATTTTAAATTTAGTATCAATGATATTAAAGTATGCTAAATTCATATTAAATAATTTAAATTATATTTTCAATAAACTACTAATAATAAAAATAAAATTATTTTTTTAATATTTTAACCTTATTAAATTATTTATTGTTATTTAAAAGTTTTAGTGCATTATTTATTTGAATTACTTAATATGTTTTTCCTATATTTTAATTTATGACAAACTAACTTTAATTTTATTAAATGATATAGTATTTTTAGTTAGTCAAATTCTAGGTTATTAATAGTTTATTGAAAATATCATTTAAATTTTTTAATATGCCTTTAATGTTCTTCAATGTCAATATAAATTCAAATTTTAAATTTAATTATACTTCTTTTTTCTTTTCTCTTTCGCACATTCATCAAAGACCTAACTTAAAATTTTAAAAAAGCATAGGAGTTTATTTAAAATACTTGTGAAATTATTTAAACCTAGATTATATCTATTATGTTTATGTAACAATTAAGTCGGTATACTTTAAATCCAATCAGCAAACTATTTATCATGCTTATATGACAACTGAGTTGGTAAACATTATATCCATCCAGCAAATTGTTCTTCACATCATTTTAAATTGAGAGCGGACTAACAACAAGAATCCAATTAAAAATTAAATAAAAGTATTAATATTTAAAACTTCTATACTATAAAAATCCATTTAAGAAAACCAAACATCCATAGGCCTATCGAGTTTATAAATTGAGTTGAAGTTTCCACTCCTCACGTTCGTACTCCAAACAATCTAATATCAAAACCCACTTCTGGAAAAATGAAGAAAAGGAAAATACGAAATCCAATTTTCGTTATTGCTCTAAACCCACATAATCTGACAACGCCCGAGGGTCAGCACGATGGAGGGCCGCCTTTTTCATTCTTCCGATATTTTAGTTCTTTCTTCATATAATTTTCTGTATACGGAGTTCACACAAGAGCGACAATTGCCCTCGCTAGTTAACGATGAATCAAGAAAGTGTCAGATACAAAAATTTAAAGGGCATAAGAGTCAACATATTTACTAAGGAGGGGCAGAATAGGCATCATAATGTAATTAATCATCCATAAAAATTCCATAGAGCATAGAGAATAAGGTCGGTGCAAAATTTGCTACAGATGCCCTTCAATACAGTTTTATTGCTCTATAGTTGACTGTGATTCGCAATGAATGCAAAGTGTGAACGCATAAACATGACACAGGAGTACATGATCACTTCTTGTACAGATTGAATAAATGATAAATAAAAGCAACAAAAATCAATTCATCACAAATACTCAACTTCTCCATGGCCGACTTTACTTGATGGGACAAGGTTTTATTGTTGTTATTGTTGTTGTTAGATCACAAGTATTCAACTTATAAGGCAAAATTAAACAGCCAATTCCCAGTGGACATGAAGACACTCGATGCAGATCTGTCCACTTACGGGAAGCAACAGTTTTCAGCCAGGAGTCTTCAGACGAAGATCGGCAAAAGCTCTGTGTATATGGCCGACCCTAATGTATCATCGTGTCAAAGCGATAGAATAAATCATAAATAAAGCATACCTATCTTAATCTGTTTTCGTAGATTTGTAAATAATCCTAGAAATGGTAACACAGTACTGACAAAGAAGCTGAAAAATCTAACAAAAAGATGGTGCGGTCGAATGAAAACAAACTTCATTTGATGCAAAAATGCATTAAAAGCCAACCATAATTTGAAATAAAGAAAGGGGACGACTATGATACACCGCTAATGTAATGATATATAATTGTATCAATAGACAACCATTGATGTGTCATCATGTAACATGTCAGATCAGATTTTTCTTTTAAATTTGATGTAACATCATATTTAATTATATATGAATACACTATTATATCAGTGGTATATCATAATCTCTCTCAAATAGATAATGAAAGATGATTCCAAGGTTAAATTAATAGATGTCAACAACAACAGAGCTAGTGCCAGAGCAAACAATGGATATTCATTTTTCTACAAAAACAAATACAACAAATTAAACCTACTCTGTTTCAACCACCATCCAACATCTCACAAAGACTGGACTGAAACAATCCATACATGGGATTAGATACTGTTGCCCTTCATAGTATTATAACTAGCAGTTCAGTTTGTAAAATTCAAAACAAGACAACCGCAAGTCTGACGTGCAAAAAGACAAAAAGCAATTTTTTACCACTATATGATGTATTAAAGCAGATCCCTACATAAAAACTTAAGAAACAGACCTCACATAACATTACAGATCATGGTGAGATTGTCAGTGCATCTGCCAATGCAAGCCACAAGGCATTACTATCGACAACCTAATATCGAAAGGGTTTCTCAATTGGTTGCATATAACATAAAGTTTGCAATCTACAGGAAAATAACCGACATAGCAATTAAATAGGACGAATCAGCATGACCACAACAGAAGTTTTGAAACCTTCCCTATGAATTATATCAGTCATCAGCAGCTTTTTCGAAAATTTGTGTTTTGATTTGGAGACAGCCTCTTTCAACCAGAGGGAGACCTGAAATAGACTATATAATTGGAGCACAGACAATAACGGCTTAGGATAGTCAGAAATTTCTCATTTGTAACATAAGTATTAGTAATAGTTAGTTTGTCACCAATAAATTTGCCAAGAGAAATGTGGCACACCTAGCATCATGCTTAACCTTTGGAAGCAAGGCATGGAAGCCAACCGTAGCCCTGGAAAATATAGTTGATTCATCAATAGAACTCAAACTGTAAAACTCCAGGCGACATAAAAGGGACAGCCAATCAAGTTATACAAATTAGGCAAGGACTTGATCTTTCAAGTTGTAATACCAATCACGATAACCTAGTTACCCAACTCATACCAATCAAGCTGCCGATCTTCAATTGGCAATACAGAGACATCACATTTATTAGAATAACACAATTGGCAAGAGGATTAACAAATACCAGTCAGCATCGCAAAACCATTAAAGAAAGAACTTACCTGGACATCTAATAACCACCCGACAAAAAGAGGGGGGGAAAAAAAAGGGATAACAAAGGATAAAGAACACCATAGTTGTAATAATTCACAAGAATTTCATTAATTTAATATTACAGAATGAATATCAAAGAGGAAGCCACAAAAAAGCTGATTCTGCCCATTACAATGCTCATATGATGATTATACCAAAGTATGATATATCCTATATTAAAAATTCCTAGTATAAACATTTAAATATGATAACTAGGAGAAATTAAGTTCCTAATCTCCATCAAGTGTTCATCGTTTGAAATATGGAGTGCAATGCGAAGATTAGTCAATAGTGCTTCTTGTTCCCAACTTAAGGGACCAGAAGCAAACATGACCTCTAGAGTGCTACGATAAGCATGTAACTCTAACCTATGAATTTTCGCTGCTTCATCTTCTTTCAGAGAATTTGGAAATCTTTGTTCCTCAATTCCAACATCTAAAGAATCAGCACTGCTAGAATGGGAATCTGCATCTTGGCAAGGAGCCTCTAACATATCACTAGAGAATTCATTCAGGCCATCACTCATCACACTACAACTGCCAACTGAACACAAATCAGTACCAGAATCATTAGATTCTTCACATCTTTCAAGAAAATGTGTGATAGCATTATTAGGGTTCCCCCGCCCAATTTCATTATATTGAGTTTTTACATTATTAGAGGAAGCATGCATGCATTTTTCACCCATATTTTCACGTGGGTAAACAATTGCATCTACCTTATCTGGCATGGGAGGTGAAGACAATGCAACAAATCTTTGAACCTCTCCCTTGTTATCAATAGCTCTCTTCTTTCTGGGATATGACTCAATAGGGGAATGGCAATAAGGCAACGCTCTCTTCAATGTTGTGGATGAGACTAGAGGTGACTCCAGAAGATCACTCCCATCCTTTCCTTGTAAACAACCATTTCTGGCCTGATGCTTTATTGGAGTATCAGTTAGCTGTACTTCAGGGCTCATCTTGAAATTTCGACACAAATTCCTACTGAACATGCCACCTCCAGAGTTACTCATAACCTGTTACAAGTAAAAGCGGACGTAAGACCAACAATTTTAAAGCACTCATTGGACAAGACTATGTCCAAAAACATCAATACTAAACAACTTATAGCAACGAAAACTTGTTCTTAAATGGTAAAATTGATGAGAAAAGATTTGCATGAAAAACCAAAACCATTTCAGTAAGTATGCCCATAGTCAAATTACCTGACAGTCGACAACCATTAAATGAATCAAAGTGATTTTAGCACAAAGCAAACTATAAAACCTTTTACAAGTTTACAAGTGATTAAGAAAATTTTCTAACAAATTTCTTGCTAATCAGTGATAAAATAGTATCTGATATTAGGGAATGTCAAACAGCTTAAATGAATGAGAAAGAAATTTACCTTACGCATCACAACCCATCGATCACCTTGCCAAGATTGACGAATCCTCATGTTAGATTTGTGGACAGTGAACTCGTTACAAGATCCTAGTAGCCTCACCAAATAACAGTCTCCACCTGCAAACTTCAAAACTATAGCCACCTTCCAAGAACCAACATCATAAACCTCCACAATATCACCAGCAGCCCAGCTCTCAACACCTGCTGCAGGAGGACAGGGCCTTATGGCCTTTCTTGGAACTCTCTCCACAATTGCCTCACTTGTGATACTTGAACAGTCATACTGGACACTGTACGTGTGCCCATTGCCAGAGATAACCTCTGCACAGCGCCACTCCCCAGAAAGCACCTCCTTTTTGCTAAGGACCTCCACTTTGCTTCCCTTTTTGAATTTCATGATGGTCACTTGAATTCAAACTTGAACCTGCTACACTCAATAAAAAGGCATTATTAATATAAACATGTCTCAAATCGTAAGCAACATTAAATTGAGGATAAAAGACATCGATAATTCAGATCCCAGGGATTTGAAAGAAACAACAATATATTCCTGAGAAATTACTATTAATCAGACGAGTTCCCAGGGAGGAGAAAACAGAATATATAACTAGAACCAAGATAACCAAATCAAAATCGCCCAAATTATTTTAACCTAAAAAAAAAGGAATAGAACAAGATAGTCGCTACTTCATCACTTCCTCATGAAAACCCCATATCAAACTATTCATTCAAGAACCAATAATAAATACGGCTCAAACGACAAATATACAGTTACATACTTGTCTTTTATGTCTCCGTTTTCAAAGAAAGTAAAGGATATGGAAAAAGTACATGCGAGAGGCAGGAAAAAAAAAAGCCAAAAAGAAAAACAAACTTATCCTAACCCTAAGATAAACAGTAAGAATACAACAAAATATACCCGTTAACAGTTTAACACGATAAGATCGTATTCGAGCACCCAGATAAAAAAACACAAAACGAATGATAATCATAAACATAAAGAAGTTTTGAATAAATTTTACAATAATCTTACAAGTAAAAATTTAATCGCAGATTATTAGCTCATGTAAAAGCATCAAACGACATAAATCAAAACACAGGCCATCAATTTGGAACTATAATTACCAACTTCAGTCGACGATCAGCGATATGAAAGAAGCCGTGACCTTGATTCAAACCTTGAGCCTCTCGAAGAGCTGATTAGGGCTTCGGAGAATGAAATGAAAAAGGTGAATGGAATATAATTTCTGATCCCGGTCGTCCTGGCGAAGGATAAAATATAAATTGTGATAATAAAAAGTATTATCAGACAAAATGTGGTGGCTGTCAGGGCGCACAACAAATATACTCTATGGGCCCATTTATTTGGGCTTGAACGTAAGGTCCACTAGCATAAAATATTATTATATTTTTCCTTTTTAAGAATAATATTTTATAAATGAATAATATCATATTAATCACTTCTCAGTTCTCATTAAATCCAAAAGAAAACCTTAATAATCGGTTAAGCACAAACCGAAATTTTAGTAACGCAGGGGGAAAAAAACTCTCCACCCCAATATATCAATCTTATTAAACTTATTTTACTATCAATTTTCCAATATTATTTGTTAACTTATGTATAGAACCGTCAAAAAGAAAAACAACTGTGAAGTTACTTGTGATTGGATGATATAATATCACTCAAACTCAGAATTTTTTCTATGAAGATTAATATTAATATTCATAATCCATATAAATAACTTAATGTCTTAAATTCAAACTTAAAAAATTATTTGTTAAATGGCTTGCTCTCTTTTATTATCATAAAAAGTAATTCATATAATTAGCATTACATATTTTTTAATGATAAGAATGATAATTAACCTAACATATATATACACAAAATTCAAGATTTAAACTCCAGTTAAAACCCTTAAACAACATCGAATGAAAAGAATAATGTGCTTTACTTCTTCTGTGAACCATGTTACATTTTAATGACTTTAGTTTTTGAACGGCTATGCTTTACTGATGAAAAGAAATTACTCTTTTCGATTATTTTTATTTCAGATTTAAAATTTAAAAATTGTAAAATGACGCTACAAAGCTCAACAGATTGTCCATAGATGAAAGAAAATAAGATTGATTTCAGAAACTTAAAGTTGATATTGTATTAATAGTATTCTTCCGTTGTCATTATTTCTTAGAAAATTATTTTGGTTCAATACAAAATAAATAAAATTACGTTGTAATTCCTTCTATTTTCAGGAATTTCATGTGTTATGCCTAATTTCGACATGAAACCCGTTGTTGCTAAAGATAGGAACTGGCAGCCAGGGAATCTAAAAACAGCAATACTAATTTTACTACTTACTTAAACCTGACATACTTAACACAAAAAGTATTATTGATCAGTCCTGCTGTCAATATTTGTTTTTGGCTGACTATCTTTTGCTCATCAACTGCTGTCAATTCAAATTACGAAAATCATTTTGGGATTCATTCAATTTTCGATTTTTATTTTAGCCAACTCAAAGTATGAAAACTAGTTCTAACCGGATGATTGAAATTTACGTAAAGACTAGCAATAGTACAGCTCCGTTTGTTTTTCTTTTTTAAAAAATAATAATAATTTCACTAGGAAAATTTCATTTCCAAGGAATATCATAAACCTTTATACCTCATAATTAAAAAAATAATGTCTAAAATTATGATAATAGAGAAAAATAACTTCTTCTTTCTCAAAGAGGATGTAATCTTCTACCAAAATCATTCTATTATTAAACAAATCAATCATTTTCTACCATTTTCATTATTTATAATTATTTTTTATAAAAAAATATTTTCCATCAACACAAATGAAGTCAATAAACTTAATCAGAAATCTGCGTCAATTAAATTGGGTGCAAAACCAAAGTAAAATGGACAAAAGTTATCTCCGCGACAGCATATTCGATGCCATCCTATCATGAAATGGCACATTTCTCAACATGTGTACAAATAATTCAACAAGGAAAAACCTTGCCATGAGCAAATGTAAATCACAATATCCTATACTTTCTTCCACAAAATTTCTTGGCATTACATTAAAATCCCTTTTGCTCACATCCTACAGCCTCCTAGTAACACAATATTGGAACAAATGATCCAAAAACCTACTTTGGAGGATTTAACTTCTGTAGTGAAAATGATCAGATCAAATTCACAAGAGTTGAATCTTCATTGCTGGAACTATAAGAACTCACAAAAGTTCTTACACATTTTAACCACAGTATGCATCAAGGCTAGGAAAAGAACTCGCATCTGATTAATGGATTTTTTTTCATTTTAAAAAAATTGAAGTCACAAAGGTTCAGTGAAAAGATACCGGAGCAATGGAGCAACAACTGCTACACTCAAACTATTTCCTAACAATGCATACCTGTGTAAGAAACAAGATAGTTTTTATACCGAAATACAAGTAGTAAGATATTTATAAACAGATACAGAATATAATTTCAAACAAATGTAATGGCATACTGTTGCCTGAGACTTATATGCTGAGGAAATTGAAAAGCTTCTGGAAAAGAATGAAGATTTGCAACCTATTTGTGGGATGACAGAAATTTTGCAGGTTAGAAATCTGTACTGAACTTGAGGATGAATTTACAGACACATTCATGCATGTGTAAGCATACATAGACAGCAATGTTTTAACATCATGAGAATGAGGAAATATAAAGGAATTTCAAACACCTCTCTTGGAGTGAAGTATCTGAGGCCCTGCTCCTTCAATGTTGCTTTTCCCTTCTTCTTTGGCTGAAGAAACAATTATATATACAAGTTATCCAGGAGAAAAAAGAAAGAGACTAATTTTAAATTCCTCCACCACGAACAGAAAGTAAAAAGAACTGAGAGAAGAGGTTTGAAGGCTGATGAGAAAGTTGTTTACGATACTGTAAAGGCACTAATAGTTAATTCTGATAACCCTGTCAAAATAAAACAGATTATCAGAACACCCCTCCAGATGAGAAACTATACTCCTACCTGGATGGTTGCCAAAAGGGATCCAGTTCCCTTCACATATCTATTATAACTTTTTGTAAAACAGCAGCAGCGCTTTGAATCAGGATAGACGACATCTAAACTCATTTTTTAAGGAAAAGGGAGTCAAGAAACAATACCGTAGATAAACAACTTCTATGAATATACGATAATGAGATTATAACATGATGAATTTAATATGCTAACACCAATTACAGAGCGAAAGGATACCCATAGCACTTCCCCAACGCTCTACCAAGCTCAAGGGAACAAAATATTGATCTGAAGAGATCACATCATATTTCTTCTGATCATCATCTTTTCGCAAACCAGTCACTAGAGATGCACATGCATCATCTGTATCATTGCCAGAGTTCTTTAATTCAAGGAACCTCTCAATTGGTTGACATAGCTGCAATAACTTATCCCAGACTTCTTGCAAAGAATCATCTTCATCAACTGCTGTATCACTGTGCTCAAATAATGGTTTTGGGGATTGAATCAGCCGGTTGTTCAAATTTTCATTTGCAAAAGACAAAGGTTTTCTCTTGGCCTGATAATAAACAGGTTAACAAATACAAACTTTTCAGGCTGAAGGTGTACTTATTAAATAACAAGAATCCTGATGGAACAAATGCAAACAACTAAATATATTAAAAATCTGTTCATACCCTAATATTTACAAAATGTGGCGCAAGTGCATAACCAACACAACTAAAATGCCAAGGTCAGAAGAAGAGTTTCCACTTTGACAACTCAGAGTGGAGAACACCCACAACATCAGCACTGGCTACCTTACCAGTGGTCGCCATTGTAATGCAGAAGAGCAATAAATGATTCAACAAAAAGAATTGTTCAATCCTATTCTTGAACCATGTCATACTGTGTTGTACCTAGTCCGATAGATCTTTTAGATTGTGTTTTGTGTAATGTTCAAGAATTATAATAAAATGTTCCCTCATTACAAATACTTCTTACCACACCAATAGTTATTTTATTTTATTTTATTATTATTATTTTTTTAATTCTCATGCAACTATAACTTAATATAATAAACAATAAACACCCATCCCTGTGACTGTATGACATAAATATTACAATATATTAGACAATTTTTGGCATGCTTTTGTTCTTTTTTCATTTGGAAGGGAGTTGTAACATGGCATGCTAAAATACAGAACAAGGCTGACAAAATCTCCATCTGCTCTGTCAAGGGACAGAGGACCAAACATACAGATATTCATTTATAATAGTCAAGATTGAAGCTATCAATAAACTATAGAGGTCCAAGTTCCAGTAAAGTCAAAGGGGTGTATTAAATATTAGATTACAAGCTAAAATATATACATCAAATCTATTTAAATTAAAATATGGCTTCCAATGGAAACCCATGCAACAGCTGTGATGAATGAGCCAAGAATTTTTCATATTTCCTTTCTTAAATAAGGTAGAAGGATTATGGTTCAAAACTTGTTCCAAAAGCAATCTTTCTCTTCTGATACAAAGGTGGACACTAATGAAGTAATAGACAGATTACATCATATTCCAAACCACATAACCATCATTCCTAAATTCCATAAAAAATGCATTCTAGATCTCTATAAAAACACTGAAAAAAGGAAGATCGTATGTCAAACAGCTCACCAAACAAAAATAGCGAGGCCTTGAATATGGAATTTCAAGCTGCAATGGACTCAGAATAAACTCCTGTGTGATAAAATTTGTTTTTCCAAATATTTCAATCATTTTTGCATGAGTATCAGAGTTCTGCAATGAGGGAGAAAATAAAAAGAGAGTGAAAATGAAGGAATCAATAAAGAAATTAATTCAGACAATGAGTTAAATATAGGAAAACGAACCTCAAATCCAACAACATTTTCCACAAATACCATACTTGGAGGCTGCAATATGAATTGCATAAGTTCAAGAATCTGAAGGAAAGAAAATGCGCGAGCATCATCTGTGTCCTTCTGCAGACCTAATTTGAAGACACATGATAAGCTCTTTGTTGACAGATAATCCATAGAATGAGAAGAAGAAAACATTCACCTTGTCGTGTATAAGGTTGGCATGGTGGAGAGAGAAGCCATGCATCAGCCCCATAGCTGTCAAGATCAGCAGCCGTCAAGCTTTGTATATTCCCCTGTATCAACAACCAAAAGAAGAATCAAAATTAAGACAAACATGGAATTTTATAATCAATTAAATGTATCAGAAGTGTAAAATTCAAATTCATATTCATGAAGTTTCACCAATGAGGGCAAGCCGACTAGATCCAAGCCAAAAAAAATAGAGCTTGAAAGTGGATACCAACATGATCGATAGGAAACCCTTCTATTTCAGTGCTTTGAAGATAAATACTTAAAGCTACACGTGTACAAGTAATGTCCATTTGTTCTAAATGGCAAGAAAGTCAAATGCAATTTATAATATAAGCTCCATTTGATTTGCTGAAGATGTTTCCATAGGAAAATCTCCTTTAAAGAAGTGTCATGTCACCTATATACCTTGTGATTAACAAGTAATACATAGTGTTATGGTAGTAGAAGAAAATAACTTCTTTAAAATTCAGGATGTTGTTCTCCACCACACACCCTACATTTGCCATTCGAGAAATATAATATTTTCTATTATCTTAAAATATATAATACAAGTAAATAAAATTATATTCCTATAAGAATGTTTTCCACAAAGCCAAATGGACTAAAATGCAAGTGTAATTTCAACTCTTACAGTATATACACATCATAGCTTATTACAATTTCAGTTTTAATAAATGAATTAACATACGTTCAACTCAAGCAAACCAATCGAAAATAAAGAAATAGGCAACATCAACTGTCTTCAAGGCCTGGATGACAAACCTGATAAGGACGATGACCAAAATTATGCTGGTAAACATCGTTTGCTTTGTCATTTATCTCAAATGCTTCCACTACTAGTGCGTTCACTCCCGCTTCCATGAGCGAGTATCTCTAAAATTGAAAACAAAACATATTTACATTCAAAACTGAAGCAGATTAAGATACATCAACTAACAAACATTTAGGGTTTCGGAGCGCACCATTCCACCTATTCCACTGTAAAATTCGAGCACCCTCCACGGTTCTACTCCGCCGCGGCGAGATGTCGCTGCCATTGCCGTCTTAATTTTTCGGTGAGCAGAAGCTATGAGAGTTTTATTCAATTGGCAGCAACTGATTTTTCTTTCCTGTGCTTGCAGCTCGGATATCATAAACGGGAAATACAAAATACAAAATACAAAATACAAAATTTATTTATAAAAATAGTTTCAGAGAGTGAAACTTGTACTCGAGTTACTCTTAACAAATCAACTGGACCCGAAACCGAATCTGAAATTGATCGGTTAAAAACTGTTAACGTATCGTTATCAGTTAAAAATAAAAAAAAATTACAAATTTTAGATAATCAATTAATTATAGATAAAATATTTTAATCGTAATTAATCGAACTTAACAACACTAACCAAAATTTATATTAATTTCTTATTTAAAAATTCATATTTAAAATTTTATTGATCATTTTTGTAATTTAATACTTGATTATTTCTTATTATAGTTATATTAATGGAATTATGATATTAACATATGTTTATAAATTAATTTTAATTTTTAAATTAATTTGTTTAGGAATTTAAAAAAAAATAAATTTTAAACCAAACTTAATTGATTAAAATCGAATTTATCGATTAAATTTAATTAAAGTTATGCAATCAAGGTTTAATCGATTGAAAAAAATTATATTTCGATTAAAAATGATTAATTTAAAATTTAGTCTTAATTATCATTAACTGATCGATGATCACCCTTACTTATATTGTACGTATATGAAATGAATTTTGGTTGGAATGGTTAAGATTAGAATAGAAATTTATTTTATAATTATATTTGACACTATAAATATTTTAAGAATAAAATAAATAATAATATTCTTAAAAATAAATAACAAGAAAATTAAAAATTAAAAATATATTCTCTATAAAATGTGATATTATCATTTTTTATTTATTTAAATTGAACATGTATATAATTTATAGTCAAATGTGTATATTAAATAGTAAAATAATATTATATTTGAAATTTGATTATTAAATTATAATTAATGCAAAATTTTATATAATAAGAACATAAAAATTTTAATTTATAAAAAATTTTATATTAAGTAATTCTGAAAAGAATATAAAATATTTTATTTTGAAATTTATTATTAAATGCATAGTTACAAAATATCTAAATAAAAATATTAAAGATATTATTTTATTATTTATTAATAAATAGTAATATTGAAATATCTAAAAAATGAAAAGGATAAAAGTGTTAAAAAATTATTTCATAAATTATGTCATGATCATCCCATTACTTTTATTATGGAATGGGAATTCCATAATATTAAATTTATTAATAAAATGAATGGAAAGGAAAAAAATGAAACCAAATGTAATGGCCATTCCATAGTCATATTTAGTATGGTTAGAAATGGAGTAAGCATTTCATTCTATAATTATATTTAATATAACAAATATTATACGAATGAAGTGGGAAAAAAAGTATCAATTACAATAATATCCTTAAAATAAAAAGAAAGCATAAAATTAAAAATGTATTTATATAAAAGATGGAATTGTGATTTTTTGTTTATTTATAACATTTTTATAATTGAACATATATTAAATAGTAAAATTGTAATAAAAATTATTATATTCAAAATTTAATTATTAAAATTATAATTAATGAAAATTAATTTATCAAAATTTTCACATTAAAATAATATTTTATTTTAAGTTTTAATATTTAAAATATAATTACCAAAATATTTAAATTTAAAAATATTAAAAATTAATTTTATTTTTCTATTTATTAATAAAAGAACATGTTGAAATACATAAAAAATGTAAATAATAGGAATGTAAAAAAGTCATAGATAATGGAATAATCATTCTGTTACTTTTGTTATGAAACATTCCATAAAATAGTCATTCCATAAACATGTTATTCTATAGTACTTATCAAACCAACATTTTATATTCCTTTCTATTTCATTTCATCATGCCAACAAATGTTATAATTTGATATAATTATTATTCCCTGAAAAATAAACATTCGATTCCATAATACTCACTAGGGGTGAAATTGGATAGTTAAGGTCGGTTACAAACCTTTTTTCAACTAGCTACATGTAACTGATTTATTGTCCACTTAAAACCAAAACCGACCGAATCTAAGTTTGGGACCGATCCAAAACGACAACGTTGAGTATCGACGAGTCTCAGTTGATTCAGTCAAGTCCTTTCTAAACTCAGAGGCTCTGTTTTTCTCATGAATTAACATATGAAACGGACTCGCAACAATGGACCAGTTAGCATTGATGTTCTTCCCTTGAATGTAAACCATGGATGAATGTTTCAAAAAGTCCCAACTCGTGACCCAGATGTAGAGGGTAAGCCTAACACGTGAGACGATGCTCTTGGTAGATTTGAGGTGGACTTTGCAGGTGGTCTTGGTAGTGATGATATCATCGACGGCAACCAAATTGTAACAATTCCATGGATCGACGTAATCTTTTGGAACGATCTTCATCAATCCAAACTAGTTCAAGGCCAAGCTTTTCTCAAGAAGCTTCATCAATTTTTTATTTAGGTGAAAAATCCAGTAGTAAGAGATTTGGCATTTCAGAATTTATAGTGAGATGGCGACTTTTAGTTTAGGTATACATAGGGAGGCTAGTATGAGAAAAGGTGGCTAAACTTAGATAAAGGAAGTTTATGGGAATATAAGTAACCTATAACGTTTGAATTACACAGAATACCCCTTATCTAAAGTGTGGAGATCTATTTTACTATAAAAAACTAGACCTTTCCTTTTTTTGATCGTAAGTTGAAACAAAAGATTTGATTGCAATTCGGTCAGGTTGCAAGTATGGATGGATAGCATCCCAACACCTAACCCAACCCACAAACAAGCTTTTCAAAATAATTTTTTTACTAACCCACTTAATTTATTCACAGCACATTTTCTTAATGTTTGAGTAGCAATGGTCGGTTACTAACGCTTTGTTGCAAAACTTCCACCCTCAATTTACCCACTAAATAAACTATTTCTATTTTAGGACTCATTTAGTTCATATGATATATAACTTTTCGCAAGAAACTGAATTTCTTAGGAAATAATTTTTTATGTGAATTTCTTAGGAAATATTTATAGTTATTTGATTGATACATAGGAAGTAACACTTCCTAAAAAGTAATTTTTAATGTTTTGTTTGGTTCAACTTTGAACATCGTATGAAGTATTAATAAAATGATTATTATATCCCCAATATTATTATAGTATAAAGTAATAAATTTTAATTATCATGAATAACATGAGAAATAGAACTTACCTAGGGGGAGGTGAGTAAGTGACTTTATATGTTTTGTGAAAAGTAGAACTTTCCAAGAAATTCTATTTTCCGCAATTTGTGAGATAATGATCAACCAAACAACTCACTAATTTTTTATTTCTTGAGAAATAGAACTTCTAATGTTATTGAGGCAAATCAAATGACCTCTTATTATATTAAACATGTTACAAAACTTCTTTTCCTAACCAACAAGGTGTTTTGTCCATCTTTATAGACTTATTCTCATTCCCCACACAATGTCTTAAAAAGATTATTTTTAAAGTAAAATATTTTATTTATATTATTAAAATTTTATTGAAAATATAAATTTGTTAAAATTAATATATATATATGTCATTTAGGCCACATGTATACTATTTAAAACTTAATAATATAGCATAAACTATACTATTAAAATTTATACTATATTTAGAAAGATTTTAAAGAAATTGTGTAATTTATTCAAAAAATTCTTCTTATATTTCAAATTCTATATAAATCTATCCACTCCACAGAATGTTAAGATAAATTATAAATTATTAAAATTAAAAAATTTGTTTATGCATTCTTCTTCTCACACTTCTCCTATATTTCTCTTATAAATTAAATTAAAAGAATTCTTTTATATTGATCCTTATATTTTAATCTAGTACTTTTAAAAAAACTTATTTGACAATATTTGATATTCGTGGATAACATAGCTTTTAATAGTTTTTTAAGATTGTATATAAGGTTTTATTAAATTTTATGTTCTTGAACTAACTTATTATATTTTTTCTTTTTGGTTTGTTATACACATATACATATACATATATGTGTGCTGATAAAGTATGTTGTTGTTGTTGTTGTTATAAATTTTTAATCTTTAATTTATATATTGATACTTTAATTATGCAATGGCAGCACCTAATATTACTTTAAGTGTTTCATTTCTTGTCGTGTTTAGGGCTCAAATCCAATATCTCTATTTTGATGGATTAGTATTTTTGTTATTGTTGTTATAAATTTTTAATCTTTAATTTATATATTGATACTTTAATTATGCAATGGCAGCATCTAATATTACTTTAAGTGTTTCATTTCTTGTCATGTTTAGGGCTCAAATCCAGTATCTCTATTTTGATGGATTAGTATTTCTATCATTATCAAAAAAGAATCTTTAATTTATATTATCATATTTTCTACAAAAAAATATATGTAATTATTGAGGTGTATTTTGATCTAATATACTTTAAATTTATTTAGAAAAGTTTTATTAATTTTTTATGTACACTAGTATTTTAATTAAATTATTTTGTAAACATATGCATTCTTATACAATATGACAACAAATAAAAAATAAATTTTTTAAATAAATATTCATCTTATATTGTAATAGATGAAACATAATATAGTATATTACTTTATCATATACAATATATTATAATATTCAATGAACCTTATACTGTATCGTACAACCTACTAAACAAGACATTTGTATTCAAAACTTACAATAAAGTGATAGAGCTACCAATAGATAAATAGTCTCATTCATTAGAAGCCATATTGCAAAAAATAAGAAGAAATCAAGATAAAAATTCATTACCAAATTCTTATTTAAATATTAAGTGTGTCTATTTTGCTGAAAAGTAAAATTTATAAATAAATAATTTTATAAGACAAATATAATTTTATGATATTCAATTTAAATTATAACTACTACTAATCAAAGAATGAGATTGTCACCATTAAAGGTGCAAAAACGAGCTTAGGTTCATAAATTTTTTAGGCCAATTTACAAATCTAATGTGAGATGGGCTTAAAATATTAAGTCTATTTAAATCTCAAGTTCAAACAATTTGGTCCACATAAGACTAAGATTCATGTAAGGCAACTCCATTCTTTCCCTTGAACCTAGCCCTATTTATTCTCATTAATCCTTTTCCAGTCTATTTTCACCTACCTAATTTAATAACCTAACTAAATTTGATGACCCATCCATAACTAAATGAAAAATAAGGATTTACTTTAATTAATTTGATCTTTTAGATATTTTCAATTTTTAACTTCAAAAGAAAGCAAAAAACTTAAGCCTTGTTTGGTTTCTATTTTTAAAAATGGTTTTCTGTCTTTTTGTTTTTAAAAACAAAAGAATCTATTTGTCAACTTGTTTTTAGAATTTACTTTTAAAAAATATTTTTTATATGTGTAACTTAAAAATAAAAAATAAAAAAAATTAGTTATTTTCTAAATTTTTTTCTTATTTTGAATGTTAATTTTATAATTAAATAAAATATTTTTTATTTATAATATCAACCACTCTTTAATCTTAGCTTGCTTTTAATCCAAAAATAGTTCTTGAAAACAAGAAAATAGTTTTTAAAAATAATTTTTAAAAACATAAAAATACACCGTTAAACTCAATTATGTCTTTGTCATTGCATTTTAATTCTTCTAAAATGTTTTTCACTTTGTCTCTTCATCTTCTATCTTCTTCCAAACTTCGCACCATTAAAGGGCTTCAAGTTATTATAGGTAAAAGCTCAATCACTAATTCTAACATTCATAGATCATAGAAGCTTGATATTTGCAATTTTCATTTTTTTTATCTTCACGATTTTTAATTGTCCTAATAATTAATCAATGAATTTGTTTGTTATTGGAATTTCAAGCTTAATTACTCATTGTTGTATTTTGGCTCTTTGATATCATGTTTAACATATTTGTCAAACCGGAAGAAAACTTAAGTTCGTTCATTTCCTAATTTTAAAAATAGTTTTTTATTTTATTTTTGAAAATAAAAAATATGTTTGAAAATTTATTTTAAGAATTTATTTATAAAAACTATAATTTTAAATATGTTGCTTAAAAATAAAAATAACTTTTGTAAATTTTCTGAATTTATTTTATTGATCTGGATACTAATTCTACAATTAAATGAAATATTTCTTTATTTGTTACACCTATCACTTTCTATTCTTTATTTTCTTTCAATCTCAAAACTTATTTTAAGAACATTTTTTAAAAGTACAAAGATAAAAATATATTTAAACACGTCCTTATTTTTCTTTAGGTAAAACTTGAAAATTTCATTTTAAACTGAACTTTAGAAACAGGTCTAGCACATAAATGCTCCCATCAAGTCATGGTTTAACATAACAGCACAACTTTCAAAAAGGTTCTCCAAATTACATAAAGAATTAGATAAATAAATGGCAATTTTGGCTAAAAAGTCTAAAACATTGTCAACTTCCTTGAATGAGTGATTTAACTTCAACAACCTAACAAATTCATTGAATGTTTGCAAAAAAAAATTCTATGAACATTGAACTTAGAGAATTATTATTGCATTATTATTATAGATGGGAAAATTTTATGATGTACTAAATGGTGAATTAGTATACTACCGATCTAACTATTAATTTATTATTGTATAATATGTGAGATTTAACTTTAAAAAAAATAAACTTAATATATAGTAAGATTTAATAGTACATCAGTGCATCACTGTGTTAATGGTATATCGTAATTTTTCCTTTGTAAATTATCTATATAACAAATAAAGCATAAAACCTCACACTAAATCATGTCAAACAAACAATACTAAAACATAGAAAAGAAGATAATTTGAAATACCTAATAAATCCATATGAAATAAAAATAAATAATGAATTTTGATCTCTAATCAAATGCATCATAGGAACACTGTAAAGGGATTATTGCTCCTATTAGCCGTAAATGTTAACCAAAAGGTTGAAGGAAAAAGTTTGTCACTGATAGGGAGTGAACATAATAACTTAGGGTTTAGGAATAACAATTCATATTTCTATGTTGTAGTAGTAAGTAGGTTAACCCATCACAAGAATCACCTATTACTATATTAATGGGTTAGATTGCCATTTGGACCTAAATTGGATAGTTACTTTAATATTAGTAAATCCATAAGTATACAATCCATGGAACTATGTTAAATACATGTGATATGCTCATGTACTTTCTCCCACACAAACTAATACTTAATATTAAAATGCTTCATATAGGTAGAACTTTTGTTATTATGAGAGAAGTTCAGGATAGCAATATTATCGTAATAGATGGTTAAAGGTCTAAAGATGCTCTTAATAATCTCAAAATTAGTTATAAAGTTCCTAGATCATACAATAGCACAAGAAGCTTTATAAGACATGATCTACTCTACTTTTATAATGAAGATTATTGTTAAAGATTGTTTAATACTTTTTCATAACACAACTCCTCTTGCCATTATGAAAATGTACTTAAATGTTGATTTATAATCATTTGGACAACTAGAAAGATTTGAATTCAAGTGACTTGTAACCATTAAATCTTTTAATCTTTTATAAGTCAGCATGCAATCTTTCATACCTTATAAATATCTGGTGACTTTTTTAGTAATAGTCTAATGTTTCTAACTAAGATTACTCAGGTACCTCTCTAGTACACTGATGGCATATAAGACTTTTTCATTCTTTTTATTTCAATATCATTTTGACAGCATTAGAACTTAGATAAAATCTTACCCTTTAAAATAGGTGTGCATATTTGAGAGCATATTGACATATTGAACCTTCTCAATACTTTCTTAATATATGCCTGCTAAGATAAATCAAATAAAGCTTGAGATCTATCTTGATAGATCTTTATACTCAGAACAAAAGAAACATTTCCAATATCCTTTATATCAAAGTGTTTAGATAACATTTGCTTTGTCTTAGTTAGTAATTCATGTCATTACTTACAAGGAGAATGTCATTTATGTATAGTATTAATATAACAAAATTGTTTGTACTCATCAACATGTAAGTGCACTAATCTACTATATTCTCTTTGAACTTAAGAAAAGTTACTACCTCATCAAACTTAAGGTATCAATATTTAGATGCTTATTTTAAGCCATATATAGACTTTTTAAACTAATACATAAGATGCTTTTTTCCCTTCTCTTAGAAATTATTTAACTGATTCATGTAAATAGTTTCTAGTAGCTCACCATTCAAGAAGGTCATTTTCAAATCCATCTAATGTAGCTTTAAATCAAAATGAGCGACCAATTTCATGACAACTTGAAATAAGCTTTTAGTTAAAATGGCGAGAATGTTTATTTATAGTCTATGCTTCTTTTTAAGTGTAGCCTTTAACAACCAATCTAGTTTTATATATCTTAATTTCACCTTAAGCATCCCATTTAGTGTTAAAAACCTATTTTGCATCTAATTAGCTTGTAACCCATAAGCAGTATTACTAGATTCTATACTTGATTCTTGGGCATTAAAGTTAAATCATCCTTTATAACACTCATCCAATGAGAATAGTTCAAACTAGATATGGCTTAGGAAAAAGTTGTAAGATCAAGATCAATATCATTGTTGATAATTATACTTATACCTTTAGAGATATACAAGATAATCATTTAGAATTATTGGTCTACAAACTATATGGGACCTCTTCAATGGAATTGCTTCATTTTTCTTATTTAGTTCACTATCTTCTGCTATTAATTATCCTAGATCAACTAATGGAATAATAAAAAATGGCTTTTTCAATATTGGTGCTAGTGAAACAATTATGTTATCTTTAGTAAAATTCATAATAGATGATATTTGGCTCCCATTATCTAATTCATCCTAAAAAATATAGCTTGATTTGATTCGATTACTTTAGTTATATACGTTAAATAGTAAAATCTGCTTCATTTTAAGTCATTGTAGTACTCAATGAAGTATCTATTAAAAATCTTTGAATCAAATTTCCTTATTGATAAAATGTATGGCTTTACTTCAATTTTATAACTTCAAACTTGAAAATGCCTTAAATTAGGCTACTTATTGTATAATAACTAGTAAAAAGTTTTAAACACTAACTTATTAAGAGCTTAATTGAGAATGTATAATGTTGTTCTTAACACATCACCCCATAAAAGCTTTAGTAGTGGAGTATGGATAAACATGCATCTCACTATGTCTATAAAAGTCTGATTTCTTTTTTTTGCAATTCCATTCTGCTCTAAGATTATAGCCACAACGTAACTTACTTGAATTCCACACTCACATGGATATTTCATCAAAAGGATAGGATTTTTGCTTATTTTATTGTACTTACCATACTATTCACAACCTTTATCAGAATTGACATATTTTATCTATTTTCATAGTTTCAACTCAACTATTACCTTGAATGACTTGAAAGCTTCTAATAATTCTGACTTCTCACTAGGCTGTTCCACTTAACTAAATATGAAATAATCATCGATAAATATGATAAAGTATCTGCAACCTCTTATAGCACTAAATGTTATAGGCTCATTAATGTTAGTGTGGATTAACTCGAGAACATTTTCCTTTTTGCTTTTTTTTTCTAACTCTAATTTTAAGTTTACCCTTAACGTAATCTATGTAAGTTTCAAAATTTAAGAAATTTAGGTCATAAAGAACTTCCTCTTTTTTAAGTTTCTAAATTTTTTCTTAAGGAATGTGTTCTAACTATCTTTCATACAACATTGAGGACTTTTTATCGATTTGACATCTTTTCTTATTGACAATAGAGTTTATCAAATCTATAAAATTAAGATTTAACTTCATACAAATCAACACACATAAGATTGGTGCCTACAACAGAGAATTTATAAGTAATTCAACTTTTTCATTATGAAAATAATAGGAAGATCCAACAAAATTCAAAACAACAACTAAAATTAAATTTTTTTCATGGAAGGTACATAAACTATATTATTCAATAATAACTTATGTCCAGACTTTAACTCTAACTTTATAAATCCAATATGCTCTACTCAGTTTTGTCTTTATTTTAGAGTTTCATAATCAGTTCTTCCTTACTTGGAAATGCTTGAAAACAATTAGTGACATGAATAGTCGCACCAATGTCTAACAATTAAATCAACTATATTCAATTTAAAATAAACTAAAGTTAAATAGCTACTTTACTTTTTCTTTTCAGTTCATTTCATGTACTTGAAATGGTTTAGTATCTTATGCCCATATTTCTTACAAAACCTACAATTATCTTTCAATCAAGCTTTTTTAGGTCTATAACATTATTGCCCAGTATATTTGCCCTCCTTCCTTCTATGGTTATAACAATAATTGTTGTCTTTTTTATTTGCCCTTGCACTATGGTTTGAATTTATGTCATGTACTTTATAATTTGCCACTTAAGCCTTGTCTTTCTTTATATCCTTTTCACTTATGTAATGATAGAAATGAGCTTATTGATGGTCCATTTAGTTTTCTTGAGCTTATTAATGGTCTATTCAATTTTTTAAGTACTATAAAATGTCTTTAAAATGTCAAATTAAGATGACAGAAACTCTAGCATGACCAACTTAAATAACTATCCCCCAGATCAACTTACATAGTTTTTAACTTATTATAGTAATTAAATGTGTCAAAATAGGTTGAGTTTAATGGATTGATTTAGGATTAGTATAATTTTACTTGACCTAAGACTATAACTAATATAAAAAATGATAACAGTGGCCTAACATAATAAGGAATTGGGACTAGTTAACTTGACTCAATAAAAGATTAGTAAGTGTTAGCTCATCGAGTTATTAAGTTAGTCTATTAGTCTGGTAATAATAGTAAGTAATAAATAATTAATTTATTATTATATATTTAATTTTTATATATATTAAAATAATAATTTTAGTATATTAAAATTATACTTTAATATATAATATTAAAATTATATATATAAGTAATATTAAATAATTTTTAATTTTAAAATTAATAAATTTATATATTTAATATTATCCATATGTAATATATATGTTTATTAAAATTTGAATTAGTAATTTTATATTAAAATTTTAATTTATTTAAAAAATTTAAGTAAATAATTTTGATATTAGTTTTAAATATATATTATATATAACATAATACATTATTATTTATTTTATATTATTATATAAAATTATTATAATTATTTTTATTAATATATTATTTATATAATTATTTATTTTTTATAAGAAGAAGCAAAAATGTGTGATAAGTGGAAGTAAAAAAAAACTAAAAAAATATAAAAAGAAAAAAGTAAAATAGCAATTGGACATGACATACTATGTAATCAATGATTAGTATTTAGACAAATAGGTAGTAATAATAATAAATTGATTAAAATAAAGATATATAAATTATTGAGTTTAAAAAATAGAAGTTTAAAATATAAATAATTAAAATAAAAATAAAATATAGAAAATAATAGGCTAAAAAAAGCAAAAGTAAAAAAGAACACTTTCACATCTCTTTTACTTAACCCCACTTACTCCCATCAACAATCAACAATAAGATATAAATTAAAATAAAAAAGACATATGAATTAAAAATAGGAATAAAGTAGCCATGAGTAAGCTACATAGCAAATGTCATTATAAAATTAAAAATAGTACAAACCTAACATTGATTGATATATGAATGGATACATTGATGCTAAAAACTAAAAGACCATTGAGCAATTACTTTTTAACTATTGCTCAATGACTAATTTAATTTTTTTACTAATATTTTATATACTTTACACCATTATAAATGCTCATATCAATCAAACTCAATTTACACAATAAATATTAATTATTTCTCTCTTCAATCTCATTCTCATAATTTTTATAATTACGATACATTTTCATTTCTCTACAATTGTTAAGGATTAGAGGTGGAAGTGGTGTATGAGGTTTTAAAGCATTAAAATTTTCACTTTAAGCCCCTATTTGAAACTGAAGAAGTTGAAAGGGAAAGAAGTTAGGGAGGAGAAGTTATGGGCGAAATGGATAACTTCTCCTATTTGGCTGTAGGGGTGAAGTTGGGAGAGAAAGAAATTTTGTACTAAAATTGTGGTGGGGCCCACCAAAAAAATTTCTCCCCACACATGAGGAGAAATTTAGGGAAAAGTGTGAGTTTTCCCAATGTGGAAAAGAGGAGTCCGTTGTCCATTTTGCTTCACTATCACTAAGCGTGCCTTTATCATGATCTAAAGCTTGACTGAAGGGGTAAAATGGCTAGTTTTTGTTACCCCTATTCCTACTGTCTTTTCTGCTGGTTTTTGTTGCAATGGGCTGTCTGATTGGGGAAAAGCTTCTTTGTTGCTCATAAGGCTCCGATCTGCTAATCTCCTCTTTCGCTAGCAAAAGAGTGCTAGAAAAGAAGATTAACATATTGGAGGTGCTAGTTAGGAGCCTAATCACAATTTGCTGGGGAGAAACTTCGATTAGCAGTAGCCGGTCTGAACTTCCACTTTCCGGGTCACACAGGTTCGACTTGGATTGTTATAATCCAACAAAACATGCTAATCGTTATATTATTACATTTTGCATTTTATGTTGACTGCTGGTCTTATTACTATTTCCATCATAGATAACGTATATATATAAACCAGGTCTAAAACTAAACTTTAAACGTAATTTAAAAAAAATCGCTCGAGTTATGCGGGATGTACAAGAAATAATAATATATTATATAATTAATTGACATGGCTGGGAATTAAGGAACTGAATCAGGTTATTTGTGAGTTATGTTTAATTTAGGTTTTATTTTGGAAATAGAACTTGTATTTTTTTAGAATTCATATTTTTAAAATACACATCTTTCTTCATATTTTACTAATAAAGGTATAATGATCATTTCACACAAATATAATTTTTTTCTTTCATAACTTCTTTCTTTCCAACTAAAAAAATTACTTCTCCTGTAATTTTTTCCTTTCCTAACTTCTCCCTTTTCAAACAATACAAAAGAAATTCTTTTCTCCTCCCACTTCTCTCTTTACTAACTCATTTCTCTTTCAATTTCTTTCTCCTCTCACTTCTCTTACATCCAAACAAAGCATAAAGGAAAATATTGATGACACTTTTTAACTTTTTCTAATTTCTATTTATATGTTTATATTTTCATTAAGTTTTATATATTTTAATTTTTATACTATTTTAATTAATTTAATAGTTATTATTCTTGTTAAATTTAATATTAGTAATATTATTTTCATATTATTAATAAATTTTAATTATGGATTGGAATGATTCCAATAATATACAAAAATTATTTTAACAATTAAAATTTTCTAGTAAATATAGCTATTAATTTTACAAATACTTCTTTAAACATACTCAGATTTACATTATCTCTTCTTCTTTCTCAACATCTATCTTCTTCACAATGTGTTTGTAATCGTAAAAATGTAAACACTCATATATTCTTTTTTGATTTAGCAAAAAGATCAAAAAATTTTAAAATATAGAATCATTCTAATTTAAAAAATATAGATGATGTAGTTAAAATATTTTATAAATATTATTCAAAAAATCATAATAATTATAGTGATACTAATACATTGAAACACCATTATTCTTATAAATATATGGATATTGTAAATATTCTAAGTGAAAATTCTAACATGCCTAGTGAAGATAGTTATGAGTATGAATTGTATAAATGAATTTGTCATGCTAAAAGACCTTTTAGTATAGCTAATTTTCTGAAATTAAATACTCTTCTTTAACACTTTAATCTTCATTGGCACAGTATAAGTAAAAATACTAGTATAAATAAATTGAATAAAATTTTTAAAGAGTAGAAAATAATTTTAACAAACTTTTTTTTAAAAAATTCAAATGTAGAGTTGCCTTTACATCTGATATTTAAACATCGCTATCTTAAATAGGCTATATTTGTATAACTGTCTATTATATTGATGATAATTTTATTTTATATAAAAAGAATTATTTATTTTAAACTAATTCTACCACCATATGATACATCTATTATTACTTTTTATATAATAAATACTTGTAGTAAGTACATGATATTAGATAAAATATTTTCAATTACCTTTGATAATACATCTAGTAATATTAGTGCAATTAGAATTTTAATTCTAGCTTTAGATCCTATTCTTGACACTAAATTTTTTCATTTTAGATATAAATATCATATTTTTAATTTAATTATTTAAGATGTATTAAAAGTTATTTCTATATTTATATAAAATATTAGAAGTATAATTTTATATATCAAACTATCACTAGTTAGAAAGTATGATTGGAGATAATTACATATCCAAATATTTAAGAAACTAAAGACACCTCCATAAGATATTTATACATGATAGAATTCTACTTTTAAAATGTTATGGATACTTTTTATTCAACAAAAATTCAAGTCAATCATCACAGTATAAAAATGTCATGGATACTTTTTATTCAACAAAAATTCAAATTAGTCATCACTTTAAAAATGTTAAATAGGAAAAGGCATAAATTTATTTATAATTTTTACAAATATTTTATTAAAAAAATTAATATTTTATTTAATTCTTATTATTTGATATCTCACTCAATACTTGGTGCTTTACTTAATTGTAATTTTGTATTTTTAAAATTTCAAAGTATTAATAGGTTTGAATTTATTATTAATGAATGTTTAACAAAATGGAATGAATACTTTAAAAATAATTCTCATTTATATGTTATACTTGCAATTATAGATTCTAGAGTTGACAAGAAAATGTAAAAAAATTTGTTAAAAATATCATGAAAATATGTAATATGAATTTGATTTAGACTTTTATAAGAATGATATAAATAATTTATTATTTTTCAAGTATATAGTAGTATATTTAGTTCTTCTTATTTATGCATGGGTTTTTTATCTTCTTCTTGTTCTTTAAAAGCAAGTATCCCATTTCGTGATGAATATAATAACTTATTATATTTAACTATTGATACTCTCTCAATCAACAATAAATTAAGTTTTTACTTATTTATACTTGTTATAGCTAATATGCTAAATTTTACTATTTTAAAATGGTGGAAAGTACAAAAGACATAATATTATATATTTTTTCTTATGACACATGATATACTAACCCCTCTAGTGTATTTAGTAGCACTAGAAAGTATATTTTCTCTCAGTGAATGAATTTTAGATAACAAGTATTTATCTATAAATGATTAGAACTTAGAAATGACTATTTGTTTAAATCATTGGTTTGATGCAAAAGATAAACAATAAAATAATTTATAAGTAGATGGATCATCATCGAGTGAAGAAAATAATTAAAAATAGTGACATATTTATATACTGTAAATTTAATTAGTCACTCATTTATTTAATAGTAAAATTTTTTTGATTGGATCTTGTGTTTTTTTTTTACCTTTCTTAATGGTCTCAATGGGAGTTTTTCACATTAAAAACTATTATGTCTTAATTTTTTTTATTTTTAATTTTATTAAACAACAACAATAATAATAATAATAATAATAATTTTTAAGTAATAATAATAAAATATAATTATATTTTATAATAATAAAAATAATAATAATAATAATATATAATAATCATAGGAATGAGTTTTAATGTAAAATTTAAATTTTTTTACTACTAATTAATTACCTAAAATTTTCAATGAGTGATTTTGGCTACAAGTGTTATTATACTTTAAATTTAAACTTAATTTATTTAAATTAAATGTATTTTTTATAAATAATTTTGTACAAGTATTCAAATTATTTTTAGTCAATATTTTTTTCATGTATTAAATGTGACAAAAATTTAATTTAAAATTTTAATATATTAAAAATTTACTAATATATCCTAAGAAATTAGGAATAAAACTATATTAATATTTAAGAAATTTCTTACTTTCTATTTTTAAGAGAATTCATATTTAATCTCTTTAAAATTTTTAAAAAAATATAATTTTTATTTCAATTATCTCAATAAATTTATCATAATTTTATCTTTTTAATAAAATTTTAAGTGATAATAATAATAAAATATAATTATATTTGATGATGATAATAATATATTTTAATTAATTAATGATGTAACTAATTAATGATATAAAATTAATAATAAATACATAACTAATATAATAACAATAAAATATAACATATTATAAAATTTATTTAGTAAATGTCAACCTAAAACCAGAATTAATACTATAGCAACCCGACCTAACTTGACCTGATTAAAAAGTAGCCTAACTTGGGTCTAACTCAACATATAGTTTTTGTTTGTTAGGTTATTTTAGTAGGGTAGGGTTAGTCTGTTTTGACGGATCTAGTAGTAATTAATCATTCTCAAAATATGCTTTCTTACCTTACTTACAACATCGTATATAGATTTTTCATGTAATAAAAGATATCCTCCCTTCTTATCTTCATCAAATTTACTATATTTTTTTAGTTACATAATATAGGAACACTTTTGCATTGGTCGTTGTAGAAATCTGTATCTAATAATCTTATCCATCGTATATTTCATTACAATTAAACATACTTATTAAAGTAGATCCACTTTTTATGGTGACTTCTTTGATCTACTATAAATTCAGTATTAATTTGAGGCTATGTTTCTCTAATTGCTAGACCAAGATTAGAAATTGTGAGATACTACTTTAGTAACTTAGCTTAATCCTCATAATTTATCCTATTAAGCATCTTAATTGTATTTAATTGTATAGGTAGAAAAGTTAAGGAAATAAATTTAAAATATTAATACATATTTAACCTTATTTGTGTTAAGAATGTTCTTAAGTAAACTATACAATTAAACTTAGTAGTATACTAGAAGGCTCAATATTAATAGGACATTTAAGACCTTATAATACAATACAAAGATTAAATATCATATTCCTAAAATCTAATATGATATGATGATAAAGATTTTAGAAATATAATATCTATTTCTACACATATATTATCACCAATAAATTATATTAATAATATCATAAGGATAAGGTATTGAAATCTTATTAATATGATACTTTCCTTAATTTAACTATTATTTTATTAAAAATGAAATAAAAATTTGTGCAATTAGGTGCACAATGAGTGGGCTTATAATTAAACAAAATTCAATAGTATAGTATAAACTCAAATAACTTCCTAAAAATATTTTTCTGCAGGTATTTATATATAGAAAATAATTAATAGATCAAATGGTATCAAAAAAATTTCACAAAAATATATGTGGAAGCTTATAATGTACGAATCATATTGTTAAATTTTCAAGCCTAAATATAATCAAATGACTACTCAAATTAAATAGATAAAAATAATTAAAGTATTTTAAATTCTAAAAAAATGGCAAAAAAAATTAATTATGAGAGTAATGCCCAACCGTGCAAACACCATTGAACGATGCTAGCATGGTGGTGCGTGACTTGCACGCACCATTGTTGTGCATGAGCATTGCTAGAGTGATACTATTCATCTTCTTTTCTAAGGAGTTGAGTTTGCAAATTGAGGTTAAAAAATGCCTAAAAATTGCATTTTAACTCATTTTTTAGATATAATAATGTTTTAATGCATTTGAATGTAAAATTTTAAGAAAAAAATTATATTTTAAGACATTTTAACTCATGAAAATTTTTTGAAAAACTTTATTGTTGACTTTAAAATTGGAAACTATTCAAAAAATCAGCAAATTCTAATCATATTGTTTTTAATGAAAATAAAATCCTAACTAAAATTATATCATAAAATCACTTCATTTTAAACCTAGAAAATTTTCTCAATAATTTCTCTTAGTCATATATTTTAAAACACCTTTAATGCACTTTAGTGGCTTAATAACAGTGAAATAACTTTAAGCACAATGATGAGCTACAAATTTGAATCCTCATTGAATGCATAGAAACCAAGCGTGCGTGCTTATAGTAAACAAAATAATGAAATCCATTTATGTCATCTCCCATGATTATGGCAAATTTGGTAAAACAAAACTTGAAACCAATAATTATTGTATTATGCATATGACAAACTAATATTTCACGCTTTTCAAGAATATTAATTGAATTCCACCAAATGTTGTATTGTGAATGTTTATGGTAAACTTGAATTCAAAACAAAACCCAAAAAAAATTGACAAAAACATTTTATAATACCAACAACAAATAACAATACCGTCAATTCCATGAAATACCCATTTTTTTATTTTTTATAGATGGTTTCACACATCATTTTTTTAGAAAGCCAGTTAAAATACACACAAACTCAAAAAAGACTGCTAAAAAAAATTCCAATACTTTTGTAATAATAATAATAATAATCACACTAGACTAAAGCATATATACACTTCCCAAATTGTTAATTAAATTTATGCTCATAAAATAATATATAATCAATTTATAACAATTTGTTCCATAAATAAAAATTATAAACTAGAACATATAATCAATCCATCCAAAATTATATATTACAATCATGTATGGATGAATCATTCACAAATTTCTCATATACAAAATGTCATTCATAATGAATGAAAATAAAACATGAATAACAACAAAATAAATAATATAAGGGCTATAGAATATTTTGAGATTCATAGTAAATTTTATCCAAAAAAATTCATTACATAATATAAAAATTATTCAAAAATAATTAACTTTTGAATTCACATAATAATATAACTAATCATATTAAAACCAATTGTTAAATTTTAATGAAAAAACCTCGTAGCGAATCATGTGAAAAGTACAATACTAAAACATAAAAAAAATAATGATTAGAAATACTTGATAAATTAATATGAAATAAGATGATAAATGATGAATCTCGATTTTCAATCAAATGCATCATAGGAACACTATATAAGGAGCACTTCTCTTATTAGTCCTTAGTCATTAACCAAAAAGGTTGGAAAAAGTTTATTATTGATGAGGAATGAATATAATAACTTATAGGTTAGAAGTAGTGACCTATATTTATAGGTTGTAATAGTAAATGGATTGACTTATCATCGAGAAGTACTTATTTTTATGTTAATTAGTCTAAATTGGATAGTCATTCTAATATTGGACTAAATTTTTTATTTTTTATTTATTACAAAATTAATTTGTTCAAAATGAAAATTTTAATAATCTCATACTTAAATCATATAATTCAATTATAGTGGTCATTTTAATAAAATATAAAAATAAATTATAACATCTTTACATCTACTAATCTAAGTTAAGATTATTGGTGTCTAATTATACATAGCATAATATTCAATAGAGATATCAACGAAATATACATTGTACACTCATATCTTACTGACCAGATATAATATCTGATAGGAATATAAGTAACAACATTATGCTTGATAAGATTTACATAACAAATTATAACTATATATGTAAATCTTCACATACAAGGTTGAAACATCTACCTAAAATGCCTAATGAGAATCATAATTCTTAAGATAATATTGAGATAAGGTCTAAATATTTTTATAAATATGCCATAATAAAAAATATACACAATACATAGTAAAACATGAATATTTTATTAGGAATATTTTACTTATATACATCTCTAGATAAATAGTTTACATTATAATAAGTTCATCCTTACTATTAATAAACTTTATAGAATTATCCTCTAATCTCTTATTATGCACAAATTTTAAGATAATTAAAAATAAAAAGGAACTATGATGAAATAAATATGTTGACACATTCCAAAAAGGACAACTAAAACATTTGTTAGTGAAAAAGAAAGATAAAATTAGAAAAATAATATTTAATACTTTATTAAATTTCTAAAATAACAAATAAAAAGAAATAAAAAGTTTCTTCAAAATGCAATCGATAATAATGAACGAAGGGATTACTAATCTTCTCTTATAGCTAACCACTTGATAACCCAAGCTATCTCTTATTACAACAATATACTTAGCTTTCCTAATATTACCTTAGGTGGCACCATATAATTTAGGAGATCACACTCTAAGGAAGGAAGAACCAAGCAATAACTTGCACAAAGTTTAATCCATGTTTGGATCAATGAAAAAAAAAAAGAAAAAGAAAATAGGTAGAAAGAAAATAAAGTGGAAGAAAAATAGGTGAAAAAATAGTTTTTCCACTTTATATTTGGATGGGTAAAAAAAGCATGGAATGAAAAAATGTTGAAAATTATTTTTCTATGTTTGGTTTGGAAAAAAAGTAAAAGGGAAGAAATGTTAAATTACTAAATGATAAATCTATCTTTATTTATATGCAATATGCATAGAATATTATCTGTAAAAAGATAATATGAAAATTTGCTTTACTATTTCTCTTTAGGATAGACTATAATTTTTACCCTCGTTTTCATAATACTATGTTTGGTTTGGTTCAAAAGTGAAAAGAAAGAAAATATTAAATTATCAAATGATAAATCTATCTTTATTTATATACAATATCTATGAAATATTATTTGTAAAAAGGATAGTATGAAAATTCACTCCAAATTATTGTTTAGGATAATATTTTCACTAGCAATTATATGTGTATGTATATATTTTCACAATGATATAATTTAAGATAGAGAATGAATTAGTTTAAGTTTAATGTTGACACGTTATTAGTAAAAAAGAATTATATATTGTTATTTATTTAAATATTATTATGCAATTATTTTTAATTTTTTAAATTTTTATTTAAAATCTTATTGTAATTTAGATAATAAAATTACACATTTTTTTAATTCTTTAATTAACAATTAAAATATCATAAATAAAAATGTAAATGTACTTTAAGTTTTTCAACTATTTATTTATAAGCTAGATTGTCAATAAATGAAGCAAGTTAAATAAATTAAGTTGCATGAAATATTGAATAAATAAATCTACTAAAAATATAAGAGATTTGGCCACATTTAAATGTACGTTAATTTTATTAAATTTAGTACTAAAGGTTTGACTAGTTTTTTACATAAAATTAGTATTTTGTTACTTTATAAAATATTTATCAAAGTTAGCAAAATTTTATCCTTAAAAAATTCCTTAGAATTAATGAATGGAATAGGGGGCATTTTTGAAAGTGAATGTCTTTTGTTCATTTTCCATATATTTTTTATACATTTTGGTGTGGAAAGAATAATGGTGGGAGCCATACCATTTTTATAACATCTCTTGTTATTGCTAAATTCCTTTTTATAACAATCAAATATAAGGAAAATTTGTTTTCCATCTCTTTTTTTCTATAGATTTTCTTCCATCCTTTTTTTAATAATACTAAACAAAAGATAAAAGAATTATTCATACGAGCCTCCCATAAGAGCTCAAAATTCCATAGCCTTAAATAAAACTGATTCTTTTTAGATTAACTTTTCATTTGTTAGTATCAAGATATAATTATTTCTATAATTTCAAAGACCTCCGATAATAAAAGTAAACATGTAAGCTTACAAGAAATAATCCTTTCATACATGTTTTTTTAACAACAATGTTAGATTTAATCCAATTAGAGAAATTAGAATTGAAACAAAATTTGTAAGTAAAAGCAGATGGAAGGTTGGAACTAAAATGATATGACAATTGAACATTCCTTTGAAACATGGGAGATATAATTTATCTCCACTTAACATAAAGCATAGTTAGGAGACACATTAATCCCTTACTTAGTGAGAAGCCTCTTGATAGGATTTTGCTCGAGGAAGCATAACCATGAGAAAAGTTAAATCTTAGGTTAGACAAAACCTCTCTAAATCCATCTAAAATTCTTCACAAGACTTTTTTTTTAACGAACACATGGATGGAGATACATATCTTTAGAAGTGCATGGATAGATTTTAAAAAAGTCCGAACAAATTTTATTTTACACATTAATAACACTAAAAGGAATCTTATAAAATTTCATTTCAACCTTTTTAAAAAGGTGCAAGTTAAACCATTAAGTTTCTAAAAGATGCTATTAAGTAAATTGGAGACTTTTCTATTTTCATCCTTTTTTGGCAAAGCCCTTCTAATTCTATTTATAAAAGGGTCATCCTTAATCCAATTATCATACCAAAAGGTAATTATACTACCACTACTTACTAACCAATAGATGCCTTTTTGAGTAAAAGGGTTGGTGCTTCTAAAGGCTCTCAATTGTGGGAAAAAACTATTAGGACAATAACTGTAGGAAACACCTAATTATTTCTTCCTTAAAACCTAAACATGCAAAACCTCTTTTTAAGTAATGAGGTCCTAAGCAAAATGTTATATATGATAGTATTAAGGTTAGTAATTTCATAATTTAATCAACTATTAAGAGATATTAGAGATATAAGGTATTATAATTGTTTAAAGATGGAGTTATAAGCTCGAGATTATTAACTTTATAGAGAATTAAGTAAATGATCAAGCAAGAGGCAAAAATGCTAGAAATACTCCTTATGAGTGTAAATTGATACTAAACTATTGTGATTAAATAGACTATTAATGAATAACATAATAACGTGAAACAATAATGAAATGTGTTTAATGAACTAATTTGTGATATTAAGAGATAAGATTAATTAATTGAGGAAGTTTGAAGAAATTGTATTACTTTTTGACATTTTGTTCTTAGTATGATTGGTCTATTTCTTTATAAAACCACATTTTTTTCATTTCAACCCTCATTTTTCCTTTAAGATAAGCTATCTAGAAGAGAAAGAAAGAACTTACTTCTTCATCTTCTCATCCATCACCATCCTTAAACAATCAAAGTAAAGAATTCTTAGTATTTTCAATCTTTGAATATTTTTTTACTAGATTCCTTTTATTCTTAAAAGAAATTATTGAAAATTTAACTGAGGAAAAAAATCCTAGGATTTTTTGTGCCTTAATTTGAGATTTTTCTTCTTTATTATGTAATTGCCCAACTTATTCCGAAGTTTCGTATTCAAATTAGTGTCATTCAACTTAAAATTTTGCCTAAATTTTTATTCATTCAGCTTAAAATTCTCAACTTCTTTATTTTTATGATGCATCTTG
Organism: Sindora glabra; assembly: GCA_020226215.1. Classification (NCBI taxonomy): domain Eukaryota; kingdom Viridiplantae; phylum Streptophyta; class Magnoliopsida; order Fabales; family Fabaceae; genus Sindora; species Sindora glabra. The sequence continues at coordinate 28,858,228 of CM035227.1, read as the reverse complement.
TACCTATAATGTATTTATTATAAATTATGGTTATAAGGTGAAAATGTGGAAAATGAGTAAAAACATTAAATTTTTTATTTAATTATTAAAATTATAATCAACATAAAATTTTATATAATAAAAGTATAAAAAATTTAATTTATCAAATTTTTATATTAAATAATTCTCATGAAGAATATAAAAGTATTTTGTTTTAAATTTTATTATTAAAATATAATTACAAAAATATTATTTTATTATTTATTAATAAAAAACAATGTTAAAATATATAAAAGTATGAAGAATAAGAATATTTAAAAAATTATTCCATAAATAATAAAATGATCCTTCCTAATAAAATGAATATTTTTATATTATAAAATGAAAATATTAAAAATATTATTTTTTTATGATGGAAAAATTATTTTTTTATAAAAATATTCTTATCTTATAATCATAATATTATCAAATTAAATTTTTTTCATTTAATTTAATTTCATTCCATTCTATTAAGCATTTTATTATTGTGTTGATGACCTACCAGTATTTTAATAACGAGAGAAAGAGAGGGAAGATTGTGTAACAATAAGGCAACAACTTGAGGGCCAAAATGGTCTATTCACCTTTAAGAGTTGTTTAATTCATATAAACAGTAATTTTTTATGAAAAATTAAATTTTTTACAAAATAATTTTTTATATAAATTTTTCATTAAATATTAAAAAATATTTGATTGATATATAAAAAATAATATTTTTTAAGAAGTAACTTCATATATTTTATTTAATTAAATTTTGAACATCTTAAGAAGTATTAATAAAATAATTACTATATTTTTAAAATTATTATAATATAAATTAATAAAATTTAATTATCATTAATTAAATTTGACAAAAATAATTTTATTATTATATCTATAAATAATATAAAAATTTAGAGAGGAAATGAGTACGTAACCTTGAAAAATAAAATTTTTGAAAAAATTTCATTTCCTTCAATATATTAAACAATATTAAATTAAACAACTCATCTCTTTTTTTTTTTAAAAAAAAAAAACTTCTCTTACGACATAATTGCACTAAGGATAGTCCCGTAAATTTGCGGCTACAGCGCGATTAGCCAGTCTCCCTCTCCTTTCTATATAAATCCTGCGTCGTTGGTTTTTCGTTTTTCCCTCCATCTGCTTGGCACTTTCCGTGGCTTTGCATCTGTCGGGTGATCTTTCTCATTCTTCTCATTTCTGAACGAAGCTAGAGTTTTTGCTTCAATTTGTTCCAATTTTTTCAAGAATCCGTTGGTGGCACTGATATAACTTTGCTCTTTTGTTAAGCCCCACTCCAAATTGAACTCCATACTTATCTAGGTACAGGACTAGATGGTTGGTATATTTTGCCCCATCGCTGATTGGATTTTTGTGAAGCGACGTTGTTAATCATTTGGCTTGCTTTGGGGGTTTTTTTCATGTAATCCTGACAGGGTTTATGCATTGCAAATTGAATTTCTTGAATCACCCTATTGATTTCCTTTTTGCTCGATTTTAATTGAGCACATTCTTTGGTGGTTGATTTGATTTAAAAATAGTGAGCCATTGTGTGGATTTGGTCTGAATTTGATAGATTGTTTCTTGTTTAGTTGCTGCTTGGTTGAGTCTTGTGCGATCTCTTTCTGTTATTGCTTCTTAACATGAATATGTTTAGTATTTGCGAATGTTATTTAATAAAGTAATATAATGCGGTTGCTAGTGATGATGTGCAACTGTATACAATATTGTTGTCGTTGAATTGTTACTTCAGATGAATGGTTTTTTGAGCTTGACTTTTGATTCCTAACAGAAGAGACAATGGCAAAGAAAAGAAGAATCTCCTTGTGTTTATGGATGTGTCTATAGATGGGGATCCTTTTGAAAGGATGGTATTTGAGGTACGTTATTTTTGTGTGTATATATATATATATATATATATATTTTAAAGTGTTTTGTTTGCAGCAATGCATACTAGAATTCTTGTTGTTGGTTTTTGCGTGTGGTTTCCAATGTGGAAAAAGAGTTAATATTCAATCTAACGATTTCTTGTCACCACAGCTTTTTTATGATGTTGCTCCCAGGACAGCAGAAAATTTCCGTGCACTATGCACGGGTAATAACTTAAATTGATTTCCTGTTAAAAATTCCTCCATTATGGTCACTTGCTAATTATTTGAATTTGAATGTTCTATTGTGCTTAATGATGCATTTTGCTTTCATGTAATTGTTAATGTATTAATTTGGTTGAAGTACATCAAGAATCCTAATCAGCCGACCACTAATTTTGTCACCTTCTTTCAATTTATTTTGTGTTCAGGAGAAAAGGGAATAAATGCAAGTGTTGGGAAACCTTTGCACTACGAGGGTTCTTTTTTTCATCGCATAATTAAAGGATCCATTGCACAGGTATACTGTTTTTATTCTTCTTATAGTGAGCATGTTCTGTAAATCAGTATATACACTCTAATTTTTGCTGTTGAGCATGACTCAGTGGTAGTCCTTTTTTTGGTCAGTTACCCTTGTTTATGATGTAGGGTACAGGGCAAATGGTCACGACTGCTTTTCTTGTAATATAGTTTTGAGGTTGTACTTACTAAGTTGTTTATCATTGTAATTCTAATAAGCTACATGATGTCCTAACCTTTTTTGTATGCAATATGTATGTTTATTATGTGTTATAATTGTTGATTTTTCCTTTTGCAGGGTGGTGATTTTGTCAATCGAAATGGTCAGTATTGTATTGATGCATCTCTACACATTGTGAATTACCTCTTGCGTTTAAAGGTTGCAATTTGATACAATATATTTAGTCACTTTCTTTATGTTTTATCATTTGATTATTCGGTTGTTGGAGTTGCAAGCCTTCTTCCATATACATGTTACCTGTCCAAATGGTAATTTCTTTTCTAAGTCAGTTAGGAACATAAGCAACTGATTTTCCTTTTTAGAAGAACACAGATTGACCTGTCATTTAGTAGGGCATCAAAGTGATTTTGCCCTTTTGTGGTATTGTTATTTTTATTTCCTTGCGGTTGATATATTCTTGAGACAACATATTATTCAAATAAGATGATTTTGAAATAATCTTCTAAAATTGGTTAATTATAATATAACCACTTCAAAATAGAATCTCATGCAGTCCTGCATAACCTTTTCCTCATGATTTGCAGGGACTGGTGGTGAAAGCATATACGGTACAAAGTTTCCAGGTGAGAATGCTGTTTTTTTGACTTTGTTTTCTCTTGAAATTTTGCTTGACTTCCCATACTAGGGAATGGAAATGTCCTTAATAAGTTGATTTGGAGCACTTTGATTTTGGTAAAGATGAATCCACAATTTGAATTTCTAGATTCTGTTATGTGGTCTAGATGTATCCCAAATTTGTTGCATAGTCTTTACAAGCTGAATTTCTCACTTTTCAGATGAGATGTGTAGGCTAAAGCATGACTCTTAGGCCTTCTTTCCATGTCAATTGCTGATCGTGATACTCTGGGTTCTCATTTTATTATCACTTTGAAAGCTGATCACCTTCTTGATAGGTTTGCTTATTATTCACTCGGTTCCATTTCTTTGGTGAAATTGCCATATGAACAATCATTATTTAGCAGGTGTATCAAGTTTGGTCATCTTGCAGGAAGCATGTCGTCTTTGGGAGGCTTGTTCAAGGTCAGAATGTTTGAAGAAAATTGAAGATGTGGGTGATGAAGAGGGGTACCCAAGTTTAATGGTTAAAATCATCAAGTGTGGTGAATATAATGAGGGTAAGAGTTAAATAACCCATATTAACTATTAGATGCTTGATCAAAATTGATTTCATTTGCAAATCATTAGATGCTGCAGAATCATATATTATAGTTTTTTTGTCCTTCTAGGTGAGTTTGCTGGGACTAGGGCTGTAAATGAACCAAGTTATTTGTGAACAATTCAAGCTTAGCTTGTAAAAAGTTCAATTTGTGTTCAAGTTAAATGAAGTCAAGCCTACATGAGACAAGCTCAAGCCTCAAAATACAAAGCTTTTGATGTTTGGGAGTTTAAACGAGTCTAAACAAATTTTTGTAGATATTTTTGCTTATTATGTTGTATATGATTTAATAAAATTATCAATTCATTTAATTACTTAATATGTTGATGGTATCAAAAAAATTTATTATTTTTATTTAAAAAAAAAGCCAAAGAAATTGTACCTTCAATACTTGAATCCAAATGGTTTATGCTTAAGTTGCTTGAAAATTTTGAAGGAATTTCTATTGACAAATTATGTGCTTATGTTGTTGCTTGTGTAGTTATTATGCAATGTTCAAACATTATAATTCGAATATTTTCTATGTATATTTGTTGAATTGGCATTAGGCTTTATATTTGTAGTGTCATTTATTTGTATCAAGAAACTATCTTGCATATTTTTTATTCTATTTATTGAAAAAAAATTTAATATGTTAGAACTTGTTTAAGCTCATTTTGGCCTGATTAAGCTTATTCAGCAGTTGAGCTCGGGCTCAAATATGTTCAATTTTGTCGAGCCAGAGCTGAAACAAGTAGAAGCATGGCCCTGCTTGTTTCGTTTATAGGCCTAGTTGTGACTTTGCTTGGTGTGTGGTTTGAAAGGATTGGATCCCTTCATGTTTGTAGATGTAAAAAAGCTAGATAAAGTGAAAATAGGAAGGGATGGATCTTCTGAAGCCAATAGGCATGAAGCTGAAAGGAAGGAAAAGGACAAAAAATCTTTAAGATACAGAAAGAAAAGGCGAAGAAGATACTGCTCCTCTGAATCAGAGTGTTCTTCGGATTCAGACATGGAAACTTCAGAATCTGATAGTGATTCTGACTCTGATGTGTCCTCGTCATCTTGCTTGAGTTCTTCTAGCGATGATAGGCAAAGGAAGAGGAAGAGGAAGAGGTTATCTAGGAAAGAGAAACAGAGACATGGAAAAAGAAGAGATAAGCATCATTGCAAAAAAAGGAGACAAGAGAAGAGATCAAAAGGTAAATCAAGAAGGTATTGACTCCTTAAAAGTTTTGATTAACCTCCTTTTTTGGGTTGTTTAGGAAACTATTTCATTTTTTTTAATCTTTTTCCTTATAATATAGAATAGAATATTATTTCATTTCTTAAATATGTGTACGTTCCAAGACAAATCACATGATTCACATCATATTATATTTGAAGTCTTTGCATGGAAGGTGCAGAGATTTTATTTTTGCCTCTTACAAGGGACTCCGACAGCCTTAATGACTCAGATAGTGAGAGTAAAAAAAATTGTAGTTCTGATGGTGAACAAGGGAAAGAGCAGAAGCTTAAAGATCATTCTCATAAAACCGGTAACCCTTTAAGTTATTTTTCCTCTCATTTTATTGATTAGTGTGGTTGACCGATACAAGGGTCATCCAAGGATCCTGTGATCTCTTGTCCTTAGCAGTGAAAGTTTATCCATTTGGGGGGGGGATAAATTTGCTTCTCTCTCTCTCTCTCTCTCTCTTTTTTCTTTTAATAATATCACATTATAACAGTTGACCCTCATTTGCATGCTTGGGATTTGGAAATGTTAAGATTATTCTATTTTCCTATTTTCCTTATTTAGTTCTTTCCATGTATATTCTGATATGATTAGCTCTACATATCTTAGATTAGGATAATTTCATTATTGTTGATTCTTAATCCCTAAAATTAAGGGATTTAATTTGTATAATTATGAGTATAAATAAACATGTTGAGAGTCAATTTTCTCTCAAGCAATTCATCAAAATCAAGTTGGTATCAGAGCTCACGTTCAGTGGGCTTGATAATACTAATAATAAAAAAAGAAGGGAGGTCAGAAATAGAAAGAAACCTGTCAGAAACAGAGAAGAAACCCTGTCAAAAACAGAGAGAAATCATCTCAGTCTAGAAGTCCCACCGTCCGATCGGCTGACGTCTCAACGTTCGACCAGTTATCCCACTGATCGTTGTTCAACTCTGCCCAGCCATGCGCCATCATGCGTGTTCAACAGCAGAGGCATTCGTCAGCGCGTGAAGACCATGCGCCACTTTCCCGATCACCGTTTAGCCTCTGGTCACCACCGGTCATCTCGTCGGCGCCTCCTCTGTTTGTCTCAGTGGTCAATAGCCCAAGTTACTCACCTTGCTTAATCTCCCTTATCCCACCTTGCTTCATCTTTATGGCTTTTGTTACAAACAACTCCAGTACATTCTACACTAGTTTTGCCTCTACAAATAAGACTCCTGTGTCCTTCGTCTTCTCTGGTAATCCATCCATAACATTAGAAAAACTCAATGGCAAGTATTATATGGATTGACAAGCTGCTGTAGAAATATGGTTTTTGGGATAAGGTCTCTCAGATCATTTAACTAAAAAGGCTGAAGATATTGATGTCACTGAACGAGACCAATGGAAGAAGGCTGATTACTAGTTGGTTTCTCTCCTATGACAGTCCATTGATTCAAAACTATTGGTTCATTTTCGTACTTATAAAACATGCTATGACACATGGAAGAAGGCTCGGAGTGTCTGCTCAAATGATGTCTAGCGACTTTATGATGTGGTGCATAATTTAGCTAACCTTCAGATGACAAATCATGATCTCCCATTATATTTGAATAAAGCACAATCCACCATTGATGAGGTTAAGTTAATCTTGACAGATGACAATCTTCAAAAAGTGCTGACTAAGTTTGACAACATGTGCATGGTGTTTGTTCTTCATGGCTTGCATAAGGATCTTGAATTTGTCCGGAATCAAATTTTGACAAGTTCTAATGTCCCTACAATAGAAAATCTTATTGATCGTCTACTTTGTGTTCCTTCTCTAGATACCTTAACTGATTCTAGTTCCCAACCAGGTTCAGAATCTTTAGCATTTCTCTCTAATCTAGCAGGTCGTGGATGTTAAGGATGTGGTTGAGGTGGTGGACGAGGAGGTCGTGGCTCTAATAATCGCCCACAATGTTCTTATTGCAAACGTATGGGTCACACTCAAGATAAATGTTACTCCTTACATGGATTTCCTGAGAAACTAGCTAATGTGACATATGCTCAGTCTTCGGCATCTGAAAAACAAACTGAACCTCGAAATGATAATCAGAATATTTTGTCAGATACTGAATACAAGGAGTATTTGCAGCTCAAGGTAGCTGCTGTAGCTCATACTGGTGATTTCACGGTATGTTTCTCTTAATCCTCGTTTGTTGGATCCTGGATTTTGGACTTTGGTGCTACCGATCACATAGCTGGTAATCCCTCTCTTTTCTCAAACTTATCACAGCCCAAAATACCACACCATATCACTTTGGCCAATGGTTCCAAAGCTAAAGTCATTGGTATTGGTTAAGCCACACTTCTTCCTTCACTATCTTTAAATTCTGTGCTTTCTATACTTGGTTGTCCTTTTAATTTGGTCTTTGTTAGTCAACTCACTCGCAATCTTAATTGTTCCATAACCTTCATTTGCAATTCTTTCTTCATACAGGATCGGAGTACGGGACAAAGATTGGTACAGGATCTGAATCACATGGTTTATATTATCTCCAACCTGCATCTTCTACTGCTTGCACTACTTCGGAGTCACCAAATTTCCTTCATTATCATTTGAGTCATCCAAGTCTCAATAAATTGAAGAAAATGATCCTTCATCTTTCCCACTTGCAATCTTTGGAATGTGAGTTATGTTAACTTGGTAAGCATGTTCGAGCTTCCTTTCCAAGCATGGTTAACTGCCATGTGAATTGTCCTTTTGATCTTATCCATTCAAATGTTTAGGGTCCAAGTCGAATTAGTTTTATCTTAGGTATAGATACTTTGTTACTTTTATTGATGACTTCTCAAGATGTACTTGAATTTTTTTAATGAAAGAACATTCAGAGTTATTTATTATTTTCCAGAATTTTTATAATGAAATTCAAACCCAATTTGGGCATTCTATTCACATTTTACGTAGTGATAATGCAAAAGAATACTTCTCTGCCTCATTTCATCACTTTATGACTTCTTATGACATAATACATCAATCTACTTCCCCACATATACCTCAACAAAATGGTATTGCTGAAAGGAAATATCGTCATATCATTGAAACTGCTTGTACTCTTTTATTGCATGCCAATGCACTTTTAAAATTTTGGGGTGATGTTGTACTCACTGCTGGTTTCTTGATAAACCGAATGCCATCCTCTGCTCTGAATAATAAAGTCCCTTATTATGTTTTGTTTCTTGGAGACCAACTCTTCAAAGTTACTCCACGTGTCTTTGGCTCTACTTGTTTTGTACATAATCTTGCACTAGGTCTTGATAAATTGTTTGCCCATGCCATTAAATGCATTTTCCTGGATTACTCTCGGACATAAAAAGGATATAGATGCTATTCTCCTTCTATTCATCGGTTTTGCATGTTTGCTGATGTCACTTTTTTTGAGGATACTCTCTATTTTACTTCATCAGTATCACCAGATTCTGTTTTCCAGGTATTACCTATACCACCCATTCCACTTGTCATTAATTCTTCAGAGTCTACTCCACCTCTTGTGTCTTTTCCTCCTCGTCCTTTTATCACTTATCAAAGTCGTCCACGTCCAGCACTATCAGAAGAAATTAACATTGTTGAGATCGGTGATTCAGCTTTTGTCCCAATTGCTTTACCTTTTCCGGATCCACCTGTACCTTTTGATGACTTACCCATAACTCTTCGCAAAGGTACACGTTCTACTTGTAATCCTTATCCCATCTATAATTTCTTAAGTTATCACCATCTTTCTCCTTCCTATTGTGCTTTTGTATCTACTATTTCCCCTATTTCTATTCCAAAAATTGTCCAGGAAGCACTCTCTCATCCAAGATGGCGTCAGGCTATGATTGATGAAATAGCAGCTTTGGAGTCAAACCATACTTGAACCATTGTTCCATCTCCTCCTAGGAAATCTATCATTGGTTGTCGGTGGGTGTTTACCATCAAAGTAGGCCCAAATGGTCAAATTGATTGGTTGAAAGCTTGCTTAGTAGCCAAGGGTTACATTCAGATATTCGGGCTTGACTATGGTGATACCTTCTCTCCTGTTGCAAAAATGACCTCTGTTCATCTATTCTTATCTATGGCAGCCATGCGCCATTGGCCTCTCCATCACTTGGACATTAAAAATACATTCCTTTGTGGTGACTTAGAAGAGGAAATTTATATGGAGCAACCTCTTGGGTTTATTGTTCAGGGGGAGTCACGTGGCTTTGTTTGCAAGTTGCATAAGGCTTTGTATGATCTTAAATAGAGTCCTCGAGCATGATTTGGAAGATTCAGTAAAATCCTTAAAAGTTTTGGCATGATTTGCAGTGAAGTAGACCATTCTGTATTTTACAAACATTCTTCCTCTAATCAATGCATTTACCTTGTTGTCTCTGTAGACGATATTGTCATTACAGGAGATGATCATGATGGCATCAAACATCTCAAACAGCACTTGTTTCAACACTTTCAAACCAAGGACTTGGGACAATTACGATACTTTCTTGGAATTGACGTAGCCCAATCAAGAACAGGTGTTGCTATATCTCAAAGGAAGTATGCTCTCGATATTTTGGAAGAAACAAAAATGCTAGATTGCAAACCAATTGACAATCCTATGGATCCCAACATCAAACTTATGCCAGACCAGAGGGAGTTCTATTCAAATCTAGGAAGATATCGGAGATTAGTAGGGAAGTTAAATTATCTTATTGAAGTAGCCCAATCAAGAACAGGTGTTGCTATATCTCAAAGGAAGTATGCTTTTGATATTTTGGAAGAAATAGGAATGCTAAATTGCAAACCAATTGACAATCCTATGGATCCCAACATCAAACTTATGCTAGATCAAAGAGAGTCCTATTCAAATCTAGGAAGATATTGGAGATTAGTAGGGAAGTTAAATTATCTTATTGTGACCAGACCTGACATATCATTTGCTGTAAGTGTTGTGAGCCAATTTCTTAATTCCCCTTGTGATAGTCATTGGGATGCAGTGGTTCGAATCTTGAGGTACATTAAAGGTTCTATTGGAAGAGGGTTGATCTATGAGAATAGAGGTCACATTGATATCGTTGCATACATAGATGCAGATTGGGTTGGTTGTCCAAGTGATAGACAATCAACTTCAGGTTATTGTATCCTCATTGGAGGGAATCTCATTATTTGAAAGAGTAAGAAGCAGAATGTTGTGGCTAGATCAAGTGCAGAAGCAAAATACCGAGCTATGGCCCTCACTACATGTGAGCTTATATGGTTAAAAGAACTTCTTTCTGAGTTAAAATTTTGTGAAGTAGGACCTATGAGTCTTATTTGTGACAATCAGGCAGCTTTACATATCGCCTCTAATCTAGTATTTCATGAACGAACCAAACATATAGAGATTGATTGTCATTTCATCCAAGAAAAGGTTCTATCTGGGGAAGTTGTTACATCATTTGTAAATTCCAATGATCAGGTAGCAGACATGCTTACAAAATCACTACAGGGTCCAAGAATATCATATATTTGTGACAAGCTTGAAGCACATAACATATATGCTCCATCTTGAGGGGAAGTGTTGAGATTATCTTATTTTCCTATTTTTCTTATTTAGTTCTTTTCATGTATATTCTGATATGATTAGCCGTATATATCTTAGATTAGGATAATTTCATTATAGTTGATTCTTAATCCTTAAAATCAAGGGATTTAATTTGTATAATTGTGAGTATAAATAAACATGCTGAGAGTCAGTTTTCTCTCAAGCAATTCATCAAAATCAAGTGGGAAGAAGTTATCTGATCTATGAATTTAAAACGCACACTAATTGCTTTTTGTACCAAGTAAACTGTTGTTATTCCATTACTGTTTCCTTAGAACATCTGAGTCAGTTATATTCAGCTTTTACATACAAATAGGCATGCTTAAACTTTGAGTCAGAAAGTTATTCCATCTTGAAGGTTCTTTTTTATTTCTTTTTCATTTTTTATGATGTCATGCCATCTGTCTGTGCACAATATGTTGCAGCTGTGGTTCAGCCACCCTTAGTTGCAGAAAATGATGCACCTTGCAACCGCCATAAGAAGATTGAAGAAGAATTCCCAAAGGAAAATGGAGAGCAATTGTAGCAATGGCATCTGAGCTGACTCTAGATCTGACAGATTTAAAGAGCGACAGCCTGATGTGATAGATGGTCATCCCAGCAAATCAAGGTCCGCTTCCTTCTCTCTCACTACTCAGTTATATTTTATCCTAACTATTTTCTTCCAGATGTGGTAATTTATTAAAGTTGATGAGCAGGAGTCGAACTGAGTCCTAAGAGGGCTATGAACAAGAGTATTAGTCCCAGGAGGAGAGAGAGTGGGAGCCCGAGTGTTAGTCCAAGAAGGAATTTGAGCAGAAACCCAAGTGCCTGTAGATGACCCCATGCTCCATCAAGGAGGAGTTTCAGCAGGAGTCCTGTTAGAAGCCTCAGCAGGAGTCCTGTTAGAAATGTCAGTAGGAGTCCAGTTAGAAGCAGTAGCAGGAGCCCAGTTAAGAGCATTAGTAGGAGTCCTAGCAGAAGCATCAGCAGGAGCCCAGTGAGGGGAAGGAGTTGGAGAAATGTAAGTAGGAGCCCTATCAGAACTCGCTATCATAGAAGCTTCAGTAAGAGCCCTGTAAGGTCCCTATCTAGAAGTCGGCGGAGCAGGAGTTCTCCCAGAGCATCATCAAGGAGATCGTTCAGCAGAAGTCCTGTAAGGGTTTCGAGAAAGAGTGTAAGGAGGAGTCCAATTAGATCATCTGCAAGAAGCTTAAAGCAGAAGCAGAAGCTCTGGCAGGGTTCCATTAAGGAGAAGCATAAGTCGAAGTCCTTTCAAGCACTGAGCAAAAGCAATCACAGCAGTTATTTGAGGAGTCCCAGCCCTGTTCATAGGGTAAGGTCACCTTGTGGGAGGAGTTGGTCTAGGAGTGTTTCACCTGGTGCTTCACCAAAGCGTGTCAGAAGAGGTAGAGGATTCAGTGAGCAATACTCTTACGCAGGAAGGTATGGAACCCCCTCTAGATCACCTGTGAGGTCATACCGGTACAATGGAAGAGGTGACCGTGACAGGTAAATCTCCATGCTGCTTTTAGTTAGTCATCTTATAACAGTATTGGGAGTTGAGTAGTTAAAATAATTCCTTATACTTTTCTGTCCTCAGATATTCTAGTTATAGAAGGCATTCTCCTAGGCGGTACAGGAGCCCACCTCCACGGGGAAGGACTCCTCCAAGGTTTGTCATCCAGTTCCTATGAAATTTGCATTTGCTTGAAAGTTCCACTAAGAAAGGCTTTTAATGGGGCATGGCTTATTTCTTGTCTTGCATTGATTCACTATTGCAACAATTTTTTGCTGTAAGTAAGGGTGCAAATGGGTTAGGCCGGATTAGGCTTTGCCTTAAATAGGCCGAGTCTGCATTGCAAAATATTGGCCCGAGTGTGGACAATTAGCCTATATAAGTCTTTATTTCATGCCCGACCCGACCTGTTTTAAAAACTTGGCCTGACTTGTTAACCTATTTAAAAGCCTATTTTTTAATAGAAGCTTTTAAATAGGCTAACAACTTAAGGTTTAAAAGGTCTATTATAAAAAAGCTTTAAATAGACTAATAGCTTATATAAGCTTGTTTCAATATATTCTTAAGATGTACCTAATAATACTAAAATTAATATAAAATTTTATATAAGAACTAATTAAAGAAATAAGTCCATATACTCATAATACAAAATTACTAATTTAAATATTTAATTAAAAGTAAAATAATATCAAGTTACCATAATAATAAAGGTTAATAACAAAGGTAAATTAGTTCATCATAAATTATACAATAAATATTCAAAATATTTAATCTATATAATAGGTTTGGAAAAAAAAGCCTATATGTCATTACCTTTATAGTAAATAAATTTGAATAAAAAAATATTAAATAGGCCGATCTAATAGGTCTGCAAGTTAGGCTTAAAATAAAAAATCATAACATTAAATTGCCATAATATCAAAGGTTAACAATAAAGGTAAATTAGTTCACCATAAATTATACAACAAATATTCAAAATATTTAATCTTTATAATAGAGTTGAAAAAAAAAGCCTATATGTCATTACCTTTATAGTAAATTGATTTAAATAAAAAATGTTAAATAAGCCGGTTTAATATGCTTGCGAGTTAGGTTTAAAATAAAAAGGCCTGACTTAATTAAAAAAGTTTCTATATTAGTTTTATTCTAATTCATTAAATTAAATAGGTCGAGCTGAACTTAAATTAGGTCAGGCCATAGGCTCTTGATAGGCTGTCTAACCCATTTGCACCCTTAACTGCAATCATAGCATATGATTGTATGAAGACGTGCAGGTACGGAAGCAGAAGAGGCAGGACACCATCTGTATCATGTAGCCCTCCATATTGTGCTCGCTGGTACAGTAGCCCAATTTTCAGTCGGTCACCAGTTGAAAGATATCGATATTGGGACTCTCTGGGTGAAGAGAGGCGCAGGCCATCTCAAAGGTGATGTATGGCTGTCATATCATGATGATCATTGCCTACTGTCCCGTTTGACGTGCTGGTTCTTGAGTTTTGAACTACTACTTCTGGTTTACTTCCTTGCTGGATTTTATGGATGATATTTTTCATTTTTGTATTATTTTTGTGATGGCATGTTTGAAAGATATCTATTAGATTAATTTAGACGGTCTAGGGATGCAGCTTTAGATATATTTTTACTGCGGTTTTGTTGAAGCCAGTTCAAATGGGGTACCCTAGGTTGTATTGTAGTTAGAAAATGCATGATTCCAATTTATAAGATTTTGTCCACCTGAATTTTGATTTTGGACTCATTCCTGGTTTTCAGTCGGTGTTAAGCTCAGCAATTCGTGATATAGCACATGCCTCGCAAATATATTTTATCATCAGTTTAGTTAAAAGACCGGTTGGTAAATGTTGAGTTGGAGCCACTTTTCATCGTTGTCAACTTTCTGATTGCTATGACTTAAAAATACGTTCCTATTCTCTTCTGAAACTTACCTGCCCTATTGAACTCACAAGTCATCCTGAAATGCTACGCTCAATCTTGTTGTATTGCGATCTTCACAATTTCCATACAGCGGAGCCTTTTTGTGGGTTAAATTGCCCCATGGGTCATAGCCCCATAACGAAAGAGCTATGATATTATCGATAAAAATATGCCAAAACACCAAACTCAGACAAAGGCCTTGACAGAGGGGTGGAGCGTTTTCCAAAGTTATTGAAACATTGAAATTATCTAAATTTATTTGTGGTTTTCCAGTTTTTGTTTGGTTTGTAAGCTTTCTAACCAGTTGAAAAAACCTGCACTTTTGTGTACTGTAAGACCAATATTAACACTTGGAAGCAATTAAGATTAAAGAAATAAGATGTCATTCGTTAGGCTTGATGACACTATCAGTGAGTGTCTTTTCCAAGCTACATCAGAGTCCCTTGAAGCTCAGGAGAAAGCTCTTCAAACGCTGGCTTCCATCACCAAAGTAAGTCTGCAGAATAGAGCGCTGCTCGCTGAAAAAGGAGGAGCAATCTTCACAATAGTCAAACTCACAAACGCTTCCTCTCCCATTATACAAACCCTCTCTATGTTGATACTCTTCAACCTTTCCCTAAACACTGATTTAAAGCAGTGTCTAGCAGAGATGGAAAACATTTATCACCTTAATTCGCATATCAGCTCCCCAACTTCTCCTGATTCCAGCAGATTAGCCTCATCTTTGATTTGTAGTTTGGCTATGTTTGATAAAAACAAGGCCAAGTTTGGGGTAGCAGGAACTGTTCAGTTGCTGATCAAGGCTATAGCAGGTAAGTATTTGATGTTATACTCACTCATTTTTCCGAGATGAACTATTCTTACTTCTAGCAGAATGGAACAAGCTTTTATTACAAGAGAGATAAAGATACAGATCTTAAATTAGATGTGAGTTTCCAATTATGCAGGTATCATATTCCCTTCCAAATTTGTATCTTTATCTCGACGCAGGACAGGTCGTGATTGTTTATTAATACCTATAACCTTTTAGAACTTTTGAAGCAGAATTTTTCATGTTTTTCAAAATAAATTTGTACTGAACTCTTTTGAAAATGGTCTCTAATTCCATTTCTATCTTTCGGAGCTCTCTAGAATTTCCTTTTACAAGCTGTCACTCCCTGAGCATTAATGTGTACACGAGTCTACACATAAAGTTGAGTGTATTTATCATTTCTCCTTGCAGGTTCGAATAATCCTAATGATGCTCATCACCTACTGAGTTGTTTGGCCGAGCTCGTCCAGTTTCATGGCAACTGCACTTTGGCCGTCAGATCCAATGCAGTTCCGGTTTTGATTCAAATAGTGAAGAGCACTGATAGTGAGGATTTAGCCGGAACTTCTCTCACTGTTCTTGGCCTGCTTGCTAGGTTCGATGAAGGATTAAATGCCTTGAAGAAAACTGACAAGATAGTTAATGCAATGCTGAATGTGTTGAAAAGGAGGTCATTTTTGAGTAAAGAAGGTGCAGCAGAAATACTTCTTCGGTTATTTGATGACAGTGAAGAACTTATCAAAGAGTCTCTGGGGTTGCCAGAGTTCTCAACTGTGTTAGCTGATCTTTGTGTGAGGGGTTCAACCAGAGTTCGAGAGAAGGCTGATTTGCTTATGAGAAAGATGGCTGAGGTGAATTTAGCTGCTAGTGCGGATGCGATTCCAGTATTTGTGTGATTATATTGGAGCTGGCAACTTGAATAATGTTATGCTTCACAATATTTTAGTTTGACTCCTAGTTTCTATGGATAATTAGTTTGAATTTCCCTAATTATCTTACATGATTATACTAGAATTTGTAAGAAAATTGAACCGGGAAACAGATGATAACACTATGTTACATAACATGAATTCTGCACAAAATAATATTAAATTATAAATTGAAATTGACTATCCAAAGTTGCTAGTAAATCCGCACTGAAATTATCCAAACAGGTCCGATCCTCATGAACCCTATAGGAGAAAAGGGACGAAGAGTATGTAATCTATGCTCTGAATGGCTGATTGTTTAGGATTTGTCTTGTTAAATTTTATTTCTTCTGGATCAACGTGCCTATCATTGGAGGCCCAACTATAAGGCTCGCACATTGGTATCCACAATAAAACTAAATTATTTAATCATTGCATTTTTTTTTAAGTCTTCTAGTATTCGATAATGACAGTAAATTTTGACTAATTTTTAATTGAGTTAGGTTGGATAAAAAAACTCTCCTAACATTCATTTTTTCTATTTATAAAGTTTAAATTCAAAATCTTATTTAAAGAACATCAAATTTCAATCATTCAAAGCAACATATATTGGTTTTAATCATTAAACATAGGCTTTGTATAATATAATTATTTGACATTTAATAATATAGATTCTATATAATATTTATTTTCTCCATTTATAAAATTCAAATTTAAAATCTTATTTAAAGAATACTAAATTCCAATCATTCAGTCAATATATATTGGTTTTAATTATTACATATAGGCTTTGTATAATATGATTATTTGACATTCAATAATATGGACTCTATATAAATCTAAACTATGCAAGTTCAAAATGAAATTCCAAGAGAATTTTGTAGGTGCTTCTAGGATTCATACAATGACGTGTTGCAAAACTTGATGTTCATTAAATTGGAAAGGTGAAACTTTTAGTATTGGAAAATATTACCAAGAAAATTTGAAGCAATCAAAGAATATTAGTTGTGGAAAATAAATTAGAAAGGAGAAACTTGATAGTAATCACAGATAAAGAAGTTGAAGGAGATTAGGTCAAACAGAGTTTCAAAGGAAACTACGAGTGCAAATGTCATAATACCATGTCAAGTTGGTCTCTACTTCCTAGTAATATTTATGAGTAAAACCCTATTTTAATTTTTAAAATATTTAATTTATATCAGTTTCAAGAATATGAATAAAGTCTCTTTCTGTATTCAAACCAGAAGACAATTTTTAATTTGTATTAGGTCTCAGGCTGTATCTGCCGACTAGAAGGCATCTGTAAGAACTGACTTTTATATGCTTCAATTAAGTTCCATTGTCACTTTGGCCGGCAATTGTTGTTGCTACAAAATCCAAGGCAGGTGTTTCATGCATTATCTCCTTTCAATAATATCAGATGCATTTAAAATGAATTTTAAAATTAAATTTTAAATGTAAATTAAAAATTATTATTAAATATAAAATAAGCAAATAAATTTATAAAATTTAATTTAATAAATATAAGCGATTCGAAACTCAATTTTAATTTTTTTGATAATTATAGCATTTGTTTAGCTCATTTTATCTTTCATGATCTTTGTTAGCATATGAATTATTAAATGAAACATTACTCATATAGAAGTGGCATAATATAACGACAACAACATTGAAGAATTAACATTGGACTTCGTTCCTCTTGTTTGTGGTGTTGTCCTTTGTAGCTCCAGGCACACAGAAAACGCACACATACATATACCCTTGTAGTTATATAATTGAGGGCAAAACTAAAGTCGGTATTGGAAGTGCTGCTGCACCCCAAGCTCTGAAAAATTTTAAATTCTCATATCCATGTATTTTTAAAAATATTTTATCAAAATTATGAAATGGTCTCTTTAAAAATTTAAAACTTCTCAATTAAACCTCTAAACTTTTAAATCTAGTTCCTCCTGACTACTGATTAGTTGCAACAACTAAATTGAACATTATTAGTTCCTCCTGTGACTTCAGAATGGATCAAAGCATCATATTATATTATTTTCACCATCGTACGTATAACAAGATGTCCGGCAACATTTTAAAAAATTCTTATATATAATCATTTTATTCTTCCCCTTGTTATGCCCCAAGTCAATATTTTTAACTCAATAATTAACTATATAATCATTTTAGGTTATTCTTATGCATGTATATGCATTGTTTTTGTGTTTACTAGATTGAGTTCAATTTTAGTGTAAAACATCTAATGAGTAAAATTTTTGAATGCGTCAAATTGATCGGCGATAGATATTTTAGTGCAAGGAAAATCATAGTTACAGGAAATACTTTTTTATACGGACTGAGTCATATTGAAATACAGAATTCTTTCTATATTAGAAGAAATGTTCTGAAAATGTTTTATAGAAAATATTTTCAGCATCATTGCAATAGAGAATACTTTTACGTACATATACTTCATTTTACATGGAGTGAGTTCTAATAAAATATAGGACTGATTCTATAAAAGAATGAGTGCTTTGAATGTATCTTATAGAGTATTTCTAGCACCACTTCAATAGAAAACACTTCATAGATACTTCATTTTATATGGAGTGAGTCAAATACAAAATTCAATTTATGTGAGAATTAATGTTTTGAAAGTGTTTTATAAAAAATATTTCTGGCACTACTACAATACATATTTTAAAAAAATGAAAAAATTTATCCCTCATTTTGATCTTCATCAAGAGGAAGGATAACAACGATAGCTCAAAAATAAAGTAATCAACCTTCCTTTTATATGAAGGAAACACTTTCACAAATACTACCCTATTTTATATGAAGTGAGTTAAATATAAAATTCAATCTATGTGAAAATTAGCATTCTGAAATTATTTCACAGAAAATATTTTCAGCACCACTGCAATAGACATTTGAAAAACCAAAAAAACTCGATCACTCGTTTTGATCTTCATCTAGAGGAAGAATAACAACAATAGCTCGATATTAAAGTCATCAACCTTCTTTTTATATGAAAAAATACTTTCGCACACAGATATTTTCTTTTATACAGAATAAATCAAATACAAAATTCTTTTTATGTGAGAATTAGAATTTTGAAAGTGTGTCGTAAAAAATATTTTTAGCTACTACAATAAATATTTAATAAAAAAAAACTCAAATCACTCATTTCGATCTTCATCCAGAGGAAAAATAACAACACTAGCTCGACAATAAAGTAACCAACCTCGTCAAAATATTCTTTGCTTCATTTGTAGTTAACTGCATGGGACAGCTATAGCCATCTCATATGGACTTTGATATCCAACGTACAAATTTAGTTTTTCTAAGCTCGAAAAGTTCCCAAGAAATTATCTTGTTATTATTTTGTACAAAGCCTCTTTTTTCTCATTCCATTTGATTAAATTCGTCGAAAGTCCAATATTCCACAGCAAAGCAGCAATATCCCAAAAACCTTTTTGAAAGCAATACCACGCAAACTTTTTCGACAATCCAAACGCGTTGTGATGCTAATTTTGTCTTATTACTAATCACATAATTAATTAGCACACCGACTTCGACTTTTGCAACCTCCAAATAGCTTCAGAGCTTGTGTCATGCATTGCATGGAGAATATTAATATTAATTATTTATATAGCATATGTCAACTACTTAGAGAACAGTGATTAATACTATATAGATATTATATTAATACATTATTATATCATTCATCGTTAGGTTGAGGCTCTTTTGCACAAAAGAATTGATATAAAAGTGTCATAAATTAGGAGCAAATCAGTCTTTTCATTCCCTATATGGCCTATAAATGCTTCATATGGCAATAGAGAGTATCTTTCATTAGTATAAATGAGTCACTCAATGTAAAGCTGATTTATCAGAATGCTGATGTGCTGCATGAAGGCTGATCATAAATTATAGAAAATTAGTCTTTTCATTTCCTATTATATCCTACGAATGCTTCATAGGGCAAGAATAGTTTAACAGGGGAATGTATTACTAAAAGTATTATTATCCTCTACGAGAGTTTAATATCTTTCGACAGTGCGTAAATTATTGAATCTTACGGTTCATATTTATTGATCTATAGTATATAGGTCGAATGAAATTTAATAATTTAAATTGTAAGGCGGTGTATTTTAATTTTTTTTTCGCTATCGTTTATATTATGGCATTAATTTTTTTAAGTGATTAACTAGGTGATAAAATTTAATATATGTCAATTATCAATATGTGAAATACAATAACATACTATATATTCATAATTTGATTTCTTGTTAGATCATATTACTGAATAAAAAAATATATTTCGTAAAAGATGTATGAGAGTAATACTATAATCTCCATACTAATATAGCATCATAAAATTTTCCGTGTATGAGGCACTCAAACATTATATATAGGATTTCTTTGGTATTAGTATACAACTAGGATTCTCCTTTCGTGGATTGTTAGGGCTACGTAGGAGTGGACTATTAATACATTAATACATAAAATTAAGTTGTCTGGATTAAGATTCCAATTCCTTCATAACTGTGGTCATTAATTAAGCCTATGGGAGATATACTATCAAGAATTCGTGGTGAATAAAGTGTCATATTTCTTTGGTCTTAGCTTTGGGTATTAGTGTGGATACGTATTTTCATTGATTTTTTAAACATTTATATAAAATAATATATATTATTTAAAATACTTTCATTAATTTTTTAATTTTATTCTCATTAAAATATTATAATATATATTTATCCCCATTAATCTTTATATTCTAATTTCACTGCTGATCAAGTCTCTATTTAATATTAATATTTAAATTTTTTTCTTCCCTCATATTTTAAATTTGAGTTCAAAATCTTATCGTAATCTTGTGTATTAAGTAATTTACTCATTTTAGTAAAAAAAAGCTGTTATGTTAAATGGGCAGTGAATATGTGTGAACCATGGATGTACACTTTTTGCAAGCCATTATTCCAAGGCATTTGGTTTGCATGCATATCTAAACCAAGATTTCTTCCCACACGCGTGTTCCATATCCACTAATTAGTTACAATAAAGGTTTCACAAATCTAATATAAACAAATATTATGTAACTAGAATTTTAAAATTTAGAATAATATAATGATTGCAAAAATTATTATATTAAAATTATTTAATTATATTTATTAAAAAATAATTAAAATTTAATAATTTTAAAATTTATTATACTTAGTTAACTTTTAAAATTTAAAAATAATGCAGCAAGCACCACAAACAATTCCTTTAATTTCACGTACAACTTTGTTCCTTTCACATTGCACATTTTTGTAATCTGTTTCACACTATATTGTTGAAAGTCTCGTGACGTGTTTGTCTTTCTGAGTGCTTATTTTTTCCTACGACCCCGTGAAGGGCCACATGCAAATTTATTTAAGCTCACAGCAAAGTTCACAAGATTAAAGTAAAAAAAAAGGGGAAATTCTAATTTCCAAAGAAGCTAAAAGAAGCCATTTTGGAAAAGCTAAAAGGATAAAGTAATTTTTTTAGAAAAAAAATTAGCTTCCAACTTTTTCTTTTCATAGTTGAAAACACGCTATATGGATACGTTTACATATTTGTTGCAGAAACTGACAAAAAATTCATTAATATAGGATGTTTTTTCTGATAAATTAATGAATTATCTTTCAGCTACAGGAACTTATGGGATATTATTCGATGCCAGCTGCATTTTACGTGCCATCCACTAAATGCAAATGGAACATTCTTCTTCTCATTTATTGAATTCATACCTAAAAATAAAAAAAAAATTATCGAAATCTTCATAGAAAAAGTGATAACACAAATTAGTTAATTTTTTTATAATTTCAAAAAAAAAATAAAGAAGAGAAAAGTCATTATTTTTTATGAAGTAAATGTTTAAAAAAATCATCACCATCAAATGATCATTAAGGTTTAATTACTAATTATTAATTAGTAATAATATATAATTATTATTATGAAAATTAATGTCTCTCATAATTATATTATTAAAAATAAAAATAAGATATTAAATATTATTCTAATACTAATTATATCATTATTATATTAATAATTTCATCTTTACCACTTTACTGGTTAGCTAAATTCTCTTTATAGTAATATAGAACTAGTGTAACCACAAGAGTTACAAATATGGAAACTTAAATCCCATAGAGAAGCAAAATATTCAAAAAATTATTAGTGCCACTTCGATCACTCATGTCTAAACATGTAGCTACATGTGCCTATTTCAATTAGCTTATACACAAGTTCCCAGGCCATTATAAAAATTTAAATAATATTATTCTTTTTTTTTAACATTTTTTTCGCTCTTATTTTAAAAATCGTAGGATTTATAATTTTGTGGATTAGCAAGTGAATTCAATTCTGTTTTAAAAAATACAATAAATATTTAAAAAAAAATCTTAAGATCAAACAATTTAAATATATATTTTTAAAATTTTTTAATATAATTAAATGATACACATGATTTGAAAAATTTTAGGTAGGTTATATTTCTATCAGTTTTTGTGAGATTTCACCATTGATCGATGTTATCCTTTTAAATAGAGGGAGTAGGTCTTCATAAGGCTAATTTTTTTAATTTAATGGTAGAAGTCGTAATTATATATATATATATATATATATATATATATATATATATATATATATATATATATATATAGTTTTGAATTCAAATTTCAAGAGGATAAAATTTTTAAAGTAATATTAGGTATTATTACATTATTAAAGTATGTTAAATGTTTATCAGTGAGAAAATATATATGAGAAAGTAAAAATATTAATGTTCACTTACATTCAAATTTAATATTAGAGTTCTGTATTTCTGATAAAATATGTGAAATGTAGTGAAGTTTATTTCTTATGAGAAAATAAAAAATAAAATATGGGAACAATAATATTTTTTATGGTTTAACATCCAACCTTATTCAAGGTAGATTTTTTATACTGATCAATTAGAAAATTCATTAATAACTCATTCACAACCAGATTTCAAGAGTTAATTTTGTAAAACATATATAAGATTAATAAAAATAAACATAAAATATCGATCTAACTGGGCATTACAAACTTGTCTTCAACAAATAAATTTCAATTCCCTATGCTAGTGTATTATTTTAAATTGATTTTTTTATTTTAAGAATAATCAAATTAATAGTAGGTAGAAGAAAAATAAAATTTGTTTTAATATAAGTATTCTTCTACTCATAAATTCTTCAATACTTTTACAATTGTCCTCTTCAAGATAACACCCTATAATTTTCAAAAAAAGATTTAAAAAATCTTAAAAAATGGCATAACCAAAAATTTAGGAGAGTATTGTACATTGAGTAGAAACAATCGGGCTTTTAGGCATTTTGTATCAATGTCCTAGTGCTAGGTGCGAGGTTTCTCTGCAAGTGTGGAGAACGTACTAACAAAACCGAGAGGAGGGAAAGTTGTGGGAACGAACAAAGCCAAATCAACAAGAGAGGAAAAAGAAGGAAAAAGTCCATATGCTTTTGGGTTTGTTTCCCACCAGGTTGGTGCACACAAAGCTTCAACCTTTGCCGCTTTTCTTTCTCACCGTTCAATATTTATTTTCATTTCTTTGTATGAGAATCTAGTTCTCTAGATTATATAATACGAAAAAAATACCAACTATTAACCTCATTGAAACAGGGAACATCAGCTTGTATATCTTAATGGTAATTTGTCAGTGATCCATCTTAGAAGATGTTCACTTGCATTTTCTTTGAAAATGGCAAAACCATTTATGTTTTTAATAATATTTCCAAAATCTGGGTGATATTCTTCTTGTTTTTGTAGTTCAAGTGCTTTGCTTTACCGAATGTCCACAGGCATAGATTCTTCAATCTTTTACTCTCTATCCTCCTCTTACTGTCCGTGCATTGCAAAGTAAAGGCTCTAACTTTGCTTGTTTTCTGCATTCTGTGGTAAATCTCTGTGGTGGATTCCTTTC
The DNA here is from genome assembly GCA_020226215.1 of Sindora glabra. Taxonomy (NCBI): domain Eukaryota; kingdom Viridiplantae; phylum Streptophyta; class Magnoliopsida; order Fabales; family Fabaceae; genus Sindora; species Sindora glabra. The sequence goes on along the minus strand of CM035227.1, from coordinate 28,834,540 downwards.
TCATAAAGGGTTCTGACTTTTTTAAAAAATTTTCGGTCCCTTCAGTTACTACCCTTCTTTGTTTAGTGCTTTTTACTTTATGTCAATTTCCAATGACGTTTTAGCTTAGTATAAGCAGAGTAGCTGATGCAGATTCATTGATATTATTCCATTGTTTGATCCCCACCTTCCTCCCATTTTGCGTATAAATAGAGGTTGCTAATGTTAATGTTCTTCATTGCAGAGAGAACTTATTTTAAGCATTGTGATAGTTGTCTCAGTGATTCACTATTTGGCACAAAATCATGAGCTACCACAACACCGGCACAAGTTCAGGTTAGTTTCCATTCCATGGCATCTTTTGTTGCTTTAATTGATATTGTTGGTGAAGAATAACATTTTGAGTTTTGTGAAGTTAAATCATCTAGGGTTCTTTGTAGTATGTGAAATGAACTTAATTGATGCAATGGCTTCTTAGGTGGTGGAACTTCTAGACGGACATTTGAGTTTGGAAGGACCCATGTGGTCAGGCCAAGAGGGAGGCACCAGGCAACCATAGTCTGGCTACATGGCCTTGGTGATAATGGCTCCAGGTATGTTGCAAATCACTGATATCTTGTTTCTGATAGTAGCAACGTGCAATTGTGCCAGTTAATTTAGTGATTGTAATCTCGATACTTTTAGAGTCTTTTAGGGAAAAGTTCTCATCTCCATTAGTGCGTTTAGCAAATGGGGTTATTAAAGATCATATATAGGAAACTCTTTGTACTTGCAGCAAAAACCATCATGCATTTTCTCATTGGCAGTCCTTGTTAATTTGCATGCCTCAATAGTTAGAAGTTTAAGATGCTTTGAATTTTAGTTATTAATTCATTCCTTTTTATTGGCAACTCAGTTTAGTGGAATCCTTGCTTGGGAATATGCCCTCAGTGACAATGGTGAAATTGTTTTCTTCTAATAGAATTGAAAATAAAGGGAGCATGAGAATGTCAATATTTTGTCCTCTTGTGGTGGGGAAGTTGGTTTTTAATTAAGTCCTTGAACTCTATATCCCTTTTTGAAGATTCTTACTAACTGATCTTGGTAGGATAACACTATGGTACTATCAAATCTGAAAAGTAATATTATTAATAGTCATTTTATTTCATCTTAATGTTTGATTTATTGCAGTACAGGAGAGCAGGAGACCTTGAGTCTAGATTTATATTGCCAAATGATAGAATAGGGGACCACTTCACTAGCTATGTTGTTCCCAAAACTTAGCAGACAGAAATATAGCATGCATTGCCTTAATGCTTAAGTAATTAGTTTTAAGTTTTCTTAGTTATGGAATCAAGTTGATTGGTGTAAATAGTCAATACAATACAGTTAATGCAATTATTATTATGTGGTCCCAAAATTTGGTATAGGCTAGGCTGATATAATTTAATGGGTATTTCCTTGGAGAAATTTTATAATTGTGTCAAACATTTTCTCCTTTGCTGCCATAACTCTAAGCTTATGGCTAGTTCTTATATCTTTTGACAAGCTTGTAAGCTTTGTTGAAATGTGCAAAGATTAGCCACCATAGTGAATAAACTGGATTTTATTTTGTTTTGCAGCTGGTCCCAGCTCTTGGAAACTCTTCCTCTTCCAAATGTAAGGATAATTTTAATTCACATTTTTGGTAGCTTCTGCACATCAGGGGGATGCAACCCCCATCACCAGCTGCCCTGATATTGTCATACTTTGAAAGCATGGTTCCACTTGATTAACAGATGGCACTCATTTTCTTGGAACTTACGTTGCAGATTAAATGGATTTGCCCTACTGCTCCAACGCGGCCTGTAGCCTTATACGGTGGATTTCCTTGCACAGCTTGTAAGATTGAATGCTTGAAAAGTTTACATCATTCACTTTTCAACTCCCTTTCTCATTTTCCTGGGTGCAAAATATTTTAAGTGGTGCCTTATAATTACTCTGATAACTTACGTCTATGTTCAGCATAGCAATTTAATGCTTGTGTTTGTTAGAACTGGGAAGGATAGTTACTGATTTGTTTGAGTAATCTCTACCAGGGTTTGATGTAGGAGAAATTTCAGAAGATGCTGCTGATGATTTGGAGGGTTTGAATGCTTCTGCAGCACATGTTGCGAATCTGTTGTCAACAGAGCCTCCAAATAGTAGGTTTCAAGAAACTCATCCACTTGTGTCATATGTAGAATAACTCATATACTGTCCTGGATTTTGACCAAACTTAATATTAGTACACGGAAAATTTATTTTATCATTGCACTGTCATAAACAATATCTGTAAGAAGAAGGTTAAGCCTTCAACACTGCAAGAATTTCTTCAGATGTCTGCATCAATATTAGGATAAAGTTATAACTATTCCCGTGTATCTCTCATTTACTTTAAGAGTCTCAGTATGCCGGTAAAACTAGAACAAAAGTGATAGCTTGCAAATCTTAGAAATCTTCTGGAGGCTTTGGCATGATCTTCTGTATTGGTTATAACCAGGTTTATAGGTTTAATGTCTTCTACTTATTGAATAAAAAGATAGAAGAAATAATTCAAGAACTAAGAAGGTTGTGTTCCTAAGAGTTCTAATTACCTTTTTTGCGACTGGGATACTCTTGCTTGTAGCATGTAGAGGAAGGCAAGTATGTCCAGCAAAGTCATGTATATGAAGTTTTTATTACCACATCCAAGTTGCATGTAATTTGATTTTAGTGGTACTCTTCACTGTACAGTCAAACTTGGTGTTGGGGGCTTCAGTATGGGAGCAGCCACTGCACTTTACTCAGCTACATGCCATGCTTTAGGGCAATATGGAAATGGAAACATTTACCCTGTCAACCTAAGTGCAATTGTGGCATTAAGCGGTTGGCTTCCTTGTTCAAGGTTTGGTTTCTTTAATATGTTTACATGCAAGGGAATAAAGCACCCTATTACCAAGGCTAAACCACTTCACAGTTTACTTTGCCTTAAGTAATATGATCAAATTAGAAGCTACTGTTGATGCAGGACCTTGAGAAATCGGATTGGAGGGTCACATGAGGCCTTAAGGCGTGCAGCATCATTGCCCTTGTTTCTCTGCCATGGCCTAGGTACTTGAGAATCATAATCTTTACTATTTTTCATTTGTCATCAATACAACTTGAGATATCCTTGCTGTCATGATCTTGTTGCTTTAAAGAAACATTGTAATTCATGCGGCAATAGACTTGGCCAGCTGCTCTCTCTCTCTCTCGCTTGTTTTATGTTGGGCGTATCTATCATGCTTCAGAAAGACACAAACCACATAGATGGCATGATAGCTCTGACAAAATAGTTTTGAAGCATGATAAATTGTTTAATGATGGCATTTGTGCCAGAGCTATGTTGTGAGGGACTGAGATGCAAAGAGAAAGTTAGGACTTAAGAGGATGATAACTTCTAATGAAGTCTTGAGTTATTCCTTAAGGTATCAAGATGTTGTCTGAAGGGCCACCAGTTGCCAAAATGATATCTCTACCCACTTAATTTTGTTGGGAGTTCAAAGTCTGTATATATATACAGTCTTTCAATCATTTTGCCCCAAAGATTTCGTCTGTAATCAATGCACTATATGTGGAATTCCTTTCGCAGTTGATGATGTTGTCGCATATAAACACGGAGAGAAATCTGCACAGACATTAAGCACGGCTGGTTTCCGGAATCTTATGTTTAGGACATACAATGGGTACTAAACTGTCCTGCAAAGACTAACCTATTATTTTTGTTCCAAAAAGCACCCTAATGAAATGTTAAATTTACTGCTATGCAGACTGGGTCACTATACAGTTCCTGAAGAGACTGAAGAAGTCTGCAGTTGGCTTACTGTAAATTTGGGGCTTGAGGGGTTTCGTTTGAACTAGTGAAGAAGCTCAATGTTGAAACAAAAATATGAAGAAGCATATTGCTTTACAATTGGAGTGGCGCTCTAGGATAGTGGTGGGGGGTATATGGTATACTATAGCCACTTCATTCTCCTCCTACTCTTTCTTATATCCTTTTTGTACTAAATAAGACTTCTCTTGCCTTGGGGAGGGTATGGACGAATCCTCTACATCCACCAAATTTTGTTTATTTCATTCAATAGGAGGGATGTTATGGAAATGTTGGGATCATGTTTTTCATCTAAATAAAGTCAAATTTGGCTAATTTTTTAGTTAACCATGAGAATATAGAATGGCAAGTTGAATTCATTGACATCTCCATGTCGAAGGAATCATTGCATTTCAATTTATTATTGAACTATTAAAACAGGATATTTTTTAAGCTCGATTTTCTTTTATTAAAGTGGTATCAAGTTGGGTTAAAATTGTTTCATGCATTTGCTTTCTCCATTTTTTTTTTCATTTCTACCCATTGTGATTTTTGCTTCTATGATTTTGTATGATTTTCCTTTTATGGAAAGGAGGTGCTTGTGTATGTATATTTAATAATTTTATCATTCCTACCATTATTAAAAAAAGAGGCGCTTGTGAGGTGACAAATTTTAAAAATTTAGATTGAAATTATTCGATTATAACTATTTATTTTTTAATAGATGTAATTGAGTGATTTTTATTTAATAATTTTTGAAATTATCATATCATCTTAGATTTTAAAATCTTTGGGATGCTATAGAATTCACTAGTAAAAAATGCAATGAGTTTGCATTAATAGTAAAAACAATATGAATTTTTTTCAAGCGAATTCTATGGTGTTTTAACAATTTTAAAATTTGGAGTGATGTAATAATTTTTAAAAATAGTTAAATTAAAATTATTTAATCATATCTATTAAAAATGAAGAATTACTATTGAATAATATCAATTTGATGGTTTCAAAGCTTATCACATCAACTCTAAAAATGTAGTAGCAAGTATCTTCATTATTTCATCTTTAACTCTCTCTTTGTTTAGCTTGTATCTCCATTGTTGAATTTAGAGTTAAAATGATCCAAATTATTTGTGAACAATTTCAATTTAGCTCATAAAAAGATCAATTTATATTTGAATTAAATGAATTCAAGCCTAAACAAATTGCGCTCAAGCCTTAAAATGCAAAATCTGTGATGTTTGTAAATTTAAATGAATCTAAATGGATTTATATATATTTTTGTTTACTAAGTTGTTTATGATTTTATTAAATTATTGATTCATTTAATTACTTATTATTTTGATATTATAAAAAATTCTAATTATTTTTATTTTACAAAAACAAAAAAAGTCGAAGAAATTGTAGCTCTAATATTTAAACTCAAATAGTTTATGTTTAAGTTGCTTGAAAAATTAGAAGAATTTTCAATGACAAATTTTATGCTTATGTTTTTATTTGTGTAGTTACTATGCAATGTTCAAGTACTATGATTTGACTATTTTCTATGCATATTTATTGAATTATAATGAGATTTATATTATATTAGTAGTATCATTTATTTGTTTTGATAAATTACCTTATGTCATTTTTATTATTATTTGTTAAAAAATATTTAATATATCAAAACTTATTTGAACTCATTTAAGTTAGATTAGCAATTGAGCTTAAGCTTGAATTTTGAAAGCTTGACAAGCTAGAACACAAGCTTGAATATGCTTAATTCTATCAAGTTTGAACTTAAAAAGCAAAAATTCAATTGGACTCGACTCTTTTAGAGGCTTAATCAAACCATATTGATATCCATCATGTTTTCACTTCCAATCCTCAATTCTTCTGAGTTCTCTTTTATTTTATTTTCTTCCAATGGGTTCATTCTTCCCTTTCATTCGAATCTTTTACTTTCCTCCATTGCCAACTCCTTCTAATGTTTCATTTTATTTTTTTACTGTTTTATTAATGAAATTAGAGAATCTTTTGGGTAAATTATTTTTAGATAAAGTGGTAGATTGGTTAGCTTGATATTTAGTTTCCATATGTGCTTTAAAATTATTAAAGTTTGATGTTTTTAGGATTAGAAGTTATTTAGTTTGGACTTCTCAAGTTTCACAAAATTTCTAAAAAATATTTAAAATTATTTTGTTGACATTAAGGAATTGATACTTTATAGAAATTAACACTTGGTATTTTGTTTGATTTAATTTTGGACTTTTTAGGAAATGTTATCAAAATAATTACTATACTCTTCACAAATTTAATACAAAAAATTAAAAATATTAATAAATATTAATTAAAATAATTTTTTTAAATTATAGTTTTTTAATTTATTATTAAAACTTAAAATTGAATCATGTAAAAAATTAAGATGACTTTTATACATATAAAGGATTATTAACCTTAACATGTAGAGGTTAACAACTTTTTCTTTTTTATTTGGACAAAAAATATGCTATTAATTTAATGATGATAAAATAACAAAGAATATGAGAGTGTATTTGTCATCATCATTAATCTTTTAATTTAATAAGTGCATTGTGAAAATGATAGATGATGTGTGGAGTTAACTTAAATATTTTAAATTAATATTTTTCTATTAATAGTATTTAAAAACTCTTTATTATTAATTACAAACCCTTAAAATTTAAAATATTTTCTAAAATATTTTTATGTGAAAATAATAAATCAACATAAAGAAAGGTAAAATGAAATTTTGTATAAATTATAATTAATTGTTTGACTGGATTTAGAATAAGGATTTTGTATAAAAATGGATAAAATAAAAGGTTTAAAGATTAAGTATTCAGATAGGATTATAAGTATGGAAGAGATTTAGAATGCTTTTTCAAAAATCTCTAGACCTTTATTTTTTTCTTTTCTCCTTAACGTTTCAGCCCTCTTTCCTTTTCTTTTCATTTCTGTAAATCCCTAACATTTCTCCTTCATTTTCCTCTTCAACTAAGCAAAAAGAGAGTTAATCTGCATCAAAATTTTCAAATAACCAAGGAACCACCAACACTTAATCTTAGCCTCTAAACATCTTCTCCAAGTAAGGTGAATGAACATTTTAACTCTAATTTAAGATTTCATTGAAAATAATTTAGATTAAATTTAGGTTTTTAGGTTTTTTTATGATTATATGGGAAATGTTGATTAGTGTTGTTTGATTTGTGTTTAATGTTGAAAATGGTATAAATAAAGTGATATATATGTGTATTAATGATTTAAAGGGATTGATAACCTAATAAATGAGTTTGGTTGGAATTTATAATGAATGAATAGTGCGTTTGGACTAAATTTTGTAAAAAAACCCATATGGTAGTTGACTATGTGCCCAGGGACCAACTCTTGGGCAAGTATGGTCAATTACATAGTCAACTACTATATTGTGCTCTTGGGCCTCTTACAATTAATCAAATAATTAATTACATCCCTAAAGAGATACTTTTAAGGATTGTGTAATTGACTACGAGCCATTAGGATTGCTCTCAGTCACTTTGTAATCGATTATACCTTTATTTTCAAGGAGTTCATAATTGACTACAAGCTTGTTCCTTTACTCTCTAGAAGGTTGTAGTTAACTACACCTTAAGAAATTATTCTTGACTAAGGCATAGTCGAGTATATAGTTGATTACCACCCTTATATTTATTGCACCTTTGTTTGAAATTTGAATGATTTTTATTTAAAGAGAATAATCATATAAAATTTTAGGTAATAATAATTAAAACCAAATTCACATATGAAATGGATAACTTGAGATTAAATGAAGTTTAAGAAAAGAACCTTGCCTAGAATGAATAAGAAAAGATGGATAAAATAAGATGCTAAAGGGTTACAAATGGGTAAATGTGAGTATGTAAGTGTAAAGAAGATTTAAGAAATATTTCAAAAAATGCCCTATTGTCTTCTCTTATTTTTTAGGCCAATTAACTCTTTCTCTTTCATTTTTTTTCTCAAACTTTTCTAACCCTTACCTCTAACTCTTTCTATTTGATTTTCTTAACTTCTTAAATTCTTACATCTCTGATCTTCCATCAAGTAAGGGAAAAACTAATTTATTTCAAGTTTTTTCTTTAATTAAAGTAAAGCTCCTTCATCATTAATCCTCTTAAGGGGTATTTTGATTCCAAAAGCAAATGGAACTTTAACTTAAGAACTTCTGTTTTTGGGTGATTAGGACCAATAGACAATAAATCTATCATTTAGCTACCTCTTCCATACTAGGTGAGTACGAACCTTTAACCTTAGTGGAAGGATTTAAATGGTTCTGGTTTGCTTTGTATATAAGTTTTGGGATTTCTGATTTATGTGAGGGAGGTGTTGATTCTAGTGATAAATAGATGATTAATGATGTAAATGGTATGAATAAAGAACCATTAATATATATATTTATAGCTTGAAGAAGATTAGTTGAGTAACTAAAAAAAAAAGATAGAAAATTTAAACAATGAAGTGAATAGTAATTTTTTTTATAAAAAATTATATAACCTTAGTGAATTGGTTCTCTACTACCAAAAATGGACATAACCACTTCTAAAGATGAACGTGGGAAAAGTAAAACACATCATAGATCATTCCCTTCCTATAGGAGGCTAAAAGCACTTTGTAATGCTGCTTATTACTTCCAAAATCACATAACGCACCTCGAATCGCTTCTTAAAGCGACTTCTCTTGCCCAATTTTGCATTCTAATATTATAACTAGGTATAATTAACTTCTAAATGTATGTTTGAACTTAAAATGAGGTATAATAGTATTGTCATGCACAAAATGCATATGGATAGAACTATTGGTTATTTTTTTTGAAATAAATTAATATTTATAGCTATGCAAAGTAGCATGGAGTATTTGAGAATGACTTGTAGTGATGAGTCAGTTACTATAATTAAATTTAATTGTATGTGATGAAAAGAGCTTGTGCTCTAGTGAATAACTTGTATTGAGAATTATGCCATAATTGACATTCAAATGAGAAATGTGATGGGGTATATGGCATGAAACTAGAAGCTTAATTCCCAAAAGCTAATTGTGAGGGATAACCTTGAAGGGACAAGATTAAAGATTGTGAAAGATAAGGTTGACATTGGAGGCTCAAGGAGATTTATTTGCTTTATACTTTGAATGTCTTTATAGCTTATATATGATGAATGGAATTTGATAAGTTTACGTGATAATGTGATTGTGCCTGTATAATTATGTACTTATGGTATTGGGATTATTATGAAAATGGAAGCTTTAAGATATGTTACACATTTTTTAAAATATAGTGAATTAGAAATTATATTATGAAGGAAAATAATTAAGATAACTAGTAAATTCCATTAAATAATAATTTTTTTGTATGAATTATAAGATAAGATAAAGTTAATAATTTAATGAATATGAGAATATAATTTTTTTTAAGAATTGGATGAGGAAAGTAAAATAGAGTAATAAAGTATAAAATTTGGAGTTATTATAAGTGAGTATGTGAGTATGGATAAAATTTAGAAAAAAAAGTTTCAAAAAATGCCCTTAAGGATACTATTCCTTATTTTTATGACACTAACCACTATTCATTTTCATTTTTTCAACCTCCTCATCTTTTCTAACTATCTTCTCTTTTCCTCCTCATTTCTTCATCAAATCAAGCAAGAAAAGTTTAATTTTTCTTCAATTTTTTTTTCAAATTAAGGTAAGAATATTATTCTCATTAAGATTCCTTCTTATTTCTGGTTAGTTAATGAAGAGATTTAAGATTATTTGGTTTTATGGCAATTTCAAGCTGTAACTTAAGAATCCTTAAATTTTGATGTGATTAGGGTTAAAAGATATTCAATATTGCATCCTAGTATTTTCTTCTATACAAAGTGAATGGATACTTTTTTCTCTTTTGTTGGATTTCATGAAATCCAAGTTAAATTAGATATTCTAGGTTTTTCTTGAATATTAGCTTTAATGCTTGATTTTTATGTGATTTGTGATATATATGTAATTAAATGATAGAAATGGCTTCAATAGTGTAAGGATGACTTGCATTCATGATTACATGGATTTTGGTTAAGTATTAAATGCATTTGAAGGTGTAATTTTCAAGTTGAACAATAAATTTTCCAAATGAAATTTGGAAAATCTTAGGCAATAGTTGAGTATATGTTTAAGTATGCCTTGAAATGTGAAGTCTAGGTAGGTACACATAAGTATATAATTGATTATAAGGCTAAGAAGTGCTCTCTGGATGTTGGTACTTGTATATACTTGAGTGTAAACATCCCAGCTTGTTTTTGGATACTCCAATATATATTTGAGTATGAACATTTTGACTTGCTTTTGGACCTCAATACTCTAATATAAGCATTTAAAGTTACTTTTGGACCTCAGTACTCAATTATATACTCAAGTATGAACCCTAAAATTGTTCCTTAAGTTCCTATACTCATGTATATAATTTAGTATGCATAATTTTTCCTGAAAATCATGACACCTAAGGGTCTAATGTAAGGTGTACCATGATATGACGAAGTATAATAAGAAAGAATAAGATAATTAAACTATGATCATGAAATGTGGAATTGATCTAGCATGTCAAATAATGCATGATGTGAATAAGATTGTATTATTATTTTTACAATGAATTGTGATGTGTAGCCATGCATAGAGGTATATTCTTGTTAGATTATTGTGATAAAGTAAGCTTGCGGCCTAATATTAAAAATGAAAGTTTTGAACTAATTATGAATTGAGAAATATTAAATAGACGATGTGGACGTTGAACAATTAATTCCTAGTAGTATGTTTGTGAAAGGTATAAAATTAACTTAAGAGCCATAAAGGTAGATATATATATTTATTTATTTACTTCCTACTGCTTGAATTGTAATATAGTCTTGAATTCTAATTATTCTTATGAACTCTTGTGTGGTGTATTTGTGATGAATGATTATGTTTAAGACTTTTGGGGGCTAAATGAAATCCAAATTGATAATGTGATTGAATATATGTTAAGTTTTAAAGGAAGATGATTTGATAAGTAAGTTATTGGATTGTGTTATCTATTTAAATAGGGTATTTACTCACTGAATCGTAGATTCACCCCTCTATAATTTATTTTGCAAATTCTCAGGTCAAGCCTTCATTACTACTTCTTCAGAGCTAGATCATCTAGAAACTCATTGATTTGGTTATTGGTAGCATTGGATATTTGTACATAGCTAATCTTTTAGGGCCTTATTCTATGTATAGGCTCGGGTGGAAGATCCAAACATTGAATCCCTTATGGAATAGTTAGAGAGGCTCATCCTCAACTTAAAGGGCCATAAATAACTTTAACTTTCCTATCTTTCATAAAAACCTATTAATTAATGAAATGTATCCTTTTAATTTAATGTTGCCTTTCCTTTATTTCTTCTACAATAAATTATTCAAAATTATGATAAATATGATGGATTATGCTAGTGGAAATTAGGTAGTAAGTTTTATGCCAATCATAATTAGGGGTTAAGCTCGTGACAAGATATATGCAAGTGAATTAATAAAAATAGATATTTCGATGTTATAAGCTAAGGAATCTAGGGACTGGGTTTATTGGATGCCTTTTCATTTACCCTAATGCTATGTTTATGCTTATTGAATTCTTATAACTCACTCTTTTTATTGTTAACATTTTTCAGGTTGAAGTTAACCTAATAAGATGTTGCTACCCTTATGGAAAGCAAAGATAGTGTCATTAGAGAATTTAATATTTGGACCAGGATTTAAGTACAATTATGTCCAAGTAGTTATTGTGTCAAATATATTTATTTTAAAGCACATCCTATGTTTTTTATTTATTTGAATTATAGGTTTTAAACTTTAGGCAAGCGGCCTTTGGAAAGCACCTAAAAATAAGAGAAACTTTATTTATTTATTTTTAAATTAATGGTAGATGTGATTCATGAAATAGGTGTTATTCACATGGATGTAATATCATTTTGTTTAGTTGAAATCTACATAGCCAGTATGTGAGGCTTGTAGGAAGCCTTTTGTAAGTGGTTTCCTATGTCAGTCACATGCCCACAATTTAGGTTGTGATTGTATCCCTAATAATCGGTTTCTTATTGACTGCTAAGGAATGGAATATGTTTATTAGTGGTAAAATATGATTGTTATGTAATTGAATAATGATAAGTAGCTTGTGTGAAGCCATGTAAGGAGGCATGATATTTTTTACTGTTGTGTATGTTATAAATAAACTATATTGTAATAATTGATGTGAGTTAAGTTAATGAATGAGGAATAGATATAGAGGTGCATTGATGATCATTGTGAATTAAAAATTAGATCTAATAAATGTTTGTGAAAGGATAAGATAGACTTTAAAGGGATAAGGTTGTGTTTATGAAAAAATAAGGATGATTGAAAGTCATAATCAAGTTTGCCTTTATTTTTGAATTGATTGCTTATAAAAATGCTATTAAAATGTTTCTTTAAATGGGAATTATTGTGATTTACTAAAGAGTGTATGCCAATTTATAAATTGGATGTAAGTGAGCTTATGAGCTTTATGCCTAATGTTCCTACATACTATTAACTAATATTGTGTTCTAATTACTATTAACTAAGCTTGGTATTGCTTAAGATAAATGATATGGTCAAAGGAAGGTAAACCCAATCGGTAAGAATCAAATGTTTTTCTCATATCCTATTGATTCTAGGGTGTTTAATTAATAAGCTTTGGACTTAAATTGCAGATACACAAGTTAAGTCTTATCCATGACTACTTCAAAGCTAAGCTTTTGGAAGTTTCTCTAGTATGGCCACAAGCAGCAACATATATTTTGAATTTAGATAGATATTTTTAAGTCTTACATTGTATAAGGTCAAAGGTAAAAGGACATGAACTTATTTTGTTTGACCTACTTAGGCCATCTTATCCTAAAACTTGGATGGATTATCTATAGGCTTAATTTCTCTTCTTCATCAAATCATTTTGACAAATGGAATTTCTCTATTTCTTTTCATTACATGGGAATATTTTCCTATTATCATATATGCATTAATATAATAGTAAGAAAATTAGGTTAGGCTGGTGGAAATTAGGTTTTACATTGATCACAATCAAGGTTGGGTCCTGATATTATTTTATTGTTATCATATCAATGGCATAATTTTTTGGTCCAAATGAATAAGTGAGAAGTTGCTAATGTCCATATCTCTACATATAAATGTGGAAGATAGCAATTCTCATATATATATAAAATAAATGGTATTATAATTAATTTGTTAGCATCAATAGTTGCTTAATTTAATTAGTGCATTATTATGAAGATGAAAGAGCATAAGTGAAGTTAACTTAAATATTTTAAATTAATATATTTTTATTACTTAAATACCCTTTATCATTTTATTGTCATTTTATATACACATATTTATAGTGAAAGGATAAAATGGTAAGGTAGTTATTAGTCAAATTAACTAGGGATAATTTTATATTTTTATTACTAAATAATATAGGAAATTCTTTTTACTAAGGAAATGAATAAGTAACTTCTTATACTAGAGAATTTACTTGTTTTCTTTTTCCATTTTGGTAGTTAATTGCCAATCAAATAACTTACTTATTTTCTACTTGCAAAAAAGTTGCACTTTTTATATAACTTTCTGTTAATTAAATAACCTCTTAATTTTTTTAGTGAACTTTCTTTTTGATAAATGCTATTTTTCTTTTGACTTTTGTTTTTATGACACTTTTAGGTCTTAGTAGTTTTACCCAAAATTTATTTCTTTATCTTGAATTTTTTAAGTACTAATATGAGTTTAAATAATTTTTTTATATATACATGAATAGTATGAAAGTTTGAAGCTACGGCCTTTAATATGCAATTAAAGTCTCTCACTTTTTTTCCATTGCCTAATGGTTGAATACAATATTAATAACTACTTTAAATTTATATTTGTCTCCTTTTAAATAATTTTAAAATTTAAACTTTTCTTATATTGGTGAAATTTTTGAAATTTTAATTTCCTATTTTATGTAATTGCTATATTTACAAAATTTATGTTGTTATTTTCATAGATTTCTAATTTTTTATTTTTTTAATTTTACTTTTTTTTATATTTAGTGATTTAATGGAGTTGATTTGAATATCATTTATTAAGAGAATTCTTATTATATGTTTTAGAATTGAATAAGATAAAGAATAGTTACATATTAGAGTTTTCAACACTTTATACCCAAATATTTTTTTAAGATGACTATTAATTCATATATTAAATTAAATTTTTCATAATTTCTTATTAAATATTTTATAATTTTAATTATAATTATTATTGATCATTAATTTTACAAATACTTATAATTCTATACTAATATATAATTATTAATAGTTATTAATTTTGCAATTAGAATTATTGCTTACCATTGATATTCCTCAAATTTTACCTATTTAAATATTAAAATAATTAATATGTTTCAAAGAGTGTCTTATTTTTTAATTTTATGTTTTTTTTGTACTTTACTATTTAATGGAACAAGCTTTGATATTTTTTAAGAGATTACTTATTAGTTGTGTTTTGTGCAAGGTATTAAGTTAGTTGATAGTTAATAAGTAAACTATTAACTAATAACTAATAGTTGATAAATCACTTAATTGTTCTAGAAGCATTTTGTAAAATTAATTATCAAACTAATTAAAAATATAAAATAACATAAAAAAATATGTTAATATGATCATATTATTGATGACATCATCAAATTACTACATTATATTTTTCTCTTTTCAAACATAATCAATTTAACTTTATGGGCGAAGGCTAGCTATTAACTATTTGAATTTTAATTTGAGTTCATTTAATTCATCTCAATTTTTTTGGTGAAACACCAGGTTAAGGAACCATTTTGGGTATTAAATTATTAACAGATTTCTTCCCTCCTAACAAAGGTCATCTTTAAGATTCAAACTTATGAAATTCTACTCAAAGTCAGTACACTTTCTAGCCACCACTTTGTCAGTATCTCATATTTTTATTTATCTTATACTTTATAGCAACAATCTTTTCACAATTTAACCTTTTTCATCCTATATATTATTAATTTGCTTGTTTAATTAAGGTGAAGAAATAATTGACCTAACCAATGGGGTGGCATCTTGTTGGTATGCTTATCAATTGCTCCTCCCTCTTTCCTTGATTAGGTCTTCTCTTATTGGTAATAGTAAGTGCCTCAATAGAAAAACCTTTGGTGTCTCTTCCCAGATATCTGTGTAAACAAAAAAAAAGAATTATAATAAAGAAATAGATATAATAATTATAAAAAATGTCCACTTATAAATTTTATCATTGTGCTATTGTAAAATAGTATGCGAAATTAAAATTCCTAAAATTCTAGAAGCTACACTACATATGGAAAGAATCAAATTTTTACTCACAACAAGTTCTAAATATAACAATGATAGTTAAATATTTTCTAATGACACCCTAAGAATAATTGATTGTAAATCCTAGATGTTGTATGAGAAGGCTTAGTCCTTTTAGTTTAAAGATATTCCCACAGATAAAGTAACCCTAAATTTTTTAGGTTTGAATGTTGTGAAGTCAGAATATGAACCTTTTGGCATTGGGGTTTGGAATGTTCATAGAGTTTTACATCTTAATTTTAAATACCTTGTTATAGACATCATTATGAAGTAAAGCATCATGGTTCTCATCTTACTAAGACTAAAATTGATGGGTCAAAAGTTATGAGCATAAGCCTTTAACTACCTTTCACTTACATTGAAATGACATAAACTTATGATTTTGCTAGGGGATTATAGCTATTGTGGAAAGAGAAAAACATGATGCTGGAGATCATTAATCTTATTGAATAAAAAATCCATGCCATTATGAAGGTAATCTTTAATGCTCAACTTTGGTAACTTAATGGAATATATGCTAGCCTAAAATTAACCTTTCAAACAAAAATTTTGGAACAACTTGTTAACTATTGTTTCTCTACTTGATAATCTTTGGATGATTTTTGGTGACTTCAACGATGTTTCCTACCAATTTGAGAAATTTTGAAGGTTCCCTTATTAATGTTCATAGGGTTAACCGATTTAATGATAGATATGTTTTATGTAATTTAGGGCTTTATGGTTTAAATTTTTACTTAGTTAAGTTTCTACATTGTCCCTTATTTGATCTTAGAATATCATACAAAGGCCTTTATTAGTTGTAGTTTGAAACTCATGTTTTTTGAAGCCTTAATAACAAATCATACTCATGTATTGTCTGATCATTTACTTATCTTTGTTTAATTTTGGCTGCCTAAAGACACCATTCACTCCAAACCTTTTTCTTTTGAATCTTGTTGGATGTCCCACTCTCATTTCAATAATATTGTTACTAATGGTTAGGCTAACTCGTGTCCTTTGGATTTTACAATCGACTATTTCATTAATAAAATCACTTGGAGAAATAAAAATATTTTTGGAAATGTGTTTAAAAGGAAAAATAAGGTCTTGGCTAAGCTGAAAGGCGTGCAAAAATGTTTTAGAGAGTCCCATAGTGATTCCATTTTTCTTCTTGATAAGTTCTTTAGGATGGAATATGTGGATATCATTCATTAGGAGGAAGAGATTCTTTCAAACATAAGATAACTTGGATTTAAGATGGAGATAAGAATTGATGTGTGCCAAATTCACCAAAAATAGAAATATTGTTCTTGCAAGAATTTTTAGTATTAGTAAGTCTAGTTGAACCCAAGAGATTGATTAATCAATTAAAAGAAGAATAAGATAAAGAAGAAAAAGTGAGCTTTTAATTAAAATTGCAATGCAGTAAAAAAAAGCAATAATTGAATTCCAAAGATAATATTTGAATATAAGAAAATGGTAGAAAGAGAAAACTTCAATTTGAAAGACATTTATACCTTTGAATTGTTAGTTAATCATTGACACGTCATCAATTCATCCTTAATTTAACCACTTAGCCAAGAAATATATTTTTCAAAAATTAATTAATTCAAGTTATGAACTAAAATTAATTACTTATTATTAATTGATTTAATATTTATCAAATGCTTAATCAATTCAATAATAACATCAAGACCAACCATTCAAGAATAGGCTAAGGATGAATAACAATTTATTACAAATAAATCATTTGATTAAGGATGCATTAATGAAATCTTGTTTCACAACCAAAAGTTTAAGTAGAAAAATTGGTAAACCAAAAATAAGAATTTAGCCACTCATAGCTTATACAAGAAAAAAAGAAAAAAAGTGAGTTCTGGATTTTGTGATACCTATTATTTCCCTATAAATGCTTATTTTATTAAAAGAGAAAAGGATAATCCTGATCATAAATGGCATCATAAATCAATTACAAATTTTAGTGAATTTGTAAAATGATCTCTTGATTTGATTTAGAAACCATATATAATGTGATTGTAACTTCAATTTCATCTTCCCTAATTTTAAAAAGTTTTAGCTTTATTTCTAATCTTTGCAATGGCTCTGATTTTATTCAATTTAAAGGTTTAGAGTTCAAGTTATAACCTAAAAACTAAATCAGGCCTAATGTAGTTTAAACCCGTAACTCATCTTCTTAGCCTGTTTTCTCATTCAAAACAATCTAATTTCACTTGACTCAAAACATAAAAATTATAGGTATAAGTTTTAGATAACAAATGGCTTTAGATTTGTACAAATTAAAGGTTTATATATATAAATATGCCCAAATTACCAAAATTAATCCTTTTAATTTAGAAAGGAATTTCTATTGTCATATCCTTAACTGATATAATACAAGGTATATATAGCAAAATATAATAGATGTGGGACCTGTCTACTAATACTCCCTCTCAAGCTGGGTTATAAATGTCAGTCATACCTAACTTGTTACAAATTTCATTAACCTATTTTCTTGAAAGAGTTTTAGTAAATAAATCAGTTAATTGTTCCGTTGCTCTAATATGTCTAAGACTAATAATTCCTTCTTGTAACTTCTGTCGAACAAAATGATAATTAACCTTTACATGCTTAGTTCATTCATGAAAAATTAGATTTGAGGCAATATGAGTAGTAGCTCGATTTTCACACCACAATTGCATAATCCCACGAGTCTTGATACCAAGTTGTTGAAGAAGGTAATTAACCCATACAAGTTCAGATGCAACATGAGCCATAACTTGATATTCAGACTCTGCACTAGAGCGAGATACAACTGCTTACTTTGTACTTTTCCATGACACAAGATTTCCTCTAACAAATACATAATATCCAGAAGTTGATCTCCGATTTATAGGACATCCTGCCCAATTTACATTACAAAAAGCCTCCACTCTGCAATGACCATGATTTTTATATAAGACTTCTCAACCAGGTGCCTTCTTCAAATACTTCAGAATGTGTGTCAGAGCATCCTAGTGGGAAGTCCTTGGGGAGTTCATAAATTGACTAACCACATTTACTGGAAAGACAATATCAGGCCTAGTTTTAGTAAGATAGTTTAATTTTCCTACCAATCTCTTGTATCATTCAAGATCTTCAAGTAACTCCCTATCTTCTGGATTAAGCTTAATATTTATAATCATAGGGTTTTCACATGGTTTAGCGCCAATCATTCCTATTTCACTCAAGAGATCAAGCATATATTTTCTTTGAGATAAGAAAATCTCTTTCCGCCCTTGAGCAATTTCAATGCTTAAAAAATACCGAAGTGCTTCTAAGTCCTTAATCTGGAAGTTAGCCTGAAGAAAAGCTTTCAATTGTGAGATCCCTAACTTGTCACTCCCTATGATCATAATATCATCAACATATACAACCAGAAGAATACATCCTGAATCAGACTACCTATAGAACATAGAGTGATCATGATCACATTTCTTCATTTCGAATTCTGTCACTACTTCACTGAATCTTCCAAACTAAGCTCAAGGAGATTGTTTCAACCCATACAATGATTTTTTTAAACGTAATACCTTGTCACACTTCCCTTGAGCAACAAACCCAAATGGTTGCTCCATATACACTTCCTCATTCAAATCTCCATGTAAAAAAGTATTTTTAACATCCAATTAGTGAAAAGACCAATCATGAATAACAGCAAGAGAGATGAGTAAACGAACAGAAGTAATCTTAGCCATAGGTGAAAAAGTCTCTGAATAATCAACATTATAGGTTTGAGCATATCCTTTAGTGACTAGACATCCTTTCAAACGAGCAATAGAACCATTTGGATTCACTTTGACTGTAAATACCCATTTGTAACTAATGGATTGTTTACCATTAAGTATATGTTGGGATCGGGAGCCATACGAACGCAACGGAATAAACCGATCCCATCCACTGGATCCATGCAAAAACGTTAAATTGGAATAAGGGTTCGTTCAATACCTTTGTTGATGACTCTAGAACTCGATCGTTGATCACCTCTTCAGCTTCTTTTCGGTCGAAGACTCTGAAGTATTCACACGAACCCGTAAATCACCAATGAATATCCACACAAACACCGGTTGGAATTGATCTCCTTTCACCTCGTAGTGCTAGCTACGTCTCTTTAGGAGTTTTGGTCAAGGAGAGGTGCTAGAATTTTTCTGTGCCTTTTTGGGTGCGTGAATAATGATAATCTCAACTATTATTACCCAATAAGCTTATTTAAATAGGTGCATAGAAAAACCTAACCTATTTGGGCTTTATTCCTTGTATAATTATAGGCTTACTATTAGACCTTATAATTATAATATGAATTCCCAAATATTAGGCCCAAACAATTTAGTCCATTAATTCCAAATTCACTAGGCTCTAAGTGTGCGACCCTACAGGCTTTCATTACGTTGGCAATGACTATTGATCATATTAATGATAATAAATAATGATCAGTGTCTAGTAATACATCATTGTTACTCAAGTAATGAGAAAGTTGGTGATTTGACTAAACTTTTACATGTGATCATCACCTATGTCCTTTTGTCCTATACATCTAGAATGAGCACGAGACATGGACCGTGTTATTCCCGTATAGCCCAATCTTAAGGTTTCTTGATTCCTAAATAAGCTGACTAAAACAAATGCAATCAACATTCCATGTCAATTCATTTGAGCATGGCCATGTATTTTCTCAGCTTTACTTAATTAAGGGGCCCACAGATGTTACTCCTGTTATATAGGAGGGACAAATCCCATCTTGATCACACAAACCCCTCCGCATGATATGTGACATATCCAATATCTACTCTTGCATTCACTCAACCATTAGTGACATAGAATTGTATCAAAATATGAAACTCACATGTAGGGAACCTTGGTGATCTCAAGTCAAAAGACCATATTAATAATGATCACTAAGAACCACTCATGACACTCATATAATGATCCATGTAGTATTCTTAATATGGGTCGGTCCAGTATACAAGTTCTCTAACTTGTACTCATGTGTAAACTTAATATCCCATATAAGTCTTCACACATGCTAGTCTTAACATATCAAAACAACCTAATCCACAATGATATATGACTAGGGACATTTAAGAATACAATTATTCTAAGGTTATTATCATAATTGAATATATTATGCAGACAATATATAAAAATATAATAATTGGAATTGTCATTAAAATAACATGATTCAAAATTACAATCACCAATATGATTAGTTTTAGGGCATATACACTAACAGTATAGGCATAAGATCCCATGTGTGATTAGCTTTAAAAGCTATCATTTTTTCCTCCATAGCAGCACCCCACCTATTATAAGAAAGAGCTTCAAAATAGAACTTAGGAACAGTAATAGAATCTAAAGAAGCAATAAAGGCTCGAGAAGAAGTAGGTAAAGAAGAATAAGATACGCAGGTGGAGATGGAATAAAGGTGGTGAGGGTTACCTTTCTAAGTGCAAGTACAGGTACCTTTTTGGTGAGCAATAAGAAGATCCAAATCAGAAGACACAAGAAGAAGATCTGATAAGGAAGAAGCCGATAGAGGAGATGAAGCTGGCAGATCGTGGGAAATCGAGTCTGGATCAGATGGTTATTGCATGACTAGTGGAAGAGCTGCTGTTGGTACCTGCACTCTACGAGAATAAACAAATTGAATGGGAGGTTAAACTAAATTTTGTGGCGGAGGAACTTATGAGTTTAGTGAAGGAGAAGGTACAAGAAAGTATTCATCAACATGATCTAAGTCTGGCAAGGGGGAGGAAGATGGAGAAGGCCCAAAGAATGGGGTAGACTCAAAAAATGAAACATCAAAGATATAATATAACGATTTAACTTAGGAGAAAAATATCGATACCCTTTTTGAGTACGAAAATAGCTAAGAAAAACACACTTCAAAGATTGAGGATCCAATTTTAATACTTAGGGACGGTAATCATGAACAAAACAAGTACACCTAAAAATACGTGGGGAAATAGGAAAAAAGGGTTTAGAAGGAAACAAAATAGAAAAAGGCACCTGACTACCAAGAACAGAAGAAGGCATGCGATTGATGAGAAAACAGGCTATAGAAATTGCATCCACCTAAAAAACTTTAGGAACTTTCATTTCAAATAAAAGGGTCCGAGAAACCTCCAGTAAATGTCTATTTTTTTCTTTAGCTACTCCATTTTGTTGTGGAGTGACAGCATAGGAAGATTGATGAATTATACCATGCTGGGACAAATAAGCTAAAAATTGTGCAGAGAAATACTCTTTAGCATTATTACTTTGAAAATTATGAATAGTTGTCTGAAATTGATTTGTAACCTCAGCATGAAAAGTGCAAAAAATATTAAACAACTTTGAATAATTTTTTATTAAATAGAGCCAAGTCATTCTTGAATAATCATCCACAAAAAGACACAAAATAATGAAAATCAGACTTTGAAATAAGTGGGCAAGGCCCCCAAATATCTGAATATACTAACTCAAATGGGGATAAAACTCGCTTATTAGCTCTAGGAACATAAGATTGACGATGCTGTTTAGCAAATTGACAAGACTCACAATCTAAATGAGAAATAGACGCTAAACTAGGACATAATTTTTGTAAAGAGAGCAACGAGGGATGGCCAAGGCGACAATACAATTGATGTAGAGTGGGGGTAGCAGCAATAACAATTGATTAAGAAACTTTGTCATCCAACACATATAATCCCCCAGATTCATATCCCCTACCAAAAATCTTCTTCGTCAACAAATCCTAAAATACACTAACCAGGAAAAAAATGTCACAATTATAAGCATGGGTAATTTAGCTAATTGAAAGTAAATTAAATGAAAAATTTGGAAGACACAAAACATTGGACAAAGAGATATCAGAGGTGAGATTAACCATGCCACTTCCAACAACAGAAGTAGTAAACTCATTAGTTAAAGTGACATATGAAGGATAAGAATTATTAAAGGAAGATAGTATACTTGTTTGACCCGTCATATGATTAATAGCCCCAGAGTCAATAACCCATCTAAAATTAGAATGGGATAGACATGCAGTAAGATTACCTGTGTGAACTATAATGGCAGTAGGTTGGGTGGGTGACGGCTGTACAGAGGCCTTTAATTGCAAGTACTCAGCATATTTACTATCAGATAATAATTTACCATTGATTTCTGATTCTTGTGCCATATGAGTAAACCTGGACTATTGGGTATTCTTTTTTGCCAACTTCGGATAGAATTTCTTGATGTGCCCTTATTCTTAACAATGATAGCAAATCACAATTGAATCCCTTCTTCACTAGAGTGATTTCGCTAATCACCTCATCTTCCTCCTTCATTAAAGTGACCTTGCCTTCTTCCTCTTCCCCTGCCACCTCTAGAATTACCATGGCCTCCGCGAGCACTTGAGCTAACTAATGCTGCTAACTCATTCACATTTGAAGATGGAGAAAAGGAAGAAATATCTTTGGATGCTCTTTGAACTCGATAATAAGCTATTTTTTGGGTGAGGGGCTTAGAATTGGATAAGATCTGTGGTCATGCTGTGCTAAACTCAAGAAGTAAACGCATCAAATAACACAAAGTAGCTAGTTGTTCTCACTGAGAACGCATTGTGTTAACATCACTAGTAATAGGTAACAGAGAATTTCATTGTTTATAAATACAATTGAACTCATTATAAATTTGAGCATTAGTCTTACCTCTCTCATCTGATTGAAACAGGGACACAGTCAGATCATATACCTGATTCAGATAATCTTTTTTCGAATATAGACCTTTAATAGACTCCTATAACTCCTTAACAGTACGTTAATGAGTTGTGTTATCTTCAACTTTAGTAGCTAAAAGATTACAAACCAACCTGAACAACTGACGATCTTCTATGATCCATTGTTAGTCTGGATCTTCTATGGGTGGTTATTGAGTAAGGTGATGTATCATATGAACTTCATCAAAATAGTATTCAATCACTCTTTTCTAGGTAATATATTGTCGCCCTTCAATATCTAACTTTTGCTCTGTTATTTTTCCACCTATTGGTAATAATTTTGAAAAATTAGATCTAAATTCTCTCTTTGAATTTTCTAAACTATTGGGACCCCCAGAATTGCTTGTGAAATCAGAACCAGTATCCATATCCATCCAGCATAATAGAAAATTAAAAGAAAATTATTCAGAAAATAGAAAATACTGCTTGGAGACACGGAACTGTAAAACCAACCTTATAGAACCCTTCAGAGTCCTCTGAAATAGTGCTAAATGGAAGATCGCCACCTGAAGATGGCCCATGCGCTGCTACTTGCCTCTACGAGTGGGCTTCACGCGCCTTCGTACAACATCACCTGTGATGCCATGCGTCGCCTAGTCAGGATAGTCTCATCCCGATCTGTTGTCCAGTGTACCCAAACCTCTTGTATCAGTTCCGGTTCTGCTCCTACAGCATTGAATAGTACCATTTAGTCTCCTCCACCTTCGTACGCCGTCGTACACTGCCACCAATCAGCAATATTGAGGTTTGGGCTTCCACCAATAAGCATCTTAGAGTGCTGTTAATCCCATCGTGACCTTAGTCACATATAAAAGAAAATAAAAAGAAAAGAAGAAGAAGAGATAGAGTTAGGTTATTTTTGTCTTTTAGTTTGTTAATTGGGATAGGAGAAAGATTGTTACAAGGCTCTAGATACCATGTTAATTTAGAGAGAAATTTGTATTGTCATATCTTCAACTGAGTTAGGCAGTCATTATATATATTATAATACAAGGTACATATAGTAGAATATAATAGATGTGGAACCTATCTACTAATAAATCTTGTCTAGACATTAGTAAGGAAAATTTTCTATCCAACATCTTGGATAATTTCAAGCCACCAAAGAGAAGAAATAGGTCTCAATGTGCTCATAATAACTATAGTTCCTTTTTTGCCTAACTTTTCAATTGTTAATAAATTAAGGATTAGGTTATTAGTTTCTTATTAACTAAGATATATGGGTCATGGGCCTATCTCTTGTAACTCTATATTTTATTATAAATAGACATGTTAGCCTCTTGTGAGGGTATGACTTTAAGAATTATTCTTTTGTAACATGGTATCTAGAGCCATTCTTTAGATATCATTCTTACTAAAAAAAAAGAAGCCAGAGAATCCTACTTTCTTCTTCCCTTTTCTTTTTTCTTTATTTCTTTTCTTTCAATTTCTTTTATGTGTGACTAAACCTTGAGTCACGAAGGATCTAACAACATAAACCCAAATCAAGCTGTGCAGTATTGCAGAATAGCGAGGTTGTTGTTTGACATATTTAGTGAAGTTTTCAATGCATTTTTGGAGATCTAGGTTGACGGCCGGGTAGATTGGCAACCAACAACCAACACTAACCAGTGCGTGAGCACCACGTGTAGAGGCATTTTCTGGCGCATGCAAGCGCGTGTGAAGTTTTTCGATGACTAGATTTTGATCGGTGACACTCTGACATCCTCTGCATTCATTTATGTGGTTTTTTAAGCAATCCAACAATTCTGGTGTGATTTTTCTAATTTTCTTGGCTATTTTCTGGATATTTTTTATTCTTTTTATAAGTTTACTCTATGGCCGGTGAAATTTTCGATTCTAATACATGCAGCCCACTTAGAAATAATAATGATAAAGGAAGAATAGTTTCTGATTTGCTTCCAGTTGTGACCGAACAACTAAACGAAAATTAGATTTAATAGGTCAACAATATATAGGGTGAAAAAGGGCTATTCAATGTTACCTTGATGAAATTCATATGACTAATTGCCTTACTAAAGATCCACCCACAGACAATACAAAGGAAAGATAGATTGTGGAAGATCAATGATTATTTCGGTTAATTTGTAATACTTTAATTCCTGAGGTTGATGATAATACTGTGCATTATGAAACAGTCGAAGAATTATGGGATACTCTTGGCTCACTTTATTCTAGAAAGGACAATATGTACCAAATTTATGATCTAATTTAGTCATTACTTCATCCTGACGTAATTGGTAAGACCCCATCTTAAACCGATACCAATATTTATTGAACCTTTCAACAATGAAATTCTCTTTTATTTATTACTACTGATATTGATGCAATGCATTCTCAATAAAAACAATTTAGAGCAATGTGTTTTCTTATGGCATTGCCCTTAGAATTGAGTACTGCCTGTTAACAAATTTTATCCAGTTCTGATTCTCTCATTATGAAGTCTATCTTTGATCGTATTCAACGAGCATATGGTGACTCCTCTTCTTCTTTTGCACATAACGAGTCTTCTTCTTTAGTTAGTTTTGGTAGTCCTGGCAGTACTCAAGGTGGCAAGGGGAGATGAGGTAGAGGACGAGGTGATTCTGGTGGGCAAGATGATTTTAGTGGAGATGGTATTATCTCTTGCTACTACTGCAAAGAGCCTGCACATATAAAAAAGTTCTACCCTAAGTTACTTGAGAAAAATACATCATCTCATTTTGCGTATGTTACCGTAAATAATCAGGAACAAGATAATGATGATAATGGTACTATAAGTTTATTAAAGAGTGAGTACGCTGAGTGTTTATATTTCCAAGCATCCTGCCAGCAACCACCCATTCAATCCGCTGCTACATTGGCACAGAGAAATAATCCCACTGCATACCTTTCCCATATTAATTCTAGATGGGTCATTGATTCTGATGCTACTGATCATATGACAAATCAGACATGTATTATATCTTCTTTTCGACTCACTTCTTCTTCTTCTTCTTCTTCTTCTTCTTATGTTACTTTAGCCAATGGATCCAAGGTATCTGTTATTGATTATGGTGTGGTGGATGTTACCCCTGATATATCTTTGTCTGATGTATTATGTTTTTCAAACTTCTTATTTAATCTACTTTCAATTACTCAAATAACACATACCTATAATTATGGTGTCTTCTTTTTCCTTGACTATTGTATTTTTTAGGATCTTATGACAAAGAAGATTTTCAATAAGGGATACGAATTTAGTAGCCTGTATGTTCTTAAAGAAAAATTTCCTCGGCCAGTTGCTGATGCTGTTACTATCACTTTACACTAGTTCATTATCAATTAGGTCATCTGTCCTTGTCAACTTTATAAAAATTATTTCCTAATTTTAATTCTCTGTCTAGTTTAGATTGTGAGTCATGTCAGTTTGCTAAACAGCATTATTGATCGTATGTTTCTTGAGTTAAAAAGCAGGTTACATTTGCATTTGAGTTAGTACATTCAGATGTTTGGGTCCTTGCCTCGTAGTTTCTAAGTTTGATTTATGGTATTTTGTTACCTTTATAGATGATTATTCAAGAGTTACTTAATTTTATTTAATGAAAAATCGATTAGAGTTATTTGAGATTTTTCATACTTTTCATGTTGAAATTTTGAATCAATTTAATATATCTATTTGTCATTTTCATAGTGATAATGCTAAAGAAAATTTTTTAGCTCCATTTACATCTTATTTGTTTCAGCATGAAATCATTCATCAATCTTCTTGTGCAATTACTCCACAGCAAAATAGAATAGCTAAAAGAAAAAATCATCACTTAATGGAAGTCTCACGTGTTTTATTGTTTCAAATGAAAATGCCTAAGATTTTTTGGGCCGATGCAATTTCCATAACTTATTTCTTAATCAATCAAATGCCTTCTTCAATTCTTGATGGTCAAGTACCTTACTCAATTTTATTTTTTTCCCGATCTTTATTTCCATTATCTCCACATAATTTTGGGTGTACTTATTTTATTCAACATCATCATCCTTAAGTATCTAAACTTGATCCACAGTCTTTGAAGTGTGTGTTTCCTGATTATTCTTGTACACAAAAAAAGTATCAATGTTACTCTCCTGATCTGCATCATTATATTATTTTGTCTGATGTTATATTTTTTAAGTTAATTACCTTTTTTAGCTTTCCTTAGTCTTCATCCTCCCTAATTGAGATTAATTCTCTTGATGACCATTTCCTCATGTATTCTGCTCTTTAGCCATCTCTGGTTCATCCAAATAACAATTAGGTTCACCTTTCTATTAAAAATATTTATTTTCGTAGGAAATAGGTACCAGTAGCATCACTTTCTCCACTTGACAATGCCGACAATACGAAGCTGCACTAATTATTGATGAATCACTAGCTTTGTCCCCTTTACCAGCTTCTTCCTCATCAGATCCTCGTTCATTGACATCTGATCTTGATATCCCTATTGCCTACTGGAAAGGTACATGTACTTGTACTCAACGAGGTAACACTAATCACCCTTACTCTATTTCTACCTATATATCCTACACTTCTCTGCCTTTATCCTTTCAATCATTTATTACCTCACTTGATTCCATTACTGTTCTTAAGTCTGATATGGGAGCACTATCTCACTCTGGGTGACGTGCTGTTGTGGAGGAAGAAATGTAAGCTCTTACTGCAAATCAAACATGGGACATTGTCTCTTTATCAGAAGGAAAATAATTTATTAGGTATAAATAGGTGTATACTATGAAAGTTAATCCTGATGATATTGTTACTCAATTAAAAGCCTATTCGATGGCTATAGGGTATGCACAAACTCATAGTATTAATTATTTAAAAACTTTCTCTCCTATTACCAAAATTACCTTTATCTGGTTGATTATCTCTCTTACTACCTCCCATAGTTAGCCCTTTTACTAGCTTGATGTTAAAAATACCTTTTTGCATTATGGTTTATATGAAGAGATATATATATAGCAACCACCCGAGTTTGTTGCTTAAGAGGAGTATGGCAAGGTTTATCGATAAAAAAATTTTTGTATGGCTTAAAACAATCTCCTTAAGCTTGATTTAGAAGATTTAGTGATGTGGTGACAGAATTTGGGATGAAAAAAAGTGACCATGATCATTTAATTTTTTATAAACAATTAAATTCTGATTGTATCCTTCTGACTATTTATATGGATGACATTTTGATCACCGGTAGTGATTGATTGAGTATTTCAAAATTAAATTTTTTTCTTCAAACTAAGTTTTAAACTAAAAACTTAGGAACACTTCAGTATTTTTGAAGGATTGAAATTGCTCGAGAAAGGAAATGAATCTTCTTATATTAGATTTAGTGATGTGGTGACAGAATTTGAGATGAAAAAAAGTGGTCATGATCATTCAATTTTTTTATAAACAATCAAATTCTGGTTGTATCCTTCTGGCTATTTATATGGATGATATTTTGATCACCGGTAGTGATTGATTGAGTATTCCAAAATTAAAATTTTTTCTTCAAATCAAGTTTTAGACTAAAAACTTAGGAACACTCTGGTATTTTTTAGGAATTGAAATTGCTCGAGAAAGGAAAGAAATCTTCTTATATCAGAGGAAATAAATTCTTGATCTCTTGATAGAAACATGGATGCTTAGCTCTAGGTCCTGTAAGACTCTTATGATTCCGAATGTTAAACTTAACTTAGAAGAAGGGGCATTATTAGAAGATCCAGAGTAGTATAGACGACTAGTAAGGTAAATTGAACTATCTTACCATAACTAGACCTGATATTGCCTTTCCAATAAGTGTAATAAGTCAATTTATGAACTCTTCAAGAACTTCTCATTAGGATGCAATCATACACATTCTGAAATATCTCAAAAAGGCCCTTGGTCATAGAATTTTGTATAAAAATCATAATCATTACAAAATAGAAGGCTTCTCTAATGCAAATTAGGCTGGATGTCCTAGAGATAGAAGGTTCACCTTTGGGTTTTGTGTTTTTATTGGTGGAAATCTTGTATCTTGAAAAAGTAAGAAACAAGCAGTGATATCGTGTTCAAGTGCAAAGTCTGGGTATTGAGCTATGACTCATGCCACATTAAAGCTTATGTGGATTTCCTATCTTCTTCATTAACTTGAAATTGAGCATTATGAAACTATGTAGCTACGGTGTGATAATCGAGCAGCTACTAATATTACTACGAATCCGATTTTTCATGAACATACAAAACATATAGAAGTTAATTTTCATTTTATTAGAGAGAAATTTTAAGAAGGGATTATTAATCTAAAACACATTAGAACTGGAGATCAGTTAGCTAACTTATTTACTAAAACCCTTCCAGAAAAATAAGTTAATGATATATGTAACAAGTTGGGCATATTTGATATTTATACTCCAACTTGAGGGGGAATGTTAGTAAATTGAGGATTAGGTTATTAGTCTCTTGTTAACTAAGATATATGGGCTATGTAATCCTATATTTTATTATAAATAGACATGTTAGCCTCTTGTAAGGGTATGATTTCAAGAATTATTTTCTGTTAACACCAATGATATAAAAATGATTTCAAAAGAAGTTTTAAAACTTTAGATATAGCCAAAATACTAAAACAACCTTAATTTGCCCAAGTTAAAACACTTAAATCCCTTGATAACAAACACCTTAGTTTACATATATGAATATAGTAAAATATCAAATATAGGAGAAAATTTAATTAATAATAAATCATTCATCAAGAAAGAATGCCAAAGCATATCACTTGTTTGATATTATTTGCAAAAAATCCAATAAAATTATTAAGCTTAAGTTGGAGTTAGGTGAATGGATTAAGAACTTGCAAAAGGTTAAAAATTTGATTAATAAATGCTTTATTTAACGCTTTACTAGCTCTCATAATGTGCTAATTAGGGTGATCCAGCCTTTAGACAATGTGTTACTATGCTTTCTACTAATCAAAAGGAGTTCTTAGTTATCATGCTCAATAGATATAAAATTCTTCAATCTTCGGTCCATGAAACCTTACAAGGCCCCAAACCTAGATGGCCTTCACTCAAGCTTTACGCTACAATATTAGAGTATGGTAGGTGATTTAATTATCCAATGCATTTATATCATTTTCATTAAAATGGAAGTTTTTAGTTAGCTAGGTAAAACCATACTTTATTCCAAAAGACAAAATGAGGGAAACCATCAATAATTTTAAATAAATTAGCTTTCTACAGTTACTATGTAAAGATCATCACAAAAGTCTTTGTTAATAGGCTTTGTCATCTCTTTCTAGATCTCATCTTTCCTTTCCAAGTTGCCTCCGTTTCGAGTAAGAAACTTAGGGATAACATAGTTATTCTTAAGAAAATTTTGCATAATATATTAAAATTCAAGATAGGCTTCATGGTAATAAATTTTGACCTTGATTTTGTTGAACCGAGTTTTATTTTCAAAATTTTTCATTTTTTTTGTTGTTCTCCCAATTTGTATCAAGTTAATTATAAGTTGCTTTTTATAAGATGTTGTGCACTATTAATTGGGGTAAGTTAATCCTTCCAATGGCATTATATAAATGGACCCATATCTCCCTATATCTTTATTTTGTGTCTTAAGTATCTTTATGTACTATAATTGAATGTTGCTATAAAAGAGAATGAGATTTAGTAAAAGTTAGTAGAAATGGTCTTAGCTTTTTCTATTTATTTTATGTTGATGGTATTGTGCTCTTTGCCAAGGCTTGACTAGAAAACTATATAACTTTTGCTAGAGTCTTTTAGGAGTTTGAGAAACTCTCTAACTTTAGGGTTAGTGTTACCAAATCCTATTTTTATTTCTCTAAGAAAACTTCAATCCAATTTAAAGATTTAGTTAGTGAAGTGCTAGGTATGTCCATTTTTAATAACTTTGGTAGATATCTAGGTCATGACATTAAAAATAATTACAAAGCTAGTGATTTCCATAGACATATAGAAAACAAGAGAGAGAAAAAGGGAATCAATTATTGGTAAGCAAAATATCTTATCTATTAGTAGAATTACCTTGATAAACTTTGAGATCTTTGCCTTCCCTTTTACCATATGTTTTTTTTACAAGATACCAAAAAGTATCCATTTAAAGCTTGATCAACTAGTTAGAAAATTCCTTTGGTCTTTTAGGGAGGAAATACTAAAAATTACAAGATGTCTTTAATTAACTGAAATTATGTATAAGCCACTAATCAAGTTATTTTATGCAAATAAAGAAATGATATCATCAAAGACAAAAAGACTTTATAAGTTAAGGTGCTAAGAGATAAAAATATCATCACAAGGTTAATGTTAGGGGTGAAAAGGTCATTTCTTACAATTGAAAGACCCTTAAGAGTATCATTGTTCTCCTATAGGATGGTTTTAAATGGCTAATTAAAGGCAGTCCTACTTTGACTTGGTTTGACAATAGGATGAGATTTAATCTATGTAGAAAGCTTGTAGAGGGTCCTATGTAATATAAGGAGGAAGAGGTTAGCATTATAATTAGAGATAAGTGCAAGGATTTCCTAACTTTATCTATAGACCCTTAAGTTAAGATAAGAAATATTATTCGTAGGATCTTGATTAACATTAACTCCAGGGATAACCAACTAGTTTAGGCTCTTGTTAAGTTGGGTAAGTGTAAGGTTAAGATTGTTTACCTATGTCTCATCAAAGGTAAGAAATTTGAAAGGATTGACTATAGATGGATTTGGAGAATGCATACTATCCCTAGAATCCAAATTTTCATATGCCTTTGCTTTCTTAAAAAAGTTTTCACCATGAAACTTCTTATTTTTAAAGGAATTAATGTTGTCCCCAATTGTGTGTTGTGTCACACAGGTTTAGAATCTATTTCTTATATCCTTTTTTATTATCATTTTGCTTAGCCATTTTGGCAAGCCCATCCCCCCTGATTATTAAGGATTCTCAAATCTTTATTTCCTTGTCTTATGATCAATGCTACTTTCTTTACTACATGTCTTGATTTTAGTATACTTTGGGCATCTTATTTTTATTTGATATTTGGAACCTTTTTTTGAATAAAAATAAAGTAATTTTCTAGGATGATAGTATCATGCAAAAATGTTTTTAATTATCCTTGGCTAAAGTTATGGAATTTTAGGCCATTATAGGTATGTAAGTTGCTTCCATTAGGAAATGGTTAGCTCACATTAGACAAACTACTCTTTTATATGGTTGGTTCAATCTTAACGTTGATGGTGTCTTATTAGAAATCATGATGGCAATTGGCTCATAAAAATGCACTATAACTTGGGAGTAACTACTAATTTTATAGTAAGCTTACTAGGTTCTATGAGGGCCTATTTCTTGTTTTAAATAGGAATTTACTCGCTTTAGCCAGTTAATTGGATGCAATAAATGTTATTCATAATATTCAAAATGACATAACCTTAATTGCACTTATACAACATTCTAATGGACGATTGCAAAAGATTATTCTAAAAGCTGGTTCTTTTGGTCTGGCTCGTGTATAGGAAAGTTAATAGTTTAGCCAATCTTTCAGCTAAAAAGGATCTAATCAAAGTAGTTATTAGAAAAAAGAGATGTAAATCTCATTATTGTACCAATATAATAGAAAATTCTAGTGAAAGACTGCAAAAGATTAATGTAGAAGCTAGGTTCCCTTGGTCTGAATCATGTATATAGGAAAACAAATATTTTAGCAAATCTTTTGGCTAAAAAGGATGTAAATATATGTTTTATGCAATAACCCATGGTGGGGCTAGTCTTATTTTGTATTTGGACATTTGTGAGGCTGCTATGCCTAAACTTATTAATTATGAATAATTTTTCTTCATTTTCATAAAGAAAGTAGTTATAGGAAAAAAGAGATATAAATCTCACTAGTGTACTAAAATAATAAAAAATTAAATTAATTATGTAAAACTATTATTACATTAGAACATCTATTTATATATAAAAATATAGAATGAATTCTCAAGTACACTAAATGTATTCTTTACTGTTAATAAAATCAATAAATAAAAAAAAAGCAAATCTACATTGATTACACACATAAGACCTAACCTTTTTTTTTTTAATTATCAATGAACCTTTCCTATATATATTATGAAATGATCTCTCATATATATTATCATTGATAGTGGCTCAAAATAAAATTGATTTTTTTGTACTTCTTTCAACATACACTTTTCATTATAAATAAAAAATGTTTTATTCAATTTCAAATTTTATCATAAAAAAAAAAAAGAATTCTCTATATTTCCTTTTCACTTTTACTTTTACCTAACTATAACAGAAAATATGCAACTTAATTTAAAATTATTTTCTAGAGACTTTGTTAACATAACAAAAAAGGACATCTTACAAAATAGAGCTGGTTTTATTTTGTATTTGGACATTTATGAGGTTGCTATGCCTAAACTTATTAATTATGAATGATTTTTCTTTGTTTTCACAAAAAATGTAGTTATAGGAAAAAGGAAATGTAATTCTCACTAATGTAAAAAAATAATAGAAAATTAAATTAATTATATAAAACTATTGTTATATTAGCACATCTATCTATATATAAAAATATAGAATGAATTCTCTAGTATATTGAAAGTATTCTTTACTGCTAATAAAATCAATAAATAAAAGAAGGCACATACACGTTGATTGCACATATAAAATCTAACCTTTTTTTTATATATAAATGAACCTTTCCTATATATATTATGAAATGACCTCTCATATATATTATCACTGATAGTGGCTCAAAATAAAATTAATTTTTTTGTACTTCTTTCAACATATACTTTTACATTATAAATAAAAAAATATACTATTTAATTTCAAATTTTATCATAACAAAAGAAAATTCTTTATATTTCTTTTCACATTTACTTTTACCTAACTGTAACAGAAAATATGTAACTCAATTTAAAATTATTTTTAAACTTTATTAACATAATTAAAAATGGATATCTTACAAAATAGGGCCCAACTAGGTTCGAACCAGTAACTAGATCTTCCAGAATGGTACCAAATGAAGTATCCATCACATTTTAAGGACACTTGTAAGTCCCAAGACACCAGAAACATAACATCATAGATTCCCAAATTCAGAAACAAAAATCAAGTTCACCTCATTTATCCATGTTTACTTTTTTCTCTGAAGTTCTACTTGCCTCCAATATTGCACTTAAGATGGCAGCAGCTCCATCATCCAGTCGAGCTTTACATTCTCAACCAATGTCTAAAAGGTTCACAGAATATTATGTGTGTATTTTTTCAATAATAACATCCATTAAGAATTAAGGAAGTTCAAGAAGAATAATTTCATGTGACATATAAAATAATAATCTACAAATGGGATCCACGATAACATTTCAAAATCTTTGACTAATTTGATAAAGTATATCCAGAATAATGACAACATATCACAACCCACATTGCCACATTCAACATATAGAAAAAGGAGAAAACAGCAAATGAGCATATCAAAACTAGTTTAATGCCTTTCTATTTTACAGGCAGATCAACAGAAAATTGTAATTGATTAATGTTAGCTTCCTAAAACATAAGAAATTAATGTCAGCTTCCTTTTTGGCCAATTTTGTAAAACAATTGTAACCATAATAAGTTAATCATTGTTAGAATATATTAAGAAATTATCTTTGATTGATTATGTTATAATGCGGAATATCCTAAATTGATTATCATTGATACTAGATTCTGGATTAAGTTATGGGATCGCTTGTCTTGTACCCAAAGTTAGGATATTAAAGTTTTATGTTTATTAGTAACTCTATATAAATAGAACATTAGAATTGAGTCTAATGTATTAATTTAGTCTATTATTCATTCAATTAAACGATTCTTCTTCCCTTAATTAACTAGCTTTTCTCTACTCTTTCTCTCTCTAAATCCTACCCATGTTTATCAACAATCATGAATCTGATTCAAGCTAGTTCCCAAGGCTACCTATGGAATATTGCTTCAAATACAAATTAACAACTTAAAGACCAGAATAGACCAATCTCATGGCATAATTGCAGTCAAAGTGTTATCAATAAGATTTTTGTGTAGCCTGAATGGCTTCCTAGCCCAATAATATTATGCATTTGCCAAATTGAAAAAGGTGTTGCTTACACTTCAAGATAAAGAAAAAGACCACTCGGATCTTAAATTTCACTTTATCAATCTTAAAACCTATTTTAGAACACAGCACATGCACATAAACTATTTTTGTTTCATTTTGATTCATAACAAACAACAATTTGTAGTCTGCTTGTCATTATCATCTAGTATAATAAAAAATGTGAAGTTCAAATAGTTCTATCAAGAAACCTATGTCAATATCAAGCACAACAAATGGTAATTTTTTTCTTTAGAAAGGCAAGCCATATAATTCAGAATTCACAGGAAAAGTTAGAAGTGGGTAAGCAAGAAGTTTAAATGGGAAATTATACAGTGAAACCACCTTGTGCCGGATGCGATGAATGAATTCCTCGAAATTTGCATGCCAGGGTTGAGTGTTCTTGTATTGCATCCATGCCCATATTTAAGTTCAAAGAATCATACATGGCTATAAATATTGCAAACTAGAACTTAGTAATACTAGTTAGGCAAAAAGGTTTATTTACTCCCCTAACTTTAACTGAAGTTTCATTTTTATCTCTTAAGTTTTATTTGAAGCAAATTTACTGTCTAACTTTTAAAAAATGCACAATGTTATTCAGCAGCCTAACACCATTAGCATTTTTAACAGGGATGCTTATATGGCATCCAACTTAGTATCTTACATAACCCACGAGTCATATTTTATATTCTTATGCAAAAATGCACATTTAGTCCCCTGATTTTCACTAAAATTTCAATTTTGTTCCCTAAGTTTTATTTAAAACAAATTCAACTTTCTTTAAGACAATGGTGAAATTCACTTTAATGATAGTGAAGAAGAAATATTTCTGACAATGATAGTTTTGAAGAAGCTGAATTATCGTTGGCACAAGTACCAACTAATAAGTCTCTTCAGCAAATTGGCATGAGAAAGACGTTGCCTCCAAGAAGAAATATTGTACAAAATAAATTAAGTAAGAAATTAACAAGAAATTTAGATATAATGAAGAAGAATAAGGGGTCATTTGGTTCATACAGGAAGTAAGTTCCCATGGGAAATGAGACTTCACAGGAAGTTGATTTCCCATATGAACTTCCTGGGATATCTCAAATTTTGTTTGGTTGTCATGGAGCAAGTTCCATTTCCCGCAAAGGAACTTCCTATGTTTTTGTTTGGTTCATCTTTGTATTTCCTACGATATAATAATGAAATGACCACAATAACCTCCAAAATAAACATTAACAGATATTAATTAATTTCAATTTTTTTATGTGAAAAATACTGTTCTCCGAGGCGGGAAAATGAAAGGACACGACATCGAAGTGACAAAATGCAATGGCCTGAATACGAAACGACGCACGCGAAGGGCATTTCGGCGGGCACAAAAAAACCGAAACAGTAACAGTAACAACACTTCGCATTCCATCTCAAAGCTCACCAGTACCAGTGATCTCAAGACGCAGGAAGACACCGTGCAAATCATCACCGAATACAGCAAGAGAAGATACCAAACGACCCTGAACAACCGGATAACATCATTTATCAACATCGGACGCTGAAAGCAAGATCAAACAGCAACTCCGCACAAATGGGTCGTCCACAGGTAAACCCACCTCCTCTTTAGCATTGACTCTAATACAGGCATCATACTTCAGTTATAAGTGCAATGAAAATACCACAGCTTCCTTGGACTTGTGTTCCTATGTGAGTTGAAGTGAAACCCTAGCAGTTAGTAGGACCACAACATGCCATGTATTTTGTTGCATGTTACTGTCACTCCACATAATATTTGTTTGTATTAGGGAGTCATCTGATGCCCTAAAGTAAAGTGCTTTTCCATCGGCACTGCCATTGATCATGTTTGATTTGTAGTTTAACACCACAATGTGGTGGGTGTTACTGTTGTTAGCGAAACATTAACATCTCGCTTCATTAGTCTTTGATAGGGTAAGCACGTTGGTTTTATCAAGGTTATCCGTTTAGTCACGAATCATCTTGTCTATATCCTATGTTTTTTGTGCTGGCGTCTCTGTGTGCGGGCCAAACACTACTATGTCACCACGGTAGGGGATCGTAAAACAGTTATGTCTCGGTTCTTGGCTCATGTTACTGTTTCTAGGTGAAACAGAAACACACCACTACCACGAGGTTTCGTTGTCACTTATACGGCATTTTGCCTGCTCGTGGTTATTTTTAATCGTTGTCAACACCGGAGAGCTTTGTTAAACATGTATCTCTTATTTTTTATAATCATGTTACTATTTCTCGGTGAAACAGCAACACAGCTCTACCACGAGGTTGCATTGTTAGTCAGACCTCACGGAAACTACCTGTGCATGTTTTGGTTCTTTTCCAATATAGCAGAGTGCTGTGAAACTCGCATAAGTTCCATTTTCTGGGTCATGTTACTGTTTCTTGGTGAAACAGTAACACATAATTTCTTCGAGGCTGCGCTGTTAATCATGCCTCATCTTGTCAAATTACATTCCCCGTGTTCGTTATCAAAGCAGCAGGGATTCGTAAAATGGTCATTTCTCAAATCTTGGCTCATGTTACTGTTTCTCGGTGAAACAGCAACACAACTCTACCACGAGGTTGCATTGTTAGTCAGACCTCGTATTGTCCACTTGTACATGTTCTTGTTCTTTTTCAACGTAGTAGATTGATGGCAAACTCGCACATCTCGATTTTCTGGCTCATGTTTCTGTTTCTTGTTGAAACAGTAACACATGGTTCCTTGGAAGCTTCAATGTTGACCATGCCTCACCTTGTCAACTTATGTTCCTATTGCTCGTTATCAACACAGTAGAGATCCGTAAGACAGTTATATTTCGGTTATTGGCTCATGTTACTATTTCTCGGTGAAACAGTAACATCCCACTGCCACGATGTTGCATGTTATTCATACCTCACAGAGTGGCACTTACCCACGAGTTTTGTTAAACATGTATATCTCATTTTTTATCTCATGTCACTTTTTCTTGCTGAAACAGTAACATCACTAGGAAGAATTGGATGTTGCATTAGTAATCATACCTCGTTTTGTTTATTTATGCTTGAGCTAACTCTTGATTTGACGTTTACCTGAGCAGAAAGGCGCTAAAGCACTCACACAAGGAGACTTTTCTGATGAAGAAACCCAGAAATTCCAGCAATATAGGTCCAATCTTTTGGCCTGCATTAGGCAGGTTGATCAGCTTCAGTTGGATGACAGGCACACGACGGTGCTACGACACAACCCATTTTAGGTCCTAATTAACGCAATAATAACAAAGGAACTGGATCGCAGCATGTGTCGGAAGAGCGATGTTAAAATTCAGTCCATAATTGCTACCTTCTCAGACAAGAATAATTATTTCAACATCGAGGGCGATCATCTCAGAATAATACTAATATCAGTGAAGCTGATCTTTGGAATAAGAGATGGAGACCAGCCCATCCAGACAACGTCTAGCAAGAGGACACTATCAGACTTTGACATAAGATGTTTTCGTGGCAAAGCATGGATGAGCAAACCAATAATATTCAATGCTCTCGAAAGAGCAGTGCGGGGAACATCGGAGACTGATGTGCAGGATGTCTCCCGCCTCATGACATTGATGCTTCTAGTCACCCTCTTCGTACCAAACAGGGCCCACACATTAGCCTGGTCATACATCAAATACGTAGAGGATGTAAATGAAATAGCACAATATGGGTGGTCACAACACATTCACGACCAACTCATGAATTCTCTCAAAAAGGACAGCACCCCCAATGTAACCGGGTGTGTCATGCTATTGCCAGTAAGTTAAAGATGTCAAAACTGCTCTCTACTTCGTGTCCAAATCCTTTACATTTTCTTCATTCATCTCCATTCATTTGAGTGAATGTTCCTGTCTCCTTATTGTATGTTTGTCGCAAGTCTTGGCTCATGTTACTATTTTAGACTAAAACAGTAACATGTCCCTGCTTTGTCTCTGAATGGTTACCCAAAGTCTTATGGCATTTTTATTGTTAATGTGATCTCATTTGACAGATATTCGTGAGTTCTTCATCCTTATTGTATGTTTGTTGCAAGTCTTGGCTCATGTTATTGTTTTAGACTAAAACAATAACATGTCCCTGCTTTGTCTCTGAATGGTTACCCAAAGTCTTATGGCATTTTTATTGTTAATGTGATCTCATTTGACAGTTATTCGTGAGTTCTTCATCCTCAAGTCTTGGCTCATGTTACTGTTTTAGACTAAAACAGTAACATGTCCCTGCTTTGTCTCTGAATGGTTACCCAAAGTTTCATGGCATTTTTATTGTTAATGTGATCTCATTTGACAGTTATTCGTGAGTTCTTTATCCTTATTGTATGTTTGTCGCAAGTCTTGGCTCATATTACTATTTTAGACTAAAACAGTAACATGTCCCTGCTTTATCTTTGAATGGTTACCTAAAGTTTCATGGCATTTTTATTGTTAATGTGATCTCATTTGACAGTTATTCGTGAGTTTTTGGTTCATGTTAAAGACTGCGTACAAGAATAACTTGTTTACCTCCGGTTGTTCTTCATCTTTTTATTACTCCGTCTTGGATGTAGCCTCCTAAGGAAATTAACGTGACAAATTGTACGTTTTATTGTCGACAGTATTGGCTGTGTGAGATTACCAACGTGCTGGGCGGGCACCACATCCAAAGAGTTCCAAGGTGCCTCAAATGGGACCTGAAGCTCCTCACACGCCAACTAAGGGATCAACTTATCAACCAGCTTCAGGTAATAGTATGAAAATATCAACCTATTATGATGCCCCATACATGTCAGTGCAAGAAAGCATGTTACTGTATTGAAACCTGGAGAGAAGGACATGTTACTGTTTCACGTATAAACAGTAACATCTTGTTCGATGTTACTAGCTATTTCCATGAGAAATAGACAGTAACATCGAACAAGATGTTACTGTTTATACGTGAAACAGTAACAGGTCCTTCTCTCCAGGTTTCAATTGTTATTTTGATACCCATTCCAGCAATTTACTTTGATTTATGCATGGTGTTGCTGTTTCATAACAAACACAAGCATGCCGTAGTCACAATGCAACATATTACTGTATTCTCTGAAAACAGTAACATGCCGATTTCCCACACTAATAGTGGAAATAATGTTATGCTTCAGGTCGTAAACATAGAGATTGAGCCCACTGTACATGAATACAACCTCCTCTACACAGATGAGACAAATCTACGGTTATTGAATTCGCTGACAATACAAAATCACATGA
This sequence comes from Sindora glabra, assembly GCA_020226215.1. Taxonomy (NCBI): domain Eukaryota; kingdom Viridiplantae; phylum Streptophyta; class Magnoliopsida; order Fabales; family Fabaceae; genus Sindora; species Sindora glabra. Next base: position 28,794,261 of record CM035227.1, on the reverse strand, counting down.
CACACCCTCCCAATCGGAGGATTCGGAGGGCGATAATGAGACAGCATCGGCCCAGTACGTGATCCAACCCCGGCCAACAAAGCTGGACCAATTTGCCGATATTGCGCTGTCCCAGAAGAAGCAACAGCAACAAAACAACAATGAAGCTCTACGGCTTAGGGATCAACTCACCAGTGCAAACACAGAGTTACTCAAACTGAAGGATGAGTTGACGTCCCTCACTAAGAAACTTCATTCGTTAGAACAACAAAAAGAAGAAAACGCAGAGACAATATCCAAACTCAAACACGATAACGCACTGCTACAGGAGGAACTGTCCACAGCAACAAGTGAGGCAGAAAACCTCAGGGCAGTCAACATTAGTTTGGAAAATCATAATAAATAGCTCAATGCACAGCTATCAGAACAGATTGTGCAGGTGGTTGAACAAGCTGAGGTAGAAACCACCAGAGCTGATGAGCAAGTTATAGACGAGGCAAAACAGTGATCAATGATTGTGAACATAAAGAAAAAACCAAGAAAAATAAAACGGGACGAGGAGTTCACGTACTCTGGTCCTTTGAAAAAACGAACGAGACAAGCATATGCACGTCAGCAGATAACAACCGCTGAGGAGGTCTACGGGCAGACCAAAGAGGCCCCTGTTGTAATTGAGGATGAAACACCCACAGATAAAAATAATAAAAAGCAGACTCACAAGCCACCCCAAAGTCCAAAGTTTCCAACTGCTAAATACCTGACCAAGGATGTCAGGAGTAAGATGATGCAATTAAAATTGGCAGGAGATCCACAGTAAGTCATGTTCTATTTTCTTGTGGATGCTTTGCATTTACTAGGAAGTTTTATATATCGCCTTATCTAATCCCTTTGCCAAATCACCACATGCAGTATTTTTATCTGGTCAATCCCCAAGTAGGATTTGTTTATCACATTTGAGGATTTGGTGGGAGTTATGAAGGAGGCATCAATCACGAATAATGTATGTATCATCTGGTCGTTTAAACGCATTGTTGTTTTGTCGTTAATCACACCTCTATTCCTGTTACTGTTTCTTTCTTAAACAGTAACAGGAACATAGTCTAATCGGTCTCGAAGAGATTGTTATCTCAACTTTGTGGAGTCCAAACGATTAGATACAATTATTCTGTCTGTTTCAACTGGCGGATTCTTGTGTTACTGTTTGAAGTTTGCCACCCTTATCAATCATATAACAAGAACTAAACAATCAATGCAGATCATAGATGGCCATGCCTACACTCTGAGCCTGGCTTCCAGGAACAGTGAAAGGAAGGTATTTGCCTTGGACAACTGTTGCTGGGTAAGATTCTGAATCCATCTCGCTTATATGAATCACAGAAGGCATCATTGATTCTGACTTAGGTTAAAACTATGTTGACAGTCTTACATTGTGAGCGACCTCAAGTTTCTCTAGGAAGCCAGGCAATACAAATTCGATGCACATATGGAGGAGGCAATGGCTGCAGATGTTGTTATCTTCCCACTGAACTCCACGGGCGTCAATGACTTCAGCAACCCCAACCACTTCACTCTTCTCGTCCTAGATAATAAAGCGCGCAGGTGGACACACTATAACTCGATGCGGCCGAGAAGAGAGGGGACACCGAATCCATACTTTCGTGATGCCACGATGGTGGTGAGTGATATTTAATGCCTTGTTATTTTATTGACGTTACTCTTTCCATCAGACACAGTAACATCACATAAACACAATAAGACAACGGTGTATCTCTCGTATGTAGCTCATTTCATGGTCTTCTGTTGGAGAAAACATGTCAAGTGTGATTCTATTACAAACATAAGTTGTTATTCGTTGATGTTTCTGTTTCTTGTAAAGACAGTCACTGTTTGTTTCCTGGGAGTTCCAATTTATTCTTAAACATCATTGGGTTATTTGTATGGTGGATGTATTTTTGTTGCTGATGTTACTGTTGCCATAACAAAAACCAATAACTCATTACAATACAAGATGTTACAGCCAGAAATGTAGACAGTTGCATGGAGTTTTCATTTTTCATTTTTGTTGGTTTGCTAACAACAGAAGGACTACTACGAGAAAATGATGAATGAAGTCCTTGCACAGGATGGATTGGATAAGAGGGTAGAGCGAGCCACCTCAGGTCCACCGTTTGATATAATATCATACGAACGGTCACCTCAACAGGAAGAAGAATCGTAAGTAGCAAGGTCCTTTCTTATCAAATGTTAACATGTCTAGTGGGTACCAAACTAACTCGTTACTATTTTCCAGGCAAGACTGCGGGATAATCGTATGCTTCCATATAGAGAATATATTCAACAATATTGAGTTTCAGGAACAATTTCCCTTGGAAGAAGTGAGACAATACAGAGCAAAATTAGTTAATAAATTCCTCCAGGATTTCACTCTTCCCAGCTGAAGTTGATTAACATGCACATATATAACAATAAAGTTGATTATTATGCACATATGTAAAACTAAATTCATGTTAAGCCATTGTCTTAATATTTAAAATTCAAGTGTATGTATAACTCAATTGTAAATGTAATTCTTCTGTACAGATTAATCTTATATCCAGTTTATGTTAGCACTCAGACATCAAGTTGCCATATGAATTACTCGCACATGTGTTGATGTTACTCTTTTTTAACGGATACCCCTCCCATCCAGTTGTGCAATAGTATTCTCAAAACCCACCACCAATGTTTGTATGAATGAAGGACAATCTTTGAACAGTCATCAGCGATGAACATGCACCTCTCACACGCACACGGGCCAGTTCCCTGGGTGTTACTATTTTCGTCCGAAACAGTAACATCACATAAACTGTATTTTCTTGGTTCTAATCCTGAGAGGGACTTGTCAAGTGACATGCACAACCACTTAAACGCAGGACTGAGCAGCCTCGATGATGTTACTGTTTTCTCCCAAAACAGTAACATCACATATGAACACGTTTCTTGGACACAATCAGGATAGGAACTTGTCAAGTGACATGAATAACAACCTAGCCCCGGCCCCCAGCCAACCATAACCTCCAGGGCTCAATACCCAGCAGCCTCGATGATGTTACTGTTTTCTCCTAAAACAGTAACATCACATATGAACACGTTTCTTGGACATAATGAGGATAGGAACTTGTCAAGTGACATAAATAACAACCTAGACCCGCCCTCCAGCCAACCATAACCTCCAGGGCTCAATACCCAGCAGCCTCGATGATGTTACTGTTTTCTCCCAAAACAGTAACATCACATATGAACACGTTTCTTGGACATAATGAGAATAAGAACTTGTCAAGTGACATGAATAACAACCTAGACCCGCCCTCCAGCCAACCATAACCTCCAGGGCTCAATACCCAGCAACCTCGTTGATGTTACTATTTTCTCCCAAAACAGTAACATCACATATGAACTAAGTTTCTTGGACACAATCAGGATAGGAACTTGTCAAGTGACATGAATAACAACCTAGACCTGCCCTCTAGCCAACCATAACCTCCAGGGCTCAATACCTAGCAGCCTCGTTGATGTTACTGTTTTCTCCCAAAACAGTAACATCACATATGAACACGTTTCTTGGACACAATCAGGATAGGAACTTGTCAAGTGACATGAATAACAACCGAGACCCGCCCTCCAGCCAACCATAACCTCCAGGGCTCAATACCCAGCAGCCTCGATGATGTTACTGTTTTCTCTCAAAATAGTAACATCACATATGAACACGTTTCTTGGACATAATGAGGATAGGAACTTGTCAAAGGACATGAATAACAACCTAGACCCGCCTTCCAGCCAACCATAACCTCCAGGACTCAATACCCAGCAGCCTCGTTGATGTTACTGTTTTCTCCCAAAATAGTAACATCACATATGAACTAAGTTTCTTGGACACAATCAGGATAGGAACTTGTCAAGTGACATGAATAACAACCTAGACCCGCCCTCCAGCCAACCATAACCTCTAGGGCTCAATACCTAGCAGCCTCGTTGATGTTACTGTTTTCTCCCAAAACAGTAACATCACATATGAACACGTTTCTTGGACACAATCAGGATAGGAACTTGTCAAGTGACATGAATAACAACCGAGACCCGCCCTCCAGCCAACCATAACCTCCAAGGCTCAATACCCAACAGCCTCGATGATGTTACTGTTTTCTCTCAAAACAGTAACATCACATATGAACACGTTTCTTGGACATAATGAGGATAGGAACTTGTCAAGTGACATGAATAACCACCCAGACCCGCTCTCCAGCCAACCATAACCTCCAGGGCTCAATACCCAACAGCGTCAGTGATGTTACTGTTTTCGCCCAAAACAGCAACATCCCATACGAAGACGTTTCTTTGACATAATCAGGATAAGAACTTGTCAAGTGACGTGAATAACCACCCGCACCCGCCCTCCAGCCCATCATAACCTCCAGGACTCAACACCCATCAGCCTCGACGATGTTACTGTTTTCGTCCAAAATAATAACATCGCATAGACTGTATTTTCTTGCTTCTTATCCTGAGAGGGACTTGTCAAGTGACATGCACAACCACTTAGACACAGGACTGAGCAGCCTCGAGGATGTTACTGTTTTCGCCCAAAACAGTAACATCCAAGATAATGTGTAACCAGTAGCGTTCGATGATGCACGAAAAGGACTGAGCTGAACTACAGGAGTATCAATGGAATTGCCATGAGAAAAAAAAAGGAATGTATTGTTATATTCAGCCACATCATCTAATACATTATGTGATCCGATGTCAGTGTCCAAAAAATAGGTGCACATACAGAAGTTCAACAACATAGTATGAATTTAGTGAGTGTCTTGGCTCCTATTGACTACTAGTTTTTCTAGAACTTCACTGATCTGGAAGTAACAAACCATGCACATAAGCAGGTCTGTACTCTTCTGGAAGGCTAAAAAAGAAATCAACTTCTAGGGGGTTGAGAGCAATTTTTCTTGCCGCAGTCATAACTTAGGTAGGAGTTAACCCATCAATCTTCATAATCTCACTTGTCACTTGCATCCTTCTTCCTGCAGAATCAGATTCATGTTGGAAACAAGAAGCCAAGCGGCCTATATGTTTACTTGCATCCTCCATCACATCACTCATTCGTGCAAATCTAGAAGAGAATTCTCTCAGAACTTCTGAATTTTCTATCTTTGCCTTCTTTGACCTACGATTTACTGGGGTGGTTGAGGAAGAGGTTCCCATCGGGGCACATGAAGGGACTGGGTAAGTGTCCTCCGCGGAAAAGGCAAGAACATTTTCTTCTTGCTCTTCTTCTTCTCTGTCCCTTACTTCGTCTTCTATCCCTTCTAATGCATCTTGTGGATTTACAGCCTCGTCTCCAATGGCTCTATCCTTCCCAAATATTTTGGCTAAATCATCAAAAAATGGAAATGGCTTGTTTCTTAAACCCACGGCATTTTTGTGGCTCTAGCATAGAAGAAGGGAAAACATAATGAGAGAAGGTAAAACTTTAAAAGCTGTCACCAATAAATAGAAATATACACAATTACACTTATGTGCATAGAAGAAAAGGCATAATATAAAATATTACCTTCACCCATTCATCCCACACTGGCTTTGAGCAAGTTACGAACTTCTCTTCATCATTCCATCCAAATCCACTGGCAGCTGGACCAAGCATCTCTGCAATAGCATTATATTGATTCCTCAAATACTTGATGCGGGACTCGATGTGTGGCTTAGCCTTCATACCACACCCAGGAATCTTCTGATCCATAAGTTGTTCCAACCTGTTATAAGCACCATTCTTGAATTGGCCATTATCCGTTTTCCAACCACCCAGCTCCACAAGATCCATCATTGCACTAATTAGTGCACGATCCTCAGCGCTTCCCCATCTTGTGCATCCTCTAGATGGGTTCGAACCCTCACCACCTTGGTTGGCATTTCTCTGAGCTTTTGGTTGACTCATCTGTGAAGAACAAAAGATGGAAAGACAGGAAACATAGGAATTCGTTAGAGCGGCATTCTGCTCATGATTTAGCAATTTAGGATGATCATACTACCAGTTCAATAAAAAGCGAAGTCATTACTCCCATCTTATTACAAATTCAGATAAAAATAATACAAGAATAAAGTGTATATTGTCTACCAATCCATAAATGCAATACAAGTGAAACACGCTACATAGTTTTGGCTAAACCCTATTCAATGACGTGGTGTCATGTAACCATGCATTGTACATCTCATTGGCAAGATCATGTCTGAAGGTAGTCCATGCAACACTAGATTCCATAATCCCAATATTAAGTTCACCATTGTCTTCTTCCTCACCATCCACAAGCAAGGGCTCCATGGGATCCACACTCATGAATGTTCGAATGAAATTATGCATCAATGCGCAAGCCAGGATAATTCTACCCACATTTTTCCTAGGGTACCAAGTTGTACATCTTAGAATACCCCATCTCATTTTTAACAATCCAAAACACCTCTCGATAACATTCCTTGCTTGCGAATGCTTCATATTAAAATATTCCTCAGCAGATACAGGTTGTGCACCACTCTTCCACACACTTAGATAATATCTCTGGCCTCTAAATGGTGTTAGAAAACCCTCACAATTCATGTATCCGGCATCACACAAATAGTAGTTGCCTATAATTAACCAACATAAGTGTTAGGTACTTTCATCTCAAATAAGCTCATTGGTTCAGATTGAGCAATGTCAAGGTACCTATGGTGTTACCTTGTGGAACTTGCAAAGCATTTTTTCTAGAAAGTGCATCTCGAAACACTTTATTGTCATGTGCGGACCCCTCCCAACCAGGCAATATATAAATAAATTGCAAATCCCGCGTGCAAGCAGCTAACACATTAGTAGTGAGTTCTCCTTTTCTATTCCTGAATCTAGCTTTATCTTTATCCCCAACACGAACCTTAATATGAGTTCCATCCAAAGCACCTAAGCAATTCTGCAGTGTGTATATATATAACTTGTTAATAGATACTGTATATATTTATAAATATTTACACATTCATCTAATCTTCCTAGAAATTCTAACTTACCTTAAACCATTTCCACCTCTCATCTTGGCAATTCTCAGTCACTGGCTCAGGTTTCTTTAGTAGAATATCATGGCATCTAAGGACAGCGAGGAGAACTGAATTGAAGTGCCTAGATATTGTCTCACCACTTCTCCTAAAGTACAATTGAGTTCTTCGATTTTTTGTATCATGAGAAAGTGTGAATAGAAATAAAGCAACCATCTCCTCTAAACTAGTATTCCTATTTCCTTGTAACTTACCGACATCTCTAAGCATATCACATAACTTAGAAAAACAGGCTCTATTCATCCTAAGGTTGTCCAAGCATGCTAAGTCACTTTCTTGAATCATTGGCCTGAGATTTAAAAGCCTAGCATAATATGTTTCTTCAGCACAACTGTCAAATATATAGGACATAGGCTGAGACAATCTAATGTCCAAAAAGGACAAAAGATACAAGAATTTAGAAATAGCCTCCAAAATCATGAGCATCATCTGTGTGTATAATGCAATACATGTAGTAGCAATCTTCTTCTTTTTACTCAACGGTAAGCGAGCCATAACTATATGACATTGGCAAATTACATGCAAGAATGTTATAATAAGTTAGAAGAGTAATAAAAATATGGTCAGCCACTTTGAGTAATTTGAATGCAACAAATACTATTCATCTTTTTCAAGATAGTCAACAGGCAAACCACAACGATATCATATCTAGAACCTCTTAGAAGCTCTGCCGTCGTGGTTGGATTAAACATACCAGTTTGCTAAACCATAAGCAAACCTTTTTTTGTCAAATTCCACCATTATTTTATAACAGTTCCTATTCCAACGATTCAGCTCCAGAAAGTCGGGAAGGAAGTCCAAATTTCAAATATGGAGGCCGTAGTTTACTTAATACAACAAGAGGAAATATAACGAGCAATGTCATCAAGGCTTACTAGAAATCGCTAGTGCCGTTGCCCGAAACTGTTGCTAGGGTTTAGAGGAGATGGCAGAAGCTCGAGAACCAGAAATTGCTACTACCGTTGCCGGAGACTGCTGCTAGGGTTGAGAGGCGACGGGAGATGCTCGACAAACAAAAAGGCATACAGGAAGAAATGAATCCTGATATTCAAATTATAAGGGTAAAATTGGTATTAAGTAATTTTAGCAGGGTCATTCTTGTCTATAAATTAGTTGAAAACGCAGGCAATAAAACTTACCGAAGGGGGGTGGGTAAGTGGCCTCCTACGTTTTATGGGAAATACAAGTTCCCGGGAAGATCCATTTCCTCCCATTTGGGTAACCAAACAACTCTGGGGTCGTTTATTTCCTGGGAAGTCCAGTTTCCCACGTTATTGCTGCGAACCAAACGACCCCTAAGAGGATGAAATAGAATTTTAAGCTAATCACTATGACTGTGAGAAATTCAATAGCTATGCAATTATGGAAAAAGAAAGTTAGCGAGTAATTTTTACTTCATATAAAATTTTGGGAACAAGATTGAAATTTTAGTGAAAGTTAAGGGACTAAAAATGTCTTTTTGCCATAAAAATAATGAAAATATTACTTATGTAGGTTATGTAGGATGCCATGTAAGAATTTCCATTAAAAAATCTACCTGTGTCAGATTGCTAAGTAATATTGTATGTTCTTGGAAGGTTACAGGATAAATTTGCTTCAAATAAAGCTTAGAGGATAAAATTGAAATTGCAGTGAAAGTTGTGGGTGAAAATTGCATTTTTGCCTACTAGTTATTCTGATCACTTGAGATGATAATAGTCTTACCAACATTTTCTTCAACACTTCTCATGGGGCTATCATCTGAAAATGTCTCCCTATCAGCGTTATATCCAGAATTTTTTGTGAGGGAAAATCTGATTCCTTCAGTGGGCACTGCTGCTTCTAGAACACGTTGCTCAATGGTCACTAGCACTTCATTTGTCTATTAGGGAGCCATTAAATGACAATTCATGCAAAAAACATTAAGATTATAACTAATAAACTAGAGTCCGATACTATCCAAATCCACTACCAAATAAAATTGAAATAAGTCAACAATTACCTTGGCAGACTTTGGGCGGCTCAGCTGCAGGACAGCGTTCAACATACTAAACAAACAAAAGTTTATGAAGGCTCTCTTGCAAACATCCATAGCCACGAGATCCTCTGAAATTGAACAAACGTTAATTTAATACTTCATTCCACGTGGGTGAACAGACCATATTCTCTAAATTCATCAAGCAAAACAACAATGTAGCATAGGGCTGATACTCAATCAAACTATAACAATAAATGGATGAACTCAACCAAATGTAGAATAAGAATGCCAAAAGACTTGCCTTTTCCTTGGCTTGCTCTGTCAACCATCTGTTTCAGTGTAAGCCAGCCATCATGAAGCAACCCCTCAAGAAGCTCCACACACTGCACATGCCAGTGGACAACATACTCAGCATTTCAAACTTAAAACAAAAATTGACAGGCTTCATAGAAACAAATGGATCAAACTTGAACTGACTTCATCATCAAGTTCAGGAGAGACAATCTCCAAGGATATGGGAAATCTTAACCAATGGAGTTTGTTATCAAACAAGGCCAATTTGTCACCTCCTACATTGATATGTTAAATTTTTTTGAAATTTCAATCCTATAAGACAAAAGATGGAAAATAAAAAAAAAATCTTCTGGATGAAATTGTTATCTCCCACACATTGATCGCAAGCATAGAATACTCAGATGGAATTTTTTAGTGAGAACTAAAAGGGATGATACCTTCTTGTTCAAGGATATAGGGTTGAATGCAGTTATGTTGAACTAAGACAAGCTGATAGTCTTGACTTGCTACTTTGTAAGTTCTGTGAACCTAATCAACTGTTCTAAAGTAAGCGGTCCCCTTCTAATGAGATTTTCACAAACTTTCTACACAAAAACAAAAATTAATTGAAACCCAATTAAGAATACATAAAAAAACATGTCATGGATTTGTAAAAAAACAAGCAAAAGAGAGTTACGGAGATGATGTTACCTAAGTGATTCGTGATGAGGTGAACAGCCAATTTGATTCCATATTCAAACGCCATTTCGTTTAAGTGTTATATGCATAGGACAGTGACCAGAGATGGATCAAGATCACCTCCTATAACTGCAGCTACAATGATAGGCCTATCTACCATTCATTATACTTCAAAACATCTCCACCATTTAACTGAAACTTGGCTTCTCTTATATATTTATTTTCTTCCAATACATAACAAAAGGTACAGTTTAAATAACCCTTCAGCTTGCTGTCTTCTCACATCTCCACCTCTTGCAAGTCTGCAACAGAGAGCATCTTAGCGCCAATAAACAAGAAGCTAAAATTTCTGGTTCTCTTCTTATATCTTATTAATTTTCAATCAGTAATTCCTGAGAAGTTCTCTGTTTCATTACCCCAAATTCACTTGACAAACCAGAACTTGCTTTGAAATCTGTTGAGATTATCCTATTTTCCTTTTTTCCTTATTTAGTTCTTTCTATGTATATTCTGATATGATTAGCTGTACATATCTTAGATTAGGATAATTTCATTATTGTTGATTCTTAATGCCTAAAATCAAGGAATTTAATTTATACAATTATGAATATAAATAAACATGCTGAAAGTCAATTTTCTCTCAAGCAATTCATCAAAATCAAGTTGGTATCAGAGCTCACGCTCAGTGGACTAGATAATAATAAATAAAAAAAGGGAGGTCAGAAACAGAGAAAAACCAGTCAGAAATAGAGAGAAATCATCTCAGTCTAGAAGTCCCACGGTCGGTCCGACCGGTCATCCCACTGATCACCGTTCAATTCTGCCTAGCCACGCGCTGGCACATGCGTTTAGCAGCAGAGGCATTCATCAGCGCGTGAACACCACGTGCCACCTTCCTAATCGCCGTTTAGCCTCCAGTCACTGCCGATCATCTCATCAGCGCCTCCTCTGTCTGTCTCAGGGGTCAATAGCCCAGGTTACTCACCTTACTTATTCTCCCTTATCCCACCTTATTTCATCTTTATGGCTTCTACTGCAGACAACTCTAGTACATTTTCCACTGGTTTTGCCTCTGCAAACAAGACTCCTGTGTCCTTTGTCTTCTCTGGTAATCCATCCATAACATCAGAGAAACTCAATGGCAAGAATTATATGGATTGGCAAGCTACTATAGAAATATGATTTTTGGGACAAGGTCTTTTAGATCATTTAACTAAAAAGGCTGAAGCCATTGATGCTACTGAACAAGACCAATGGAAGAAAGCTGATTACCAGTTGGTATCTCTCCTATGGCAGTCCATTGATTCAAAACTATTGGTCCATTTTCGTACTTATAAAACATGCTATGACATAGGGAAAAAGGCTCGAAGTGTCTACTCAAATGATGTCCAGCGACTTTATGATGTGGTGCATAATTTAGCTAACCTTCAGATGACAGATCATGATCTCCCATCATATTTGAATAAAGCACAGTCCACCATTGATGAGGTTAAGTCAATCTTGATAGATGACAATCTTCAAAAGGTGTTGACTAAGATTGACAACATATGCATGGTGTTTGTTCTTAATGTCTTTCATAAGGATCTTGAATCTGTCTGGAATCAAATTTTGACAAGTTTTACTATCCTTACAATAGAAAATCCTATTGATCGTCTACTTCATGTTCCTTCTCCAGATACCTTGATTGATTCTGGTTCACAACCAAGTTCAGAATCTTCAGTATTTCTCACTAATCTAACAGGTTGTGGAGTGGAGGCCGAGGCGGTGGACGAGGAGGTCATGGCTCTAATAATCACCCACAATGTTCTTATTACAAACGTATGGGTCACACTCAAGATAAATATTACTCCTTACATAGATTTCCTGAGAAACCAACCAATGTGACATATGCTCATTCTTCGACGTCTGAAAAACAAACTAAACCTCGAAGTGACAATCAAAATATTTTGTCAAATATTGAATACAAGGAATATTTGCAGCTTAAGGCAGCTGCTGTAGCTCATACTGGTGATTTCACGATATATTTCTCTCAATCCTCATTTATTGGATCCTAGATTTTGGACTCTGGTGCTTTCGATCACATAGCTAGTAATCTCTCTCTTTTCTCAAACTTATCACAGCCCAAAACACCACACCATATCGCTCTAGCTGGTAGTTCTAAAGCTAAAGTCATTGGTACTGGTCAAGCTACACTTTTTCCTTCACTGTCTTTAAATTTCATGCTTTTTATACCTGGTTGCCCTTTTAATTTGGTCTCTGTTAGACAGCTCACTCGCAATCTTAATTTTTCCATAACCTTTACTTATAATTCTTTCTTTATACAGGATTGGAGTGCAGGACAGACGATTGGTACAGGATTTAAATCACATAGTTTATATTATTTCCAGCCTTCATCTTCTATTGCTTGCACTACTTCAGAGTCACCAAATCTTTTTCATTATCGTTTGGGTCATCCAAGTCTCAATAAATTGAAGAAAATGATCCCTCATCTTTCCCACTTGCAATCTTTGAAATGTGAGTCATGTCAGCTTGGTAAGCATGTTCGAGCTTCCTTTCCAAGTACAGTTAACTGTCATGCGAATTCTCCATTTGATCTTGTCCATTCAGATGTTTGGGGTCTGAGTCAAATTAGTTCTATCTTAGGGTATAGATATTTTGTTACCTTTATTGATGACTTCTCAAGATGTACTTGAATTTTTTTAATGAAAGAACATTCGGAGTTATTTACTATTTTCCAGAATTTTTACAATGAAATTCAAACCCAATTTGGGCATTCTATTCGCATTTTATGTAGTGATAATGCAAAAGAATACCTCTCTACCTCACTTCATCACTTTATGACTTCTCATGACATAATACATCAATCTACTTGCCCACATACACCTCAACAAAATGGTATTGCTAAAAGGAAACATCGTCATATCATTGAAACTGCTCGTACTCTTTTATTGCAAGCCAATGCACCTTTAAAATTTTGAGGTGATGTTGTACTCACTGTTGGTTTCTTGATAAATCGAATGCCATCCTCTGCTCTGAATAATAAAGTCCCTCATTCTCTTTTGTTTCCTGGGGACCAACTCTTCAAAGTTACTCCACATGTCTTTGGTTCCACTTGTTTTGTGCATAATCTTGCACCAGGTTTTAATAAATTGTCTACCAGTGCCATTAAATGCATTTTCCTGGGTTACTCTCAGGCACAGAAAGGATATAGATGCTATTCTCCTTCTACTCATCAGTTTTACATGTCTACTAATGTCACTTTCTTTGAGGATACTCCCTATTTTACTTCATTAGTATCACCAGATTCTGTTTCCCAGGTATTACCTATACCACCCATTCTACTTGTCATTGATTCTTCAGAGTCTACTCCACCTCCTGTGTCTTTTCCTCCTTGTCCTCTTATCACTTATCAACGTTGTCCACGTTCGGCAATATCAGAAGAAGTTAACATTAATGAGACTGATGATTCAGCTTCTGTCCCAATTGCTTTACCTTCTCCGAATCCACCTACACCTTCTGATGACTTACCCATAGCTCTTTGCAAAGGTACACGTTCTACTTGTAATCCTTATCCCATCTATAATTTCTTGAGTTATCATCGTCTTTCTCCTTCCTATTGTGCTTTTGTATTTGCTATTTCCTCTGTTTCTATTCCAAAAACTGTCCAGGAAGCACTATCTCATCCAGGATGACAACAGGCTATGATTGATGAAATGGCAACTTTGGAGTCAAATCATACTTGGATCATTGTTCCATCTCCTCTTGGGAAATCTATAGTTGGTTGTCGGTGGGTGTTTACCATCAAAGTGGGCCCAAATGGTCAAGTTGATCAGTTGAAAGCTCGCTTAGTAGCCAAGGGTTACACTCAGATATTTGGGCTTGACTATGGTGATACCTTATCTCCTATTCCAAAAATGACTTTTGTTTGTCTGTTCTTATCTATGGCAACCATGCGTCGTTGGCCTCTCCATTAGTTGGACATTAAAAATGCATTCCTTCATGGTGACTTAGAAAAGGAAATTTATATAAAGTAACCTCCTGGGTTTATTGCTCAGGAGAAGTCACGTGGCTTTGTTTTCAAGTTGCATAAGGCTTTGTATGGTCTTAAACAGAGTCCTCGGGCATGGTTTGGAAGATTCAATAAAGTCTTTAAAAGTTTTGGCATGATTCACGGTGAAGCAAACCATTCTGTATTTTACAAACATTCTTCCTCTAATCAATGCATTTACCTTGTTGTCTATGTAAACGATATTGTCATTATAGGAGATGATCATGATGGCATTAAACATCTCAAACAACACTTGTTTCAACACTTTCAAACCAAGGACTTGGGACAATTGCAATACTTTCTTGGAATTGAAGTAGCCCAATCAAAAACAGGTGTTGCTACATCTCAAAGGAAGTATGCTCTCGATATTTTGGAAAAGACAAGAATACTAGATTTCAAACTAATTGACAATCCTATGGATCCCAACATCAAACTTATGCCAGATCAGGGGGAGCCCTATTCAAATCCAGAAAGATATCAGAAATTAGTAGGAAAGTTAAATTATCTTACTGTGACCAGACCTGACATATCATTTGTTGTAAGTGTTATGAGCCAATTTTTTAATTCCCTTTGTGATAGTCATTAGGATGTAGTGGTTCGAATCTTGAGGTACATTAAAGGTTCCCTTGGAAGAGGGTTGATCTATGAGAATAGAGGTCATACTGATATCGTTGCATACACAGATGCAGATTGGGTTGGTTGTCCAAGTGATAGATGATCAACTTCAAGTTATTGTATCCTCATTGGAGGGAATCTCATTACTTGGAAGAGTAAGAAGCAGAATGTTGTTGCTAGATCAAGTGCGGAAGCAGAATACCGAGCTATGACCCTCACTACATACGAGCTCATATGGTTAAAACAACTTCTTTCTGAGTTAAAATTCTATGAAGTAGGACCTATGAGTCTTATTTGTGATAATCAGGCAGCTTTACATATCACCTCTAATCTAGTTTTTCATGAACAAACCAAACATATAGAGATTGATTGTCATTTCATCCAAGAAAGGGTTCTATCTTGAGAAATTGTTACATCATTTATAAATTCCAATGATCAATTAGTAGACATACTTACAAAGTTACTACAAGATCCAAGAATATCATATATTTGTGACAAGCTCAAAGCACATACCATGTATGCTTCAGCTTGAGGGGGAGTGTTGAGATTATCCTTTTTTTTTTCCTCATTTAGTTCTTTCCATATATATTATGACATGATTTGTTGTACATATCTTAGATTAGGATAATTTCATTATTGTTGATTCTTAATCCCTAAAATTAAGGGATTTAATTTGTACAATTATGAATATAAATAAACATGCTGAGAGTCAGTTTTCTCTCAAGCAATTCATCAAAATCAAGTAAATCTATGGCTGACACTATACATCAACCATGGCTCACCACATATCTAAGGCATTCCAGGTAAATTTTTCATCTGTTAATATTCAAAAATTATAAAATATATTAGTATTTGAGATGTTTAATCTTTATCTTTATAATTATTATCTTTTACTTTGAAAATTTAGAAGAACAGAAGATTCTTCTCCCCCATTAGATGAAAATACAAATTTAGCTAATTAGAAGCCTCACATTGGGAAGGAATTCAACATCACGGAGGAAGCTTGGAGATTCTAGGGCAGCTACGGTGCAAAAATTGGCTTTAGTGTTAGAAAATAATGGATCAACAAGAATGAAAAAATTGAAAGATACCTTCATTTAAATTTCTACATTGCAATGAAGGTTTATGTAAAGAAGACAAAAGGAATTATTTAACAATCAACTGCCAAGCAAAAACTAGAACTAACTGTTCAGCAAGAATTAGATTAGATTCATGTACATCAAAAACATTGAAAAATACAGAGTGAATGATTTTGTTGCTAAACTTAATCATCCATTGCATCTTGTGGAAACTACTCACATGCTTCCATCTCAAAGAAAAGGGCCTCAAGTGCAAGCTTATTAGATTGATATGGCCAGTGATTCAAGAATCAAGCAAAAAGCTTCATTTGATTTGATTAGCAAATAGGTTGGTATAAGAGATAATCTTGGTTACATGTTTAGATTAGAAAAATTATATTTAGACTAAAAGGTTGAGGATTGTGGTTTATGAAGATGCAGGTAGTTTATTGCGATATTTCCAATAAGAATCATTGGAGAATCCTTCATTTTACTATGCAATACAATTAGAACTCTTTATGGTGATGTGGTTATACCATTTATGGTGATGTGCTTACATTTGACATAACATGCAATACAAATAATGCATATAGAACTCTTACTATGTTAACAAGATTCAATCATTTTAGAAAGGTTGTCATCTTTGGAGCTTCCCTCCTATATGATGGGATAACTAAGTCCTTTAAATAGTTATTCGAAACATTATTGTTGATTAGAGAAGAATTTGTATTGCTAAATCCTCAATCGAATTAGGCAATCACTATACATAATATAATACAGAATACATATCATAAAATATAAGTGATGTGGAACATAATGCTACTTATCTACTAACACTCCCCTTCAAGCTAGGTTATAGATATCAATTATGTCCAACTTATTACAAATTTTATCAATCTATTTTCTTAAAAGAGTTTTAGTAAATAAATCAGCTAATTGTTTACCAATTCTAACATGTGTAAGACTGATAACCCTTCTTGTAACTTCTATCTAATAAATTAACAATCAATTTTTACATGCTTAGTTCATTCATGAAAAACTGGGTTTGAAGCATATGAGTAATAACTCAATTGTCATACCACAATTGCATAATCCCATAAGTCTTGATGCCAAGTTGCTAAAGAAAATAAGCAATCCATACAAGTTCAAACGTAGCATGAGCCATAGCTAGTATTCAGACTCTGCACTAGAGCGAGATATAACTGCTTATTTCTTATTTTTTCATGACACAAAATTTCCTCCAACAAACACACAATATCCAAAAGTAAATCTCAGATCTATAGGACACTCTGCCCAGTCTACATAAAAAAAATGACTATGATTTTTATATAGAACTCCTCGACCAAACGCTTTCTTCAAATACTTCAAAATATGTGTGAAAACATCCCAATGAGAGGTCCTTGGGGAGTTCATAAACTAACTAACCACACTTACTAGAAAAGCAATGTCAAGCCTAGTTATAATAAAGTAATTCAATTTTTCTACTAATCTCCTATACCACTTGGGATCTTCAAATAACTCTCTATCTTTCAGATTAAGCTTAATATTTATAATCATAGGAGTTTCACATGATTTAGCACCAATCATCCCTTTTTTTCTTTCGAAAGGTCAAGCATATATTTTCTTTAAGACAAGAAAATTCCTTTCCTTCCTCAAGCAATCTCAATGCCTAATAAATACCGAAGTGCTCCTAGGTCTTTAGTCTAGAATTTAGCCTAAAGAAAAGTTTTCAATTGTGAAATGCCCAATTTGTCACTCCATGTAACCACAATATCATCAACATATACAGTTAATAGAATACATCCTAAATTAGATTGCTTGTAAAACATAGAGTAATCATGATTACTTTTCTTCATTTCGAATTCTGTCACCACTTCATTGAATCTTCCAAACAAGCTTAAAGAGATTATTTCAATCTATATAATGATTTCTTCAAATATAGTACCTTCCCAGACTCTCCCTGAGCAACAAACCCAGATGATTGCTTCATATACATTCTTCATACAAATCTCCTGTAAAAAAGTATTTTTAACATCCAACTAATGAAGAGATCAGTTATTAGTAGCAATAAAAGAGATAAACAATCGAACAGAAGTAATTTTGACCATAGAAGAAAAAGTCTCTGAGTAATCAACATCATAGGTCTAAGCATACCCTTTAGCTACTAAATGGGCTTTTAAACGAACAACAAAATCATCTAGATTCACTTTTACAGTAAATACTCATTTCCAATTAATGAATTGTTTATCATCAAGTAAAGGCACAAAATCTCATGTCTAATTTGTTTCAAGAACTATTGTTTCTTCCTCCGTAGCAACACGTCACTCATCATAAGAAAGAGCTTCGAAATATGATTTAGGAACAGTGATAGTGTCTAAGGAAACAATAAATGATCAAGAAGAAGCAGGTAAAGAAGAATAAAAAATATAGTTGGAAATGAAATAAGAATAGCTAGAGTTACCTTTCTGAGTATAAGTACGGATACCTTTTCGGTAAGCAATAGGTAGATCCAAATCAGAAGAAATAGGAGGAGGATTTGATTCGGAAGGGGAGATGAAGATGAATGATCGTTTAGAATAGAGTCTTGGTCGGATGTTGGTGGCTTATCTGGTGAAGAAGTTACTGCTGGTACCTACATTTTACAAGAATAAACATATTCAATGGGAGGTCGAACCCAATTCTGTTGTGAAGGAACTTGTGAATTTTGTAAAAGAAAAGGTACAAGGAAGTATTGATCAACATATTTTAAATCTAACAAGGTGGAGGAATATGGAGAAAGCCCAAAGAATAGGGTAAATTCAAAAAGTGTAACATTAAAAGATACACTGTAATGATTTAAGTCATGAAAAAAATACCTATACACCTTTTGAGTATGAAAATATCCAAAAAAAAACACACTTCAAAGATCGAGGATCTAATTTGGATACTCGAGAACGATTATCATGAATAAAATATATGCATCCAAAAATACATAGGCAAATAGGAAATAAAATAGAAAAAGGTACCTAAACATCAAAAATTAAAGAAGACATGATTTATCAAGAAACAAGCTATAAAAACTGCATCTGCCCAAAAAACTTTAAGAACTTTCATTTAAAATAAAAGGACATGAAAAACTTCCATTAAATGTCGATTCTTCTGTTCAGCTACTCCATTTTGTTGTGAAGTAACAGCACAAGAAGATTGATAAATTATACCATGGTGTGATAAATAAGTTGAAAACTATGCAGAGAAATACTCCTTAACATTATTACTTTGGAAATTACAAATAGTTATATGAAACTGATTTATAATTTTAGCATGAAAAGTACGAAAAATATTAAATAACCCCAAATGATTTTTCATTAGATAGAGCCAAATCATTCTTGAATAATCATCCACAAAAGAAACAAGATAACGAAATCCAGATTTTGAAACAACTAGACAATATTCCCAAATATTCGAATGTACTAACTTAAATGGGAATAAAACTCGCTTATTAATTCTAAGGATATAGGACTAACAATATTATTTAGCAAATTGACAAAATTTACAATCTAAAAGAGAAATAAATTTTAAGTTAGGACATAACTTTAGTAAATATGTTAATGAGGGGTGATCAAAACAACAATACAACTGACATGGAGTGGGGATAGTAGCAGCATTAGCAATCAGTTGATTAACTTTGTCATCTAATATGTACAATATCCCAAATTCATATCCCTTACCTAAAATCTTCTTCGTCAATAAATCTTGAAACACACAATAATCAAAAGAAGAGAAAATATCATAATTATAAGTATAAATAATTTGACTGACTGAAAGTAAATTAAATAAAAAATTTTGGACACACAAAAAATTGGATAGAGAGATATCAGAAGTGACATTAATCATACTGCTTCCAATAATAGAAGTAATAAACCCATTAGTTAAAGTAACATGAGAAAAATGAGACATATTAAAGGAAGATACGATACCTATTTGACCTATCATATAATTAGCAGCCCTAAAATCAATGACTCATCTAGAATTGGAATTGGAGAGACATATAATAGGATTACCTGTTTGAACTATTGTAGCAATGGGTGGCGATTATAAAGAGGCCTTCAATTGTAAATACTCAACATATTCACTATCAGATAGTAGTTTACCACTATTTTCTAATCTTTCTAAACTATTAAAACCCCTAAACTTGCTTGTCAAACAAAACCAGCATCCATGATGAATAAATTTATCTAGCTAGCAAATCAAAAAACTAAAAAATTACCCAAAAAATAAGAAACACTGCTTGGAGTCATAGAATCACAAAACCAACCTAATAGGGTTACTCAAAAACCTTCAAAATAATGCCTCATTGGAAATCATCGCCAGTCAAACCTTCACGCACTGCCAATCTCCTCAGTGCATGGGCTTCATGCACTGCCATGGACTCGCATGTGACATCACACGCTGCCTATTCTAGACCGCCTCATCACGATCTATCATCTGATGTACCTAGACCTTCCTTTCGGTGATCGAATCTACTCCAATGGCATTAAATAGTGTCGTCACTCTCCTCCACCACCATACACTGCCATAACTAGTTCCTCCAAGGTCTGGGCTTCCATCAATATATGGCTTAGAGTGCCGCTGGCCCTATCATGACCTTAGTCACACATAAAAATGTAAAAAAGAAAAGGAGGAAAAAAGAAAGAGAGAGAGAAAGAGAAAGGGAGTTAGGTTTTTCTTTTCCTTTTTTTTTTGTGTTGACTAAGATAAAAGAAGGATACCTAAAAGGCTCTAATACCATATTGATTAGAAAAGAATTTGTATTGTTGTATCCTCAATCAAGTTAAACAGTCACTATATATATAATATAAATCTCATAAGATATAAGTGATGTGAGACATAATATTACTTATCTACTAACAATTATTAAAAGCATGTAAAAAAAAATGCATTAGATTGTTTTTACTTAACAAGACCATGCCATGGCTAAGCTTTGCTTGAGGTAATGCTAAAAAGTTAACATGGATTATGCACTTGGCATTTGATGCAAAATAGCATAAACCATCTTGAAAATATGATTAAAAAAAATCCAATTTTTTTAGAGACCTCGACGCATGCATGTAACAATATGAAGAGATTGATTTTCAAACAGCATGGAATAAGTTGCTTGCAAATTTTAATGTTCAACATAATCTGTTATTAACTACCCTATATAAATTAAAAGAGAAATGGACAAAATTTTATATGGATATGCTTTTACAATAGGCATGCAAAGCACACAATTGATTGAAAGCTTAAATTTTTATCTGAAAAGTTGTTTAAGACCCGACTTGGACATAATCCAATTTTTCAAGCACTTTGAAAGAGTTGCTTGTGTTAAAAGATACAATGAGTTGCAACGTGAAATTCAATTTAAGAAAAAAATTGCAGAGGTTGAGGTGAAGGAATTCACCTTTGTTACAATAGGTTGAACAAATTTGAACTCCTGAGATCTTCAATTTTTTTTCAAAAAAAATATGATTTGTATTATGCAACATGTATAAAGCATCAAAATAAAGGTAAAACAATGTATGAATATGTGGTTGGTATGTTCAACAAGAATGAAGAGTTTAAAGTTAGATTCGTTGCTTCCAATAATATGATTTCTTGTACTTGTAGAAAAGTTAAGACCTTTAACATTTTATGTTGCCATACTTCAAAGATATTTGATATCAAGGATATCGATCAAGTCAATTCCAAGCCAATACATTTTGGAAAGATGGATAAGGAAAGCTAAAAATGAATATGTGCAAGAAGACAATAATATTAATTGCACTCAACGCTATTGACAACTTTATCTAAAATTGATAAGGCTTGCAGCTAGAGCATCTGATTGTAAGGAAGCATGGACTTGGTAAACAAGGTTATACATGGGCTAAGTAGTCAAGTTGACAATATTTGTAAGAGGCATTTGGAGCTAGAAGATAATATTAATAATGCTTCACCGTCTATTCCAAATAGAAGTGAAAGCATGACGGCTGACAACTAAAATTTTCAAAATGTCAAAGATATCAAAAAGAGAGATGAAGTGAGAAAAGGCAAACATCTTAAAAGCTCAGTGGAGAAGCGACCTGAAAGAAAGAAAATAGCTCATTGTGGCAATGATTTACAAAATCACCAAGTTTATAACTGAATGTTTATTCAAATATATGACTTATTTACTGAATTCATTAAGTTACATTTATATTTGTGTTTCATTGGAAACCCAAGCTTCTTTTTCTATACATGACATTTCAAGTGTACAAGAGCCTTCTCATTCATTTGCTCAAGGGCCAAATGAGATTTCAAATGATATTGCATCCAATCAGGGCATAAAAGATGTTCGTTTGCCATTTTTTTTAAAATATATATATATATATGCCTCACTTTAAGGTTGTGTTGTTTTGAATGTAAAACAAGGTGAATTCGAAGGTGACCTAGGGGTTTAGTACTCAGGATGATGTGACAAAATACAGGCCATTGGATGAGATTACTAAATCAATGATAAAAATTTTGTAATTTCATCCAGTGACTTATATTTTGTCACACTACCCCGAGCACCAAATCCCTAAGGGCATCATAGCAAGCACCGTAAAATACAGAAGAATATATTACTCTATATATTTGATATATTTGATAATCATACTTCTTTCCAAGACAATGAAAAATCCTGATCACATCTCGCATGCAGATATAATACTAATTATATACAAACAATTCATCAAACACCTAATGTGCATGTTAATTGTTTTGCTCAAGTAACTCAACACATGACTACTACTATAAGGGTAAAGCCTTAAAAAAAAAAAAAAAAGAGTCATAAAATAGCATTCTGATACCAACAAATTCTATAGTAATTTTTCGTTCAAACCTGAAAGTCTGGGATTGAAGACGTCGACCTCATAATTGCATCAATGGCTCTGAGAGTTTCGTTGGAAAACTTGAAACGGAGTTGACTGCTTCCATGCTCTCGTCCTTTTGCAAGCAAAACGAGGAACGCTACGTTCGATGTCTGCAGGAGTAGAAAAATGCAAAAATAAAAGACAGAACTCATTAATGAAACGAGGAGTTTCAAATGAAGGGTGGAGATTTAATAAGAAGAAATGTACGGTGGATCAATCTGCATTTTTCACGTGCGGCCTTGTCCGTTGGGTGACGGCAGCTAGGCTTCCCCCGAAGTGAATACGGATCAATTGATTATTTTTAACTGAAAAAATGAAAAAATCGAATCTTTAGGTTGGTTGGCATTACAATTTTTTAAAATTTTAATTTCATTTTATTTTAACAAAAATAATTTTAATTTATCTATAAATAAATTTTATTATTTAAAAATTTTATCAAAAATAATAATTGTAAACGAATTATTTTATTTGAGATGTATTAAAAAAATATAAAAATTCAATTAAAAAATAGATTTTAATTGTATCATGTAAATACAATATTAAAAAGAGGATAAATTTTTATATAATATATATTATTCATGGAATAAAATGAATTCTAATAAGATTTTTACTGAATTTGATGAATTTTATAATAATATAAAGATAATTAAAATAAAAATTATACATAAAGTAAAATCTTGTTTTTAGTTATATCCATAGGGATTGATGATATTCCGGTTCCAATTATATGCAACGATGAGGTTATACAAAATCAAAATCAGTCATCTAGTCAGCAATCTTGATAAGTTGAGGGGGTAGATAAACTGTCATAAACAGATATTCAATTAATTTCTAAATCACACAGCTTATAAGAGATGCATTAATGGAATCTTCAAAAAATGATTCCAACACCGATTCACCATAAAAAAATTATTTTGGTGGCATCTGCACACACAGTGACAAAATTCCATCGAATTTAACTTTGTTAAACTATAAAAATCGTGAGAGAAGATAATGGAATGTGGTAATAAAAAAAATTGTTTTGTTTTCTGGCCATGAATAGTAATAAAAATGTTGCTGTGATTTTCTGTATTGTGAGAAATCAAGAAATTCTCATTTTAAATTTAACACGCATCTGATCATATCATAATATCAATATTTGACTTGTCACAATAATAATAAAAAAAATTGTGAGATTTAATACTTTCAAATAACTAGAAATACTTGTGTTTAGTGGAATGTTAAGTACTGCTGATGGTGCATCTGTTTATAAATGTGTTGTCGTGTTTGACATATTTCAGATACACACATATGACACATATTAAACATACATCTGTATTTTTATCAAAAAAAAATATATATATGTACATATTTATATGCCTTTAAAAAAAATTATTCAATATTATCTCTCATACAACACCATTGACATAATTGAAGCTTTGACACAATTAGCTTTTAAATTATGTTTAAAACTATTTTTCAAAAGAAAAAACAAAAAGTTAAAAGCTGAAGGGTTTGTGTTGTAAATTGAAAAACAATAGGATAAATGAGAATTATAGTGACAATGAAAAAGAAGTAGTGGCGGTGAAGAAAAAATTGAAATTGTCCCATAAACAATTTTCAGTCTTTTTGTATGCCTTCTTTCAGAAGGAATATACAAATTAGAAACCAAGAATATTTGAGACAACCCTTAACATTTTCTAAGAAAAATTATAATTGGTTAAACTTTATCTTTAGATTTTTTTAAAATAAATATCAAAGTAACTCTCTGAAACATCTATGTCAATGCTGTGAATATATCTTTTCTGATAAAATAATTATATTATATTATATTATATTATATTATTGTGCTATATATTTTTTTCCTTTTAAACTGTGATGTTAACTTGTGTCTGCATCAGGATACATGTTTACTTGAGATGAGATGATCGGTAGTAGTAGGAACTCGGAAAATAACGAATCGCGAAATATAAGATTTGAGCAAAGTAACATGGGCTGAAAAATGCCATAAACATCTGTACTCAGCATTTCATTGGATTTAGTACAAAAATTCTGAAAACGCCATACTAAACCCTTGAGGTTATCATATTCGATGGAAGAATCAATCGCCAACAGCCTTTGTTTACCGCACAAGTGCTAGGGTTATCTGAAATAAGGGAGAGATAAGAAAATACAGTGATATGAAGATTGGAACATAGAAGGTGTTCGGCAAGGATAATGAAATGTCCTTCCTAATACAAGAGATTTTCTTGAGGCATATACCTAAAAAACCTACTAAGAATAACTCCTACTTTATGTTCATTAACAATATTCTTACTAAATATAAGCATCCAAAGCATTTGTTCGAAGAAATTGTCGACTAAGGAAACTTCTAACATGACCCCAAAATATAAAGACAACGCTACGCATAGAATGCCCGATAGCAGCTTCGATTCAGGGTTGATCTCATGTACACACTGCATGCAGGTCAATGAGGAACACGTTTGCCGCACTCAAGACATGTCAATCATAATCGAAGTACTACTTTAATTATTCATTCACGTTACTGTCCGGATGATAAATACCAAACCAGCACTCTAATGACCTTTCATTCACTTGCTACTGGTACCTGAATTATCATGACTAATATTACTAGTGCCTTCAGAATCCACACAAGGGGTCAGTGGTGGGAAAGAAGGAACAGCCTTTAATATGAATTTTCTGCCACTTCTTATTCCTCCAGAAGACATTGAATCGAGCTCACCTGTATGACTATGAGGAGGAGAGACTCGCTTTTGATTCGGGGAACTCACTTTCACAGACTTCGTCGGAGTTGAAGTTTCCTTCAACACCTCAGGCGTTTCATCTTCTAGGATGTCAAAAAGCCTCCTGCTATCTGATTCATGGCGCTGCAGTTGTTTGGTCTCACCTAGTCTTGTCATCGGGGTAATTGGTGAACTACGCCAACGAAGAGAACTGCCAGATAAGACACGACTACTCCCGTGAAATGGTTGGCTTTGGGGAAGAGTAGTGGAGTCCCTTGTTTTAGATGGGATTGAAGGCGGAGCCATTGAGGTAGGATTAGAGAGAGGAGCAAGCTGACCTGCCTGGGTAACCAGATTACATCTTCTTGATGATTGATCGGGTATTTCCACATTGTTGCAATCCAATTGCAAATCATAGGAGGCTGCAGTTCCCACCAGCTCATTTGTTTCCTGATGCACAAGACCTTCCTCTGAGTTTTTAGGGGAATTAGCTAATTTTCTATGAGATGAAAACGTACTGACATCAGAATGAGGTGACGGTAGTATATATTTTCCAGCAAGAAGACGGGATTTTGCTGCTTCTTTTCCTTGGCTGGAGAAACACAAAAACCAATTAATGAAAAACGGTGGAGACATATTCAGGATTACAATTTTTATATTCCATCAGATATAGTAGTTCTTATAGTGAAAGGATCATACTCTGAGCATTGCAAGGATGGTGTCAAAGGGGAGACGTGGTGCAGATCATATAACTCTGAATGTAACATATCTGTTGTGTTTACCACCATGTCCAACCTTTTGTGAAATGCACTATCTGATCCTTTTTCTACTATGTTGCTCAATCTTTCTTTACTCAAAGCATGTTCTGTCGCAAAAAAATCTGAAATCCAGAAATATGTATCACTTTAACCAACGTGTAATCCCCCGCCTTTTCAATTACAAATTTCAGAACTATCTTTAATACTGTAAAAACATTTACAATTTTATAGTTCTGATAGTGTGCGTAACTCGGGTGATAAAGTTTGGAGGTTCTAGGCTCAGTTCATAACAAACAAAAAAGGAACAAGGAAGGGGAAAAAGAGAAAAAAAAAATGAACTTTGCTAGTCTAATTCCTCCCCTTCCACATTTTGATCAGTGAAACGCAGAACTTCCTGGCATTATCTCATATTAATCTACGTAAGTCAGTTGGAAAGACATAAAACTCTGACTGATATATAACTAACAGATGTTTGTAACATAAAACTACCTTCTTTCCGGCCATAGACATTCTTGCATCCATCACATCGACATGCAGTGGAGCATCCAACATTAGCCTTCATAGGGTGGAAGAAAAGGTACATTTAGCAACTAAGGAAGAGATAAAGCAAGCATAAAGTTTAAACCATAGAAAAATGTACATCATGTACAATACCTGATAACATTCACAATATTTTTTCAAACACATTGACCTTTTACAATTGCAACCTCTTTTGTGCCTTGCTGATGATGGTGTCGTCAGATTGGCATCTTCCTGCAGAATGCACACTAATCCTTTAACCTTTTTCAAATAGAAAGACAATATATATAAAAGTGGCCTACAGGGATTATTACCACATTGTTCGATGGAAACTCAGAGGCATGCTGAACAATCTTAGGAGCAAACGCAAGGGGATTACGAGACTCAATTTGTTGCCTTGTCTCAAGAACTGTTTCTTCATATTCTGGTCTATTAAAGCAGCCTTGGCAAGCACAAGGTTCAGCACAATATATTCCAGCAGCAAAACAATCACAATAACTGTAAACAAACAAATCAAAATACATAGGTATGGAATATTACAAAAGGTGGCATACCATAACTATAAATTTCACGTACAGTTTTAAGCATTTACTCTTCTTACAGTTGCACCGTTTACAACCATCATCATCACTGTTGCCAGATGTTTTCTTCCTAAAAACAATAAAGTTTAGTGATTCATCTAAATATACGAGATTAAAATTGATAACAAAAAAAATGCAAAAATTGACCTTTTCTTTTCGGGAAGTGCTTGGTTGAATTCCTCAAAATACCCAGCATCTTCAGAGCTTAATTTCCACTTTCCATGGACACTTGCAGGATGATCGATGGGGCTTAAAATATTTGAAGAATCAATAGTGCTAGGAGACTCAATGATGCCAGATTCTGAAGCCACTGGAGCACAAATTTCATGCCTCCCCTCTTTAGTGTGAACTAATGACTTTCTATTCGCATCTGACGGTGTCAAGCATCTGCTTATGTCCCGTCCTTTATTTAAGCTTATTGAAGATGTTGACTTCATTCCCTGTTGACCCATAGAACCCTCTGCCAGTCTCACTTCTGTAGTTGCAGCACGACCAGGGGGCATGGCATTCACAATGCTATTTAAATGCAACCCAATACCTGAAGGCTTGCCACTTGTCACAGGGTAATTTCCACCCAAATGACTCAATTTTGGAGAAAATGGTGAATTGTTGGATTCAGCGAGGTTGACCATATGCCTTTTGCTTGAAGTTGCAATTGTTGTCATATGAGATGCATTCGAGTCCCTAGAATCTGAGGAAGTGGCTGATGATCTTGATTCTTCACAAATCTGTGCAGGAAGTAGGGAATTGTTCCTACTTCCAAAAGCAGTTGATGCAGCCTCCTCAAATTGAAGGCAGCGTCTAAGCAAGCCACGGTGCTTTAGACTACTAGCCTACATTGAGTTTAACAATTGCACAGAAAAAGTTTTGATGATCTCATTAACAAAAATGCAAATGCCTGACAGTTAAGCTGGCAATCCACATTTTACTATTCAAACTTAAATAAGTAGCCACACAGATAGTGGCACCAATGTCCACTTCTCATTATGAATGATTTAAACCCTTAGCGAGCAAACTATCAATTAAACAGTAGAAGAAAGACATCCTCACTCATATTCTTCTATACTCCTGAATAAAATACACATTTCCTTAATATGGAAGATACCCTAAACCATGATTTGATATCCCATTAGCACTTATGAGTAAATTTTAATCCCCATGTATATTTTGAAAACTTCAGCTCAAAAAAAGGCTAGAATTAGTATGCAGAAAATTGGGAAAACAATTCTTGTCAAGTACTCAACAAAGCCAAAAATTAACTATGTCTAATCCATACCTCAGAACCATCTTGCATCATGTTCTCTGCACATACATGTGAAGTTGAACCCATCTCGCCACAATCTTTGCATTCTTGAAGAACCTGCAATGATTAAGGCATCAACCTTGAGGTACAATAAAAAACACCAAGCAGTTCAATTAATGCACACTGCAGCTTAAAACCTTGTAGGTCCATAACAAAACCAAAAAATCTAAAATACACCTGTTACATATCTGATTGTCTCATCTACTTTATTGATACAAAAGGCAAAATAGTTACCTGGGCCGATGATTCATCACAATGTTGTTTCTGCCTAACAAGTTCTTCAGACAAATTTGACCCCAAATTTGAAAATTCTTTAGAAGGCTGTTCAATACTGTTTTTCTTCCCCTCTATGTTCCCTGGTTCATCATCACATCTTGAATTTTCTTGATGAACCTCTTTGGATTTCTCTGTCTCAATGAGACCATTTTTGTGGTCAAATTTTAATATGGTTTCTTTTGTGTGAGTTAAGTCACTTGATGATTCAACTGCATCATTAGATTGTTTTACACCTGGGCTGACTGAATACATTCCGTCAATATCCACAGGATCAGCCAAAAATTCATCAACACAGAGTGAAGAACTACAGTTTTGGGTATTTTCATCATTCTTGATATCAAAATCCTTTTGATTGTCAGTTACAAACTTTTCTGGAATTAAAGAATTTGATTTGTTGGAACCATCAGGATTGATGAAAATATTCTTGCCTCCATCATCATTTTGAGAAATTGCTGCACTGGATGATTGAGAGGATTGAGGCCTGGCGTAGAAAAAACCTGTCAATAGACAAGAAGGGTATGAAAAATAGAAGATAATGGATAGCACAAGTTATGTCACCTTTTCAAGAAATTTGTTCCACGGTGAGAGCTTATACGTGGTGAAGTGAATAAAGGAGGCGGAGAACTGAGTCCAGGGAAACCTTGAGCCAGATGAGCAGCCTTGACAGGCTTTATCGGAGATAAATCATTTACAAACCTTAAAAAGGGAGATTCCTAGAACAAAAGGAAACCAAAAAGACATCTGTTATCTGTTCTTCATCAGATAGCAAATCAAGTAAGTCCAAAGATACATGTAGTTATGTAATTAATACCGTGGAGATTTCTAAACATAAAAACTGCTAAAAAAGCTAATTTGTGGTGGTGCTCAACACATTAATTCAGAATTATGAAGTCCTAAAACTGATGTTTTTCATTACTTCTCTCAATTTAAGGGGACTGAAACTGGAGAGAAAGTTGAAAAATCACATTTTTTCCATAATAATTAAATCATTTATTGTACTACAAGCTTGTATTTCAATTCCATATTCGTTTTTTCCCTCATCTTTGAAGGGATTGATTTGGTACATTGAAAACTACGTATACACCGCTAATTCCATAGGAAACAAATATTACAAAAGGTCTTCAGCTCTTCCTGTCTCTGCTAGGAAGCAAAAACTAGCATAAACAGGCATCAAATAATTCAATGCATGTTCAACAGAAGAATAACTTCACAACCAAATAAATTTCACGGTCAATTTCTTCCAGTGACTTCAAATGGAAGTAGCCATACTTATCAATTCTTCAAAATCCTAAATACAATTGTCAATATAATATCCATGATCACAGAAAAAGATGGACAACACACAATTAAAAGGCGATCTAGGCAGAAAGCACAACACATTACCAAAAAATGACAATAAGTAGCACCAAAAACTGAGGTGAAAGATACAAGTAAAAGAAAAAGTAAGAAATTAGGAAATGAATTTACTTGAACTTGTGGTGATTCTGTTGAAGACGTGACAACGGAATTGGAAGTGATGGTGTACTTGGCAGGTTCAGGAGAATCCATGAGTAAACTCGCATTCTTGAACCCTAGACTCCTCTTTCTGCATTTCTGTGAATGACATCCGAAACTAAAACTGACGCGCAGGATTTGGGATTTTTTTTTTTTTTTCTTTTTTCCTTTTCCTAGGGAGTGTGGGAATGGAGAGATAGGCAGTGAGAAAGGGCGGGCGTTCAAAATGCGAGCGGGAAGCACTCCTCTCTTGTGGCCTTCTCACTCAGCCCAGTTTGGGTCGGGCCTCATACACATCATTTGCCTTTCCTTTTCCCCTCTAAAAATTTTAAGAAAATCCAAATATATAATGAGAAAACTGTGTACTTGTTTAATATTAGCATTTAAATTAAATTATCAATCATTTTTATGTTTACATATTAATAAAAAAATTAAAATTTTATTATTATTAATAAAAAAATCTTAATTATTATTGCTTTTTAATTATGTATTATTTCTTTATGTATTGGTAATGTAAATATTTTATGTCAACAGTATATCAAATTTAAATTTTTAACATTATTCTTATTCTTATTCTTGTTATTAAATATATTATATATATTTTATAAATAATATAATATTTTATATGTAATATAATATAATATAGAATATATAAATATATAATAAAACAAAGATGATTATAATTATATAGATATTTACTATCAAGATAAATACAGCGTAATTAATTATTAAGTAGTGAAATTTATTTGAAGGATTTATTAGCCTTTCAAACAAGATTTTGGATCGTAGAGATCTCGAATTAAATATAATAACTTAATAAGCGTTTTAATTCGTTGATAGTCACCCTAAGTTAGATACTACGATTTATGCAATTGAAAAAAAAAAAAAAAGATTCAAGTTATCCCTTCAACCTTTTTTATCTTTAAATTTTGAGCATTCAAATTCATATCGTCTGTGTCTAAATCCATTTCACTGTAAATGATCTGAACGTAACTGAAAATCATTTTTGGGCAGTGATATTTGCAAGCAAATCCTCCAGGCCAATTTACATCCAGTTGGAGTTAGTGGAGGGAAAAAAAACAGAATATCCGCAATTCAAAATTTAGAAAAGGACAGATAGATGAAGGAACTAAACAATTTAATTACAAAAAATAAATGATAAATGTTACGTAAATTATTATTATTTATCTTTAAATTGAGAATGAATACTAACAAAAATGAAGCTCATTTATGAAATATTGAAATGAAATGTAGAATTGAGAACAAAGTCCAGTCCAAAGCACATGTGTGATATTAAGGGCACACATATACGGGTATACTATTTACATTAGAGGGAAATATTTCTAGTTTTAAAAATTTCAATACAATTTTTATTTATATTTTGACAAATTAACTATTCTCTCTTTAAATATTAAAATTTACTCAAAAATAACATGAAAATAAATTATTTATCATATCATATCATAATCATAATCATGATAAAATAAAAATCCAGTATTATAATAGTACAGAGAATATTTCAGTTATAATACATTGTTCCATGTTGCATTGTTGATCAGCCGTTTTGGGTGAAAATCTGTAAAGTTAAAGAAGAAGGACATTTTGGAACTCTCGAACATGTTATGAAAAGATATTTGAGGTCTAAAAATTGAACGAAGGAATTTTCATCCACCATCAGCATAGTAATTTTGTTTTTACGTTATTAAAAAATATTATAATTATTTTAATTGTTAATAAAAAAATTAATTATTTTAAATTTTTCAATAATTTGAAAATTTTTAATTCACTAATAATATGAATATTTTATATTAACATATAATCAAATTTGAACTCCTGCATTCTTATGAGGGGAAAAAAAAGGATAAATTTTAACCATATCGTACTATATATTTGCATCACTGATTTTAACCATCTCACATGCGGCTCTTTGACTATATGATGATACGAGATAAGTAATTTCTGAATATAATATTATTTTCAAATTATTTCATAATATAACGTCTTTTTAAAAATAAATAAATTATAGGTGGCGTTATTTTACTTGATGCCATTTCTATTTTTTTCTCTCCCCCAACAACACTATATTTCCACATAGTATCATTGGGGTGGCACTGCTTGAGTAACGCCACCCAATATTATAATTATTTTTATTTGAATTATTTACTTTAATTTATTAAATTAAATTTCAATAGTTTTATTATTTATAATTTTTTTTATTTTTTATTTTGACATTTTTATAGTTATGTATTTAAATTTTATTTTTTTATAATTTATTTCTTAAAGAATTGATTAATATTGAAAAAATCAGATTGTACCAGCCAGTTTAATTCAAAAATCAATGAACCAACTGCTTGACTAGTCCCGTTCATTCATAAAATCATTGAGCAAAAAATCAATACAAAAATCGACAAACCAATATTAAACTGTTTGAATCGGTAACAATTTAAATAGTTTAAGCAAGTTATAAAATATTTTTTTGACTAATAACCCATGAAAACAATGTCATTTTGATTGTTTTAATTGCACTCCTCTGTTAAATTGAAACTAATAAAATTGTAATATTAAAAAATATTAAAAATTAAATCATATAGCTAATAAGCTAGTCAGAATATGCCAACTGTTGGGCTTTATGTGACTTATAACTATCAAACCTCCTCTTATTGCTACTATGTTATACTAAAGAAAGATTCAATCCTGCATTATCATGTTTAATGTGGAACTTACTTTAGCATTAAAAAGATCAAAGATTTATTGAGAGCTTTTGACTCAAATAACATTCAATATCCTTTAAAGGTTTTGCATCTTTTGCTGTATTTAGGGTTTAATCCATAATCATTACGTATATGCATCTATTAATTTAATTATTCTTAATATTACCCAAAAAAAAAAGATTAAAGGACTTTAGATGAGATTCAAGGCATTCAACCTTACAATTATTTTCAGCTTTTCTTAACATAATAATAAAGAGAATAGGATTTAGAAGGACTCACATTTATTTTACTATAATTACTCTTTATATTATTTTAATTTTAATTGAAATTCAAATAAAATATTATAAAAATAAAAAAATTATGAAAATTTTTACTTTAAATCATGATAAAGAGTATTTAATTCAAAAGTTTTTACATATTATAAAATTTAAATATTTAATTATATAATATATAATTATATATAACATTCAATATAAATATAATATAAATTGTGATATATTTTAAACTATAATTTTTATATATATTATATAATATATAATACTATATATTACATTTAAATTTTCAATTGAACCACAACTTAACCACAATTAAACCATTAAATGTTGAATCATTCTTTGCTTTGATTTATTAACTGGTCTAGTTTTTAAAGCATTAGAATTGATAATTTAATCTACTACACTTAATTCTAAATTTTAAATCCTAAAACCTTACTACTTATATTTTAAATTTTATAATGCAAGTTTATTTTTTATTTTGCTATTATAACTTATTTATCTTAATTGTTTTCTTTTATTTTTTAAAAAATTGAGAAAATTATTCTTAAGTATTTTAAGAAATAATAAATATATAAATAATATTATGCACAAAATTACATTTATAATAAAAAAATATTACTTCTTCTTCGAAAAATTTTAATTTTGAAATTGTTTTCAACTAACATTTAATACATTATGACTAGTGTCATCGAATTTTGAATTGTATTGTAAATTAATTAGTTAAAATTTTGAATCATGAATCAAAATGAATCATGAATTGGTAAGATTCACAAAAAAAATATAAAAATAGCATATATCATCCTTTGTATAACAAAATATAAGCATTGATATTGAAAATTCATAAATTCAAGTCAAAAAACATAATATTTATGACTTGTCTAATATCATAAGCTCAAATTTATAAATATGAAGTTTCAAAAAAGCTAAGTGATATAAATTCAAAACAAACTTAATATATCAACAAGTAATATAATAATTAGGTTTTACTCTTTTTCTTCTTCATTTTCCTCCTCTTCAATTTCATTGTTATCAATATCATCTATGTTTTCATCACCAAAATTAATGTCTTGAATATTGTCTTTGTCATTATCATCTAGTCTTATACTCTTTTTCTCAATTTCTTATTCCACTAATTCAACATCATAAGCATTCTCTTCCTCCTCTGCAACTTGAACAATAAATTTTCTCTTTGCTTTCTTATTTGCAATAACATTTAAGTTCCTTGGTCCTATAATAAGAAATAAGATCTTTCATTAGTTTATTAATTTTTACATATTAACCAATTAAAATAAAAATAGTTAGACAAAACACTATCTCTTTTTTTTCTATTGCTAGAAGCTTCTTCATCAAGGTTAAAACTTTCATGAACATCCATCTAAGAATTATCTTCTGGCAAGCAAGGATTCTCTTTTTCAACAATCCATTCATCATCTGATTCCATACTTGATAAGCAAATAGGATTATAAGTATCTCCCCTTTCCTCTTTTATCTTTTGTCTCATTTCAAGTTGAAGATTATATTTGACATACACAAGTGCATTCAATTTTCATTATGCTAAACGATTTCTTTTCTTTAAATGCAGTTAGTCAAATGTGCTCCAATTTCTTTTGCATCATGTAGTATTACAAGTAAGACTTAAAACTTTTATAGCCAAAGTTTGTAATTCCTTGCATTCTCCATCAAATGGTTCCTACTAAAAAGCTATGAAAAAGTTAAAAATAAATTATATGACAATTAGAAAATACATAAATCATAAACTAAAAATTAACTTTGATCAATTATAATTAAAATCTATTACCCAGTTATTCCCTATCTCGAGTTGTAATTGTCATGCTCATTCCAAAAAATCCTTAGGCTCTTGTAAATTTTTGAATTTATTCATCAATTAAAAGTTTTTCTCTTGCGTCAAGAAATATCCTCTCTAGTGTGGTGTATAAACCTAACCTTACTTCACTATTCGAATTAAAGTTAAGGTCATATTGGTACCTAACAAGTTAAGAAACAAGTTAGATAAAAAAATTCTAAAAAAGAATTAAAGGATATTAAATCAAAATCTTTAATGTAACTTACTTAGAATTAAGAAATTAAGCCGCCACATGGAAAGGTCTATGAAGTTATAAGTTCCAATATGTATCAATAATCTTCCATACCTTATTACACCTTTCCTCCTTATTGTTAAGATTTCTAGTTATTTACTCTTTAACTTTATCCATGGCATAGCTAATTTTAAGTCACTATCTACAAGTATCAACACACTAACAAGTGGAGTTACAGGCAATATTTGATAGAATTCCAAAACTTCTTATCTCTCAAGACAATCTTTACTATATTTTTGCCTTCTTGTCTAGTTATATATGAACAAATAGCCTATAATCTTGGTGCAAACATAGATGTGAAATCACATTTTCTATTTGTAATGCATTTCAAAGTAAGGAAGCCCATTGCAAACCTTGTAACTGCCGACCTAACTAACTCCTTGCCCTTGGAATACTTTCTATACAAACTAAGCACCCAAGCATGCCTATAAATGAAAATTATGATTTGCTTAGCTTTAGAAATAGTATTATGAAAAATTGGAAGCTTACCAATACTTCAAAAATTAAATCAATGCAATGAGCCGCATTTGAAAACCAAAATAATTTTGTTTTGTTCTTTTCTATTCTAACTTGTGACTAGCAACTACAAGGGCCGAGACACTATCTGTCACCACTTGTACTACATTTTCTTCTCTAATCTCTTCCACAACACCATCTAATAACTTAAACATGTTTGTGGCACCCTCAATTACATTACTAGTGTCAATGGACTTTAGGAAAATAGTTCCACTTGGACTATTGACAAGAAAGTTAGTAAGCGACCTTCATTTCTTATTGGTCCATCCATCACACATCAAAGTGCAACCATTTTTTTTCCATTCAATTTTATATTTTTCTAAGCTTGTTTTGACAATTTCAACTTCTTTCTTCAAGTAAGACTCCTTTATCTCACAATAAGTAAAAAAGTTTAAGCCTTCGCCATAATTACCAACAAATTTCAACATTTTAAATAATGAACTCATTACCAAGCTAAATGCCAAAGCATTACCATATATGCATCTACAAATATCTCCAATCACTACCTTTATATCTTTCAACATTTCATTCATTGTCTTTTGTTTAAAACTAAAAGGCCCTCCTTTTCCCTTAGCAATAAATAAATCCATTTTCCCTTTTTTTTGTAATATCATTGTCTTGTGTGCCTACTACTACATCATCTTCAAAGATTTCTTCACCTCTAATGTTCTTTTTTTCTTCAATTGAATTTTTTTAAATCTTCCAACATTTTAACAAAGCCTGCTCTCACATCGTCTACAACATTTACACATAGAGCAACATCTTCGTTTGAACTAGCAAGATGATGCTTAATCCTAAACACTCATCTCCAAAATTCTTTCTCATAATATTTACATTTTATTTTCATTCTATTTTCCCTTCCACTTTCATACAATGGTCCCATGTCACATCTTTTTTTCACATATTTTTTAGAACTCGTTTTTATATTTTTCAAATTCCAAAAACTAATCAAACAAGAATATTATTTTTTACTCCAATAAAAACTACATAAAACTTAAAAGCTTTTATTTTTTTATGTTTGAAAAAACTTCACTTTAAAGACAAAGATACATCATTTTCAAATTTCCTTATTTTTTCGACAACTTTTTTTAGCTTTTCTTCAAAAGAGGATTGGGACTCTGAAACCACTATATTAGAATAATGGAAGGGGGTAAGGTGATGTGATTATGGCATTGTAGAAGGTGAAATAATTTTAAAAGATGGGGTAATACAATAATGGGGTTTACTTATGATGCACTGTTGAGAGATGGAGTTGAAAATTGAAAATAAACTTTTTATAATAAGATTACAGTCAAATAGACTCATATGACAGATTGTTAAGGTTTTAAAAAAAATTGGAAAAAAAAGCCAAGGTGCATTTTGTGAATTAGGTCGCCTAAAATTAGATTAGGTTCTCTTTGCGACCCATTTGTTGGAAACCTCCAGCTTCTCTACTTCATGCCTTTCATCATTTAGCAAAAAATAGCCAATTAATTGATTCAGAGTGCTAATTCATGCACTTCCTACACAATTCACGATGAAATCACTACTATTTAAAGCAAAAAATTATTCATTGCTTGATTTTAAAATCAATTTTTACTTATATCGAATTGCACAATTCAAATCAGGAATTAAACGCTACATGATTATAACTAACTCAATAAAAATCATTTCTTCATTTTTTACCACTTTTTCCTTATCAAAATTGTTTACAATGATTAAAAATAATTTATTATCATTCTAGAACAAGAATATTGCAACAATTATAAAAAAAAATTATAAATACATAATAACAACAAAATAAAAAAAAACTTCATAAATACATTAAATAACTCATTAGTCAAATAACTAAAGGGCTAAACTTTATTTTGTAAGAAGTTTAATTTTTTACACAAACTTATTTTCTATATGAATTAAATAACCCTTCCTTTTTAAGAAGAAATTACAGTAATATTTTTAAATAAAAATAGATTTTATTTAATTTTTATAATTTATTTAAATTTATAATTTTATTATTATAATTTTGAGTTTCATTAATTTATTCTGATTGGTGTAAAAAGTTAATTATAAATAAAAGTAAATTTTAAATAATTATTAAAAATGCCAAAATAAAGACTATAAATTATAAAACCATTAAAATTTAATTTCACTTAATAAATTAAACTAGAAAATTTAAATAAAAAATAATTATAAATTTGCCTAGTGGCATCGCAAAGTGTCGTAGGGAAAAGGGGAAAAAAAAGGTCAAGGCCACATTGTTTTGATTAATGTCATCCTTAATGCTCCGTTTGGAACTATAGAAATGGGGGGCGAAAGAAGTGGAGGGTGAAATGCACAAATTCACCTGTTTGGAACGGTGGAAAGAAATTGGAAAAGAGAGAACTTTGAGGTAAATCTAGCAGTGCATCCCACGTGAAATTTACTGCAGACTACTCTCCTCTTTTGGAGAGAAGAGAGGCGAAATTCAGTACGGCAAAATTGCCTTTCCACCAGACTGCCCTTGTGCATTTGTTCCCATTTCTGCTACCTTCACACTTCCAAGACCTCTCGGACTTCGCCTACTTCCTCTCTGGCTTTCGGCTACTCTTCTGCGTGCATATATTAGAGCTCCGCTCCCTCAAGCTTCTGTCGATCGACGTTTGCAACGGCTTTCCGTTTGGGCACGATCGAGGCATTCTTTAGCAGCTGCAGCTTCATCCTCTAGTAGACTCATCGAAGACGTATCCGGGAGCAGGTAACCATGGTTGAGTTCGGGGATCTGTGTGTATGTGGCGTTTCTGTCTCAAAGGGTTGTGTGTGGGTTCTAGATGGACGAACCCCTGATGGCTCCAGCAATCTGTTGCGGGAAAGACCTATCAAACGGTGGCTCTTACCGCCAACGGTGGGCGCTAGTGGCATCGAGGATCGTGCGGTCGAATTTACGCACCTGAGGTCCATAATCCTTAGGTCCAACCCAGTTCCTCAGTTAAACCGACCCGATCTGTGGTCAACCCAACCCAATAGCATTTTTTCAATTTTTTTAGTAAAAAATACTGAAAATGTTTAATTTATTTCAGATATATTATTATTGAGCAGGAAATTCTTCATCCCCTCATTGTCCCTTTTATTTTTATATGTATTTGTTAGATGATTAATTATCCAACAGTGCAATGCTCATAATTTTTTTTCCAGTAAGGAATTGCAAATTTTTATAAATATTATTAACACTAATCTACATAGAAATAATTTAATTATATTTTGTAAATTTATTCAAACTTTATTCAGTGTTAGTGTTCCAAAATTTATTTAATCAACAAGCTTATGCCTGCAATGTACAATCATGTCATAATTAATAATGATTTGTGTAATTAATTATTTGTTAAATTTCTAATGCAAGGTTAACTTTGAATGTAAAATATTTATATACAATAGTCCTTTCCTATATAGTTACTTGAATTTTTTCCATTACTATCTAATTAAAATCTAATTTTTTAAAAAAATAAAAAAATAAAAGGGATGAGATTGATGTATGTGAGAAATAAAATTGGGTGAACCCCACATAAAAAGCTTTATTTTGGACTTGAAAAAAATTTTAATTTTTTATCCAATATCTATTGAACTATATTTATTCTGAACACTAAAATATAAAAAAATTATATAATTATAAAAAATTAAATACTATTGCATTTTTTTTAATTTATTTTAAATGAAAAATAATTTTATAATCATCTTAGATGAGTAAATAGTAATTATAGGTTTCTTTGTTAAAAGAATAAGATTAAAATATAAAATTATACAACTTTTCCAAATTATTATACTATTGTTAAATAATTATATAATTTCTAATTACATTCTAATTTTAATATTAAATCAAAAAATTTAATTGATGGATTTATTTTTAATTTGGTCTTTATTTTAGAAATTAAAATTGTATTTTTTTAGAATACAATTTTTTAAAATACACACTTGCATTTATATTTTACACATAAGGGCATAATAATCATTTCGTAGAAATACAACTTCTTTCTCTCCTAATTTCTTCCTTTCCAAACAAAAGAAATCATTTCTCTCTTAATTTCTTTCTCTCCTAACTTCCCCTTTTTCAAACAACACAAAAGAAATTCTTTTTTCCTCCCATTTCTCTCTCTCCCAACTTCTTTCTCTCATAACTTCTTTCTCCTCCCACTTCTCTCACATCCAAACAAGGGCTAAGGGACCTAAAGAGAGATAGGTGTAAGAAAATTCACACCATTTATAAACTGTGGTCCTAGTTTCAAATCCACCAAACAAAATGGAAGATAGAGAGAAAGAGATTGTGAATAAGTTCCATTAATGAAAAATGGACATCTCTCAGTAACAAGCTGGAATGACCACAATCACTTGCAGGAACAAAGTTGATATGACAGGAGTTCCATACTGATTTTATGAAGTGATTCAGAGGAAAAGATAGTTGTACGAAGTGAAATAATAGAAAAGCCCAACCCACATTCAATTTAGACGTGGGTTTGCCACATTCCCTGGTAGATGACATAAGACCAAAGTGATTTAGATTTTTCTGTGCTAGTAAAAGAATGATAATAGTCTTATTTGATAATTAACTGATAATTGTAACTATTAATCGATTCAATTAACTATTAGTTGATAACTAATTGTATTAACTGATTTGACTAACTGATTGCATTAACGATTTAAATAAAAATATTTAGTAAAATCAGCTGTTTATAATAACTATTTATATGTAGAATGATAAATAAAGGTATGAGCATATTTTATGAATTATTTAAATATTTTTTATTTTAATATTTTAAATTTTAAATATTGTTTAATAGATTAAATTTCTTAAAATAATATATTATTATAATTTATTATAAATTAAATATTTTTTTAAAATTAAATTAATATAATTTTTATAAAAATTTATAATTATATCCTAATTATTATTAGTTTTTTTACAACATATGAAAAACATATAAATTAATTTATAATAATATTATAGGTGTTTTATATTAATATTAGAGTGATGCATGCAGTGAAACAGTGCGAAAATGAATTTGGCTTGAGATGCTACTCCCAAAGTAAGAAATGAATATAACAAAAATGAATTTAGCAAAGAAAGAAATAAAGAAGAGTCGAGAACTGCTAAAATGATAGAAGAGCAATTCGGAAATATATGTATTCTTACTAGCATTTTTTATTTTGACTGTTTGAAGTCAAAAAGTTGTTTGAAACAATTGTTTACCAAACAGTCTATTGATAACTTTTAGCTAGTCAACCAAATAATTTGATCAAATCAACTAAAAATTATTCAATAAGCTATTTTCCAAACGACTCTAAGAAAATGAAAGTAGCATTGCGGTGGAAATAAGAACTTGTAGCTACAGGCACAACCCTCGGCGTTCAATATCAACAATATCTGCCACCTATATAGTTGAAGGTACGAAAGAATTAACAATCTCATATGTAATAATCTAAAAGAAAAAAACTTTTGAAAGAGCATTCACATGGTATAGTAAAGCAATCCTCGATGAATATAACAATGGCTTGCTTTGAACCTGCTCTTTTAGCCAGAATAGAACATAGGTAAAGTTCCTAATTGGATCGGAGAAATTATGGCATACCTAAGAACCTTCATTTGGCATGGAAGAATTGCCCTTATTTTAGTCCTTGTAATACTTGCATTACAGAACAAACTGATTGAATAAAAGAGAGAATAAGTAGTATAATTCCAGCAAAGGAAGCAGCAGTTTGCCAGGGAGTGTTGCAGTAATCGCGTCTCAAAGTCGCCTTCCTTTGATGCCAAGGATCTCTATAAAACTTATTCAACTCACTGCAGAGAGTAAAGTACTCGGAGCTGAAATTAACCTGAGTAATATTCTTCCAGAGACCAGTAAATAAATTAGCCACAGAATTGCTATCACCTAGCCAATTAAGAAGTATTCCATTTTGAACCAGCACATCCACATCTTTCCCCGCGTTGATAAGGAAATCCAAAATAGCAACGTAGTCAGTAAAATAAGACTCATAAGGATAATGGCATTGCTCCAAAGCCACCAGATTCCGAAAAAAAATCTCAGTCCAATCCTCCACTTTGAATTGTGGGATTTCAAGATTTCTTCCAGAAAACTTGAGGTCTAACAAGCATTGGCTTTTCTTAATCTTGAGCTTCACGCCTGCTTCCACTAACTCGCTTGCGCTGTGGAGATGTATGGCGGATTCATCCAGCCTGCGGGGCAGCCTATCAGATGGAAATAAGTGGAAAGTTCTAAGCAAATCCGTGAAGTGCCTTATGCCAGAATTGGGGGCTGAGCTTAAGTTTTGTTTGTTATAGTAGGCGAAATAATCAAAAGTGAGTTGAATAAATGAAGGGAAAGTAGTACCAAGGCGAGAGGCAAAAGCCTGATTGAAAAGCTTCTCAAGAACAAAGAAAGGAAGCTGATTTTCTAACAAAAACAAATCCAGTCTGACATTACTGGTCAACCAGGGTTTGAGCAGAAGAGCATCAGAACCAGTCCAATCATCATAGTAGAATCTCCAAAACAGCTCAAAAATAAAAGCGGAATCCACTAGGATCACCTTAACAAATTCTTCTCTGGTAAGATCGATTGCTTCTGAATAACATCGACGAACGCTGGGTTCGTTTTCTTCGACAAGAGAAATCAAGGTCTGCAAGCTTGTGTCGGATCGGTCGAGGAATTGCCTGCAATATATGAGTTTGTGCCTTTCCATGTTCTGGAGTCTGGGGTTGCGGCGGTGGAAAGGGCCAATCGAAACTACCTTCGGAGTATAAGCATCTTCGTTTAGTCTGCGTATATCGTAAGGAACCCTGTAGATGCAGCACTCCTCCGTGATGGGCGGCTCAGCCTTCTCCAGCATCGCCGTGACATCGCTCACCAGATCATTGTTGTTCATGCCTGCCATCTTCGAGAATTGAACGAGAAAAAGAAATTAACATGAGAAAAAACAGGAAACCAAGAACTCATAAAAGTGGCTACACAGATAATAAGAGTAGTACCCTTTTTCATGATGAACGGATGTGCGAAGAACAGTGGTGCTTTCCCAGAAAATTCCAAGTGAAACCTGCCGATTTCCTCTGTCCTTTTTTTTTTAATTAAAAAAATAATTTTTCCGAAGACTCTAATTGACTAGAGGTGAAAATGGAGGGATGGCGCTGGGGGGACGAAACGAAAGTGAAAATAATTTTACCTATATTATTTGGAATCGATGAAAATGAGAGAAGGTGTAAATAAAAGTAAAATTAATTTATTTTATTTGGAATGGGCAAAATTAGAAAGGGTAGAAATGAGATTGAGTTAAATTATTATTTTATTTTTATAATGTATTATTAATTTTTATTTTATGTTTTAAAATTTTATTTAAATATAAAAAATGTTTCCTAATTGTATTCTAATTAAAAATATTTGATTATTTATATTTTCAAATCATCCGCATTTATTTCGTCATATTTTTTATTTTTAATTATTGTATTATTTATAAATAAAGAATAATTTTATAATTTTAATTTGTTCAAAAGAAAAAAAAATTACTATTTTAGATTTGTTTTTTATAATGTACTAATAAATTAATTTATGTCAATTTTAACACGTAATTGAAGAACGTTCTTCCACACTCACATTTATATTTCTACACCCTCCCCACTTTTTTTTTATACAAATAGTTGGGATTTAAAATTCAATTTTACTGGCGGTAAGTATTTAAATAGTGTATTAAAAATTGTAGATCGAAACAACCTCACCGGTAAAAAGAAAAAAGCATTGAATTTCATATGGGAAAGGGATGGAATATGAAGGCAAAATTAATAATCTTAGTTATAAAATTATAATTTTATTCTTTTGTACAAATTTATATAAATAATTTTGTTTTTAATTTATTATATAAAAAAATAAAATTATATATATGAATTATTATTTATAAATAAAATTATAATCATATATAATTTATAAATAATTTTATTAATATTTTATACTTATAATAATAAAATTATTAAATTTATTGACATAAAAATATGAAAATGAATTTATTTATTTATTTTTGAAACATTTATTTTGAAACGATGAATAACGCAAACAAAGAGAGTGAGTAAAGGCATAAAATTCGTCAGAAGGGGGAGAGAGGGATGCGTCAGCCGCAGAAGATAGAAGAAGGGAAGTGAAATTGAGAAACTGGGAATAATAATCAAAGGAACGCGTGGGTGTTATTTCAGAAGCTTGGGTGCCGAACACAGACACACTTCGGTGGGAGAAGATGACAGAATGACTGATAGAGAGCAGGAAACTTCTGGACAACACGGAGGTAAAAAAAGGAAAAGTGGTTTCAAAAATGCCTTTCATCCCCAATTTCACTCCAAAATCGGGAGGGGACAATTTCGTCGGGCCCCACCGAAACTGATAAATTTCATTTCGCCCCCTCGGAGTTTCATTCTCAGCCAAACAAGCATAAATTGTAAAAACACCTCCGTTTTCACCATAGCATTTCCTCCCCCGCCAATTCACCTATTCCAATTCCAATTCACCTATTCCAATTCCAAACAGATCCTAATGATGTGTTTGGCCGAAGGTGAAAATGGGAGGAGGTGATAATGGGAGAGAGTAAAAATGGAGGGGGTGAAAATGAAAGGTGGAGAAAATAGAGGTAGAAGTGATTTTACCTAAGTTGTTTAGAATGGGTGAAAATGGGAAGGGATGGAAATAGGGATGAAATGAATTTCTTTTGTTTGGAATGAGTGAAAATAGAAAGAAAGGAAATATGAATGAGTAAAATGATTAAAATATCCTTTTGCTATGTTATGTTGAGATAGTTATACTATTATGTAATAAAATTAAATAAAAAACAATTTACGGTTAAAGGAAATTATGCTAAATTTTTTTCTTATTACTAACATATTTATATTTATAATTCTAAATTTCATATAATTAATAAATTTTAAAAAATTTGCACTATAAATTAAAAAAATTATGGTGAAGTAGTTATAATATTTTTTAATAGAATTAAACAAAAATTAATTTATGCATATAATAATTTATATTAAATTTTTATCTTATTACTTACATATTTATGTTTATAATTCTAAAATTCATATAATTATTTAATTTC
This sequence comes from Sindora glabra, assembly GCA_020226215.1. Lineage (NCBI taxonomy): Eukaryota > Viridiplantae > Streptophyta > Magnoliopsida > Fabales > Fabaceae > Sindora > Sindora glabra. The sequence goes on along the minus strand of CM035227.1, from coordinate 28,749,311 downwards.
AAACAATTTGCACTGTAGTTGATAATAAAAATTCTTATGCAAAAAATAGAATTTTGCTACTTTCACATCTTATTTTTTAAAAAAAAAAATAAGATTAACCAGCACTACCTATGTAAATTTAACTATGCATTGAAACCCTGCCATCATTCACAATTACACTTCCTTGACAACATATGTAAGTTTAAAAACTCATCCTATCCATTATGTTGATATAGATGTTCTCCAAGGCACACGACCTTTTAACATTATAACTTAAAATTACGCATAAAATCTTCTGTCAATTGAGTTAAAATAGGTACACAACTTGTTACATATAATAGAAATGTCTCTACCATATCAATTGTCTACTCACTAAATATTGCAATTGGCAATATTGATATGAAAAGTCACAAACAAACATCTCAATCCAATAATCCCATAGAAAATACACAAGTTATACAACAAACTAATCCAAAGCAACTACATCTTCATGCATTGGTGAAGCAAAAATACCTATAATAAGTAAGAAATAAAGCTAATATGGATTAATCCAGTAATGTTGTAAAAAAGCAAGAAATATAAGAAGAATATTTGGATAGAATCTATGGAATGTCAAAGGAAACACAAAGATAAAATACATCCAAATCCTCCAACAACTAACAAACCTACAGCACAATGTTAGTAAATTATATTACCTGCTAACATTTCACTAACAAAGCATCATTTGATTTGATCACCCATGGTTCAGCCGACTCCTGCATTCGCTATTTGTTAGTACAGTATTTGTAGTCGTGCATGCGACGGTGCATCGAAAAATTTCTTCTTGGCCTTTTCATTATCACACAAGAAGTCATAACACTTTACAAGATAATCTTGGGGTACTCCTACATTCTCCAACTCTTCCCACACCTCAACCTCGCTGTAATGGTAAGGTTTACTCTTTTCAAGGATTGATAGACTTCTTTCAGCTATTTGAACCTGCTTTTCAGCTATCTGGACATGCTTGTCGACCACCTCTCTCATTACTGAGGAAAGGTCTTTCATTCCCAAATTCGATCTTTCATTCCCCATTTCAACCACATCAGACATAGGTGTTTTCTGCTTAGAACCCCTTGAAGATGAAGTTCCTTACAATTGATTTGGAGGACCATATTCTTGAGAATAGATAAAGGGAGCACCCTCAGAAGTGAATGCACCAGCCTGCTGTGGGAAGGTGGAGGGCTCATCTCCCTACTGCAAATTAGAATCAGGCATATGTCCAAACCCATCATTAAGGTTCAAGCCTTCTCTTTGCCACCTCAAAATTTTATCCCTTGAAGTCTCAGCATGTGCACCCGTAGCTCTATCTTTAATAAAGAGCTCCAGTAACTTGTCATATTTATGGATAGGAATGCGTTTTCATTTCTGAGCATCCGATTTTTCCTGAAAATAAATACATCATTGGATAAACTTTAACTTTATAGAAGTCATTTATGTTATATAATCAGTATTGATAAATTTATTTCCAACATACAATGACATATATATTACTCAGAAAAAAATATGTGATGCTTAGGATACTTGATACATTAGCACACAGATCTCATTCCACACTTCCTGCTCAACTTCAAACATTTTTATTATTGGATTCCATGTAACTCCGCTCCACCTATGGAATAAGTCATAACACTCACTGAAGTGCTCTTTTAATGTTTTCATCCTATTTTTGATGTGATGTTTTTGAAAAGATGGACCAATTGATTGCTTCAGCTCAACCACTACGGTAGCATATGCCGTGGTAACGAATGTTCCATCAGGTCAATTTCCTTTATGCACTTCCTCCAACAATGCATCCAATAATAATGTGTCCATCTCAACGTGTCCCTAGATGATCCTTCACCCGTACCATCGAATTTCCTATTCCTTGGCATTCTCTATCTGTAAATTGACAAACAATCAAGTACTGTGAATTAATACAAGCAATCCTCAAATGTACATCACCTACTTAGTAGTTAAAATATATCTTGTACAAATACAAAACCATGTCTATGACATATATATAACACATTAATGGAAGCTAACGTTATAACAATAATAACTTACACACATAACCACAACATTCACATTTACCATAACAAAAACATTCAATTCATTTCAAGTCCCATACAAGGCTCAAGATAAAAGAAATCTACAACACTATGACAAAGTTTGTTCATAGTCAGTCCACATATGGGTGGCTATGCGTTCCCTCAAGAGGTATCCCTCCCTATAGTCTATCTCATTATTTTGTGCTTCCCGATCCTTGGTATCTTCACTATCACCATGCAACAACTCACAGTCCACTTAATCCATCAACTATGGATCAAGATCTTCATCCATCATAAAGTTATGTAGCACACAACATGCAATGATAACATCCGTCATAGTCTTAAAAGAATAATGAAGCTCTGTTCCACTAGCTATGATAGGAAATCTCTTTTTTAGGACCCCAAATATTCTTTCAATAACATTTCTTAGTGAAGCATGACGATGATTAAATTTTTTTTTTTTGCATTATGTGGATCACGTGCTATGTATTCCTTTAAGTGATAATGAACACCTCTATATGGGGTTAGAAGTCCACTTTTCAAAGGATAACATGCATCTCCTAGGTAGAATTTGCCTGAAAATATATAAAAATCATGAAAGAGTAGAAGCTATTCTTTTTTTTTAATCGAATGACAAATTATAATTTATCATACCTCTAGGTATTCTCAGTTTATCCCCTCTTTTATTCAATGCATGTTTAAAAACTTTGGAATCAGATGCAATTCCCTCATATCCAGTCAAAACAAATGTGAACTTTATATCAAATGAATATGCAGCTAGCACATTTTGTGTCGGGTAATCTTTCCTTCCTCAAAAGCGAGGAGCATCCTCTCTTGGTACCTTGACTCGTGTATGAGTCCCATCTATAGCTCCAATACAATCCTATATGTAGAAATTGAAAAAATAATTATATAAAGGTTGTGTAAATTAAACTATACATGAGATTAAATAATTTAACACATATAAATAAATTCATTACTTTAAAATAAGGATAAAGTCTGCTGTTATTCAATATTTGTGGAGGAACCTCTGATCCGGAAGGTTGCACAAAGTACTTCTCCCCAAATTGAACAATAGCTTGTAAGACATTGTGGAAGTGACAACTAATTATCTCTCCAGATCGATGGAAAGAAAATGACATAGTCATATTCCTCACATTATATGACAACATATGTAGAAATTGAGCAACTTGCTCCTCAACTATTGAATAAGTTGAATCTCTCACTCTACCCGTTACTCTTAACTTTTCACACAGTCGATGGAAAGCATGGGGACTCATGCGCACCATATTGCGACATTTATCTTCCTCAAGTAGGTTCTGTAATAGTTGTTAACGCATTTGTTCCCTTGAACTAATGCTATCACTAATAGGACGGTGTACAGAATTTGCTTCCAATTATAAAAAATGCATTGAATGAACGGTATAACAAACCATTTGAGTGACACACATTTGACATAATCTTTCCCACTCTTCTATCATGTCAACATTAATCAAGCTATTTACTTCTGCCAACTCCTCATATATATCATCCACGTTATCCTCCATGATCACTTACACAAACCTTCCACAAAATAACTATTTTACACATAAATGCAATGACAACAACAACAACCAAGTTATATGTAATGAATGAAGCAAACATGGAGCTACAATAACAGCATATATTTATACATATTTGTAATAACCAATGACATACAGGTAATGTGCCAGTGTTTAATAGAAATTCAACGGATAACACAAATCTAGAAACACATATATTAAATTTTTATTCCATGGCTAAGAATGTACCTCCTATATGGAAGAGGAAAAAGATTGGATTTGTGGCAAATTTAGCTTGATCGATTAATTAGTGACCTGTTTGAAAAAACACAATAATAAAGGGGTGAATCGCCATTAGTTCATAACAACATGCAATACAAACATTGAATAATTTGTGTCTGGAAAGTAAGGACTCATATAGATGTTAAAAAATACCGAGATTCTCATGTTGATTAATTGCACTTGTTACGTCTTAAAATATTCCGTATTTCAATAATAATTTATCTAATTCTAAGTGTAATAATCATTGGTTGCATCCAGTTTTTTTCTATCAAAGTGAGGTAAAATCAATTGAAATATGAGAAGATTTGTGAATGAGTGAGAAAATTGAGAAATAATTAAATATATTCTCTTTGTTTCAATTGTCTTTCATTTCTGGTACTAATTAATGACAACTAATTTTTATTCAAGTTTAAACCATGTAAAGTATAATTCTATTTCATTTAAATTTTGCATATTTATTTGTAAGAATTGGAGAATTCATTTTTAATTATTGTATTTCATCATTTCTGCACTACCTCTACTTGCAATAATTGATCAATTTGGTTTGACACAATAAAAAATAGCATTTGAAAATTCTTTGTTACTTTATCAAAATATAAGAACTAATAAATTTATAATTTTTAATAATAAATTAGTACAAAATATTTCTCTGAATTGTAGAAAGAGCTCTCCTTAGTAAGAATAATCATTATTCATCAATCCAATACTCCATTAAGCAGTAATACTATTTATTAATCAACAAAAAATAAAAAATAAAAAAAAGAAATTCAAATATCTTATTCATTAGCAAACAATATTGCAATGACAATACAATTATAAATTCTCCGTAGCAGTTAATAATTAAAAAAAAATTAATTTGATCTGTTTTTATTTTTTTTCAAAAATTCTATTCCGGGTCAGGTCAAGAAAACCCGAACTCGGTATGGAATATGCCCGCTCGTACCGGTCCGGGTTGTCCTGATCCAAACCTGGAACTAAGAGTCACCAGAATAATAGCAGATCGACGCCGAGCATAGCTCCCCAGACGCGACTGCACAGATCAAACTTGGTGGACGGACTCCTTCCCTCTTCTCAACTCTGCCTTCCTCTTTTGCAAGATTAGCAACAGATCGACTTAACCCGGAACTCCGCAGACGTGACAGCATCGCTGTAAGTTGCTGGACGGACTCCGTTACCGTTTTCTCAGCTCCGCCTTCCTCCTCCTCGACACCACCTGCATCAGCGCAGCAGGCTCAACACACCACAGCACAGCAGCATAAGGGAGTTCAAAGTGTTACCTGCACTTTGCTACTTGGTGGATGGCGCTGCTTGGAGCTGGAACTCGATGGCTGGCGGCGGCAACTCTCTCCGATTTTGTTCCCATTCTTGCACACTATGAAGGAAATGAGGGCAGCTGCTGGAATTTGGACAAGTCCAGCCCCTTTTCACCCCTTTTTCCCCTCAGCTCAGCAAGGTACCGAGTTTCACTGGGCCCCACTACATAAGGACAAATCATATTTACGCCCCCTCCGAATTTCACCTCCCTCCAAACACGCAAAAATTCCCACTTTCGCCTTAATTTCACCTCACCATTTACGCCCCCTCCTTATTCACCGGTTCCAACACAAGGTAAACTTCAAAGAACCAAAATTCTTAAATCCTCCCAATACTGTAACTGGGCATGTGCCGATTTGTTAGCTTTTGTTGTTTTCTTTTATTTGTTCTTCCACCCGATGCTTCGCCTATGTGTTTATTTACTAAGTGGAATTATGAGAGGGGTCAACCAACCACCCTGCCATGCCCATGCCAGAAGCTTCTACGAATCTTCTCATTTTCTGAGTTCACGGGGACCAAGAATCCATGCGATGAGCATTAAATAAAGTAAGAACGGTGTTGTTTAAAAATATGCACACTTTCTGCAACCATTGTCTGGTAGGACAAATTACACTCCCTGCTTTCAAGTTAAATTTAATTACACATGCCCCTCCTTTGTTAATACCGGAGATTAACGGTGCTATTCTTCAGCTTAAAATTTTGATTTTACTTTATTTTTCACTCACATGTTATTTTCCCCTTTTTTTATCTCCATTATTGAACAAAAACTAGTTCCCCGTTCCCAAATTAGGTATTGGACAGTAGCTAAATTACCCTGGATACTTCCATTTATTTCGAATTACATACTCTCATTCTTGTTACACTTCCATTATAGAATGTACTGTAACCACTTGTCAAATGTCATTCCGGGTAGAAGATTATTTGCTTTTATATAAAAATATTGCAATAAAATTACATATAAAAAAGGAAGAAATTCTTTTATCATTTCAAAGAAATGATATATTTATATATAAAAATTATCTTTCAATCATGAGAGATATTATTAAAAAAAATTGCAATTTAAGAGTTAATATTGTTATATTTCATGGCATAGAAGTACTTCATAAAATGAAAGTATATAATAATTTAAAATAATAAAGGATATTTGACCAAATTTTAGGAATAATAAATTTGTTTATTTACTATTTTTAAAAATAATTTTTTATTTTTCATTTTTAAAAATAAAATTTTTATTTAACAAACTATTTTTAAAATTATTTTTAAAAACTATTTCTAAAATTCCTATTATGCCATTTTTAGAATTTTTGAATAATAATTTGTAAATAATGTAATTAGTTAAACATAATGATAGTAATTAAGAAGGAGTTTTGTATGAAAAGGATAAATTATGATAATGAAGGGTAAGATGAGAAATTGCACTATAGAGATTTAATTAATTGAATAAATTTGAGGTGAGTATCTTATGCAAAATAAATGAGAAAAGATATATAAAATATAATGTTTAAAATTGAGCATGAGAGTATAAAAGAAATTTAAGATATTTTATCTAAAATACTCCTAGCTAACCACCCACTTTATTCCCTCAACTTCAACCTTTTTCGTTTTATTTTCCCAATAATACATTTCCTCACCCTTATTAGCTTCTCCATCCCTTTTTCTTCTTTTTAAAATCAAACTAAGGAAAGTTAGCATTTATCAATTCTTCAACTAAATCAAGGCAAGATTTCTTAAATATCAACCTTTACTAACATCACAATCCTCTTGAGTGGTGACCAATGTAGGACCTACTATTTAATTTTTACTAGCCTACCTAAACCTATTATTTGGTATCAAACATATGATTTACTGATAATTCAAGGATACATATATAATGGATTAAAATATTTACAAATAAATCTTCAATGTATAATATTAACAAAGTAAGAAAATCAAACTTACTTACTTGCCTTAGCAATTTTGGGTTAAACTAGTTTAACTAATCTCAATACATATAAAATACTCTTACTATTTTGAATCCAACTACACACTACAAGGCTCAAGAAAGTATTTCTATTTACAAATAAAATAATTTTCATGGTTACCTTTGTACAAAATCATCCTAAAGGAATTCACTCATGCTATAATAATGGTGGAGGAGCTTTTATAATGGCATTTACAAAATTTAAACAACTAGAAGAATGAATTTAGGACTCAGTGAATAAACAATTTACTTAGAGTTATTTACGAAAGAATATTTGCATTAACCTTACCTTTCAAACTATTCCTTAATACATAATAGAATAATTACATATAACACTATGGTTGATCAATAATATTTCCTTTAAGGTTATAACAATGAATATATAAAAATAAAAAAGTAATTAAATCTCCTTATGATTCCAATTAATCTTATCCTTTTAAATTTGCCTTATCCCTTCATAAACACTTTTTAGATCTAATTTAATATCACAATTTAATTATTTTATCTCCTCCATTCATAAATATTAACACAATAATATCCTATATTAGGATTTTAGCATCCCAAATCAAATACAAGTACATTTATATGATAAATATGTAAATATATAAGTCATATTCCACCTAAATATCACAAAGTTATATAAAACATGTAAAAACAGAAATAATAAGGTGATAATCAACTATATAATTAACTATAAGATGCAGAAGCAAAATTCGGCCCCCTTAGTCAATTACATCTATCTAAAGAAAAATTTCAAATGCCATAATCGATTATAAGTATTCAAAAAGCAAACTTTTTATGATAATTGACTATGCAATTGATTATAGGCCCTTTCGAGAACAACTCTCAAGGCTATAGTCGACTATATAGTAACTATAGGCTCGAATTGTATAAGTTTTCTAAAATTTTTACTATTCATTTAGTCTCATAACTTTAAGTTATCATCATACACAACTTTAAACTCCAAAATTCCATCAAGGCAAGTAACAATTTCTTTATACAAACCATACTTAGCAAGAATTTCACATTATAAACTAAAATTTATAGCAATCAATCATTAAATAGGTTATACTCATCATTTTACCCTTAATTGACTATAAATTTTTCAAAACTAACTAATTGAAGTAAATTGCTTACTTACCTAAAGTAATAAAGGAAATGATAAAGGTTCAAAATTGCTATTAACTTGCTCTATTCATTTAAGAATTCAAACAATTAGAATAGAATGCCTAAAATCCTTGATTTCTCCTCTTAATCTTGTTAACTTATAATACACAATAATTTGAATCTTAAAGGTATCTATGGGAGTTCCTTTGAGACATATGTTTCTAATTTAAGCAAATATAAATTTACAGTGATATTAAATTGTACCAAGACTAATATCGCCTTAATACTTAGCCACCTTGCTAAACTATGCTAAAACAGTCTTCCAACATGCCTTTATCAACCCTATCCTATCATATATATTCCTAACTCCATAATCCACATAAGTTTATTAACCTTTAATTTCTCAAGCTTTATATTTCAATTCTTACAATTGCACAATAACTAAATTTTCATTTAACCTATTGCCTCTATCTTATTCATGTTGAGTTTCGATTCTTCTATCCTTTATTTGTTTTACACACCAAGAAAACTATTCACTTTTCTAGTTATTACATCTTAAGATCTCAATTATCTATTTCTTTAGCTATCAAAAGTAAAGTTCTTATGTCTTCATCTTACTAAAAATCATTACATTACTACCACTAATTTAGTCTACCTCCTTAATTCAGATTCATCTTCAATCTATATTTTTTAGATTCATGTACTCTTAATGATGCATTCATACACTATTTTATACATTTATTCATCATACACATTTAATCATTCAGACATTGCTACAGCTAGGATCACTTACTCAATATTGATCCAGTTACACATTTTATTAAATAATTAAATATTACTCTCATGGTATCATAGACTCATTGGTTTAATGTTCTTACCAAAGGGATTCTTTTCCAATTATCGGTCATATCCACCTAAAGGATATACAATTATAATTAATTGCACTCTACCATTCTAATTTCTTTGCATATCTTATAATGGCTCCTATGAGATAACTTAACTACTTTCGTTGACACTTCTATAGCTTCTTAAAGATTTACATATTACTATCAGGTTGATAAGATATTAAATTCATGGTTACAATTTCTATTTTCCATAAATCTACGATCCTTTAGGCTACAACTGCTATCTTCCACAAATTTAGGTCACACATATAAAGTGTACATAGAACACTTCATAGCACCTAATTTAACCACACATATTTATAAAGTTACAAGATTTACATATTCTTATTCTACTTCTTATTTAACACTATTTTAAAAGGATTCATTTTATTCTCTATAAGGCAATTAAAATTTTTGTAACTTCCATTACCCTCTGTTTTGGTGGTTTAACCTTCCTATACCAATCTTTTTACTAACTATGACAAATAAATTTTATACTTAACATTATATGTAACATCCGTGTTTACCTAGACTAAAAACCTCACAAGATCCTAACTTACTTCTATTAGGCTTTTTTCTTATTTCTTAACTAATTCTATATATATAGTTTGTATCCTTACTTTTATCACCCTTTCCCTCCAAACTTAACTTATTCTAACCCACCTTGTTAAGATTAATTAACTATACTTTATTTTTTCTCATCAAAATGGTAGAACATCTATTTAAAATGTGTCTAACTTAAATGTAAGAGCTCCAATAGTATGGTAGACCCCTTTTTTGGTTTTAGTTGAAATTAGACACACTTTAATTAAACAAATTACAATTTAATATTTCAAAATTTTTATGTTAAAGAAATTATGTATTTGGTATAATAAAGATACCTAATGTAAACATTCTTATCTCATTCTAAATGATCCACTTTCATATAATAATAATAACAACATAACAATTATGTCGAGCTACGACCTAATTATTACTACTTAACACTTTATTAAAGTAATTGTATTCTTAAATAATTACTCAAGAATTACACCATTGCACCATACATTATGTTTAAAGAGCATAATAATCTTATAATAACTTATTTCATTATATTAAGCCTCTTAATCTTAGTTTAGATCCTTATTTTTTAGTAAGTCATAAAACTATTATTTCCCCTTCCTTTATCTGCTATTTTAAGCCTAAAAATCTTATGAATAGGTTCATTGATTCATGCTTGACTTCTAAAGCTAACCATTTTTAAATTCATAAAATTTTCAAATAGTTAAGCAATAGCCAAAATAATCACCAAACAATCATTTACAATTAAGCTCCATCATTAATATCAAAAGCCATTATAAGGTTTCCTAAAATGGTACTGGTGATACGTGATCTTAAATGCACATATACTTCTAATATAGTTTCAGTTAACACCTATTTGCACAACATATAGATATAACCTAAGTGTCTTATATGACTTGGAATATGGATTATGTTCAGATACCACTTTTATCACGATTCAACCTTATTCATAACCAACATGGAACCCATTATCCAGTTTCCATTAATCTAATTTGTATCTTATACTATCATGCATACATATGCATAAAGGATTCAAGGAAGATGGCACGTATTTAAAGGAAAAGATAACATTTCCTTAGTCCAAACTAGAAGTCGTTTACAAAAAAAATAGGTATTAGTCCTTTTTTTTAACCAAGGCTTAAAAATATCTAAAGTAAAACGTCTTAGATTGCTTAAACTAAATATGTAAGTTCCTATGAGCTCAATTCTAAGATAATGGTGGAGATAATTTAATCTTAGCATCTGCAAAGACAAATGTGCAGAGGAATAAGTTTAAACCTTAGTGAATGAATAATCTAATAAAAATATTTATAACAATAATCATAACTTATTGATTGAATTTACCTTCTTATTGTCCTAAACTCTTAACCGCACATGTCACAATTCAATTTTTATCAAAATTAACATAAACATAATCATCTGCACTAATTGGTACCATTATTCAAACATATACATTACCATAATTTCTTTGTATCATGCATATATTAATAGAATAATGAAAGCATTTAAAATTTTTTATGGCTTTTGATTCAATCTTATACTTTCCACAAGCCCATCTTTGTACCTTCTAGATTAAACTCATACCTTTTACAAGTTGTATGAGGTCTAGTATTCATATATTACATCATCCACCATTTCAACTCACATCTCACATATCAAGGTGTTGTCCTTTTGATATCAAATGTTATATGTATAGTACTTCTCACACTCTCTATTATTCTTGTACTTCATTTTGATATTGGATCTCATATGTACATTATAATTTACAATTCATCATAGTAATTTATTTTTAAATATGATAATGATAACATCAAGTACAAAAATACTATGTCTCTATTTCATGACCTCACATCTTATTTTCATTATCATATATCACATAAGTAGTAAGTATAATATCATTTGATCATAACAAGAATGATATTCATATCATCAAATATAAATAAAATTATTTTCAATTTATTGATCCAAATAAATTATTTAAATTTCCACAAAATACAAGTATAGTATCTAGTTCATTATCTAGGACTTTATGAAAAAATTTTAACTCTAGAGCCCTCATATGGGAAGCAATATAAAATACATATAATTTGAAAATAAAAAATCTTAGTCTTGATTATTTTAATTTAGCTTAATCAAATCATGATTTTTATTTTTTGTAATTTTTATTTTTTATATTTTATTTAATCAAAATAAAGGGTATTTCCTTATTTACATTTATGTTTTAAGTAAATAAAGATTAAAATATAAATTAAAAATAAATAAGGACATTAACTTAAATGACATAAATGGAAATAAAGGAACAATGCCAGTTAACCAATCTTTATAGCCTCAGAAAACAATTCTATCACACAATGGATAATGGTCAATTGTTATGGGCACAATGGTAAAATATTTGCTACTAAAAGAAAATTCATCAAGTTTTTAGGACAACGATTAACTACTTAGTTCAAATGATTGATTGTTCCCCTAGGATTCCATAGAACTCCTCCATCATTTTCAATATCAATTCATACCAAATCTCTAACTTAAAACCCTTCCAATACTTTCATTTTTTAACTAATCCATATCAAATCTCTAACTTATTCAAGCCATTTCTATCATTAAATACAATTAAATGGTATAAATTATCATATTTCCACATTTATTCAAATAAAAACCTAAACTTTAACTCAAATTAAATAAAATCATCTTAATCTTATAAATAAAGTTAGAATATAATGTTCACCTAACTAGTATGAAGAAGGATTTGAAAGGTTGAATTTGTGGTCTCTTTTCCTTATTAGTAAAATCCTAAAAATCCTAAATTAGGGTTCATCTTTTTCTTATTTAGGTTAAACAATCAAATCCTTTTAAATTCAAAGAAATAATAAAGAATTTAGTTGTTATGGAAACCTTACCTTATTAAAAGAAAGGATTTGAAGAAGACTAACTTCTCTTTAGTTTGATTAAAGAAGAAACTAAAAAGGGAAGAGAAAGGGAAGAAAAAAGTTAAAAGATGATGGAGCTAGGGTTGAGGAAAATGAGAAATAATGGAAAGAAGGGTTGAAGCTCGTTTAAATAAAGGAAAGGACATTTTCATCATTTTACTTTAAATCTTTTCTATACATGCATATTCACTTTTAATTACTTAAAACATTTAATTCTTTGGTTTAGTATGCTTTTCCTTAACTAAACCTTTCAAATTTTCCATTTCAAGTTCATTTAAATAATTTATTTCCATTTATCATAAAATTTTATTCAAGGCTTATTTAATTAGTTAATTCTTTTTTCACTATTTTTCATTCACACTTTCCTTACCAAAATTTATTTGTTTCACATATAAAATTTTCATTTCACAATTTTGCTAATAAAATTAATTATTTCACTTCACAATATAAAAATTTTAAAATTCTAAAATAATGAAAATTCTAAAGAGGATGTAACGTCCTTATGCTTGTGAGATTTCTCATTTACCTTTCTCTTTAGATTTTCAATGATTAAAGGTTTTATTTTCAACTGGGATTTTAAAACCCTAACTCTAAACTCTTGGTTTAACAATGTTAAGAAGCAATTAATCCTCAATTCCACTACCTAATATCCTATTCATAAAAAGTGAGTAAGCATTCAACCTAAATCTTGTGATTTTTGGATGACTTAGTTTAGTTGAGGTTAGGTTTTTCTTTATGTAAAAAAACTTATGATAAATTGATGTAGAATGAATTTTATCACAAATTTCTTGCTAGATCTAAAGTATGTAATGTTGCTATAATAATGGCTTAAGAAATGATTTTTAGGTGAAAATCCTTCAATGAACAATGATTTTTTACAAAATTTTTAAAGGCATTCCTACTTATAATCGATTATATAAGTATAAAGTGGCTTTTACCTTTTTATAATCAATTATATAATTAATTATCTTTTGTAAAATGATGTCATAATCGACTATAAGGGTATGAGGTTGCCTTTATCTTTTTATAATCAACTAACTTTGTATAAATATTAAAATAGTTAATTGTATAATCGATTATCAAAGGTTAAGATTGCTTCTACTTGTCTATAATTGATTATAATCTATCCATTCTTAACTATTGCCTATTTCAAGTATTTCAAGAGATTTAATTCATCCTATGGTTATGACATAAGTAAAGGTGGAATTGAGACAAGTTAATTTGAGTTTTGACTTAATAAAACATGACTTGACAAAAAATTATAGGGGTTCAAGATTGAATTATAATAAAAAAATTGGCTCATGCTCAACTTGAATTGGAATGGAATATCAAAATTTGATAATTTGCTTGATTTACTTAATAATGATAAAAAAAAGTCAAACTATAAATGAATTTTATGCTTAATTTGAACTTGATTAGTTAGAAATTAATCATTTTAGTATAAAATCTAATTTTTCAATAAATATACAACTTTAAAACATAAATTAGTTAAAAACCAAATTAAAATCCTATCAATATTTACAAACTAGTTAAAAACAAAGTCATAATTATGTTAACATTAATACTTAATAAAAAAGAAGATAAATTGTTTGTATTTTCTTAATATATATATATATATATATATATATATATATATATATATATATATGTACATATATATATGTACATATATATCTTCTTTTTTATTAAGTATTAACTTATTTAGTTCATGAATACCATGTTTATGTACATATATATATCTATATATATATATATATATATATATATATATATATATATATATATATATATATATATACACATATATATATATGTGTGTGTGTGTGTGTGTGTGTATACATAAATATAGTATTCATGAACTAAATAAGTCAAATAAGAATAAACTATATTTGGCTTGAATTGTTTTGAATTTGATAAAAACTTGAGTTATTCTCAAGTTAAGCTAGTCATTAAGTAACTCATCTTAAGTAACACCTATAGACATAAGCATGTAAACCTTAGTAAATGTTAAACAAGTACAATAAGACCATGTAAATAGGCATGACAGAGTTGAGAATTTATGAAATTACACAATGATTTTGTTATTGCAATGAATAATTTCATTGTTATTTTGTAACTTAAGAGTTATGATATGGCCAAATCATGATCTTTCTTGTACATATATACTTATAAATGTTGCAGAATTTGATTTGCATTTGAATTGAAATGCTAGTTATAACGCTTGTTTATATAATGTTATAAATTGCAAAATTAATGATTTAACGATGATGTGGGGTGATAATATGTATATTTTGGCTTTCCACACCAAATCTGCGTGCCCATTTGTAAAGGAGTGATATTAACTTTAGAATGATAAAGATGAATTTATATGGGATAAGACTGAAAGGGAGTCAAAAGGAGATTTATATGTTTTTCTTTTTATTTTTTTTATTGAATGTTATCAAAATATTACGATCGAATTGTGAAATTATGGAAATGAAGGTAGTAATCATATGATTGAATCCCTTTTATGAATGTGACGAGGTAGTAATGGCTCTTGCCCTTAGCAAAGATATGAGGATGTGTTTAGTATTTTAGTGAAAACTTAAATGTTTCTTACAAAAGAAACTAATTGTAAGTTACATATTATGAAGTCTTATTTATTTTTTAATACTTGTTGTTTATTCATTAATATTTATTAAGTTTTCAAAAAACTCACACTCCCTCCCTTTTTCTTCTTTTCTATGGAAAAAATTTTCTTTTAAATGCTTAGCTATTTTTTGATAGGTTGGAAGTAAACCCACTTGAGTACTTTAGTGTTGTGGTAAATCTTAGGTATAATTAAAGTAGATACTTGTATACATATACCTAGTGCATAATAGATTAACATCCATTTGCGGTGAATCTTAACATTTATACTTCTTTGAAGGTAAAGGATCATTTTATATAGCATACTACATTACTTACATGTAGGTAAAGTTGGTGGGTGATCGCTTATAACAACTTCTTGTGCAAATAACATGCTGTAAGATGAGTTGTGACACATAATCCTTAAGAGATAGGGAATTTATACTTGATGGGAGGCTAGAGAGACCCTCAAACCACTAGGTAGGATTGTTTGAATCTTGAGAAAATTCAAATGGCAATTGTTATAAATGAGCTAAAATGAAAGTAGCAAGTATATAACACTTATGTTATCAATTTGGCCCTAAGAAAAAGGAGGCAGTCTCTTTTTTGAACCATTAAACCTTTGTGCATCAATTACATCTTCTCTACCTTATCCTTTAATTTCATGCACTTTTACTTGTTATCTTAGAAGAAAATTTGCAATTTAAAAAAAATACTCTTTACAAATTGTTCTTCAAATGGTTAAATATTTGTTTTTTCTAATTGTTTATGACTATTTGCTCTTTCTTGAAAATGAAAAAAAAATCAAGTTTAAGCTTATGTTTTAAATACCTATTTATCCCTTATTGGTGTATTTGTACTAATAGTTTTAAGCCTCGTTTTATACATGAGATGAGTTTGAGTTACGTATTTAAAATTGGATTGACTTAGTTTAACCTTATTTTTTATTTCTATATTAAAAAATTATTTAAAATAACTTTTTGTACTATAGGTAAATAAGAAGATGATATATCATTAAAAAAATAATAATTTTCACTAATTAACAATAATAATATTTTAATAATTTTCATTGACATGTACACGAGTAAATGATAATATAAAATTAATTTATATTATCAGTGAATTAAATTTAAATCTTAATGTATATAGTGTTTAAATTTAATCTACTATCAATGCATTGTTAATAAATTAAAAGATGTCACATTATTAAAAAAATAAAAGATAACTTAGAAAATTTATTAATAGTAAAATAATTTTAACAATTTTTAAATGATGTGATGATACTTAAAGAAATAATAGTGTAAAATTTATTTACATTGATGATGAATTAAATTTAAATCCTTGTGTATATTATATATTTTACATTGCAAATGTTACATAACACAAATTTAATTTTTAAAGATATTTTTATTGAAAAGAATATTTTACCATCAACTAGTTCTACATTTGTTTCAAACAGAGATTATTCTCATAGAAAATGTGCCATGAAATGAAAGTTAAAAAATGCGAGGAACTTGTTGTTTGGCTTTTAAGATTAATCCCTGAAAGTATGAAACCAATGACTGGAAAAGAAATACAAGATTACTGGGTGGAGCCAATGCCAATGCCAAGAAATAAAAAGAAAGACAGAATGTAATGTTACAATGAGAAACGGTGAACAAAAGGGGCGGAGAAGGGTGAATAGTTAGAGGGGTTGATATATTCATAAGTACTAAGAAAGAGACGTTTGGTTCGTCACATTTATCTGTCTTGTGTAAGAAAAAATACTATTCATGAGCCACGAGAGGTTGTCCCAAGTCCCCCAAAACGAATCTTAGAAAGAAAGGACTTTGTTCTTTCGAAGGGTTGTTTTCATGAGATCATGGGATGACTGTTTTTGTTGTCCCCAATTGTCTACAGCTCAGGGGAGGATTTGAACAGGTTGAAAAATTAATTAAACAAGCATGCTTAGAAGTCATTTAATTTTCTTAGAAGTCATTTAATTTTCATGTTAAGTTGTTACAAGGAGTTGAATTTATGATAGAGTAATTTTTTTTTAAAATGTTTTGAGAAGTGTGATAGTAAGTAATTGATAATTTTTAAGAATTAATTTTCTGTACATTATTTGTTTAACTCTGAATTTTTTAGAAAACAATATTAAAATGATTAATGTAAAGTATATTGATATTTTTAAAAAATTTAGTTTAATTATGCTTAATACATCTTATTTTTTAGAATTATATACTTACCCTCCTTTAATGTCATTCCTCATAATTAAAGGACTATTTTTTCTTTTATGTTTTTATGTATAAATGTTGCAATATAGTTATATATAAAAAGAAAAGAATGTTTTTATTCTTCAAAAAAGCACATTTATATATAAAAATATAGGAAAATAATCTTTTAGTTATGAAAGATAACATTAAAGAAGGATTGCAATTTAAAATTTTAATATCATGGCATTTCATAATAATAGAAATAGTGAATGCATATATTTTTAAAATATAAAACACATCTTGTGAATTAAACTAAATATCAAAGGCAGTCATGTAATTTACCTGAATTAAAATTTTTAATAAATTTCAATTGTCTCTGGTTTTCTTTCTTTGACAACATGTCTCTAATGTCTATTTCTATTATAATTTTTAATTTCTAGATTTTTTAATTTGCAATCAAAATTGAAGTTGGATAATTATATAAAAAAATTAAGATGACTCATATATTTACAAAATTGTGGAAAAAAAGTTATTATATATTTCTTATCAAATTCATGGAAATTATAAAAAATATCCTGTAAACGAACGTTTTAGTGATGAAGATAAAGAAGTAAAATACTGTTTAGCTAAATGAGGAAGTGGTTTTTCTTTGTGGAAAGGACATATGATGTTTTCTTACCGAAAGGAGAGTGAGCAATCGACTTTCATATTTTGTAGGAAATGCAATGTTCTATAAATCTCTATTTATCATATTTTATCAATTTATGACAAACTAATGTTATATATGATGCAATGTAAAGGAATAAAATAAAAAAAATTGTTTTATGGGCACTGTAGAATGAGAATATTTATTCCTTAGAAAGTGATAGAATGATTATTTCATTGTAGAATTTTTACACTCTTATCATTTATATTTTTAATATATTCCAATATTATCATTTATTAATAAATAATAAAGCAACATCTATTTTTCAATATTATATTATCAAAATTTTTAGTAATTATATTTTTAATAATAAAACTTAAAATAAAATATTTTTATTCTTTATAAAAAAATTTTAATTTAAAATTTTTGATAAATTAAAATTTTATGTTTAACTATAAAAAGTTATTTGTTAATTATAATATTGATAATTACAATTTTTTAATTATAAAAAAATTATAGATAAATAAAAAATAAAAACACCATATTTTATAAAAGTATGATTTTAATTTTACACTTTTTTATTTTTAAGAATATTATTGTTATTAATATATTTTTTATTTTATATCTATAATATTTATTGTACTAAACACAATTATGGAATGGAATTCAAAATTCATTTATTCCATTCCTAAACATACCTAATATAATTATGAAATAAAATATACTTTTCATTTCTAAACATATTTAATACAATTATAGAATAATTTTTCATTTAGATCGAACCAAATGACCGATAAGCAACTTACCTATTTCTTATTTTCTTAATTTTGAATTTGCACTTCTCTTAGTAGTCCCCCCCCCCCCCCGGGGGGGCGATCAAACGACATGTTACTTTACTGCAATATAGATATCATGAATGCATCAAGACTCCATTTTCTTTTTAACGACCTATTTCTCCATTTTAATTTTATGTTTATAATTTTTATGTGAAAGTAAATTTTTTATTTATTTATATTATATATTAATTTTTTTACAGTAAACATCTCCGCTTGTCTATATGCCATGATTTTCTATAATTTCAAATTTTATTATAAATATTAATTATGATTGATTGGTTGGTTCGAGTGGTTTAAAACTCTTTTATTTTAAGTAAAATTTTAAATTTAAATCTTATAAATAAAAAAATTATTATTGAAAGAATTTTTCACTTATATTCCATACAATCCAACCCAACCCAACTCAAAATTAATTAAAATTCAATATAACTATCAGATATGAGAGTTTTTAGACAAAAATTTTATAATAAATTATAATTATAATTATAATAATTTTGGTTTTATAGTTATGTCATGAAATATCTCTTCTTTGTATATAAAATTTTAGGGTGAAACTAATTTGGTTTTTACTTTCTCCATCTTTAGTAATGCAGTGCGGTCTAATATTATATTAGAGGTTTTAATTTTTATATTATAAATTTAAATTCTCAACTTTATATATAAATATGTATATTAAGTATTAAATAAATTATCACTCTTATAATTAACAAAATAATTTTTATTACAAAATGTAATACATTAATTTGCCATTTTGTAACATAATAGTTGGTCTTTCATACTATAAAGAAATTTAATGTTATTCTTGAAATAAAAAGAACAAATTTTATGTCAAGTGTATGGACAAATTAAACCCAAAAAACATCAAATCAAATCAATCAAATATAAAATATAGCTTTTATGCCATTTATTGTTACATGGGCCAAGCTTCCATTTGAAATCACATCCATACGAGTAATTTTCAGAATTTAATTTCGATTATTACCCAAAACACTTTAAGAAGAATTTCTAGGTGGAAAAATAATAATATCAAAGCATAAAGCTACAAACTTATCTGATCTCATCATTATTGGATTACTTATTCTTTTTTCCGACAATATAGAATTTCTTCCGCACACGCTAATCATCCTATCAGTAATAGATCAAAGATGGATAGAAAAATGAACTCGGATTTGATGCATTTCATAAGAAAAGTATTAAATAAATTTGAAGAGATATAAATATAAAATTTTTTATTTAAATTTATGATTTTTAGTTAAAAATAATAAAAGAAGAAAGGATGCATATCCTAGAAAAATGCACTATCCTAGAAAAAAATATATTTTTATCTTTAAAAAATGATAAAAAAAAAGAAAGAATGCATATCTTAGAAAAATGCACTATAATAATGCATTTTAAACTTTCTAAAGATAAATTTGTAATGAAGAAATTATACGTCAAATAAATGAACTTGCCAACATTATAGGAGTTTAAATTGTCTCAATTTTACATATATGAAGATAAAATTGTTATAAATGAAATTGTGATATCAAAATCGTACTAATTTTAGAAATATAAAGACAAAAATTGCAATAAAATCAAAGAAGATGATACTATAAATAAAAATATACTGTACTAACGAATGAAAAAGAATTTCAAATGGCAGTTTCATGATGAAATTCTCGATTTCGGTTACCGTTCCATTTTTCTCTGGGTTTAGGGTCAAGTTTCCATAAAAGAGCGAGACAGCTGATTCAGCCAGCACATATCGCAGGCTGGTCCCCATTCAATGTTTCCAAATTCCAATTCTCATCCGTCCAATCCATTTGATCCAACGGTCTATAAATCTCCACGATCTCGGATGGCAGCCTTTGATTAAATAAATTCCTCATGGCTTCCCTTGCTCCACGATGCCCTTCTCACCACCGTTTGATCTACCAGCATGAACGGTCAAAAATGATCTGGGCAGGTGAACGTGGTTTCTTTTTCTGTCAATTACTTACCATAACGTCTGAAATCCCGCTCCTTTTCTTCATCTCAATTAAAATACTAAATTTCATTTGCTGAAATCCACTTTCATTTCAATATCTTTCTGGGTTTCTTGAGTTGGCGAGACCCCCTTAAAAAAAAAAATGCATGAACCAACAACCGGTTCAATTGCTGCAAGCTCTATTCCTTCCAGCAGTGAAAAGTCTTTCAGCTCTGCTCTTCATCTTGAGATCAAAGAAGGTCAAATTCTTCTGAGAATGGGCTTTTGATTGTAATTTGAACTCGGATTTTGACATCGACTTTATTAATCCCTACTGTGAATCTAGTCAAGTTAGCAATATTGGCATAGAGGTTGTCAGTTTATCCGGAATCTGGATAAAATTAGTTCTTGGAAGATAAATCTTTAAATTTTTGTGGTTAATTCTAAGAATTTCAAATAATCCCATTTGGGTTTTGTTGTAGTTGAGGTTTCTCGAAGTGGGTCTTTTCAATTGTCCTTTAAATCACTTTTGCCGATGGAATTCCCTAAATCAACCTTGTTTTTCCTGTTGCATTGTTTTCTTAATTTTTGGTCTACGGAGAATCGCTTATTTTTTCATTCAGTTTCTCGGATTATTTACTGGGATTTTCGTTTGGAAATTTAAGGTCTGGAGAGTGACGAAGAGATCAGAAGAGTGCCGGAGATCGGCGCAGAGTCCGCCCGAACTTCAGCTTCACGGCCAGAGACCGGTTCGGTTGCCGGCCCAGAACGGGCTCAAGGAACTGGGGAGGGTCCGAGGAAGAGAGGTAGAAGCCCGGGAGATAAAGAAAGCAAAAGGCTGAAGAGGTACGTAAGCTGGGACCGGCATTTGGATAAATTTATCTTCTCGTCCCTTTTTGTCTTGGATTCCAAAGTATAACATTGTTGTAATTTCGCGTGAAATTGGGAGAAAGGCTATTGAGGAACAGAGTTTCAGCCCAGCAAGCCAGGGAGAGAAAAAAGGCATATTTGATTGATTTGGAAGCAAGGGTTAAAGATTTGGAGAAGAAGAATTCAGAGCTTGAAGAAAGATTGTCCACTTTACAGAACGAAAATCAGATGCTAAGACAAGTACCTTATCTTAACTTTGCCTATTTTAGTTGCCATCTCATCATTTCAGGCAAATGTTCTAACAATTGGTAGTGTGGGAGCTTCCCCCCCCCCCCCCCCCCCCCCCCCAATAAAATTAAACGAACCAAATTCCGTTTGTGATGGTATCATCATTGTCATTGACAATCAACTGTTATTGCCTTGCACTTTTAAAATACTTAAAATTCCGAGATTATCTTGTGATCAATCATGATTTGTTTCTTGCAATCACATTGAAAGCCAGTAAGGCAAATTTGCCCACTTCTAAGTCAATGAAAGTGGAGCTAGGGGAGATTAATTTCAATCGGATTATGTCAAATGAGATGAGATCTAACTTTTTTTTAAGGTACAAGATAGTTGATAATACTTTTTTTTTTTAAGTGCATCTTATATTTTAATGAATTTGATCTATGTTAAGTGATAGTTTGTGAGAAAAAATAAATAAATATGGAAAAATATGTTGTTCTAGAATTCTGAAAATTTGCTGGGAAGTCCTGTACTGTGCTTAAATGGTACTTGACAGTGAACCTGAGTCAACCTGGTTGATCATAGTCTCGTGGATTAGAATTTGGATCATGTGTTTGGTTTCAGTATTTTAAGGACAGATTATATATTACAGGCTGTTGATTGTGGTTGGCGATATTATTAATGCATAGACAGCTACATGTTTTATTTATTGCAAAGTAACCCAAATCCACTGAATTGGCATGAAATGCGTAGCGTGGCCCTTCTGCCATTTCATGAACATTGTGAATCTTGCTTTGGATTAATTTGTGACGTCGTTTGCTTATCTCACAATGCAGATATTGAAGAACACAACAGCAAGCAAGAGAGGGGGCACAAGTGGTGTCAATGCCGAAGGGAATTTGTGAGATAGAGAGGATAGAGAAGTAAGAGAGAGTTTGTAAGAAAAATCTTCAGGATTACTTTTGATAGTAATAATAATATAATACTATATAGCATTGAAATGTCATGAACACTAATGCTTAGCGATGGTTTGGCCTAGAAGATTAGTAAGGGGTGATTTAAAATGTCGTTTTTCTTGCTTATGTGTCATATCTAATTAACTTTCTCTTTCTAATAACTAAAGCGATTTTGGGGTGAGTTCAGAAGGGGTATTGGTTGTGGGAAAATGTTAAATGCTTCAGCGCATACAAGAATAACTTCTCTTCGTTATGATAGTACTTAAGAAATCTAACGTTTAAATATTATTTTTGTATAGAAATATATGATACAACAGGATTTGAATTACGTGTTGATAATTTTAATAATTCACATAATTCTCCGGATCAATCTCTATGAATCATGGTATGAAATATTCGTGCAGTATCATTAAAAATCAAATTCATGAGTAGAAGATAGAAATTAATTTTAAGGTCTTCTACTTGAATTGAATTACTTAGCATATTCATGGGTTCCTTAACAAAATTGACAACCTCTACATCTCTAGGACTTAATCAACTCTTTTATAATCGATGATCAATTAAAATCCATAATGAATTCCTGAAAACAAACACAAATAAAGAAAAAGTGAAAGAAATTACAACTTCTATTAAAGCTTCACGCTGTTTGTCACTATTGGAAAATTGCTTTTACTATGCTTAGATAGGGAGAATACAATATTGTAAGGGTTTATATAGATAGCAACCTTTTAATATAATTAATACAATTGAGTTATGAATTTTATTTATTATAGAATTTATATCTAATTTATATCTAATTATCTTATATCAAGATTAAATATCACAATATATCGAAAACTTAGATAGTCACTTAATTTGGGTTTAACAAATTAATGTGAGATCCAACATAGAAAATTCTATCAATTTCTTATAATTTCTTACTTGGATTGATATAATTTATAAATATTAATCACTTTAAAATTAATTTTAATATTAAGTGGTATTATTACACTCACAAGTCTAAATTAAAATCATTAGCATTTAATAATAAAAAATATTATATCCAAAAAAGGTATTAATATTAGACATATTGTGTATCTACATCTTGCTGATCATAACAATTAATATTTGATAGGAATATTAATAAAAATATAAATGCACATACTAAGATTTACATAAGTTTAAGGTAACTATGTAAGTTTCCATACAATGGTTTTGACATTTGTCCAACATACCTGATGAGAATCAACATTTTTAATATGGTAATGAGACATGATTTAAATGTTTCTAATAATGTGCCATAACAAAAAATGTAAAAAAAATGGCAATACCATAAGCATTTTATTATGAATATTTTGTTTAAACATATCTCAAGATGGCAATGCGCTTATACCATCAAAATTCTCATTAACCCAAAGCACCCAAAGGTTTACACAACTTCATATTATTTACATAATCATGATTTATTCCAACTCTTGAACCTTTGGTTAGTGTATCCATAATCATACAATCTGCCAAAACATGAAAGTAATATATTTGTATATCTTCTTTCTCTTACAAATTGGTACTTTATATTAGAGATTATTACATGGATAGAATTTTAGATGTATTTGGATTTTTTTTGAAAAACTATTTTTTATTTTAAAAACTATTTTCAAATTTAAGGAAAATAAAGAATAGAGTGTGGTTAGTGTTGCAAATAAGAAAAGAGAAAATTACTCTAACCTCCCTTCTAGTTTTCAAAATTTACACAAACCTCCCCTCTATTTTCAAAACTTACACAAACCTCCCTTCTGTTTTCAAAATAAATAAATAAAAATACACAAGCCTTTCTCAAAGTTTTGAAAACTTACACAAACCTCCCCTCAATTTTGAAAATAAAGAGGAGGTTTGTGTAAGTTTTCAAAACTTTAAGGGAGGTCTGTGTATTTTTATTTATTTATTTTGAAAATAAAGGGAAGATTTCTGTAGGTTTTGAAAATAGAGGGGAGGTCTGTGTAAATTTTCAATCCTTTAGGGGAGGTTAGAGTATTTTTCTCATAAGAAAATTATTCATTTAATTATAAAATTGACATCAAAAATAAAAAAAAAGTTAAGAAAATATCTAAAAATTATTTCTATTTTTAAGTTATACATTTTGAGTAATAATTTTTAAAAATAAATTATAAAAATAGTTGTCAAACAAAAATTTTTATTTTTAAAAATAGAAGAATATTTTTTTAAAAAAAAAACCTTTTATTGCTTAGAGAAAAAACCATGATAATAGTATTATATCAATAAAACACAAAATCATGCAACATGCCTAATCCTTGTAACGAAGGTTATTGTAAGTTTCAAAATCTGCTCCCACACTCTACTAACTTCATCATAAGTTGTTTTCTTAAGTAATGAAAGATAATGACTTTTTTATACTTTATCAAATTTTATAAAATATTCAAAAATAGAATCAAGAAAGGTCTTCACATCTTTAAAATTAGGGATACTATTTTTTATAGTCTAATCCATAGTATATTTCATGACCATAGATAAAGTCCACTTAATTACATCCATTTTTTAGCTTTTTTCTTTTACTTAACACTCAAGTTCATATCAACATTAAGTTCCTTTTCTATGATCGTCATATTTATGTTCATGATCACTAGATACAATTTTAAATATTTAGCCCATTTATCATAATCAGTCTTATTCGACAATTTTACTACCACTAATTGTATAAGCAATGTAACTGTGGAAATGTATTAATTCGTTAATGCATGTAGTTATTTTAATTATGCTTACATTTTCCTCATAAAAATTATGTAATTAATACAATATTACATTATAAGACATAATATCAAAAGAGTATTTAAGACTTTACAACATAACACAAGAATTAAATATTAAATTTCTAAAATCTAATATTGATAGTGTGTTTAAAAATTTTAAAAATATAATACTTAACTTTATATTTATATTATTACTAATAAATTATATTAATAATATAATATCAAGAGAGTATTCATGTAAGGGCTAAAGATCAAATTTTAAATGTAAATGAAGGCATAAATCCTTTAAAAAATATTAGTTGCCATTTGAGCAAAAGGTTTTGAGCAATTTCAAAAGGGTATTTGATATTATTAATATAATACTTTTCTTGAATACACTTTAAAGTGATTTTTCCCACAATTTTTTTGTTGGCAAAATTTTATGTAGCTAGTTCTATAAAAGATAGGTACATAATTACATAAAATTTAATGATATAATATAAGCACTTTGTAATTCATATATTAATGTATAATAATATACAACATTATTACATTATCAAATTGAGTCCAAAAATTGTCACAAAAATTACACAAGGTAGCTCATGGGATAGGAATTACATAGTAAATTTTCAACTTAAAATAAATTCAAGTATATAATTAAATAATATGAGTAAAAGTTAATAAAATTATTTTTAATTATAGAAAATTTTGAAAAAATATTCATAATTATGTATTCATAGAGTGGAGCATGATGGTATAAAAACTGCTATTGTTTAACACTGAGAGGACAATATATAGCACTGACATGTCCAGTGCGCAACCAGCCATTGTGCATGTCGGCCCCTATTCATTATTTTCCTCACTCAGTAGGTTACAACTTAGGTTAGGTTGGATTGGCTCGACTACAAGCTATGAGCAACCCTAGCTCATTTCATGCAATTTCAGCTTAATTTTTTTCTACTACAAATTATTCTAAAATTAATTTTCTAGCTAATCTACTCAAAAAAATTGAACCAAAATGGTTAAAATTGTATTCCAAAATGTGAAATTTTAGCTCAACGACTTCGAGAAAAACTCTAGTGGTTTCTTCACATTTTTTCAATTTCAAATGATATAACCTTTTGCAAAATGTGTTTTTACAACTTACTCATTCAAATTTGACCATAAAATTTCATGAAATTCAAATTTTAAAATCCCCAAAATAATTGTAGGCAATATGAACAATTTCAAAGCAATTTTCTATTATTCTTACATTTTAAATTTGAAAAACACCCTTGAAATTAGTGATAAATCAAATTTGTTAGAGATAATTCTGCTAAAAAATACTTTTTGAATGGCTGGCAAATCTTTGAACAAAACTTGAATTTTTCGCAAGAATCTTATTTAAATTGGTGCACTTGTACAAGGGCTGATTTAGAAAAGCACATGCAAAATACATACATATATGCATACATACATACATGTATGTATATATATATGCATGCATGCTGTAGTACATAAAAGTCAACCATACATGTTCACTCCATTATATCATTAGACATATACTCCATTCAAAATGCAACTCTTACTTACGGAGGAAACTTATGTGTGCCAGTACAACACTTTTATGGCTTAACCAGCAAATAGAAAAAGAAGAAAAGACATTTGTACCAAACACTGAGAACCTATGTTTTAGAAATCACCATAATAATGGAAAGGTTTTATTATACCTATATCTATATATATAGGGTTTAGAGTTTAAAGGACCTCTGAAGTTTGTTAGGGTTTGCTTAAGAAGTGCTTTTGAAAATTGGTTTTGTTGCAAGGACTAATTTTATTTTTGGAAAATAGTTAAAATAAATTGGTCCTTGTGATAGGCTAGTTTTGAATACTCCTAAGAGGAAATTTTTGAAATTAGTATCTTTTCCATCCTAAAAATAGAGGAGGATAACGTTATCTAAGCCTCTTCGGACAATTGAAATAGCAATTATTTGAATACAATCAATATACATAAAATTATACTTCTTTTGAAATTTTTTTACTTCTTGACTAAAGATGAGAGTGAAGTTCTCATCATCAGATTTTACCCTAATAGTTTATTCAACAGTCTTGATTACAAAATCAGTCTTACTGAATTTTTTTTTATTTTTCATCAAATAAAGTTCATGATTTAGGATATTCGACATTTCCCAGTCATCAAACCTTTGATTTATATTTTCAAATTTAATTTCTTTTGAGAAGATAGTATTTGAGCTAGATTCTGATCCAAATTTGATAATAGATTTGGAAGAACTTGGAAAAAATGATTTGAAAAGGAGTGGAGAAAGCAATTAGTCATGCTAGAAAATAAATGAAATGTAAATAAAATTATGCAAAAACTAAAGGACTGATATCTAACAACAAGGTTTCATAAGGATAATTGTCTAAATTTATTATACTTATAATATGAACTAAATACTAAAATCTCAACATGAAATATTCATTATGAATTATTCATTCGGATTATCAAAATCTCAATATGAATCCTAACCTGGCTCTAATACCAGCAAACCCTGGAGGTTCTATAAAAACAAGAAATTAAAAGGAAAAGATGCAATAATGCTGGAAATCGCGCATCATACATGCACAGCGGAATAAAATTTTTGCACGATTTCCACCAAGGATCCATGCGAATTTAGAACGCTATAGATTAAAGATTAGGGTTTATACCTTTCGGCAAAAATTTCCTGATCGCTACAGCAAATCTGATCTACTTCCAAATCACGAACCGGAATGGAAACCAGTAAATCAGATCACCAGTACAACATTTACGTGGCTGCACCTCTGTGGTATCCACACGAACCCGTGAATCACCGATGAATGTCCGCTACACACATCGGTTGGAATTGATCTCCTTATACCTTGTAGTGCTAGCTACGCCTCTTCAGAGATTTTGGTAAAGGAGAGGTGCTAGGGTTTTCTATGCTTTTGCTTGGGGTGCGTGAATAAAGAAATAACAATCCTATTATTACCCCATAAGTCTATTTAAATAGGTGCATAGAAAAACCTAACCTATTTGGGCTTTATTCCATGTATAATTATAGGCTTACTATTGGGCCTTATAATTATAACATGAATTCCCAAATATTAAGCCCAAACAATTTGGTCCATTAATTCCAAATTCACTAGGCTCTAAGTGTGCGACCCTACAGGCTCTCATTACATTGGTAATGACAATTAATCATATTAATGATCATAAACAATGATTGGTGTCTAGCAACACATCATTGTTACCCAAGTAATGAGAAAGTCAGTGATTTGACTAAACCTTTACACGTGATTATCACTTATGTTCTTTTGTCCTATACATCTAGATTAAGCACGAGACATGGACCGTGTCATTCCCGTATAGCCCAATCTTGAGGTTTCTCGATTCTTAAGTAAGCTGATTGAAACAAATGTAACCGACATCTCATGTCAATTCATCTGAGCATGGCCATGCATTTTCTCAGCTTTACTTAATCAAGGGGCCCATAGATGTTACTCCTGTTATATAGGAGGGACAAATCCCATCTTGATCACACAAATCCCTCCGCATGATATGTGACATATCCAATATCTACCCTTGCATTCACTTAACCATTAGTGACATAGAATAGTATCAAAATATGAAACTCACATGTAGGGAACTTTGGTGATCTCAGGTCAAAGGACTATATTAATAATGATCATTAAGAACCACTTATGACACTCATATAACGATCCATGTAGTGTTCTTAATGTGGGTCGGTCCAGTATACAAGTTCTCTAACTTGTACTCATGTGTAAACTTAATATCCTATATAAGTCTTCACACATGCTAGTCTTAACATATCAAAGCAACCTAATCCACAATGATATATGATTAGGGATATTTAAGAATACAATTATTCTAAGATTATTATTATAATTGAATATATTACGCAGATAATATATATAAATATAATAATTAGAATTGCCATTAAAATAACATGATTCAAAATTACAATCACCAATACAATTGGTTTTAGGGCATATACACTAACAAATAATGGAAGTAAAGATTGCAGATGGACTGCTATTTTTATTAAAAATTTAAAACTTACAAGAGTATTTTGGGAGTAGGAGAGAACCAACAAGCAGAGAGTCTTGTATGGTTTTCTAGAGGCATGGTTCTTTTACATTTAGCATGCCTTTTTTATAGGTAAAGATTTGGCTTTTATAGTATTACCCCACGGGTGTACAGTAAAAGTGCTACAATACAACTGCATTATTTGTTATCAACTTTAGTCATTAAAAGGAGAAATTGACTTAAAGCTAATAAAGTTTATCGGGAATCTAATAATGTTATCTCCACTAAAAATTGAATTTATGTTCTAGTGCCAACATATTAAATTTAACTTGGTATTTGCATCTGATGGCTTAGAGTAGATATTCGGAATTGACTTTATCAAGATCTATTCCAAAACAGTCATTTTCATTTGATTGGGCATAGTTTCCAAAATCTTCTAACTTCCCTGTCAAATTATTTGATGCTTGCGATTCAACTTCGAATTTTAATTTTAACATCAGATGAATATCTTCTATATTTGAAGACCATTCTTCTATATTTGAAGCTAAGGCAAGTGCAACCATGAATTGAGATTTGATCTGTAGAAAATGATTGGTAGGGTTCTTGTTGAACTCTGGATTTTTCTTAAACCATTTAAGTATTTGAGGTTCTTTTACCATGGCGTAATATTTGTATTTGGCCTACCATTTGAAAGAATTTTGCTTTTGAAGGATTAGGTAAATTTCTTCAGGGTTTTGAACCAATTGATATTCCCATAGATAGCACCATGGAAAGCCTATTATGAGAAAGAATTATAATAAAATAAGATTTTTTTTATGATTTTCTGAATCAAAATGACCACGGAATGTTTCCCATCATTTTTTAATATTTTTTGGTAAATTTTCTTCAATTAGTTCAAAAATATTCCACCATCTTACAGATCAACTGGAAAATTGATACTTGATATTATGTAGTAAATAAATTAGTTGAGAATGTTTAAAATTTTTATTTTAAAAATATAGTGTATTCATCCAGGCTTCTTGGTAATCCAAATATGAATACTTTATAAGATTTAGATGAAAAGGCTTTTTTGAATTTTTTTCATCTTCAATGGTTCCAAGCCCTATTCGTTTGATGAAATAATTTTTTTTTATTTAAAACTTGAATGAGTTATTAAATTTGGATTAGTATCACTTTTGTGATGCTCAATCATAATTGAACTAGAGTATTCTAGAATATGTTAGTAAAAATCTCTAGTATGAAGGAAAGATTTTGGAATAAAGTGCTAGCATTCTAGGAAGATTTTTGAAATAAATTCCAAAAGGTTATTGGCCCAATATTTTAGTTCCGTGTATAACAGGTTTTGGTGATTGAGTTTTCTAATATATTTTTGAGTGGTTTTGGCTTAGCTGGAACAACGACTTTAGATAAAGTTCCTGCTTTTGTAATTTAATTTTTTTGGTTAGCTTTTATAATTTAGAATGAGTTCTAAAGGGCTACTGGCCCAATATTTTGGTTCTATATATAATAGATTTTAGTGATTAGGTTCTTTTAATATATTTGGTAGTTATTTTGAGTGATTTTAGCTTAGCTGGAACAACGGCTTTAGATAAAGTTCCTGCTTTTATAATTTGATTCTTCTGGTTAGCTTTTGTAATTTGGAATAAGTTCTAAAGGGTTATTGGCCTAATATTTTGATTCTATGTATAATAGATTTTGGTGATTGGGTTTTTAATATATTTGGTGGTTATTTTGAGTGATTTTGGCTTAGCTAGAACAACGACTTTAGACAAAGTTCCTGCTTTTGTAATTTAGTTCTTTTAGTTGGTTATAGCCTAAAGTATTTTAGAGTGGCTAAGAATGAGTTCTTAAGCTTTTTCATCTTCTTCAGCTTTGTTAGCCTAAGATTTCTGAGTTATTTAGAGGGAATTTTTGGAGTGAAGCTGCCAAAGCTTGGATAGCCTTTATTTAAAAATCATCATCTTTAATTTGTTTAGATAACGAAGATTTGGGTTTTGCTTTGGAGGAAAAGCCAACCTGTTTAAATTTCTCTTTAGAAGTTAGTTTCTTTTTATTTGGGTTTGGAGGATTTATATTTTTAGACTTCTTCATATTTGCTGACTTGTTCCTTGTAAAAATTCTCTAATGAGAAAATCAAGAAATTAGTTTAAAGAAAATTTTAAGTGTTCAATTTGGAAATAAAAAATACTTAAAATGCCTTGCCATCTAGCAAAAATTTATTTTGATGCAATATTTTGAACATCTTTTTACAGAATAGATTTGGTTGAGTTGCAATCAACTCTAATAAGAAATTTTTAGATTAAAAGTTCTGATTAAAATTTTTGAACACACAAAACAATTGCTAAAATCTCCTTTTTAGGAGTAAAGTAATTTTGTTGCGCAGAATTCTAATGCTTTGATTCAAATGTAACTATATGCTCTTTGCCATTTAAAACCTGTTTAAGACTCCACCATATCCTAAATCAAATGCACCAGTTCCAATAATTTTAAATACAATAGGATTAAAAATATGTAGATAAAAAAGGCTCTTAACCTAAGCTTTGACTTGCCTAACTATTTTCTTATGCATGTTAGTCCATAGAGGAGGACTCTTTTTAAGATGGTCATACAATGGTTTGATAAGATTTAAAAAATTTGGGAAGAAATCTAAAACATAATTCAAACAACCCAAAAATCT
The DNA here is from genome assembly GCA_020226215.1 of Sindora glabra. Lineage (NCBI taxonomy): Eukaryota > Viridiplantae > Streptophyta > Magnoliopsida > Fabales > Fabaceae > Sindora > Sindora glabra. Next base: position 28,716,962 of record CM035227.1, on the reverse strand, counting down.
TTATAATTAAGTTTTTTCAATTAATTAATGAGGAAATTTATCAGTGAACCTAGTAGATCTTTCAATTAGAACTATAGTTCCCTGAGAAATGTGATAATCAAGAAATTAAATTTTTGTTTAAAAAAGAGAGTACTTAATTTTAGAAACAGTTAAACCATTTTTTTGTTTTGTATCAAGGAATATATTAAGATGTTTAAAATACTGATCCATATTTTCAGAAAATACTAAAACATTATCAATATAGACAATGATAAATTTAAAAAATGGATTATAAGTATCATTCATAATCCTTTGAAATTCTGAGGGAGCATTTTTTAAACCAAACGGCATTACGTTCTATTCATATTAGCCAAATAGTAATGTGAATATTGTTTTATATCTATCCTCAAGTTTCATTTGAATTTGCTAGAATCCAGATTTCATATCAAGTTTGGAAAAAAAATTTACCTAGTAAAGTTAATTTAACAAATCTTTTTTATTGGGAATAAGATACCGAATCCATTGAAGTGCAATGTTAAGTGGCTTGTAGTTCATCACAAGCCTGGGTGTGCTTCGCTCTATTTCAGCACTTTGTTTACATAGAATGCTACACAAGACCAAAGGCTCTTTGATTTCCTAATAATCCCTTTCTTTAAGAGATCATCTATTTTCTTTTGGCAATATTTCAGAAGTTTATCGTTCATTTGGATTAGTCTTAATTTTGTAGGAATTTTCTTTTTAGAAAAATTCTTTTTATACGGTAATTCTATCATATGTTACTTTCTATTTCAAAAAACATTTAGTAAATCGGCATATACATTATTGACTATCCTTTTTTTTAAAGATTTAATTTTTAATTAAACAATTGAATTTTGTAAATATTGTTTAATCTTTTTGTAAGAAATTTCTTTAGGAAGATAATTTATTTGAACTTCTTTGTAATTTATCAAGTTAATTCTTTTTTGATTTCTTGATGAACTAGAAAATGATTTTTTTCTCTAAGAACTTTTATTGTAATCCCCTTATTTGTAACCTTATAAGGAATCAAGGCTTGAATAATGGATTATCTAAAATGAGTTTGCTAGATAAATTCTTCATGAGTAAGAAGTTTTGATTTGTTTTGTATAAAGAATTTATTATTTGTACATTAGATAATTTGAAATTAATTTCAAGTGGAGATCCATTAGTAGATTTGATTTTAGCCTTAGTTTTTTTTTTAAAAATTTATTGGAACTAGGCTTTCTTAAATGTAATTAATATCTGCCCTAGTATCAAATAAAACTACTATTTTTAATTCCCAGTTTTTGTTGACAAGTTTGATTGAAATATGATATTTAGGAATTGAGATTCTAGAAATAGATCCTATAAATTCATTTTCTTCTTCATCCTTGTTAATTTTAATTTTTTTTCTTTCCCTTTCAGGGATATCTGAAGTTTAGTAATAATTTCTCCTTAGAGTTTTTGGATTATTTTTAGCTCTTTTGATTTATGTTTTAAGTAGATTTATCTCAGATTGTAAGTCCTATAATGTAACATATTTGCTTTGTTCTAATTTAAATCTATCTAAAATATCTTTGAAATTATAACTAATTGGTTGGAGAAAACCTTTTGAAAATGAAGGTTTATCCAAATTTTGTTTAAGTTTTTAGAGATATTCTTGCTTCTTATCATTATCAGGATAGTCACTAGTGATGTCAAAAAGCAAGTCTTGCTCTGCATTAAGCATATTTACCTCCATCTTAGAAGACGATTCCTCTGAGGATATTTGATCGTGTTCAGGAAGATGAGGCATTTGCTATACTTGATTTTCTTCTTCTACTCTGAATTCTTATTCAGATTGTGAAGATTTCTTAGTAAGAAGATTGATTATTTAGTTCGAGATGGATTCATCTTTAGTTGCTCTATCCTTCTTTTCAATCTATAATATTGACAATGTGCCCAGGCTTATTACACCTATAGCACACCGGCCTAATATCTTGAGCTTGATAAGGAGGTGGAGCATATCTAGGTTTGGATTTTCTCATTTGATATTTATTTAAAAGATGTTTAGGCTTAGGTTGAGGTTTTAGTTTAAATAGTTGTTGCCTAGCTTGTCTTCTATGCTTTGGTTTGAAGGATTTTGAGCAAGTGAAATCAAATTTTTCACAGAAGGTTCCTAACTTTCTCCGATTTTGGGCCTTTTCTTTAGCAAGCTACTTTTGAATTTCATCATCTTGACAGATTTTGAAGGCTATCTTTTGAACATAACTTATTAACTCACCATAAATAAGTTAATCATAGGGGATTTGGTTACCATAATAGCTCTTGATTTTTTCTCGCACTTTATTTTCTAAGGTTATAAGGAGACCTGTAAGAAAATTTCTTTCCAAAAGGGCTGGTTGCTATCTAATCTAATAAAAATTCAGTTAAAGAACATGTCTCTATACCACCTAAATTTAGATAGATTTTTACATCTAAGAATGGAAAGGAGTTCAGCTGATTTATCTTTTCAAAAGGTTGGATTACTAACGAAGTGTATTCCTATGGTATAAATCAGTATATTTAAGGCATTAAGAATTAGTCTACCATTAGGTCCTAAGATTATTTATCCATTCTCGTCTTGCCTAATGGCTTTTATTATTTAGGTTTTCTCTATTTCTATGAGATGATCATCCCACCATCATTTTAATTATCTAGTAAAACCTGTAACTAGGTAGTGAAGAACTATTGTATCATCATAGTTATGATTTGATTAGTAGGCTGTGCAAACCATAACCATTTATTGAAGGGTATTTAGGATTTTATATTCAGATTTGCCATTTATATTCCATTTATAGATGTTGTTCCTGTTATAGGAATTCTAAATAATTTTTTATTTTTCTTTAATAATTTAGTCAGGGTAACTAGCTCTTGGATAATACAATTTTTAACGTGCTCTCCAATTAGTTTCCCTAGGTTTCCTTTTGATTTAGTTTACTTAATAATTTTCTAAAGATATTTCAGAATAATTATTAAGGGCTCCTACGAGTTTTCCAGTTACTGATTTGGTTGACTTAGGTGTTTCTGACTTAGCAACATACACCTTGCCTAGTTTTTGGTTTACCTTGGTCAAGGTTGATTCTTTAGAAAGGCTTATTTGTTTTTGAGGAGGAATTTGGTAGGGCTTAAACAAAGGGTTTTCAACCTTCTTTATGCCTGAAGATTCTCTTGCAAAAATTTCAAAAATACCAAAATTTCCAATAAATAGTATATAAGTTCCAATAGTTTGGAGATGCCTGTTGGTATAGTTGTTTTATTCAATTATTGAGGCAACATTCTTTGCTGTAACAGTTTTTCCTTTCTTGTACTCTTTAGTCTTGAAGGGCGATGCTAATACTAGCTTTTTTGGATCAGTTGTTGCTATTTGAAATGATCCTTTTGGAGAGAGATCTAATATAAACTTCTCTCCTTTAGTAGTAATCCATTCTTCTATTTTACCAGTGATTACACTAATAGATTTTATCTCCTTAAAGGGATATTCTATTTGGTTCTTTTTAGCATATGTTTCAAACCATTCAAAGAAATATATATTTGTTTGAAACAGATTCATATATTTGTAATACCTTTCTTAGATATTTGCCTTATTTTGACCTTATATTTGTTTAAAAATCAGGTCCTTTGGTGAAGGAATTTTTTTGAATAGAATTTTTTCCTCAAAGATTCCTTATTTATCTCGAATTATTTTTCATAATTCATAGTAAAATAGGATTATTGAGACATATTTGTGAGGTAATAGTGATTCAATAGAATTAGAAGTTCCTTCATAGTCATTTGCGTGTCCTATTAATCCACCATCTTTCTCTTCTTCTTCGATTTGGATGGTTTGACCATAAACTGATCTTGAAACTTTTAAAGAATTATCAACATCTCTTAAATTAATGTTGATTGTTGAAGAATTTGAAAAAGATTTTCTAGAAGATACAGATCCTCTTGAAAATTCAATTCTTGAACTTCTCCTAGAACTAATTCTTCTAGAGTAAGATCTTCTTAGTCTATTAACCAAATTTCTGGGTTTTTCCTGATTTGCTTGAGAGGAAGATTCGATAAACTCTTCGATCCTTAATCCTTTACAATTTAAAAAGGAGATAGAGGTAGAACTATCTGACATGGTTTCGATCTTGGAGATATCCTTAGCAGGAATCTCTTAGGGTTTTATCACCTTGTTAAATCCCTAATTTTTAGGCTAACTTAGGTTATCCCATATTGTTTCCTTTGGGACTGATAAGTTAACCTTTGTGCCATCCATTTGAAAAAATATAGTTTCTCCTTTCCGTGTTGGTGGTTTGACACATAGTAATTTTAATAAATTGTGTAATTTGTAGTGGATCCGATAAATAATAACAATAGGGATTTGGCTCGATTCTTTCGTATAATTATGCAATCTGACATGAATCTTAAAAAGTGCTTCTAAAAATTGATCTGTTGCAAGGACTAATTTTATTCTGGAAATAGTTAAAATAAATTGTTCCTTGTATAGGCTAGTTTTGACTACTCCTAAGAGGGAATTTTTGAAATCAGTATCCCTTCCATCTCGAAGATAGAAGAGGATAGCATTATTTAAACCTTTTTGGAGAGTTGAAATAGCTACTATTTAAATACAACCAATATACATAAAATTATACTTCTTTTGAAGCTTTTTTACTTCTTGGCTAGAGATGAGAGTGAAGTTCTTATCATCAAGTTTTACTCTAATAGTTTATTCAATAGTCTTGATCACATAATCAGTTCTGCTGAAAAACTTTTCATTTTTCATGAAATAAAGTCCATGATATAGGATATTCAACATTTCTCAGTCATAAACCTTTGGTTTATATTTTTAAATTTAATTTGTTCTAAGAAGATAGTATTTAAGGTGGATTCTGATCCAGATTTGATAATGGATTTGGAAGAACTTGGTAAAAACTAATTTGCAAAAGAGCGGAGAAAGCGATTAGCCATACTAGAAAATAAATGAAATGCAAATAAAATTATGCAAAAACGAGGAGACTGATATTTAACCACAAAGTTCATAAGAATAATTATCTGAATTTATTATACTTATAATATGAACTAAATATCAAAATCTCAACATGAATTATTCATTCTAGATTATCTAGCATGAGAGCACGAGAGACAGGGACTACCCAAATGCCTTTCGCAAAATGGCTTAACCAGGATTTATACCCTTTTACGAACTCATGTTACTAACTACGTACTATCGATTTTCTAAAAACAAATTCGGGCTTAAAGATTAATATAAAGTTCTTACAGTAAATATAACAAATTCATATTACTATCCTTACTTTACCTTAGGCTCTGATATTAGCGAACCCTAGAGATCCTCTAAAAATAATAAATTAAAAGGAAAAGATGCAAGAATGCAAGAATATTATAATGTTATTAGGGGACCTCTGAGATTCGCTAGTATCAAAGCCTAGGGGAAAGTAGGGATAGTAATATGAATTTGTTATATTTATTGTAAGAAATTTATATTAATCTTTGAGCCTGAATTTGTTTCTAAAAAATTGATAGTACGCAGTTAGTAGCATGAGTCCATAAAAAGGTATAAATCTTAGCTAAGCTATCTTATGAAAGGCATTTGGGTAGCCCATGTCTCCAGTGTTTTCATGTAAATAGTAAGTCAGGGCTAGATAATTTAGGATGAATAATTCATGTTGAGATTTTGATATTTAGTTTATACTATAACTATAATAAATTCAAACAATTATTCTTACAAAACCTTATAGTTCGATATCAGTCTCCTGATTTTTGCATAATTTTATTTGCATTTCATTTATTTTCTAGCACAGTAATCGCTTTTTTTACTCTTTTTCAAATTGATTTTTACCAAGTTCTTCCAAATCTATTATCAAATCTGGATTAGAATCCAACTTAAATACTATCTCTTTAGAAGAAATCAAATTTGAAAATATAAATCAAAGGTTTAATGATTGGCAAATGTCGAATATCCTATATCATAAACTTTATTTAATGGAAAATGAAATTTTTTTTAGTAGGACTAATTATATGATCAAGATTGTTGAACAAACTATTGGAGTAAAACTTAATGATGAGAATTTTACTCTCATATCTAGTCAAGAAGCAAAAAAGCTTCAAAAGAAGTATAATTTTATGCATATTGGCTATATTCAAATAGTTGCTATTTCAACTCTTCGAAAAGGTTTAGATAATGCTATCATTTTCTGTTTTTGGGATGGAAGGGATACTAATTTCAAAAATTTCCTCTTAGGAGTAGTTGAAACTAGCTTATCACAAAGACTAATTTATTTTAACTATTTTTTGGAAATAAAATTAGTCCTTATAACAGACTAATTTTCAGAAGCACTTATTAAGCTTTACGTCAAATTGCATAATTATACGATGGAACTTGGCCAAATCCTTGTTTTTATTATTTATCGGATCCACTACAAATTGCACAATTCATCAAAATCATTATGTGTCAAATCACCAACACAGAAAGGAGAAACTATTTTCTTTCAAATAAATGGCACAAAAGTTAACTTATCAATCCTAAAGGAAACAATATGGGATAACCTAAGTTAGCTTGAAAACTAGGGATTTAACAAGGTGATAAAATCCTAAGAGATTCCTACTGAGGATATCTTGAGGATTGAAACCATGCCAGATGGTTCCGCCTCTATCTCCTTCTTAAATTGTAGAAGGTTGAGGATCGAGGAGTTTATCAAATCTTCCTCTCAAGCAAATCAAGTAAAACTCAAAAATTTGGTTAATAGACTATGAAGATCTTGCTCTAGAAGAATTGATTCTAGGAGAAGTTTAAGAACTGAAAAAAGTGATAATAATTATTTATTACATATACATGTAATTAATTGAGATTTAGGTTATATTTAATAAATAAGTTAATTTATAACTTATAACCCTTTAATAAATTATAAATTAATTTTTTAAAAAATATTTAAAGTACTAACTCACTGAAAAAAATTCTAAAAGTTATTACATGCAATTTATAGCTAATAGTTTATAAGTTTTTTAAATTTATGTTTCTTTCTTTAATTAATTGATAATATATTCTCTTAATCATATTTTAAGTAATTATATTTTCATTTTAAATATATTCATTGTATTAATATAATAATTTAATATCAAATTAAATATAAAGTAATTTGATTCACATATATTTATATTTATGCGAACATATCTTTTCATATTATTCTATAATTTTTAATTAATTTAATAGATAATTTTACTAAACACTTTTAATATTATCAATTAATTTATACTCTATGTCATAATGTTTATAACATTTTAGAATCAAATTAAATTTTCATGTTACTGTTACAATTTAAAGGACACTCTATCAAAAATTAATATTATATCATAATCATAATTCATAAATATAACTATAAATAGTAACTATAAATATAATATAGATAATAATATATATAGAATGGACAGCCCGTCCAAAGGAAGCCGGAGATACCGGCGGCGGGCTTATTACTGTCTCAGCCTTGACCGGGACACTTGGACCACGCGCGTTAAAACAAGATTGCATCTGATGCAGAAAGAGTCCAAAAGGCTTAGTTAGCCCCACCCAAGAATTTTACCGTACGACATCATTTTCGAAAAATTAAAACAATAAAAATGAAATAGTACTTATAAACAGACAGACATCCTCTTAGCTGGTTGTTCAGCTGGAACTTGGGAGGGGAACAACGTCAGAGGTGTGAACGTATTTAGTGGGCAAAGCAAAGATTGTATAACGCTTTGCCTCGGACTCCCAGCCTCCAAGCTCGCGTTGGTTTCCATGCCATGTCTCTGTACTTTCTGCCTGAAACTAAAGAACTTGTAACTTCAGGCAACAGAGGAGACTAACCATGGAGGCGGCTGGTGGAATGGTCGCCGGCTTGCATTCCGATAGTGGGGTTAGTGTTTCTGTCGGTGACAATGTTGGTGTATTTTTTTTTTCCTAATGACTGATGACTACAGGTACAGAGAATTCAGTTATATTAGTGGTGATCGGATTGGGTTTTCACTTTTCAGCATCAACTTGCCATTTCGGTCCAGATTCTTATTCTGCTGTTGTGCATCAATGGAATTTATTTCGTTGAGTTTCTGCATTTCCTAATTTATCTAGACATTTAAGATGCCAAAATCCAATTATGATGACATAAAAGTTGCCTATCAATTTACTACCTCTTCATGGAATAAATTTATATGGATTAATCTAAATTATAATAATCTAATCAGACTAATCTAATCTAATTCTTACGAAAATCCTTGAAGGGTTTGAATGAAAAAATCTGTCAAATATGTGGAGATCCTGTTGGATTAACAGCCAGCGGTGATGTATTTGTTGTTTGCAATGAGTGTTCCTTCCCAGTTTGTCGTCCTTGCTACGAATACGAGCAACAAGCCGGCAACCAGTCTTCTTTCCAGTGCAAGACTAGGTACAGAAGGCACAAAGGTTAGCCTCCGTTCACATGTTATCATTCTTTTTTTTTTTGGTTTTCATGACATGATCATATTTTCCGTTATAATAATGGAGAAGGTGATTCTGGATGTCAGGGAGTCCTCTAGTTCATGGAGATGAACAGGAGAATGATGTTGACAGCCTTGAAAATGAGTTCAATTACGGCCAAGGAGATACTACGGCCAGGCGGCACTGGCGTGGGGAAGATGCTGACGTCTCATCATACTTTAGACATGATTCTCAACAATCAATTCCTTCTCACGCCTACTGGCATCCGGTAGTATATCAAAATGTTTTTTAGCTTCTTACCATAATTTTTCTCTACAAATTTATTGCAGAATTTGTCCAAGGCTTTTTGCCTCTGAAGTATTTTTTATCGTGCATAATCTGTGTGTGGGAGTATAACCATGAAATTTTGTGGATGCATTAATCGAGTAATCATTGATGTCTGTAAAGCCCTTTTTGTACTCCAAATTTGGTTTAATGCTCTGGCTCTTTTTGGTCTAACTTGACACATTGTTTACTGATTGTGTATTTATAGGGTCAGATGTTCGGTGAAATTCTATATGATATGCCCCAGTCTGCATGTAATACGTCTGATCGTTTAGGTCCATCCGACAAAGGTCATTCAATTCCTTCTGTTGATCCAACACAACCGGATGGTATGGAATTACTTTGATTTATGATTTCATATCAAATTACATGTTTATTATGAATTATGAGACTGACCAAAGGTTTTTGTTATTACAATTCCAGTGAGGATTATTGATCCATCAAAAGACTTAAATTCTTATGGTCTGCAAAGTGTGGACTGGAAAGAAAGGATTGAAGGTTGGAAATTTAAGCAGGAGAAAAATATGATGCAATTGACTGATAGATACTATGAAGGGAGGGGAGGAGGCAGAGATGGGATTGGTTCCAATGGAGAAGAACATCAAATGTAAGCCAAGTTTGCCACTTTAATTGATGTCTTATATACTAGGTTGCTGGACGTCCAAGGTTGTGGCTGTATCATTACCTACATGATTTTTATATATTTTCCTGTCTTTTTCTTGTTAGAACCTAGGAAAGAACCTTTTTTTCATATGATTTTTAACTCACAAAAAGAGTGTAGAAGCTTTCACCTGCATGAACAGTTTTCATTTTTATTTCTTTCCTCGAAGACTGTTAATTATATTCATGGCAGGGTTAATGATGTACAGCAGCCTTTGAGTCGTGTGGTGCCTGTTCCTTCATCTCACTTGACCCCTTATCGTGTTGTCATCATTCTCTGACTTATTATTCTGGTCTTCTTCTTGCAATATCGTGTAACTCATCACGTGAATGATGCCTTCCCCTTGTGGTTAACTTTTGTTATTTGTGAGGTCTGGTTTGCCTTGTCCTGGCTGCTGGATCAGTTTCCGAAATGGTCTCCCATTAACCGTAAGACTTACCTTCACAGGCTCACATCAAGGTCAGGGTAGTTCATTTTACTTCTGTTACCTTAAGCTGTGCTTCTTTGCTTCTCGCAGGAATATGATCTCTAGTTGCTATTTTGGTAAACATGGTTTGTCTTTTGTAGATATGATTGTGATGGAGAACCGACACAATTGGCTCCTGTGGATGTTTTTGTTAGTACGGTAGACCCTATGAAAGAGCCTCCTCTTATTACTGCAAACACTGTTTTGTCAATCCTTGCTGTGGACTACCCTGAGGACAAGGTTTCCTGCTATGTATCGGATGATGGTGCATCTATGTTGACCTTTGAAGCCCTTTCACAAACGGCTGATTTTGCAAGGAAGTGGGTGCCTTTTTGCAAAAAACATAAGATTGAGCCGAGAGCCCCCGAGTTTTACTTTGCTCGCAAGTTAGATTACTTGAAAGACAAAATTAGACCTTCTTTGGTGAAGGAGCGCTGAGCTATGAAGGTTGTTTTCGAGAGTTTAGTTTGATACTTGTTTGCTTCCATGATCATTTAAATTTTCAAATTTAAGACAAGATTGTGTTAAGATGCAAGTGAAATGCTTGTTGATAATAAAGTTCAATGTTCTTCAAATCAGCAGATCAAATCTTTTTTGGTAAACAGAAGATCAAATCTCTAGTTCTCATGTTTTGCTTTTCTGGTACATAAATAGTTTAGTTTAAATAAAATGATATTAATTATTAAATATGTGTCATTTGCTTACAGAGGGAATATGAAGAATTCAAAGTACGGATCAATGCCCTGGTAGCAAAGCTCAGAAGTCGCCAGAAGATGGTTGGATGATAGATGATTGTACTCCGTGGCCTGGAAATAATCCCAGGGATCATCCTGGGATGATTCAGGTGTTACTATTTTCCTCACTTGCACGCATAATGTCTTTCCTTTCTTCGTTCCAGGATATATAAAAAATTTTATTGCCTGCAGGTGTTCTTGGGTCATAGTGGAGATTATGATGCAGATGGAAATGTGCTACCTAGACTAATTTATGTTTCTCGCGAGAAGCGACCAGGATTCCAGCATCACAAGAAAGCTGGAGCTATGAATGCTTGGTTAGACATGCTGAAGATTCTCACTCAATCTGCTTTTATGGTTTTACCCATATGCATGCAGTTAATGTTCTTGTTATATGTCCTGAACAAGGCTTGAATATCTAACGAGCTTATCTTAATGTGTTGTAGATTCGAGTGTCAGCGGTCTTGACCAACGGTGCCTATCTTTTTGAATGTCGATTGTGATCACTATTTCAATAATAGCAAAGCTATCAAAGAGGCCATGTGTTTCATGATGGATCCTGTTCTTGGAAAGAAGACATGCTATGTGCAGTTCCCACAGCGGTTTTGATGGCATTGACCTGCATGATCGATATGCCAATCGCGATATTGTGTTCTTTGATGTAGGTCTCACTTATTTTTCAGAGTGTTTATCTCGTTGGATTGCTCTCATTTCTATGGATAAATTTTGTGCTCCTTTATACTGGTCAGATAAACTTGAAGGGGCTGGATGGTGTCCAGGGCCCAGTCTATGCGGGAACGGGCTGTTGTTTTAATAGGCAAGCTCTATATGGTTATGATCCCGTCTTGACGGAGGAAGATTTGGAGCCTAACTTCTTTGTTAAGATCTGTTGCGGATTTACAGGTGGAAATAAGAAGAACATGGTGGCCAATCCTGTATTCAATGCGGAAGACACAGAGGAGGGTCTTGAGGTTGCTACTATGAAATCCTCTTTCCCTAATACCAACACTTGCTATTTTTTTTATAATTATGCATGGAGTATCACAGTTGAACATACTTTAAACTAGGTTTTTGCCATTAAGAGTCAACCTAAGAGAACTGCTAGAAAGATGAGACGATATATAATGCATCAATGTTCTTCCGCAGAAGATGATTATGATGAAAACGCTTCTCTAGACTCAATTTGAGACATAAGAGGAAGCATTTTCATCATAATCATCTTCTGCGGAAGAACATTGATGCATTATATATCGTCTCATCTTTCTAGCAGTTCTCTTAGGTTGACTCTTAATGGCAAAAACCTAGTTTAAAGTATGTTCAACTGTGATACTCCATGCATAATTATAAAAAAAATAGCAAGTGTTGGTATTAGGGAAAGAGGATTTCATAGTAGCAACCTTCAAGACCCTCCTCTGTGTCTTCCGCATTGAATACAGGATTGGCCACCATGTTCTTCTTATTTCCACCTGTAAATCCGCAACAGATCTTAACAAAGAAGTTAGGCTCCAAATCTTCCTCCGTCAAGACGGGATCATAACCATATAGAGCTTGCCTATTAAAACAACAGCCCGTTCCCGCATAGACTGGGCCCTGGACACCATCCAGCCCCTTCAAGTTTATCTGACCAGTATAAAAGGAGCACAAAATTTATCCATAGAAATGAGAGCAATCCAACGAGATAAACACTCTGAAAAATAAGTGAGACCTACATCAAAGAACACAATATCGCGATTGGCATATCGATCATGCAGGTCAATGCCATCAAACCGCTGTGGGAACTGCACATAGCATGTCTTCTTTCCAAGAACAGGATCCATCATGAAACACATGGCCTCTTTGATAGCTTTGCTATTATTGAAATAGTGATCACAATCGACATTCAAAAGATAGGCACCGTTGGTCAAGACCGCTGACACTCGAATCTACAACACATTAAGATAAGCTCGTTAGATATTCAAGCCTTGTTCAGGACATATAACAAGAACATTAACTGCATGCATATGGGTAAAACCATAAAAGCAGATTGAGTGAGAATCTTCAGCATGTCTAACCAAAGCATTCATAGCTCCAGCTTTCTTGTGATGCTGGAATCCTGGTCCGCTTCTCGCGAGAAACATAAATTAGTCTAGGTAGCACATTTCCATCTGCATCATAATCTCCACTATGACCCAAGAACACCTGCAGGCAATAAAATTTTTTATATATCCTGGAACGAAGAAAGGAAAGACATTATGCGTGCAAGTGAGGAAAATAGTACACCTGAATCATCCCAGGATGATCCCTGGGATTATTTCCAGGCCACGGAGTACAATCATCTATCATCCAACCATCTTCTGGCGACTTCTGAGCTTTTGCTACCAGGGCATTGATCCGTACTTTGAATTCTTCATATTCCCTCTGTTAAGCAAAATGACACATATTTAATAATTAATATCATTTTATTTAAACTAAACTATTTATGTACCAGAAAAGCAAAAACATGAGAACTAGAGATTTGATCTTCTGTTTACCAAAAAAAGATTTGATCTGCTGATTTGAAGAACATTGAACTTTATTATCAACAAGCATTTCACTTGCATCTTAACACAATCTTGTCTTAAATTTGAAAATTTAAATGATCATGGAAGCAAACAAGTATCAAACTAAACTCTCGAAAACAACCTTCATAGCTCAGCGCTCCTTCACCAAAGAAGGTCTAATTTTGTCTTTCAAGTAATCTAACTTGCGAGCAAAGTAAAACTCGGGGGCTCTCGGCTCAATCTTATGTTTTTTGCAAAAAGGCACCCACTTCCTTGCAAAATCAGCCGTTTGTGAAAGGGCTTCAAAGGTCAACATAGATGCACCATCATCCGATACATAGCAGGAAACCTTGTCCTCAGGGTAGTCCACAGCAAGGATTGACAAAACAGTGTTTGCAGTAATAAGAGGAGGCTCTTTCATAGGGTCTACCGTACTAACAAAAACATCCACAGGAGCCAATTGTGTCGGTTCTCCATCACAATCATATCTACAAAAGACAAACCATGTTTACCAAAATAGCAACTAGAGATCATATTCCTGCGAGAAGCAAAGAAGCACAGCTTAAGGTAACAGAAGTAAAATGAACTACCCTGACCTTGATGTGAGCCTGTGAAGGTAAGTCTTACGGTTAATGGGAGACCATTTCGGAAACTGATCCAGCAGCCAGGACAAGGCAAACCAGACCTCACAATAACAAAAGTTAACCACAAGGGGAAGGCATCATTCACGTGATGAGTTACACGATATTGCAAGAAGAAGACCAGAATAATAAGTCAGAGAATGATGACAACACGATAAGGGGTCAAGTGAGATGAAGGAACAGGCACCACACGACTCAAAGGCTGCTGTACATCATTAACCCTGCCATGAATATAATTAACAGTCTTCGAGGAAAGAAATAAAAATGAAAACTGTTCATGCAGGTGAAAGCTTCTACACTCTTTTTGTGAGTTAAAATCATATGAAAAAAAGGTTCTTTCCTAGGTTCTAACAAGAAAAAGACAGGAAAATATATAAAAATCATGTAGGTAATGATACAGCCACAACCTTGGACGTCCAGCAACCTAGTATATAAGACATCAATTAAAGTGGCAAACTTGGCTTACATTTGATGTTCTTCTCCATTGGAACCAATCCCATCTCTGCCTCCTCCCCTCCCTTCATAGTATCTATCAGTCAATTGCATCATATTTTTCTCCTGCTTAAATTTCCAACCTTCAATCCTTTCTTTCCAGTCCACACTTTGCAGACCATAAGAATTTAAGTCTTTTGATGGATCAATAATCCTCACTGGAATTGTAATAACAAAAACCTTTGGTCAGTCTCATAATTCATAATAAACATGTAATTTGATATGAAATCATAAATCAAAGTAATTCCATACATCCGGTTGTGTTGGATCAACAGAAGGAATTGAATGACCTTTGTCGGATGGACCTAAACGATCAGACGTATTACATGCAGACTGGGCATATCATATAGAATTTCACCGAACATCTGACCCTATAAATACACAATCAGTAAACAATGTGTCAAGTTAGACCAAAAGAGCCAGAGCATTAAACCAAATTTGGAGTACAAAAAGGGCTTTACAGACATCAATGATTACTCGATTAATGCATCCACAAAATTTCATGGTTATACTCCCACACACAGATTATGCACGATAAAAATACTTCAGAGGCAAAAAGCCTTGGACAAATTCTGCAATAAATTTGTAGAGAAAAATTATGTAAGAAGCTAAAAAACATTTTGATATACTACCGGATGCCAGTAGGCGTGAGAAGGAATTGATTGTTGAGAATCATGTCTAAAGTATGATGAGACGTCAGCATCTTCCCCACGCCAGTGCCGCCTGGCCGTAGTATCTCCTTGGCCGTAATTGAACTCATTTTCAAGGCTGTCAACATCATTCTCCTGTTCATCTCCATGAACTAGAGGACTCCCTGACATCCAGAATCACCTTCTCCATTATTATAACGGAAAATATGATCATGTCATGAGAAACCAAAAAAAAAAAAGAATGATAACATGTGAACGGAGGCTAACCTTTGTGCCTTCTGTACCTAGTCTTGCACTGGAAAGAAGACTGGTTGCCGGCTTGTTGCTCGTATTCGTAGCAAGGACGACAAACTGGGAAGGAACACTCATTGCAAACAACAAATACATCACCGCTGGCTGTTAATCCAACAGGATCTCCACATATTTGACAGATTTTTTCATTCAAACCCTTCAAGGATTTTGGTAAGAATTAGATTAGATTAGTCTGATTAGATTATTATAATTTAGATTAATCCATATAAATTTATTCCATGAAGAGGTAGTAAATTGATAGGCAACTTTTATGTCATCATATTGGATTTTGGCATCTTAAATGTCTAGATAAATTAGGAAATGCAGAAACTCAACGAAATAAATTCCATTGATGCACAACAGCAGAATAAGAATCTGGACCGAAATGGCAAGTTGATGCTGAAAAGTGAAAACCCAATCCGATCACCACTAATATAACTGAATTCTCTGTACCTGTAGTCATCAGTCATTAGGAAAAAAAAAATACACCAACATTGTCACCGACAGAAACACTAACCCCACTATCGGAATGCAAGCCGGCGACCATTCCACCAGCCGCCTCCATGGTTAGTCTCCTCTGTTGCCTGAAGTTACAAGTTCTTTAGTTTCAGGCAGAAAGTACAGAGACATGGCATGGAAACCAACGCGAGCTTGGAGGCTGGGAGTCCGAGGCAAAGCGTTATACAATCTTTGCTTTGCCCACTAAATACGTTCACACCTCTGACGTTGTTCCCCTCCCAAGTTCCAGCTGAACAACCAGCTAAGAGGATGTCTGTCTGTTTATAAGTACTATTTCATTTTTATTGTTTTAATTTTTCGAAAATGATGTCGTACGGTAAAATTCTTGGGTGGGGCTAACTAAGCTTTTGGACTCTTTCTGCATCAGATGCAATCTTGTTTTAACGCGCGTGGTCCAAGTGTCCCGGTCAAGGCTGAGACAGTAATAAGCCCGCCGCCGGTATCTCCGGCTTCCTTTGGACCGGCTGTCCATTCTATATATATTATTATCTATATTATATTTATAGTTACTATTTATAGTTATATTTATGAATTATGATTATGATATAATATTAATTTTTGATAGAGTGTCCTTTAAATTGTAACAGTAACATGAAAATTTAATTTGATTCTAAAATGTTATAAACATTATGACATAGAGTATAAATTAATTGATAATATTAAAAGTGTTTAGTAAAATTATCTATTAAATTAATTAAAAATTATAGAATAATATGAAAAGATATGTTCGCATAAATATAAATATATGTGAATCAAATTACTTTATATTTAATTTGATATTAAATTATTATATTAATACAATGAATATATTTAAAATGAAAATATAATTACTTAAAAATATGATTAAGAGAATATATTATCAATTAATTAAAGAAAGAAACATAAATTTAAAAACTTATAAACTATTAGCTATAAATTGCATGTAATAACTTTTAGAATTTTTTTCAGTGAGTTAGTACTTTAAATATTTTTTAAAAAATTAATTTATAATTTATTAAAGGGTTATAAGTTATAAATTAACTTATTTTATTAAATATAACCTAAATCTCAATTAATTACATGTATATGTAATAAATAATTATTATCACTTTTTTCAGTTCTTAAACTTCTCCTAGAATCAATTCTTCTAGAGCAAGATCTTCATAGTCTATTAACCAAATTTTTGAGTTTTACTTGATTTGCTTGAGAGGAAGATTTGATAAACTCCTCGATCCTCAACCTTCTACAATTTAAGAAGGAGATAGAGGCGGAACCATCTGGCATGGTTTCAATCCTCAAGATATCCTCAGTAGGAATCTCTTAGGATTTTATCACCTTGTTAAATCCCTAGTTTCAAGCTAACTTAGGTTATCCCATATTGTTTCCTTTAGGATTGATAAGTTAACTTTTGTGCCATTTATTTGAAAGAAAATAGTTTCTCCTTTCTGTGTTGGTGATTTGACACATAATGATTTTGATGAATTGTGCAATTTGTAGTGGATCCGATAAATAATAAAAACAAGGATTTGGCCAAGTTCCATCGTATAATTATGCAATTTGACGTAAAGCTTAATAAGTGCTTCTGAAAATTAGTCTGTTATAAGGACTAATTTTATTCCAAAAAATAGTTAAAATAAATTAGTCTTTGTGATAAGCTAGTTTCAACTACTCCTAAGAGGAAATTTTTGAAATTAGTATCCCTTCCATCCCAAAAACAGAAAATGATAGCATTATCTAAACCTTTCGAAGAGTTGAAATAGCAACTATTTGAATATAGCCAATATGCATAAAATTATACTTCTTTTGAAGCTTTTTTGCTTCTTGACTAGATATGAGAGTAAAATTCTCATCATTAAGTTTTACTCCAATAGTTTGTTCAACAATCTTGATCATATAATTAGTCCTACTAAAAAAAATTTCATTTTCCATTAAATAAAGTTTATGATATAGGATATTCGACATTTGCCAATCATTAAACCTTTGATTTATATTTTCAAATTTGATTTCTTCTAAAGAGATAGTATTTAAGTTGGATTCTAATCCAGATTTGATAATAGATTTGGAAGAACTTGGTAAAAATCAATTTGAAAAAGAGTAAAAAAAGCGATTACTGTGCTAGAAAATAAATGAAATGCAAATAAAATTATGCAAAAATCAGGAGACTGATATCGAACTATAAGGTTTTGTAAGAATAATTGTTTGAATTTATTATAGTTATAGTATAAACTAAATATCAAAATCTCAACATGAATTATTCATCCTAAATTATCTAGCCCTGACTTACTATTTACATGAAAACACTGGAGACATGGGCTACCCAAATGCCTTTCATAAGATAGCTTAGCTAAGATTTATACCTTTTTATGGACTCATGCTACTAACTGCGTACTATCAATTTTTTAGAAACAAATTCAGGCTCAAAGATTAATATAAATTTCTTACAATAAATATAACAAATTCATATTACTATCCCTACTTTCCCCTAGGCTTTGATACTAGCGAATCTCAGAGGTCCCCTAATAACATTATAATATTCTTGCATTCTTGCATCTTTTCCTTTTAATTTATTATTTTAGAGGATCTCTAGGGTTCGCTAATATCAGAGCCTAAGGTAAGTAAGGATAGTAATATGAATTTGTTATATTTACTGTAAGAACTTTATATTAATCTTTAAGCCCGAATTTGTTTTTAGAAATCGATAGTACGTAGTTAGTAACATGAGTTCGTAAAAGGGTATAAATCCTGGTTAAGCCATTTTGCGAAAGGCATTTGGGTAGTCCCTGTCTCTCGTGCTCTCATGCTAGATAATCTAGAATGAATAATTCATGTTGAGATTTTGATATTTAGTTCATATTATAAGTATAATAAATTCAGATAATTATTCTTATGAACTTTGTGGTTAAATATCAGTCTCCTCGTTTTTGCATAATTTTATTTGCATTTCATTTATTTTCTAGTATGGCTAATCGCTTTCTCCGCTCTTTTGCAAATTAGTTTTTACCAAGTTCTTCCAAATCCATTATCAAATCTGGATCAGAATCCATCTTAAATACTATCTTCTTAGAACAAATTAAATTTAAAAATATAAACCAAAGGTTTATGACTGAGAAATGTTGAATATCCTATATCATGGACTTTATTTCATGAAAAATGAAAAGTTTTTCAGCAGAACTGATTATGTGATCAAGACTATTGAATAAACTATTAGAGTAAAACTTGATGATAAGAACTTCACTCTCATCTCTAGCCAAGAAGTAAAAAAGCTTCAAAAGAAGTATAATTTTATGTATATTGGTTGTATTTAAATAGTAGCTATTTCAACTCTCCAAAAAGGTTTAAATAATGCTATCCTCTTCTATCTTCGAGATGGAAGGGATACTGATTTCAAAAATTCCCTCTTAGGAGTAGTCAAAACTAGCCTATACAAGGAACAATTTATTTTAACTATTTCCAGAATAAAATTAGTCCTTGCAACAGATCAATTTTTAGAAGCACTTTTTAAGATTCATGTCAGATTGCATAATTATACGAAAGAATCGAGCTAAATCCCTATTGTTATTATTTATCGAATCCACTACAAATTACACAATTTATCAAAATTACTATGTGTCAAACCACCAACACGGAAAAGAGAAACTATATTTTTTCAAATGGATGGCACAAAGGTTAACTTATCAGTCCCAAAGGAAACAATATGGGATAACCTAAGTTAGCCTAAAAATTAGGGATTTAACAAGGTGATAAAACCCTAAGAGATTCCTGCTAAGGATATCTCCAGGATCGAAACCATGTCAGATAGTTCTACCTCTATCTCCTTTTTTAAATTGTAAAGGATTAAGGATCGAAGAGTTTATCGAATCTTCCTCTCAAGCAAATCAAGTAAAACCCAGAAATTTGGTTAATAGACTAAGAAGATCTTACTCTAGAAGAATTAGTTCTAGGAGAAGTTCAAGAATTGAATTTTCAAGAGGATCTGTATCTTCTAGAAAATCTTTTTCAAATTCTTCAACAATCAACATTAATTTAAGAGATGTTGATAATTCTTTAAAAGTTTCAAGATTAGTTTATGGTCAAACCATCCAAATCGAAGAAGAAGAGAAAGATGGTGGATTAATAGGACACGCAAATGACTATGAAGGAACTTCTAATTCTATTGAATCACTATTACCTCACAAATATGTCTCAATAATCCTATTTTACTATGAATTATGAAAAATAATTCGAGATAAATAAGGAATCTTTGAGGAAAGAATTCTATTCAAAAAAATTCCTTCACCAAAGGACCTGATTTTTAAACAAATATAAGGTCAAAATAAGGCAAATATCTAAGAAAGGTATTACAAATATATGAATCTGTTTCAAACAAATATATATTTCTTTGAATGGTTTGAAACATATGCTAAAAAGAACCAAATAGAATATCCCTTTAAGGAGATAAAATCTATTAGTGTAATCACTGGTAAAATAGAAGAATGGATTACTACTAAAGGAGAGAAGTTTATATTAGATCTCTCTCCAAAAGGATCATTTCAAATAGCAACAACTGATCCAAAAAAGCTAGTATTAGCATCGCCCTTCAAGACTAAAGAGTACAAGAAAGGAAAAACTGTTACAGCAAAGAATGTTGCCTCAATAATTGAATAAAACAACTATACCAACAGGCATCTCCAAACTATTGGAACTTATATACTATTTATTGGAAATTTTGGTATTTTTGAAATTTTTGCAAGAGAATCTTCAGGCATAAAGAAGGTTGAAAACCCTTTGTTTAAGCCCTACCAAATTCCTCCTCAAAAACAAATAAGCCTTTCTAAAGAATCAACCTTGACCAAGGTAAACCAAAAACTAGGCAAGGTGTATGTTGCTAAGTCAGAAACACCTAAGTCAACCAAATCAGTAACTGGAAAACTCGTAGGAGCCCTTAATAATTATTCTGAAATATCTTTAGAAAATTATTAAGTAAACTAAATCAAAAGGAAACCTAGGGAAACTAATTGGAGAGCACGTTAAAAATTGTATTATCCAAGAGCTAGTTACCCTGACTAAATTATTAAAGAAAAATAAAAAATTATTTAGAATTCCTATAACAGGAACAACATCTATAAATGGAATATAAATGGCAAATCTGAATATAAAATCCTAAATACCCTTCAATAAATGGTTATGGTTTGCACAGCCTACTAATCAAATCATAACTATGATGATACAATAGTTCTTCACTACCTAGTTACAGGTTTTACTAGATAATTAAAAGGATGGTGGGATGATCATCTCATAGAAATAGAGAAAACCTAAATAATAAAAGCCATTAGGCAAGACGAGAATGGATAAATAATCTTAGGACCTAATGGTAGACTAATTCTTAATGCCTTAAATATACTGATTTATACCATAGGAATACACTTCGTTAGTAATCCAACCTTTTGAAAAGATAAATCAGCTGAACTCCTTTCCATTCTTAGATGTAAAAATCTATCTAAATTTAGGTGGTATAGAGACATGTTCTTTAACTGAATTTTTATTAGATTAGATAGCAACCAGCCCTTTTGGAAAGAAAATTTTCTTACAGGTCTCCTTATAACCTTAGAAAATAAAGTGCGAGAAAAAATCAAGAGCTATTATGGTAACCAAATCCCCTATGATTAACTTATTTATGGTGAGTTAATAAGTTATGTTCAAAAGATAGCCTTCAAAATCTGTCAAGATGATAAAATTCAAAAGTAGCTTGCTAAAGAAAAGGCCCAAAATCGGAGAAAGTTAGGAACCTTCTGTGAAAAATTTGATTTCACTTGCTCAAAATCCTTCAAACCAAAGCATAGAAGACAAGCTAGGCAACAACTATTTAAACTAAAACCTCAACCTAAGCCTAAACATCTTTTAAATAAATATCAAATGAGAAAATCCAAACCTAGATATGCTCCACCTCCTTATCAAGCTCAAGATATTAGGCCGGTGTGCTATAGGTGTAATAAGCCTGGGCACATTGTCAATATTATAGATTGAAAAGAAGGATAGAGCAACTAAAGATGAATCCATCTCGAACTAAATAATCAATCTTCTTACTAAGAAATCTTCACAATCTGAATAAGAATTCAGAGTAGAAGAAGAAAATCAAGTATAGCAAATGCCTCATCTTCCTGAACACGATCAAATATCCTCAGAGGAATCGTCTTCTAAGATGGAGGTAAATATGCTTAATGCAGAGCAAGACTTGCTTTTTGACATCACTAGTGACTATCCTGATAATGATAAGAAGCAAGAATATCTCTAAAAACTTAAACAAAATTTGGATAAACCTTCATTTTCAAAAGGTTTTCTCCAACCAATTAGTTATAATTTCAAAGATATTTTAGATAGATTTAAATTAGAACAAAGCAAATATGTTACATTATAGGACTTACAATCTGAGATAAATCTACTTAAAACATAAATCAAAAGAGCTAAAAATAATCCAAAAACTCTAAGGAGAAATTATTACTAAACTTCAGATATCCCTGAAAGGGAAAGAAAAAAAATTAAAATTAACAAGGATGAAGAAGAAAATGAATTTATAGGATCTATTTCTAGAATCTCAATTCCTAAATATCATATTTCAATCAAACTTGTCAACAAAAACTGGGAATTAAAAATAGTAGTTTTATTTGATACTAGGGCAGATATTAATTACATTTAAGAAAGCCTAGTTCCAATAAATTTTTAAAAAAAAAACTAAGGCTAAAATCAAATCTACTAATGGATCTCCACTTGAAATTAATTTCAAATTATCTAATGTACAAATAATAAATTATTTATACAAAACAAATCAAAACTTCTTACTCATGAAGAATTTATCTAGCAAACTCATTTTAGATAATCCATTATTCAAGCCTTGATTCCTTATAAGGTTACAAATAAGGGGATTACAATAAAAGTTCTTAGAGAAAAAAATCATTTTCTAGTTCATCAAGAAATCAAAAAAGAATTAACTTGATAAATTACAAAGAAGTTCAAATAAATTATCTTCCTAAAGAAATTTCTTACAAAAAGATTAAACAATATTTACAAAATTCAATTGTTTAATTAAAAATTAAATCTTTAAAAAAAAGGATAGTCAATAATGTATATGCCGATTTACTAAATGTTTTTTGAAATAGAAAGTAACATATGATAGAATTACCGTATAAAAAGAATTTTTCTAAAAAGAAAATTCCTACAAAATTAAGACTAATCCAAATGAACGATAAACTTCTGAAATATTGCCAAAAGAAAATAGATGATCTCTTAAAGAAAGGGATTATTAGGAAATCAAAGAGCCTTTGGTCTTGTGTAGCATTCTATGTAAACAAAGTGCTGAAATAGAGCGAAGCACACCCAGGCTTGTGATGAACTACAAGCCACTTAACATTGCACTTCAATGGATTCGGTATCTTATTCCCAATAAAAAAGATTTGTTAAATTAACTTTACTAGGTAAATTTTTTTTCCAAACTTGATATGAAATCTGGATTCTAGCAAATTCAAATGAAACTTGAGGATAGATATAAAACAATATTCACATTACTATTTGGCTAATATGAATAGAACGTAATGCCGTTTGGTTTAAAAAATGCTCCCTCAGAATTTCAAAGGATTATGAATGATACTTATAATCCATTTTTTAAATTTATCATTGTCTATATTGATAATGTTTTAGTATTTTCTGAAAATATGGATCAGTATTTTAAACATCTTAATATATTCCTTGATACAAAACAAAAAAATGGTTTAACTGTTTCTAAAATTAAGTACTCTTTTTTTTAAACAAAAATTTAATTTCTTGATTATCACATTTCTCAGGGAACTATAGTTCTAATTGAAAGATCTACTAGGTTCACTGATAAATTTCCTCATTAATTAATTGAAAAAACTTAATTATAAAGATTTTTGGGTTGTTTGAATTATGTTTTAGATTTCTTCCCAAATTTTTTAAATCTTATCAAACCATTGTATGACCATCTTAAAAAGAGTCCTCCTCTATGGACTAACATGCATAAGAAAATAGTTAGGCAAGTCAAAGCTTAGGTTAAGAGCCTTTTTTATCTACATATTTTTAATCCTATTGTATTTAAAATTATTGGAACTGGTGCATTTGATTTAGGATATGGTGGAGTCTTAAACAGGTTTTAAATGGCAAAGAGCATATAGTTACATTTGAATCAAAGCATTAGAATTCTGCGCAACAAAATTACTTTACTCCTAAAAAGGAGATTTTAGCAATTGTTTTGTGTGTTCAAAAATTTTAATCAGAACTTTTAATCTAAAAATTTCTTATTAGAGTTGATTGCAACTCAACCAAATCTATTCTGTAAAAAGATGTTCAAAATATTGCATCAAAATAAATTTTTGCTAGATGGCAAGGCATTTTAAGTATTTTTTATTTCCAAATTGAACACTTAAAATTTTCTTTAAACTAATTTCTTGATTTTCTCATTAGAGAATTTTTACAAGGAACAAGTCAGCAAATATGAAGAAGTCTAAAAATATAAATCCTCCAAACCCAAATAAAAAGAAACTAACTTCTAAAGAGAAAGTTAAACAGGTTGGCTTTTCCTCCAAAGCAAAACCCAAATCTTCGTTATCTAAACAAATTAAAGATGATGATTTTTAAATAAAGGCTATCCAAGCTTTGGCAGCTTCACTCCAAAAATTCCCTCTAAATAACTCAGAAATCTTAGGCTAACAAAGCTGAAGAAGATGAAAAAGCTTAAGAACTCATTCTTAGCCACTCTAAAATACTTTAGGCTATAACCAACTAAAAGAACTAAATTACAAAAGCAGGAACTTTGTCTAAAGTCGTTGTTCTAGCTAAGCCAAAATCACTCAAAATAACCACCAAATATATTAAAAACCCAATCACCAAAATCTATTATACATAGAATCAAAATATTAGGCCAATAACCCTTTAGAACTTATTCCAAATTACAAAAGCTAACCAGAAGAATCAAATTATAAAAGCAGGAACTTTATCTAAAGCCGTTGTTCCAGCTAAGCTAAAATCACTCAAAATAACTACCAAATATATTAAAAGAACCTAATCACTAAAATCTATTATATATAGAACCAAAATATTGGGCCAGTAGCCCTTTAGAACTCATTCTAAATTATAAAAGCTAACCAAAAAAATTAAATTACAAAAGCAGGAACTTTATCTAAAGTCGTTGTTCCAGCTAAGCCAAAACCACTCAAAAATATATTAGAAAACTCAATCACCAAAACCTGTTATACACGGAACTAAAATATTGGGCCAATAACCTTTTGGAATTTATTTCAAAAATCTTCCTAGAATGCTAGCACTTTATTCCAAAATCTTTCCTTCATACTAGAGATTTTTACTAACATATTCTAGAATACTCTAGTTCAATTATGATTGAGCATCACAAAAGTGATACTAATCCAAATTTAATAACTCATTCAAGTTTTAAAATAAAAAAAAAATTATTTCATCAAACGAATAGGGCTTGGAACCATTGAAGATGAAAAAAATTCAAAAAAGCCTTTTCATCTAAATCTTATAAAGTATTCATATTAGGATTACCAAGAAGCCTGGATGAATACACTATATTTTTAAAATAAAAATTTTAAACATTCTCAACTAATTTATTTACTACATAATATCAAGTATCAATTTTTCAGTTGATCTGTAAGATGGTGGAATATCTTTGAACCAATTGAAGAAAATTTACCAAAAAATATTAAAAAATGATAGGAAACATTCCGTGGTCATTTTGATTCAGAAAATCATAAAAAAAATCTTATTTTATTATAATTCTTTCTCATAATAGGCTTTCCATGGTGCTATCTATGGGAATATCAACTGGTTCAAAACCCTGAAGAAATTTACCTAATCCTTCAAAAGCAAAATTCTTTCAAATGGTAGGCCAAATACAAATATTACGCCATGGTAAAAGAACCTCAAATACTTAAATGGTTTAAGAAAAATCCAGAGTTCAACAAGAACCCTACCAATCATTTTCTACAGATCAAATCTCAATTCATGGTTGCACTTGCCTTAGCTTCAAATATAGAAGAATGGTCTTCAAATATAGAAGATATTCATCTGATGTTAAAATTAAAATTCGAAGTTGAATCGCAAGCATCAAATAATTTGACAGGGAAGTTAGAAAATTTTGGAAACTATGCCCAATCAAATGAAAATGACTGTTTTGGAATAGATCTTGATAAAGTCAATTCCGAATATCTACTCTAAGCCATCAGATGCAAATACCAAGTTAAATTTAATATGTTGGCACTAGAACATAAATTCAATTTTTAGTGGAGATAACATTATTAGATTCCCGATAAACTTTATTAGCTTTAAGTCAATTTCTCCTTTTAATGACTAAAGTTGATAACAAATAATGCAGTTGTATTGTAGCACTTTTACTGTACACCCGTGGGGTAATACTATAAAAGCCAAATCTTTACCTATAAAAAAGGCATGCTAAATGTAAAAGAACCATGCCTCTAGAAAACCATACAAGACTCTCTGCTTGTTGGTTCTCTCCTACTCCCAAAATACTCTTGTAAGTTTTAAATTTTTAATAAAAATAGCAGTCCATCTGCAATCTTTACTTCCATTATTTGTTAGTGTATATGCCCTAAAACCAATTGTATTGGTGATTGTAATTTTGAATCATGTTATTTTAATGGCAATTCTAATTATTATATTTATATATATTATCTGCGTAATATATTCAATTATAATAATAATCTTAGAATAATTGTATTCTTAAATATCCCTAATCATATATCATTGTGGATTAGGTTGCTTTGATATGTTAAGACTAGCATGTGTGAAGACTTATATAGGATATTAAGTTTACACATGAGTACAAGTTAGAGAACTTGTATACTGGACCGACCCACATTAAGAACACTACATGGATCGTTATATGAGTGTCATAAGTGGTTCTTAATGATCATTATTAATATAGTCCTTTGACCTGAGATCACCAAAGTTCCCTACATGTGAGTTTCATATTTTGATACTATTCTATGTCACTAATGGTTAAGTGAATGCAAGGGTAGATATTGGATATGTCACATATCATGCGGAGGGATTTGTGTGATCAAGATGGGATTTGTCCCTCCTATATAACAGGAGTAACATCTATGGGCCCCTTGATTAAGTAAAGCTGAGAAAATGCATGGCCATGCTCAGATGAATTGACATGAGATGTCGGTTACATTTGTTTCAATCAGCTTACTTAAGAATCGAGAAACCTCAAGATTGGGCTATACGGGAATGACACGGTCCATGTCTCGTGCTTAATCTAGATGTATAGGACAAAAGAACATAAGTGATAATCACGTGTAAAGGTTTAGTCAAATCACTGACTTTCTCATTACTTGGGTAACAATGATGTGTTGCTAGACACCAATCATTGTTTATGATCATTAATATGATTAATTGTCATTACCAATGTAATGAGAGCCTGTAGGGTCGCACACTTAGAGCCTAGTGAATTTGGAATTAATGGACCAAATTGTTTGGGCTTAATATTTGGGAATTCATGTTATAATTATAAGGCCCAATAGTAAGCCTATAATTATACATGGAATAAAGCCCAAATAGGTTAGGTTTTTCTATGCACCTATTTAAATAGACTTATGGGGTAATAATAGGATTGTTATTTCTTTATTCACGCACCCCAAGCAAAAGCATAGAAAACCCTAGCACCTCTCCTTTACCAAAATCTCTGAAGAGGCGTAGCTAGCACTACAAGGTATAAGGAGATCAATTCCAACCGATGTGTGTAGCGGACATTCATCGGTGATTCACGGGTTCGTGTGGATACCACAGAGGTGCAGCCACGTAAATGTTGTACTGGTGATCTGATTTACTGGTTTCCATTCCGGTTCGTGATTTGGAAGTAGATCAGATTTGCTGTAGCGATCAGGAAATTTTTGCCGAAAGGTATAAACCCTAATCTTTAATCTATAGCGTTCTAAATTCGCATGGATCCTTGGTGGAAATCGTGCAAAAATTTTATTCCGCTGTGCATGTATGATGCGCGATTTCCAGCATTATTGCATCTTTTCCTTTTAATTTCTTGTTTTTATAGAACCTCCAGGGTTTGCTGGTATTAGAGCCAGGTTAGGATTCATATTGAGATTTTGATAATCCGAATGAATAATTCATAATGAATATTTCATGTTGAGATTTTAGTATTTAGTTCATATTATAAGTATAATAAATTTAGACAATTATCCTTATGAAACCTTGTTGTTAGATATCAGTCCTTTAGTTTTTGCATAATTTTATTTACATTTCATTTATTTTCTAGCATGACTAATTGCTTTCTCCATTCTTTTTCAAATCATTTTTTCCAAGTTCTTCCAAATCTATTATCAAATTTGGATCAGAATCTAGCTCAAATACTATCTTCTCAAAAGAAATTAAATTTGAAAATATAAATCAAAGGTTTGATGACTGGGAAATGTCGAATATCCTAAATCATGAACTTTATTTGATGAAAAATAAAAAAAAATTCAGTAAGACTGATTTTGTAATCAAGACTGTTAAATAAACTATTAGGGTAAAATCTGATGATGAGAACTTCACTCTCATCTTTAGTCAAGAAGTAAAAAAATTTCAAAAGAAGTATAATTTTATGTATATTGATTGTATTCAAATAATTGCTATTTCAATTGTCCGAAGAGGCTTAGATAACGTTATCCTCCTCTATTTTTAGGATGGAATAGATACTAATTTCAAAAATTTCCTCTTAGGAGTATTCAAAACTAGCCTATCACAAGTACTAATTTATTTTAACTATTTTCCAAAAATAAAATTAGTCCTTGCAACAAAACCAATTTTCAAAAGCACTTCTTAAGCAAACCCTAACAAACTTCAGAGGTCCTTTAAACTCTAAACCCTATATATATAGATATAGGTATAATAAAACCTTTCCATTATTATGGTGATTTCTAAAACATAGGTTCTCAGTGTTTGGTACAAATGTCTTTTCTTCTTTTTCTATTTGCTGGTTAAGCCATAAAAGTGTTGTACTGGCACACATAAGTTTCCTCCGTAAGTAAGAGTTGCATTTTGAATGGAGTATATGTCTAATGATATAATGGAGTGAACATGTATGGTTGACTTTTATGTACTACAGCATGCATGCATATATATATACATACATGTATGTATGTATGCATATATGTATGTATTTTGCATGTGCTTTTCTAAATCAGCCCTTGTACAAGTGCACCAATTTAAATAAGATTCTTGCGAAAAATTCAAGTTTTGTTCAAAGATTTGCCAGCCATTCAAAAAGTATTTTTTAGCAGAATTATCTCTAACAAATTTGATTTATCACTAATTTCAAGGGTGTTTTTCAAATTTAAAATGTAAGAATAATAGAAAATTGCTTTGAAATTGTTCATATTGCCTACAATTATTTTGGGGATTTTAAAATTTGAATTTCATGAAATTTTATGGTCAAATTTGAATGAGTAAGTTGTAAAAACACATTTTGCAAAAGGTTATATCATTTGAAATTGAAAAAATGTGAAGAAACCACTAGAGTTTTTCTCGAAGTCGTTGAGCTAAAATTTCACATTTTGGAATACAATTTTAACCATTTTGGTTCAATTTTTTTGAGTAGATTAGCTAGAAAATTAATTTTAGAATAATTTGTAGTAGAAAAAAATTAAGCTGAAATTGCATGAAATGAGCTAGGGTTGCTCATAGCTTGTAGTCGAGCCAATCCAACCTAACCTAAGTTGTAACCTACTGAGTGAGGAAAATAATGAATAGGGGCCGACATGCACAATGGCTGGTTGCGCACTGGACATGTCAGTGCTATATATTGTCCTCTCAGTGTTAAACAATAGCAGTTTTTATACCATCATGCTCCACTCTATGAATACATAATTATGAATATTTTTTCAAAATTTTCTATAATTAAAAATAATTTTATTAACTTTTACTCATATTATTTAATTATATACTTGAATTTATTTTAAGTTGAAAATTTACTATGTAATTCCTATCCCATGAGCTACCTTGTGTAATTTTTGTGACAATTTTTGGACTCAATTTGATAATGTAATAATGTTGTATATTATTATACATTAATATATGAATTACAAAGTGCTTATATTATATCATTAAATTTTATGTAATTATGTACCTATCTTTTATAGAACTAGCTACATAAAATTTTGCCAACAAAAAAATTGTGGGAAAAATCACTTTAAAGTGTATTCAAGAAAAGTATTATATTAATAATATCAAATACCCTTTTGAAATTGCTCAAAACCTTTTGCTCAAATGGCAACTAATATTTTTTAAAGGATTTATGCCTTCATTTACATTTAAAATTTGATCTTTAGCCCTTACATGAATACTCTCTTGATATTATATTATTATATAATTTATTAGTAATAATATAAATATAAAGTTAAGTATTATATTTTTAAAATTTTTAAACACACTATCAATATTAGATTTTAGAAATTTAATATTTAATTCTTGTGTTATGTTGTAAAGTCTTAAATACTCTTTTGATATTATGTCTTATAATGTAATATTGTATTAATTACATAATTTTTATGAGGAAAATGTAAGCATAATTAAAATAACTACATGCATTAACGAATTAATACATTTCCACAGTTACATTGCTTATACAATTAGTGGTAGTAAAATTGTCGAATAAGACTGATTATGATAAATGGGCTAAATATTTAAAATTGTATCTAGTGATCATGAACATAAATATGACGATCATAGAAAAGGAACTTAATGTTGATATGAACTTGAGTGTTAAGTAAAAGAAAAAAGCTAAAAAATGGATGTAATTAAGTGGACTTTATCTATGGTCATGAAATATACTATGGATTAGACTATAAAAAAATAGTATCCCTAATTTTAAAGATGTGAAGACCTTTCTTGATTCTATTTTTGAATATTTTATAAAATTTGATAAAGTATAAAAAAGTCATTATCTTTCATTACTTAAGAAAACAACTTATGATGAAGTTAGTAGAGTGTGGGAGCAGATTTTGAAACTTACAATAACCTTCGTTACAAGGATTAGGCATGTTGCATGATTTTGTGTTTTATTGATATAATACTATTATCATGGTTTTTTCTCTAAGCAATAAAAGGTTTTTTTTTTAAAAAATATTCTTCTATTTTTAAAAATAAAAATTTTTGTTTGACAACTATTTTTATAATTTATTTTTAAAAATTATTACTCAAAATGTATAACTTAAAAATAGAAATAATTTTTAGATATTTTCTTAACTTTTTTTTTATTTTTGATGTCAATTTTATAATTAAATGAATAATTTTCTTATGAGAAAAATACTCTAACCTCCCCTAAAGGATTGAAAATTTACACAGACCTCCCCTCTATTTTCAAAACCTACAGAAATCTTCCCTTTATTTTCAAAATAAATAAATAAAAATACACAGACCTCCCTTAAAGTTTTGAAAACTTACACAACCTCCTCTTTATTTTCACATAAAGTTTTGTGAAAACTTGAGAAAAATTATTTATTTTGAAAACAGAAGGGAGGTTTGTGTAAGTTTTGAAAATGAGGGGAGGGGAGGTTGTGTAAATTTTGAAAACTAGAAGGGAGGTTAGAGTAATTTTCTCTTTTCTTATTTGCAACACTAACCACACTCTATTCTTTATTTTCCTTAAATTTGAAAATAGTTTTTAAAATAAAAAATAGTTTTTCAAAAAAAATCCAAATACATCTAAAATTCTATCCATGTAATAATCTCTAATATAAAGTACCAATTTGTAAGAGAAAGAAGATATACAAATATATTACTTTCATGTTTTGGCAGATTGTATGATTATGGATACACTAACCAAAGGTTCAAGAGTTGGAATAAATCATGATTATGTAAATAATATGAAGTTGTGTAAACCTTTGGGTGCTTTGGGTTAATGAGAATTTTGATGGTATAAGCGCATTGCCATCTTGAGATATGTTTAAACAAAATATTCATAATAAAATGCTTATGGTATTGCCATTTTTTTTTACATTTTTTGTTATGGCACATTATTAGAAACATTTAAATCATGTCTCATTACCATATTAAAAATGTTGATTCTCATTAGGTATGTTGGACAAATGTCAAAACCATTGTATGGAAACTTACATAGTTACCTTAAACTTATGTAAATCTTAGTATGTGCATTTATTTTTTATTAATATTCCTATCAAATATTAATTGTTATGATCAGCAAGATGTAGATACACAATATGTCTAATATTAATACCTTTTTTGGATATAATATTTTTTATTATTAAATGCTAATGATTTTAATTTAGACTTGTGAGTGTAATAATACCACTTAATATTAAAATTAATTTTAAAGTGATTAATATTTATAAATTATATCAATCCAAGTAAGAAATTATAAGAAATTGATAGAATTTTCTATGTTGGATCTCACATTAATTTGTTAAACCCAAATTAAGTGACTATCTAAGTTTTCGATATATTGTGATATTTAATCTTGATATAAGATAATTAGATATAAATTAGATATAAATTCTATAATAAATAAAATTCATAACTCAATTGTATTAATTATATTAAAAGGTTGCTATCTATATAAACCCTTACAATATTGTATTCTCCCTATCTAAGCATAGTAAAAGCAATTTTCCAATAGTGACAAACAGCGTGAAGCTTTAATAGAAGTTGTAATTTCTTTCACTTTTTCTTTATTTGTGTTTGTTTTCAGGAATTCATTATGGATTTTAATTGATCATCGATTATAAAAGAGTTGATTAAGTCCTAGAGATGTAGAGGTTGTCAATTTTGTTAAGGAACCCATGAATATGCTAAGTAATTCAATTCAAGTAGAAGACCTTAAAATTAATTTCTATCTTCTACTCATGAATTTGATTTTTAATGATACTGCACGAATATTTCATACCATGATTCATAGAGATTGATCCGGAGAATTATGTGAATTATTAAAATTATCAACACGTAATTCAAATCCTGTTGTATCATATATTTCTATACAAAAATAATATTTAAACGTTAGATTTCTTAAGTACTATCATAACGAAGAGAAGTTATTCTTGTATGCGCTGAAGCATTTAACATTTTCCCACAACCAATACCCCTTCTGAACTCACCCCAAAATCGCTTTAGTTATTAGAAAGAGAAAGTTAATTAGATATGACACATAAGCAAGAAAAACGACATTTTAAATCACCCCTTACTAATCTTCTAGGCCAAACCATCGCTAAGCATTAGTGTTCATGACATTTCAATGCTATATAGTATTATATTATTATTACTATCAAAAGTAATCCTGAAGATTTTTCTTACAAACTCTCTCTTACTTCTCTATCCTCTCTATCTCACAAATTCCCTTCGGCATTGACACCACTTGTGCCCCCTCTCTTGCTTGCTGTTGTGTTCTTCAATATCTGCATTGTGAGATAAGCAAACGACGTCACAAATTAATCCAAAGCAAGATTCACAATGTTCATGAAATGGCAGAAGGGCCACGCTACGCATTTCATGCCAATTCAGTGGATTTGGGTTACTTTGCAATAAATAAAACATGTAGCTGTCTATGCATTAATAATATCGCCAACCACAATCAACAGCCTGTAATATATAATCTGTCCTTAAAATACTGAAACCAAACACATGATCCAAATTCTAATCCACGAGACTATGATCAACCAGGTTGACTCAGGTTCACTGTCAAGTACCATTTAAGCACAGTACAGGACTTCCCAGCAAATTTTCAGAATTCTAGAACAACATATTTTTCCATATTTATTTATTTTTTCTCACAAACTATCACTTAACATAGATCAAATTCATTAAAATATAAGATGCACTTAAAAAAAAAAAGTATTATCAACTATCTTGTACCTTAAAAAAAAGTTAGATCTCATCTCATTTGACATAATCCGATTGAAATTAATCTCCCCTAGCTCCACTTTCATTGACTTAGAAGTGGGCAAATTTGCCTTACTGGCTTTCAATGTGATTGCAAGAAACAAATCATGATTGATCACAAGATAATCTCGGAATTTTAAGTATTTTAAAAGTGCAAGGCAATAACAGTTGATTGTCAATGACAATGATGATACCATCACAAACGGAATTTGGTTCGTTTAATTTTATTGGGGGGGGGGGGGGGGGGGGGAAGCTCCCACACTACCAATTGTTAGAACATTTGCCTGAAATGATGAGATGGCAACTAAAATAGGCAAAGTTAAGATAAGGTACTTGTCTTAGCATCTGATTTTCGTTCTGTAAAGTGGACAATCTTTCTTCAAGCTCTGAATTCTTCTCTCCAAATCTTTAACCCTTGCTTCCAAATCAATCAAATATGCCTTTTTTCTCTCCCTGGCTTGCTGGGCTGAAACTCTGTTCCTCAATAGCCTTTCTCCCAATTTCACGCGAAATTACAACAATGTTATACTTTGGAATCCAAGACAAAAAGGGACGAGAAGATAAATTTATCCAAATGCCGGTCCCAGCTTACGTACCTCTTCAGCCTTTTGCTTTCTTTATCTCCCGGGCTCTCTACCTCTCTTCCTCGGACCCTCCCCAGTTCCTTGAGCCCGTTCTGGGCCGGCAACCGAACCGGGGTCTCTGGCCGTGAAGCTGAAGTTCGGGCGGACTCTGCGCCGATTCTCCGGCACTCTTCTGATCTCTTCGTCACTCTCCAGACCTTAAATTTCCAAACGAAAATCCCAGTAAATAATCCGAGAAACTGAATGAAAAATAAGCGATTCTCCGTAGACCAAAATTAAGAAAACAATGCAACAGGAAAAACAAGGTTGATTTAGGAATTCCATCGGCAAAAGTGATTTAAAGGACAATTGAAAAGACCCACTTCGAGAAACCTCAACTACAACAAAACCCAAATGGGATTATTTGAAATTCTTAGAATTAACCACAAAAATTTAAAGATTTATCTTCCAAGAACTAATTTTATCCAGATTCCGGATAAACTGACAACCTCTATGCCAATATTGCTAACTTGACTAGATTCACAGTAGGGATTAATAAAGTCGATGTCAAAATCCGAGTTCAAATTACAATCAAAAGCCCATTCTCAGAAGAATTTGACCTTCTTTGATCTCAAGATGAAGAGCAGAGCTGAAAGACTTTTCACTGCTGGAAGGAATAGAGCTTGCAGCAATTGAACCGGTTGTTGGTTCATGCATTTTTTTTTTTTAAGGGGGTCTCGCCAACTCAAGAAACCCAGAAAGATATTGAATGAAAGTGGATTTCAGCAAATGAAATTTAGTATTTTAATTGAGATGAAGAAAAGGAGCGGGATTTCAGACGTTATGGTAAGTAATTGACAGAAAAAGAAACCACGTTCACCTGCCCAGATCATTTTTGACCGTTCATGCTGGTAGATCAAACGGTGGTGAGAAAGGGCATCGTGGGAGCAAGGGAAGCCATGAGGAATTTATTTAATCAAGGCTGCCATCCGAGATCGTGGAGATTTATAGACCGTTGGATCAAATGGATTGGACGGATTGAGAATTGGAATTTGGAAACATTGAATGGGGACCAGCCTGCGATATGTGCTGGCTGAATCAGCTGTCTCGCTCTTTTATGGAAACTTGACCCTAAACCCAGAGAAAAATGGAAACGGTAACCGAAATCGAGAATTTCATCATGAAACTGCCATTTGAAATTCTTTTTCATTCGTTTAGGTACAGTATATTTTTATTTATAGTATCATCTTCTTTGATTTTATTGCAATTTTTGTCTTTATATTTCTAAATTAGTACGATTTTGATATCACAATTTCATTTATAACAATTTTATCTTCATATATGTAAAATTGAGACAATTTAAACTCCTATAATGTTGGCAAGTTCATTTATTTGACGTATAATTTCTTCATTACAAATTTATCTTTAGAAAGTTTTAAAATGCATTATTATAGTGCATTTTTCTAAGATATGCATTCTTTCTTTTTTTTTTATCATTTTTTAAAGATAAAAATATATTTTTTTCTAGGATAGTGCATTTTTCTAGGATATGCATCCTTTCTTCTTTTATTATTTTTAACTAAAAATCATAAATTTAAATAAAAAAATTTATATTTATATCTCTTCAAATTTATTTAATACTTTTCTTATGAAATGCATCAAATCCGAGTTCATTTTTCTATCCATCTTTGATCTATTACTGATAGGATGATTAGCGTGTGCGGAAGAAATTCTATATTGTCGGAAAAAAGAATAAGTAATCCAATAATGATGAGATCAGATATAAGTTGTAGCTTTATGCTTTGATATTATTATTTTTCCACCTAGAAATTCTTCTTAAAGTGTTTTGGGTAATAATCGAAATTAAATTCTGAAAATTACTCGTATGGATGTGATTTCAAATGGAAGCTTGGCCCATGTAACAATAAATGGCATAAAAGCTATATTTTATATTTGATTGATTTGATTTGATGTTTTTTGGGTTTAATTTGTCCATACACTTGACATAAAATTTGTTCTTTTTATTTCAAGAATAACATTAAATTTCTTTATAGTATGAAAGACCAACTATTATGTTACAAAATGGCAAATTAATGTATTACATTTTGTAATAAAAATTATTTGTTAATTATAAGAGTGATAATTTATTTAATACTTAATATACATATTTATATATAAAGTTGAGAATTAAATTTATAATATAAAAAAATAAAACCTCTAATATAATATTAGACCGCACTGCATTACTAAAGATGGAGAAAGTAAAAACCAAATTAGTTTCACCCTAAAAATTTTATATACAAAGAAGAGATATTTCATGACATAACTATAAAACCAAAATTATTATAATTATAATTATAATTTATTATAAATTTTTTGTCTAAAAACTCTCATATCCGATAGTTATATTGAATTTTAATTAATTTTGAGTTGGGTTGGGGTTGGATTGTATGGAATATAAGTGAAAAATTCTTTCAATATAATTTTTTTATTTTATAAGATTTAAATTTAAAATTTTACTTAAAATAAAAGAGTTTTAAACCACTCGAACCAACCAATCAATCATAATTAATATTTATAATAAAATTTGAAATTATAGAAAATCATGGCATATAGACAAGCGGAGATGTTTACTGTAAAAAAATTAATATATAATATAAATAAAATAAAAAATTTACTTTCACATAAAAATTATAAACATAAAATTAAAATGGAGAAATAGGTCGTTAAAAAGAGAAATGGAGTCCTTGATGCATTCATGATATCTATATTGCAGTAAAGTAACATGTCGTTTGATCGCCCCCCCGGGGGGGGGGGGGGACTACTAAGAGAAGTGCAAATTCAAATTAAGAAAATAAGAAATAGGTAAGTTGCTTATCGGTCATTTGGTTCGATCTAAATGAAAAATTATTCTATAATTGTATTAAATATGTTTAGAAAATGAAAAAGTATATTTTATTTCATAATTATATTAGGTATGTTTAGGATGGAATAAATGAATTTTGAATTCCATTCCATAATTGTGTTTAGTACAATAAATATTATAGATATAAAAATAAAAAATATATTAATAAACAATAATATTCTTAAAAATAAAAAAGTGTAAAATTAAAATCATACTTTTATAAAATATGGTGTTTTTATTTTTTATTTATCTATAATTTTTTTATAATTAAAAAATTGTAATTATCAATATTATAATTAACAAATAACTTTTATAGTTAAACATAAAATTTTAATTTATCAAAAATTTTAAATTAAAATTTTTTATAAAGAATAAAAATATTTTATTTTAAGTTTTATTATTAAAAATATAATTACTAAAAATTTGATAATATAATATTGAAAAATAGATGTTGCTTTATTATTTATTAATAAATGATAATATTGGAATATATTAAAAATATAAATGATAAGAGTGTAAAAATTCTACAATGAAAATAATCATTCTATCACTTTCTAAAGGAATAAATATTCTCATTCTACAGTGCCCATAAAACAATTTTTTTTTATTTTATTCCTTACATTGCATCATATATAAACATTAGTTTGTCATAAATTGAATAAAAATATGATAAATAGAGATTTATAGAACATTGCATTTCCTACAAAATATGAAAGTCGATTGCTCACTCTCCTTTCGGTAAGAAAACATCATATGTCCTTCCACAAAGAAAAAACCACTTCCTCATTTAGCTAAACAGGATTTTACTTCTTTATCTTCATCACTAAAACGTTCGTTTACAGGATATTTTTTATAATTTCCATGAATTTGATAAGAAATATATAATAACTTTTTTTCCACAATTTTGTAAATATATGAGTCATCTTAATTTTTTTATATAATTATCCAACTTCAATTTTGATTGCAAATTAAAAAATCTAGAAATTAAAAATTATAATAGAAATAGACATTAGAGACATGTTGTCAAAGAAAGAAAACCAGAGACAATTGAAATTTATTAAAAATTTTAATTCAGGTAAATTACATGACTGCCTTGATATTTAGTTTAATTCACAAGATGTGTTTTATATTTTAAAAATATATACATTCACTCAGGAAGTATTTCTATTATTATGAAATGCCATGATATTAAACTTTTAAATTGCAATCCTTCTTTAATGTTATCTTTCATAACTAAAAGATTATTTTCCTATATTTTTATATATAAATGTGCTTTTTTGAAGAATAAAACATTCTTTCTTTTTATATATAACTATAGTTGCAACATTTATACATAAAAACATAAAAGAAAAAATAGTCCTTTAATTATGAGGAATGACATTAAAGGAGGGGTAAGTATATAATTCTAAAAAATAAGATGTATTAAGCATAATTAAACTAAATTTTTTAAAAATATCAATATACTTTACATTAATCATTTTAATATTGTTTTCTAAAAAATTCAGAGTTAAACAAATAATGTACAGAAAATTAATTCTTAAAAATTATCAATTACTTACTATCACACTTCTCAAAACATTTTAAAAAAAAATTACTCTATCATAAATTCAACTCCTTGTAACAACTTAACATGAAAATTAAATGACTTCTAAGAAAAATTAAATGACTTCTAAGCATGCTTGTTTAATTAATTTTTCAACCTGTTCAAATCCTCCCTGAGCTGTAGACAATTGGGGACAACAAAAACAGTCATCCCATGATCTCATGAAAACAACCCTTCGAAAGAACAAAGTCCTTTCTTTCTAAGATTCGTTTTGGGGGACTTGGGACAACCTCTCGTGGCTCATGAATAGTATTTTTTCTTACACAAGACAGATAAATGTGACGAACCAAACGTCTCTTTCTTAGTACTTATGAATATATCAACCCCTCTAACTATTCACCCTTCTCCGCCCCTTTTGTTCACCGTTTCTCATTGTAACATTACATTCTGTCTTTCTTTTATTTCTTGGCATTGGCATTGGCTCCACCCAGTAATCTTGTATTTCTTTTCCAGTCATTGGTTTCATACTTTCAGGGATTAATCTTAAAAGCCAAACAACAAGTTCCTCGCATTTTTTAACTTTCATTTCATGGCACATTTTCTATGAGAATAATCTCTGTTTGAAACAAATGTAGAACTAGTTGATGGTAAAATATTCTTTTCAATAAAAATATCTTTAAAAAATTAAATTGTGTTATGTAACATTTGCAATGTAAAATATATAATATACACAAGGATTTAAATTTAATTCATCATCAATGTAAATAAATTTTAACACTATTATTTCTTTAAGTATCATCACATCATTTAAAAAAATTGTTAAAAATTATTTTACTATTAATAAATTTTCTAAGTTATCTTTTATTTTTTTAATAATGTGACATCTTTTAATTTATTAACAATGCATTGATAGTAGATTAAATTTAAACACTATATACATTAAGATTTAAATTTAATTCACTGATAATATAAATTAATTTTATATTATCATTTACTCGTGTACATGTCAATGAAAATTATTAAAATATTATTATTGTTAATTAGTGAAAATTATTATTTTTTTAATGATATATCATCTTCTTATTTACCTATAGTACAAAAAGTTATTTTAAATAATTTTTTTAATATAGAAATAAAAAATAAGGTTAAACTAAGTCAATCCAATTTTAAATACGTAACTCAAACTCATCTCATGTATAAAACGAGGCTTAAAACTATTAGTACAAATACACCAATAAGGGATAAATAGGTATTTAAAACATAAGCTTAAACTTGATTTTTTTTTCATTTTCAAGAAAGAGCAAATAGTCATAAACAATTAGAAAAAACAAATATTTAACCATTTGAAGAACAATTTGTAAAGAGTATTTTTTTTAAATTGCAAATTTTCTTCTAAGATAACAAGTAAAAGTGCATGAAATTAAAGGATAAGGTAGAGAAGATGTAATTGATGCACAAAGGTTTAATGGTTCAAAAAAGAGACTGCCTCCTTTTTCTTAGGGCCAAATTGATAACATAAGTGTTATATACTTGCTACTTTCATTTTAGCTCATTTATAACAATTGCCATTTGAATTTTCTCAAGATTCAAACAATCCTACCTAGTGGTTTGAGGGTCTCTCTAGCCTCCCATCAAGTATAAATTCCCTATCTCTTAAGGATTATGTGTCACAACTCATCTTACAGCATGTTATTTGCACAAGAAGTTGTTATAAGCGATCACCCACCACTTTACCTACATGTAAGTAATGTAGTATGCTATATAAAATGATCCTTTACCTTCAAAGAAGTATAAATGTTAAGATTCACCGCAAATGGATGTTAATCTATTATGCACTAGGTATATGTATACAAGTATCTACTTTAATTATACCTAAGATTTACCACAACACTAAAGTACTCAAGTGGGGTTTACTTCCAACCTATCAAAAAATAGCTAAGCATTTAAAAGAAAATTTTTTCCATAGAAAAGAAGAAAAAGGGAGGGAGTGTGAGTTTTTTGAAAACTTAATAAATATTAATGAATAAACAACAAGTATTAAAAAATAAATAAAGACTTCATAATATGTAACTTACAATTAGTTTCTTTTGTAAGAAACATTTAAGTTTTCACTAAAATACTAAACACATCCTCATATCTTTGCTAAGGGCAAGAGCCATTACTACCTCGTCACATTCATAAAAGGGATTCAATCATATGATTACTACCTTCATTTCCATAATTTCACAATTCGATCGTAATATTTTGATAACATTCAATAAAAAAAAATAAAAAGAAAAACATATAAATCTCCTTTTGACTCCCTTTCAGTCTTATCCCATATAAATTCATCTTTATCATTCTAAAGTTAATATCACTCCTTTACAAATGGGCACGCAGATTTGGTGTGGAAAGCCAAAATATACATATTATCACCCCACATCATCGTTAAATCATTAATTTTGCAATTTATAACATTATATAAACAAGCGTTATAACTAGCATTTCAATTCAAATGCAAAATCAAATTCTGCAACATTTATAAGTATATATGTACAAGAAAGATCATGATTTGGCCATATCATAACTCTTAAGTTACAAAATAACAATGAAATTATTCATTGCAATAACAAAAATCATTGTGTAATTTCATAAATTCTCAACTCTGTCATGCCTATTTACATGGTCTTATTGTACTTGTTTAACATTTACTAAGGTTTACATGCTTATGTCTATAGGTGTTACTTAAGATGAGTTACTTAATGACTAGCTTAACTTGAGAATAACTCAAGTTTTTATCAAATTCAAAACAATTCAAGCCAAATATAGTTTATTCTTATTTGACTTATTAGTTCATGAATACTATATTTATGTATACACACACACACACACACACACATATATATATATGTGTATATATATATATATATATATATTAATATATATAATATATATATATATATATATATAGATATATTATGTACATAAACATGGTATTCATGAACTAAATAAGTTAATACTTAATAAAAAGAAGATATATATGTACATATATATATGTACATATATATATATATATATATATATATATATATATATATATATATATTAAGAAAATACAAAACAATTTATCTTCTTTTTATTAAGTATTATGTTAACATAATTATGACTTTGTTTTTAACTAGGTTTGTAAATATTGATAGGATTTTAATTTGGTTTTTAACTAATTTATGTTTTAAAGTTGTATATTTATTGAAAAATTAGATTTTATACTAAAATGATTAATTTCTAACTAATCAAGTTCAAATTAAGCATAAAATTCATTTATAGTTTGACTTTTTTTTATCATTATTAAGTAAATCAAGCAAATTATCAAATTTTGATATTCCATTCCAATTCAAGTTGAGCATGAGCCAATTTTTTTATTATAATTCAATCTTGAACCCCTATAATTTTTTGTCAAGTCATGTTTTATTAAGTCAAAACTCAAATTAACTTGTCTCAATTCCACCTTTACTTATGTCATAACCATAGGATGAATTAAATCTCTTGAAATACTTGAAATAGGCAATAGTTAAGAATGGATAGATTATAATCAATTATAGACAAGTAGAAGCAACTCTTAACCTTTGATAATCGATTATACAATTAACTATTTTAATATTTATACAAAGTTAGTTGATTATAAAAAGATAAAGGCAACCTCATACCCTTATAGTCGATTATGACATCATTTTACAAAAGATAATTAATTATATAATTGATTATAAAAAGGTAAAAAGCCACTTTATACTTATATAATCGATTATAAGTAGGAATGCCTTTAAAAATTTTGTAAAAAATCATTGTTCATTGAAGGATTTTCACCTAAAAATCATTTCTTAAGCCATTATTATAGCAACATTACATACTTTAGATCTAGCAAGAAATTTGTGATAAAATTCATTCTACATCAATTTTATCATAAGTTTTTTTACATAAAGAAAAACCTAACCTCAACTAAACTAAGTCATCCAAAAATCACAAGATTTAGGTTGAATGCTTACTCACTTTTTATGAATAGGATATTAGGTAGTGGAATTGAGGATTAATTGCTTCTTAACATTGTTAAACCAAGAGTTTAGAGTTAGGGTTTTAAAATCCCAGTTGAAAATAAAACCTTTAATCATTGAAAATCTAAAGAGAAAGGTAAATGAGAAATCTCACAAGCATAAGGACGTTACATCCTCTTTAGAATTTTCATTATTTTAGAATTTTAAAATTTTTATATTGTGAAGTGAAATAATTAATTTTATTAGCAAAATTGTGAAATGAAAATTTTATATGTGAAACAAATAAATTTTGGTAAGGAAAGTGTGAATGAAAAATAGTGAAAAAAGAATTAACTAATTAAATAAGCCTTGAATAAAATTTTATGATAAATGGAAATAAATTATTTAAATGAACTTGAAATGGAAAATTTGAAAGGTTTAGTTAAGGAAAAGCATACTAAACCAAAGAATTAAATGTTTTAAGTAATTAAAAGTGAATATGCATGTATAGAAAAGATTTAAAGTAAAAATGATGAAAATGTCCTTTCCTTTATTTAAACGAGCTTCAACCCTTCTTTCCATTATTTCTCATTTTCCTCAACCCTAGCTCCATCGTCTTTTAACTTTTTTCTTCCCTTTCTCTTCCCTTTTAGTTTCTTCTTTAATCAAACTAAAGAGAAGTTAGTCTTCTTCAAATCCTTTCTTTTAATAAGGTAAGGTTTCCATAACAACTAATTCTTTATTATTTCTTTGAATTTAAAAGGATTTGATTGTTTAACCTAAATAAGAAAAAGATGAACCCTAATTTAGGATTTTTAGGATTTTACTAATAAGGAAAAGAGACCACAAATTCAACCTTTCAAATCCTTCTTCATACTAGTTAGGTGAACATTATATTCTAACTTTATTTATAAGATTAAGATGATTTTATTTAATTTGAGTTAAAGTTTAGGTTTTTATTTGAATAAATGTGGAAATATGATAATTTATACCATTTATTGTATTTAATGATAGAAATGGCTTGAATAAGTTAGAGATTTGATATGGATTAGTTTAAAAAATGAAAGTATTGGAAGGGTTTTAAGTTAGAGATTTGGTATGAATTGATATTGAAAATGATGGAGGAGTTCTATGGAATCCTAGGGGAACAATCAATCATTTGAACTAAGTAGTTAATCGTTGTCCTAAAAACTTGATGAATTTTCTTTTAGTAGCAAATATTTTACCATTGTGCCCATAACAATTGACCATTATCCATTGTGTGATAGAATTGTTTTTCTGAGGCTATAAAGATTGGTTAACTGGCATTGTTCCTTTAGTTCCATTTATGTCATTTAAGTTAATGTCCTTATTTATTTTTAATTTATATTTTAATCTTTATTTACTTAAAACATAAATGTAAATAAGGAAATACCCTTTATTTTGATTAAATAAATATAAAAAATAATAAATTACAAAAAATAAAAATCATGATTTGATTAAGCTAAATTAAAATAATCAAGACTAAGATTTTTTATTTTCAAATTATATGTATTTTATATTGCTTCCCATATGAGGGCTCTAGAGTTAAAATTTTTTCATAAAGTCCTAGATAATGAACTAGATACTATACTTGTATTTTGTGGAAATTTAAATAATTTATTTGGATCAATAAATTGAAAATAATTTTATTTATATTTGATGATATGAATATCATTCTTGTTATGATCAAATGATATTATACTTACTACTTATGTGATATATGATAATGAAAATAAGATGTGAGGTCATGAAATAGAGACATAGTATTTTTTGTACTTGATGTTATCATTATCATATTTAAAAATAAATTACTATGATGAATTGTAAATTATAATGTACATATGAGATCCAATATCAAAATGAAGTACAAGAATAATAGAGAGTGTGAGAAGTACTATACATATAACATTTGATATCAAAAGGACAACACCTTGATATGTGAGATGTGAGTTGAAATGGTGGATGATGTAATATATGAATACTAGACCTCATACAACTTGTAAAAGGTATGAGTTTAATCTAGAAGGTACAAAGATGGGCTTGTGGAAAGTATAAGATTGAATCAAAAGCCATAAAAAATTTTAAATGCTTTCATTATTCTATTAATATATGCATGATACAAAGAAATTATGGTAATGTATATGTTTGAATAATGGTACCA
This sequence comes from Sindora glabra, assembly GCA_020226215.1. NCBI lineage: Eukaryota > Viridiplantae > Streptophyta > Magnoliopsida > Fabales > Fabaceae > Sindora > Sindora glabra. The sequence goes on along the minus strand of CM035227.1, from coordinate 28,672,130 downwards.
ATTAGTGCAGATGATTATGTTTATGTTAATTTTGATAAAAATTGAATTGTGACATGTGCGGTTAAGAGTTTAGGACAATAAGAAGGTAAATTTCAATCAATAAGTTATGATTATTGTTATAAATATTTTTATTAGATTATTCATTCACTAAGGTTTAAACTTATTCCTCTGCACATTTGTCTTTGCAGATGCTAAGTTAAAGTATCTCCACCATTATCTTAGAATTGAGCTCATAGGAACTTACATATTTAGTTTAAGCAATCTAAGACGTTTTACTTTAGAATATTTTTAAGCCTTGGTTAAAAAAAGGAACTAATACCTATTTTTTTTTGTAAACGACTTCTAGTTTGGACTAAGGAAATGTTATCTTTTCCTTTAAATACGTGCATCTTCCTTGAATCCTTTATGCATATGTATGCATGATAGTATAAGATACAAATTAGATTAATGAAACTGGATAATGGGTTCCATGTTGGTTATGAATAAGGTTGAATCGTGATAAAAGTGGTATCTGAACATAATCCATATTCCAAGTCATATAAGACACTTAGGTTATATCTATATGTTGTGCAAATAGGTGTTAACTGAAACTATATTAGAAGTATATGTGCATTTAAGATCACGTATCACCAGTACCATTTTAGGAAACCTTATAATGGCTTTTGATATTAATGATGGAGCTTCATGTAAATGATTGTTTGGTGATTATTTTGGCTATTGCTTAACTATTTGAAAATTTTATGAATTTAAAAATGGTTAGCTTTAGAAGTCAAGCATGAATCAATGACCTATTCATAAGATTTTTAGGCTTAAAATAGCAGATAAAGGAGGGGAAATAATAGTTTTATGACTTACTAAAAAATAAGGATCTAAACTAAGATTAAGAGGCTTAATATAATGAAATAAGTTATTATAAGATTATTATGCTCTTTAAACATAATGTATGGTGCAATGGTGTAATTCTTGAGTAATTATTTAAGAATACAATTACTTTAATAAAGTGTTTAAGTAGTAATAATTAGGTCGTAGCTCGACATAATTGTTATGTTGTTATTATTATTATATGAAAGTGGATCATTTAGAATGAGATAAGAATGTTTACATTAGGTATCTTTATTATACCAAATACATAATTTCTTTAACATAAAAATTTTGAAATATTAAATTGTAATTTGTTTAATTAAAGTGTGTCTAATTTCAACTAAAACCAAAAAGGGGTCTACCATACTATTGGAGCTCTTACATTTAAGTTAGACACATTTTAAATAGATGTTCTACCATTTTGATGAGAAAAAATAAAGTATAGTTAATTAATCTTAACAAGGTGGGTTAGAATAAGTTAAGTTTGGAGGGAAAGGGTGATAAAAGTAAGGATACAAACTATATATATAGAATTAGTTAAGAATAAGAAAAAAGCCTAATAGAAGTAAGTTAGGATCTTGTGAGGTTTTTAGTCTAGGTAAACACGGATGTTACATATAATGTTAAGTATAAAATTTATTTGTCATAGTTAGTAAAAAGATTGGTATAGGAAGGTTAAACCACCAAAACAGAGGGTAATGGAAGTTACAAAAATTTTAATTGCCTTATAGAGAATAAAATGAATCCTTTTAAAATAGTGTTAAATAAGAAGTAGAATAAGAATATGTAAATCTTGTAACTTTATAAATATGTGTGGTTAAATTAGGTGCTATGAAGTGTTCTATGTACACTTTATATGTGTGACCTAAATTTGTGGAAGATAGCAGTTGTAGCCTAAAGGATCGTAGATTTATGGAAAATGGAAATTGTAACCATGAATTTAATATCTTATCAACCTGATAGTAATATGTAAATCTTTAAGAAGCTATAGAAGTGTCAACGAAAGTAGTTAAGTTATCTCATGGGAGCCATTATAAGATATGCAAAGAAATTAGAATGGTAGAGTGCAATTAATTATAATTGTATATCCTTTAGGTGGATATGACCGATAATTGGAAAAGAATCCCTTTGGTAAGAACATTAAACCAATGAGTCCTATGATACCATGAGAGTAATATTTAATTATTTAATAAAATGTGTAACTGGATCAATATTGAGTAAGTGATCCTAGCTGTAGCAATGTCTGAATGATTAAATGTGTATGATGAATAAATGTATAAAATAGTGTATGAATGCATCATTAAGAGTACATGAATCTAAAAAATATAGATTGAAGATGAATCTGAATTAAGGAGGTAGACTAAATTAGTGGTAGTAATGTAATGATTTTTAGTAAGATGAAGACATAAGAACTTTACTTTTTGATAGCTAAAGAAATAGATAATTGAGATCTTAAGATGTAATAACTAGAAAAGTGAATAGTTTCTTGGTGTGTAAAACAAATAAAGGATAAAAGAATCGAAACTCAACATGAATAAGATAGAGGCAATAGGTTAAATGAAATTTAGTTATTGTGCAATTGTAAGAATTGAAATATAAAGCTTGAGAAATTAAAGGTTAATAAACTTATGTGGATTATGGAGTTAGGAATATATATGATAGGATAGGGTTATAAAGGCATGTTGGAAGACTGTTTTAGCATAGTTTAGCAAGGTGGCTAAGTATTAAGGCGATATTAGTCTTGGTACAATTTAATATCACTGTAAATTTATATTTGCTTAAATTAGAAACATATGTCTCAAAGGAACTCCCATAGATACCTTTAAGATTCAAATTATTGTGTATTTATAAGTTAACAAGATTAAGAAGGAGAAATCAAGGATTTTAGGCATTCTATTCTAATTGTTTGAATTCTTAAATGAATAGAGCAAGTTAATAGCAATTTTGAACCTTTATCATTTCCTTTATTCTTTAGTAAGTAAGCAATTTACTTCAATTAGTTAGTTTTGAAAAATTTATAGTCAATTAAGGGTAAAATGATGAGTATAACCTATTTAATGATTGATTGCTATAAATTTTAGTTTATAATGTGAAATTCTTGCTAAGTATGGTTTGTATAAAGAAATTGTTACTTGCCTTGATGGAATTTTGGAGTTTAAAGTTGTGTATGATGATAACTTAAAGTTATGAGACTAAATGAATAGTAAAAATTTTAGAAAACTTATACAATTCGAGCCTATAGTTAACTATATAGTCGACTATAGCCTTGAGAGTTGTTCTCGAAAGGGCCTATAATCAATTGCATAGTCAATTATCATAAAAAGTTTGCTTTTTGAATACTTATAATCGATTATGGCATTTGAAATTTTTCTTTAGATAGATGTAATTGACTAAGGGGGCCGAATTTTGCTTCTGCATCTTATAGTTAATTATATAGTTGATTATCACCTTATTATTTCTGTTTTTACATGTTTTATATAACTTTGTGATATTTAGGTGGAATATGATTTATATATTTACATATTTATCATATAAATGTACTTGTATTTGATTTGGGATGCTAAAATCCTAATATAGGATATTATTGTGTTAATATTTATGAATGGAGGAGATAAAATAATTAAATTGTGATATTAAATTAGATCTAAAAAGTGTTTATGAAGGGATAAGGCAAATTTAAAAGGATAAGATTAATTGGGAATCATAAGGAGATTTAATTACTTTTTTTATTTTTTATATATTCATTGTTATAACCTTAAAGGAAATATTATTGATCAACCATAGTGTTATATGTAATTATTCTATTATGTATTAAGGAATAGTTTGAAAGGTAAGGTTAATGCAAATATTCTTTCGTAAATAACTCTAAGTAAATTGTTTATTCACTGAGTCCTAAATTCATTCTTCTAGTTGTTTAAATTTTGTAAATGCCATTATAAAAGCTCCTCCACCATTATTATAGCATGAGTGAATTCCTTTAGGATGATTTTGTACAAGGTAACCATGAAAAATTATTTTATTTGTAAATAGAAATACTTTCTTGAGCCTTGTAGTGTGTAGTTGGATTCAAAATAGTAAGAGTATTTTATATGTATTGAGATTAGTTAAACTAGTTTAACCCAAATTGCTAAGGCAAGTAAGTAAGTTTGATTTTCTTACTTTGTTAATATTATACATTGAAGATTTATTTGTAAATATTTTAATCCATTATATATGTATCCTTGAATTATCAGTAAATCATATGTTTGATACCAAATAATAGGTTTAGGTAGGCTAGTAAAAATTAAATAGTAGGTCCTACATTGGTCACCACTCAAGAGGATTGTGATGTTAGTAAAGGTTGATATTTAAGAAATCTTGCCTTGATTTAGTTGAAGAATTGATAAATGCTAACTTTCCTTAGTTTGATTTTAAAAAGAAGAAAAAGGGATGGAGAAGCTAATAAGGGTGAGGAAATGTATTATTGGGAAAATAAAACGAAAAAGGTTGAAGTTGAGGGAATAAAGTGGGTGGTTAGCTAGGAGTATTTTAGATAAAATATCTTAAATTTCTTTATACTCTCATGCTCAATTTTAAACATTATATTTTATATATCTTTTCTCATTTATTTTGCATAAGATACTCACCTCAAATTTATTCAATTAATTAAATCTCTATAGTGCAAATTTCTCATCTTACCCTTCATTATCATAATTTATCCTTTTCATACAAAACTCCTTCTTAATTACTATCATTATGTTTAACTAATTACATTATTTACAAATTATTATTCAAAAATTCTAAAAATGGCATAATAGGAATTTTAGAAATAGTTTTTAAAAATAAATTTTAAAAATAGTTTGTTAAATAAAAATTTTATTTTTAAAAATGAAAAATAAAAAATTATTTTTAAAAATAGTAAATAAACAAATTTATTATTCCTAAAATTTGGTCAAATATCCTTTATTATTTTAAATTATTATATACTTTCATTTTATGAAGTACTTCTATGCCATGAAATATAACAATATTAACTCTTAAATTGCAATTTTTTTAATAATATCTCTCATGATTGAAAGATAATTTTTATATATAAATATATCATTTCTTTGAAATGATAAAAGAATTTCTTCCTTTTTTATATGTAATTTTATTGCAATATTTTTATATAAAAGCAAATAATCTTCTACCCGGAATGACATTTGACAAGTGGTTACAGTACATTCTATAATGGAAGTGTAACAAGAATGAGAGTATGTAATTCGAAATAAATGGAAGTATCCAGGGTAATTTAGCTACTGTCCAGTACCTAATTTGGGAACGGGGAACTAGTTTTTGTTCAATAATGGAGATAAAAAAAAGGGGAAAATAACATGTGAGTGAAAAATAGAGTAAAATCAAAATTTTAAGCTGAAGAATAGCACCGTTAATCTCCGATATTAACAAGGGAGGGGCATGTGTAATTAAATTTAACTTGAAAGCAGGGAGTGTAATTTGTCCTACCAGACAATGGTTGCAGAAAGTGTGCATATTTTTAAACAACACCGTTCTTACTTTATTTAATGCTCATCGCATGGATTCTTGGTCCCCGTGAACTCAGAAAATGAGAAGATTCGTAGAAGCTTCTGGCATGGGCATGGCAGGGTGGTTGGTTGACCCCTCTCATAATTCCACTTAGTAAATAAACACATAGGCGAAGCATCGGGTGGAAGAACAAATAAAAGAAAACAACAAAAGCTAACAAATCGGCACATGGCCCAGTTACAGTATTGGGAGGGATTTAAGAATTTTGGTTCTTTGAAGTTTACCTTGTGTTTGGAACCGGTGAATAAGGAGGGGGCGTAAATGGTGAGGTGAAATTAAGGCGAAAGTGGGAATTTTTGCGTGTTTGGAGGGAGGTGAAATTCGGAGGGGGCGTAAATATGATTTGTCCTTATGTAGTGGGGCCCAGTGAAACTCGGTACCTTGCTGAGCTGAGGGGGAAAAGGGGTGAAAAGGGGCTGGACTTGTCCAAATTCCAGCAGCTGCCCTCATTTCCTTCATAGTGTGCAAGAATGGGAACAAAATCGGAGAGAGTTGCCGCCGCCAGCCATCGAGTTCCAGCTCCAAGCAGCGCCATCCACCAAGTAGCAAAGTGCAGGTAACACTTTGAACTCCCTTATGCTGCTGTGCTGTGGTGTGTTGAGCCTGCTGCGCTGATGCAGGTGGTGTCGAGGAGGAGGAAGGCGGAGCTGAGAAAACGGTAACGGAGTCCGTCCAGCAACTTACAGCGATGCTGTCACGTCTGCGGAGTTCCGGGTTAAGTCGATCTGTTGCTAATCTTGCAAAAGAGGAAGGCAGAGTTGAGAAGAGGGAAGGAGTCCGTCCACCAAGTTTGATCTGTGCAGTCGCGTCTGGGGAGCTATGCTCGGCGTCGATCTGCTATTATTCTGGTGACTCTTAGTTTCCAGGTTTGGATCAGGACAACCCGGACCGGTACGAGCGGGGCATATTCCATACCGAGTTCGGGTTTTCTTGACCTGACCCGGAATAGAATTTTTGAAAAAAAAATAAAAACAGATCAAATTAATTTTTTTTTAATTATTAACTGCTACGGAGAATTTATAATTGTATTGTCATTGCAATATTGTTTGCTAATGAATAAGATATTTGAATTTCTTTTTTTTATTTTTTATTTTTTGTTGATTAATAAATAGTATTACTGCTTAATGGAGTATTGGGATTGATGAATAATGATTATTCTTACTAAGGAGAGCTCTTTCTACAATTCAGAGAAAATATTTTGTACTAATTTATTATTAAAAATTATAATTTATTAGTTCTTATATTTTGATAAAGTAACAAAGAATTTTCAAATGCTATTTTTTATTGTGTCAAACCAAATTGATCAATTATTGCAAGTAGAGGTAGTGCAGAAATGATGAAATACAATAATTAAAAATGAATTCTCCAATTCTTACAAATAAATATGCAAAATTTAAATGAAATAGAATTATACTTTACATGGTTTAAACTTGAATAAAAATTAGTTGTCATTAATTAGTACCAGAAATGAAAGACAATTGAAACAAAGAGAATATATTTAATTATTTCTCAATTTTCTCACTCATTCACAAATCTTCTCATATTTCAATTGATTTTACCTCACTTTGATAGAAAAAAACTGGATGCAACCAATGATTATTACACTTAGAATTAGATAAATTATTATTGAAATACGGAATATTTTAAAGACGTAACAAGTGCAATTAATCAACATGAGAATCTCGGTATTTTTTAACATCTATATGAGTCCTTACTTTCCAGACACAAATTATTCAATGTTTGTATTGCATGTTGTTATGAACTAATGGCGATTCACCCCTTTATTATTGTGTTTTTTCAAACAGGTCACTAATTAATCGATCAAGCTAAATTTGCCACAAATCCAATCTTTTTCCTCTTCCATATAGGAGGTACATTCTTAGCCATGGAATAAAAATTTAATATATGTGTTTCTAGATTTGTGTTATCCGTTGAATTTCTATTAAACACTGGCACATTACCTGTATGTCATTGGTTATTACAAATATGTATAAATATATTGCTGTTATTGTAGCTCCATGTTTGCTTCATTCATTACATATAACTTGGTTGTTGTTGTTGTCATTGCATTTATGTGTAAAATAGTTATTTTGTGGAAGGTTTGTGTAAGTGATCATGGAGGATAACGTGGATGATATATATGAGGAGTTGGCAGAAGTAAATAGCTTGATTAATGTTGACATGATAGAAGAGTGGGAAAGATTATGTCAAATGTGTGTCACTCAAATGGTTTGTTATACCGTTCATTCAATGCATTTTTTATAATTGGAAGCAAATTCTGTACACCGTCCTATTAGTGATAGCATTAGTTCAAGGGAACAAATGCGTTAACAACTATTACAGAACCTACTTGAGGAAGATAAATGTCGCAATATGGGTGCGCATGAGTCCCCATGCTTTCCATCGACTGTGTGAAAGTTAAGAGTAACGGGTAGAGTGGAGAGATTCAACTTATTCAATAGTTGAGGAGCAAGTTGCTCAATTTCTACATATGTTGTCATATAATGTGAGGAATATGACTATGTCATTTTCTTTCCATCGATCTGGAGAGATAATTAGTTGTCACTTCCACAATGTCTTACAAGCTATTGTTCAATTTGGGGAGAAGTACTTTGTGCAACCTTCCGGATCAGAGGTTCCTCCACAAATATTGAATAACAGCAGACTTTATCCTTATTTTAAAGTAATGAATTTATTTATATGTGTTAAATTATTTAATCTCATGTATAGTTTAATTTACACAACCTTTATATAATTATTTTTTCAATTTCTACATATAGGATTGTATTGGAGCTATAGATGGGACTCATACACGAGTCAAGGTACCAAGAGAGGATGCTCCTCGCTTTTGAGGAAGGAAAGATTACCCGACACAAAATGTGCTAGCTGCATATTCATTTGATATAAAGTTCACATTTGTTTTGACTGGATATGAGGGAATTGCATCTGATTCCAAAGTTTTTAAACATGCATTGAATAAAAGAGGGGGATAAACTGAGAATACCTAGAGGTATGATAAATTATAATTTGTCATTCGATTAAAAAAAAAGAATAGCTTCTACTCTTTCATGATTTTTATATATTTTCAGGCAAATTCTACCTAGGAGATGCATGTTATCCTTTGAAAAGTGGACTTCTAACCCCATATAGAGGTGTTCATTATCACTTAAAGGAATACATAGCACGTGATCCACATAATGCAAAAAAAAAAAAATTTAATCATCGTCATGCTTCACTAAGAAATGTTATTGAAAGAATATTTGGGGTCCTAAAAAAGAGATTTCCTATCATAGCTAGTGGAACAGAGCTTCATTATTCTTTTAAGACTATGACGGATGTTATCATTGCATGTTGTGTGCTACATAACTTTATGATGGATGAAGATCTTGATCCATAGTTGATGGATTAAGTGGACTGTGAGTTGTTGCATGGTGATAGTGAAGATACCAAGGATCGGGAAGCACAAAATAATGAGATAGACTATAGGGAGGGATACCTCTTGAGGGAACGCATAGCCACCCATATGTGGACTGACTATGAACAAACTTTGTCATAGTGTTGTAGATTTCTTTTATCTTGAGCCTTGTATGGGACTTGAAATGAATTGAATGTTTTTGTTATGGTAAATGTGAATGTTGTGGTTATGTGTGTAAGTTATTATTGTTATAACGTTAGCTTCCATTAATGTGTTATATATATGTCATAGACATGGTTTTGTATTTGTACAAGATATATTTTAACTACTAAGTAGGTGATGTACATTTGAGGATTGCTTGTATTAATTCACAGTACTTGATTGTTTGTCAATTTACAGATAGAGAATGCCAAGGAATAGGAAATTCGATGGTACGGGTGAAGGATCATCTAGGGACACGTTGAGATGGACACATTATTATTGGATGCATTGTTGGAGGAAGTGCATAAAGGAAATTGACCTGATGGAACATTCGTTACCACGGCATATGCTACCGTAGTGGTTGAGCTGAAGCAATCAATTGGTCCATCTTTTCAAAAACATCACATCAAAAATAGGATGAAAACATTAAAAGAGCACTTCAGTGAGTGTTATGACTTATTCCATAGGTGGAGCGGAGTTACATGGAATCCAATAATAAAAATGTTTGAAGTTGAGCAGGAAGTGTGGAATGAGATCTGTGTGCTAATGTATCAAGTATCCTAAGCATCACATATTTTTTTCTGAGTAATATATATGTCATTGTATGTTGGAAATAAATTTATCAATACTGATTATATAACATAAATGACTTCTATAAAGTTAAAGTTTATCCAATGATGTATTTATTTTCAGGAAAAATCGGATGCTCAGAAATGAAAAACGCATTCCTATCCATAAATATGACAAGTTACTGGAGCTCTTTATTAAAGATAGAGCTACGGGTGCACATGCTGAGACTTCAAGGGATAAAATTTTGAGGTGGCAAAGAGAAGGCTTGAACCTTAATGATGGGTTTGGACATATGCCTGATTCTAATTTGCAGTAGGGAGATGAGCCCTCCACCTTCCCACAGCAGGCTGGTGCATTCACTTCTGAGGGTGCTCCCTTTATCTATTCTCAAGAATATGGTCCTCCAAATCAATTGTAAGGAACTTCATCTTCAAGGGGTTCTAAGCAGAAAACACCTATGTCTGATGTGGTTGAAAATGGGGAATGAAAGATCGAATTTGGGAATGAAAGACCTTTCCTCAGTAATGAGAGAGGTGGTCGACAAGCATGTCCCAGATAGCTGAAAAGCAGGTTCAAATAGCTGAAAGAAGTCTATCAATCCTTGAAAAGAGTAAACCTTACCATTACAGCGAGGTTGAGGTGTGGGAAGAGTTGGAGAATGTAGGAGTACCCCAAGATTATCTTGTAAAGTGTTATGACTTCTTGTGTGATAATGAAAGGCCAAGAAGAAATTTTTCGATGCACCGTCGCATGCACGACTACAAATACTGTACTAACAAATAGCGAATGCAGGAGTCGGCTGAACCATGGGTGATCAAATCAAAATGATGCTTTGTTAGTGAAATGTTAGCAGGTAATATAATTTACTAACATTGTGCTGTAGGTTTGTTAGTTGTTGAGGATTTGGATGTATTTTATCTTTGTGTTTCCTTTGACATTCCATAGATTCTATCCAAATATTCTTCTTATATTTCTTGCTTTTTTACAACATTTACTGGATTAATCCATATTAGCTTATTTCTTACTTATTATAGGTATTTTTGCTTCACCAATGCATGAAGATGTAGTTGCTTTGGATTAGTTTGTTGTATAACTTGTGTATTTTCTATGGGATTATTGGATTGAGATGTTTGTTTGTGACTTTTCATATTCAATATTGCCAATTGCAATATTTAGTGAGTAGACAATTGATATGGTAGAGACATTTCTATTATATGTAACAAGTTGTGTACCTATTTTAACTCAATTGACAGAAGATTTTATGCGTAATTTTAAGTTATAATGTTAAAAGGTCGTGTGCCTTGAGAACATCTATATCAAACATAATGGATAGGATTGAGTTTTTAAACTTACATATGTTGTCAAGGAAGTGTAATTGTGAATGATGGCAGGGTTTCAATGCATAGTTAAATTTACATAGGTAGTGCTGGTTAATCTTATTTTTTTTTTAAAAAAATAAGATGTGAAAGTAGCAAAATTCTATTTTTTTGCATAAGAATTTTTATTATCAACTACAGTGCAAATTGTTTGAAATTAAATAATTATATGAATTTTAGAATTATAAACATAAATATGTAAGTAATAAGATAAAAAATTTAATATAAATTATTAATGCATAAATTAATTTTTGTTTAATTCTATTAAAAAATATTATAACTACTTCACCATAATTTTTTTAATTTATAGTGCAAATTTTTTTAAAATTATTAATTATATGAAATTTAGAATTATAAAATATAAATATGTTAGTAATAAGAAAAAAATTTAGCATAATTTCCTTTAACCGTAAATTGTTTTTTATTTAATTTTATTACATAATAGTATAACTATCTCAACATAACATAGCAAAAGGATATTTTAATCATTTTACTCATTCATATTTCCTTTCTTTCTATTTTCACTCATTCCAAACAAAAGAAATTCATTTCATCCCTATTTCCATCCTTCCATTTTCACCCATTCTAAACAACTTAGGTAAAATCACTTCTACCTCTATTTTCTCCACCTTTCATTTTCACCCCCTCCATTTTTACCTCTCTCCCATTTATCACCTCCTCCCATTTTTCACCTTCGGCCAAACACATCATTAGGATCTGTTTGGAATTGGGAATAGGTGAATTGGAATTGGAATAGGTGAATTGGCGGGGGAGGAAATGCTATGGTGAAAACGGAGGTGTTTTTACAATTTATGCTTGTTTGGCTGAGAATGAAACTCCGAGGGGGCGAAATGAAATTTATCAGTTCGGTGGGGGCCCGACGAAATTGTCCCCCTCCCGATTTTGGAGTGAAATTGGGGGGAATGAAAGGCATTTTTGAAACCACTTTTCCTTTTTTTACCTCCGTGTTGTCCAGAAGTTTCCTGCTCTCTATCAGTCATTCTGTCATCTTCTCCCACCGAAGTGTGTCTGTGTTCGGCACCCAAGCTTCTGAAATAACACCCACGCGTTCCTTTGATTATTATTCCCAGTTTCTCAATTTCACTTCCCTTCTTCTATTCTTCTGCGGCTGACGCATCCCTCTCTCCCCCTTCTGACGAATTTTATGCCTTTACTCACTCTCTTTGTTTGCGTTATTCATCGTTTCAAAATAAATGTTTCAAAAATAAATAAATAAATTCATTTTCATATTTTATGTCAATAAATTTAATAATTTTATTATTATAAGTATAAAATATTAATAAAATTATTTATAAATTATATATGATTATAATTTTATTTATAAATAATAATTCATATATATAATTTTATTTTTTATATAATAAATTAAAAACAAAATTATTTATATAAATTTGTACAAAAGAATAAAATTATAATTTTATAACTAAGATTATTAATTTTGCCTTCATATTCCATCCCTTTCCCATATGAAATTCAATGCTTTTTTCTTTTTACCGGTGAGGTTGTTTCGATCTACAATTTTTAATACACTATTTAAATACTTACCGCCAGTAAAATTGAATTTTAAATCCCAACTATTTGTATAAAAAAAAAGTGGGGAGGGTGTAGAAATATAAATGTGAGTGTGGAAGAACGTTCTTCAATTACGTGTTAAAATTGACATAAATTAATTTATTAGTACATTATAAAAAACAAATCTAAAATAGTAATTTTTTTTTCTTTTGAACAAATTAAAATTATAAAATTATTCTTTATTTATAAATAATACAATAATTAAAAATAAAAAATATGACGAAATAAATGCGGATGATTTGAAAATATAAATAATCAAATATTTTTAATTAGAATACAATTAGGAAACATTTTTTATATTTAAATAAAATTTTAAAACATAAAATAAAAATTAATAATACATTATAAAAATAAAATAATAATTTAACTCAATCTCATTTCTACCCTTTCTAATTTTGCCCATTCCAAATAAAATAAATTAATTTTACTTTTATTTACACCTTCTCTCATTTTCATCGATTCCAAATAATATAGGTAAAATTATTTTCACTTTCGTTTCGTCCCCCCAGCGCCATCCCTCCATTTTCACCTCTAGTCAATTAGAGTCTTCGGAAAAATTATTTTTTTAATTAAAAAAAAAAGGACAGAGGAAATCGGCAGGTTTCACTTGGAATTTTCTGGGAAAGCACCACTGTTCTTCGCACATCCGTTCATCATGAAAAAGGGTACTACTCTTATTATCTGTGTAGCCACTTTTATGAGTTCTTGGTTTCCTGTTTTTTCTCATGTTAATTTCTTTTTCTCGTTCAATTCTCGAAGATGGCAGGCATGAACAACAATGATCTGGTGAGCGATGTCACGGCGATGCTGGAGAAGGCTGAGCCGCCCATCACGGAGGAGTGCTGCATCTACAGGGTTCCTTACGATATACGCAGACTAAACGAAGATGCTTATACTCCGAAGGTAGTTTCGATTGGCCCTTTCCACCGCCGCAACCCCAGACTCCAGAACATGGAAAGGCACAAACTCATATATTGCAGGCAATTCCTCGACCGATCCGACACAAGCTTGCAGACCTTGATTTCTCTTGTCGAAGAAAACGAACCCAGCGTTCGTCGATGTTATTCAGAAGCAATCGATCTTACCAGAGAAGAATTTGTTAAGGTGATCCTAGTGGATTCCGCTTTTATTTTTGAGCTGTTTTGGAGATTCTACTATGATGATTGGACTGGTTCTGATGCTCTTCTGCTCAAACCCTGGTTGACCAGTAATGTCAGACTGGATTTGTTTTTGTTAGAAAATCAGCTTCCTTTCTTTGTTCTTGAGAAGCTTTTCAATCAGGCTTTTGCCTCTCGCCTTGGTACTACTTTCCCTTCATTTATTCAACTCACTTTTGATTATTTCGCCTACTATAACAAACAAAACTTAAGCTCAGCCCCCAATTCTGGCATAAGGCACTTCACGGATTTGCTTAGAACTTTCCACTTATTTCCATCTGATAGGCTGCCCCGCAGGCTGGATGAATCCGCCATACATCTCCACAGCGCAAGCGAGTTAGTGGAAGCAGGCGTGAAGCTCAAGATTAAGAAAAGCCAATGCTTGTTAGACCTCAAGTTTTCTGGAAGAAATCTTGAAATCCCACAATTCAAAGTGGAGGATTGGACTGAGATTTTTTTTCGGAATCTGGTGGCTTTGGAGCAATGCCATTATCCTTATGAGTCTTATTTTACTGACTACGTTGCTATTTTGGATTTCCTTATCAACGCGGGGAAAGATGTGGATGTGCTGGTTCAAAATGGAATACTTCTTAATTGGCTAGGTGATAGCAATTCTGTGGCTAATTTATTTACTGGTCTCTGGAAGAATATTACTCAGGTTAATTTCAGCTCCGAGTACTTTACTCTCTGCAGTGAGTTGAATAAGTTTTATAGAGATCCTTGGCATCAAAGGAAGGCGACTTTGAGACGCGATTACTGCAACACTCCCTGGCAAACTGCTGCTTCCTTTGCTGGAATTATACTACTTATTCTCTCTTTTATTCAATCAGTTTGTTCTGTAATGCAAGTATTACAAGGACTAAAATAAGGGCAATTCTTCCATGCCAAATGAAGGTTCTTAGGTATGCCATAATTTCTCCGATCCAATTAGGAACTTTACCTATGTTCTATTCTGGCTAAAAGAGCAGGTTCAAAGCAAGCCATTGTTATATTCATCGAGGATTGCTTTACTATACCATGTGAATGCTCTTTCAAAAGTTTTTTTCTTTTAGATTATTACATATGAGATTGTTAATTCTTTCGTACCTTCAACTATATAGGTGGCAGATATTGTTGATATTGAACGCCGAGGGTTGTGCCTGTAGCTACAAGTTCTTATTTCCACCGCAATGCTACTTTCATTTTCTTAGAGTCGTTTGGAAAATAGCTTATTGAATAATTTTTAGTTGATTTGATCAAATTATTTGGTTGACTAGCTAAAAGTTATCAATAGACTGTTTGGTAAACAATTGTTTCAAACAACTTTTTGACTTCAAACAGTCAAAATAAAAAATGCTAGTAAGAATACATATATTTCCGAATTGCTCTTCTATCATTTTAGCAGTTCTCGACTCTTCTTTATTTCTTTCTTTGCTAAATTCATTTTTGTTATATTCATTTCTTACTTTGGGAGTAGCATCTCAAGCCAAATTCATTTTCGCACTGTTTCACTGCATGCATCACTCTAATATTAATATAAAACACCTATAATATTATTATAAATTAATTTATATGTTTTTCATATGTTGTAAAAAAACTAATAATAATTAGGATATAATTATAAATTTTTATAAAAATTATATTAATTTAATTTTAAAAAAATATTTAATTTATAATAAATTATAATAATATATTATTTTAAGAAATTTAATCTATTAAACAATATTTAAAATTTAAAATATTAAAATAAAAAATATTTAAATAATTCATAAAATATGCTCATACCTTTATTTATCATTCTACATATAAATAGTTATTATAAACAGCTGATTTTACTAAATATTTTTATTTAAATCGTTAATGCAATCAGTTAGTCAAATCAGTTAATACAATTAGTTATCAACTAATAGTTAATTGAATCGATTAATAGTTACAATTATCAGTTAATTATCAAATAAGACTATTATCATTCTTTTACTAGCACAGAAAAATCTAAATCACTTTGGTCTTATGTCATCTACCAGGGAATGTGGCAAACCCACGTCTAAATTGAATGTGGGTTAGGCTTTTCTATTATTTCACTTCGTACAACTATCTTTTCCTCTGAATCACTTCATAAAATCAGTATGGAACTCCTGTCATATCAACTTTGTTCCTGCAAGTGATTGTGGTCATTCCAGCTTGTTACTGAGAGATGTCCATTTTTCATTAATGAAACTTATTCATAATCTCTTTCTCTCTATCTTCCATTTTGTTTGGTGGATTTGAAACTAGGACCACAATTTATAAATGGTGTGAATTTTCTTACACCTGTCTCTCTTTAGGTCCCTTAGCCCTTGTTTGGATGGGAGAGAAGTGGGAGGAGAAAGAAGTTATGAGAAAAAGAAGTTGAGAGAGAGAGAAATGGGAGGAAAAAAGAATTTCTTTTGTGTTGTTTGAAAAAGGGAAAGTTAGGAGAGAAAGAAATTAAGAGAGAAATGATTTCTTTTGTTTGGAAAGGAAGAAATTAGGAGAGAAAGAAGTTGTATTTCTACGAAATGATTATTATGCCCTTATGTGTAAAATATAAATGCAAGTGTGTATTTTAAAAAATTGTATTCTAAAAAAATACAATTTTAATTTCTAAAATAAAGACCAAATTAAAAATAAATCCATCAATTAAATTTTTTGATTTAATATTAAAATTAGAATGTAATTAGAAATTATATAATTATTTAACAATAGTATAATAATTTGGAAAAGTTGTATAATTTTATATTTTAATCTTATTCTTTTAACAAAGAAACCTATAATTACTATTTACTCATCTAAGATGATTATAAAATTATTTTTCATTTAAAATAAATTAAAAAAAATGCAATAGTATTTAATTTTTTATAATTATATAATTTTTTTATATTTTAGTGTTCAGAATAAATATAGTTCAATAGATATTGGATAAAAATTAAAATTTTTTTCAAGTCCAAAATAAAGCTTTTTATGTGGGGTTCACCCAATTTTATTTCTCACATACATCAATCTCATCCCTTTTATTTTTTTATTTTTTTAAAAAATTAGATTTTAATTAGATAGTAATGGAAAAAATTCAAGTAACTATATAGGAAAGGACTATTGTATATAAATATTTTACATTCAAAGTTAACCTTGCATTAGAAATTTAACAAATAATTAATTACACAAATCATTATTAATTATGACATGATTGTACATTGCAGGCATAAGCTTGTTGATTAAATAAATTTTGGAACACTAACACTGAATAAAGTTTGAATAAATTTACAAAATATAATTAAATTATTTCTATGTAGATTAGTGTTAATAATATTTATAAAAATTTGCAATTCCTTACTGGAAAAAAAATTATGAGCATTGCACTGTTGGATAATTAATCATCTAACAAATACATATAAAAATAAAAGGGACAATGAGGGGATGAAGAATTTCCTGCTCAATAATAATATATCTGAAATAAATTAAACATTTTCAGTATTTTTTACTAAAAAAATTGAAAAAATGCTATTGGGTTGGGTTGACCACAGATCGGGTCGGTTTAACTGAGGAACTGGGTTGGACCTAAGGATTATGGACCTCAGGTGCGTAAATTCGACCGCACGATCCACGATGCCACTAGCGCCCACCATTGGCGGTAAGAGCCACCGTTTGATAGGTCTTTCCCGCAACAGATTGCTGGAGCCATCAGGGGTTCGTCCATCTAGAACCCACACACAACCCTTTGAGACAGAAACGCCACATACACACAGATCCCCGAACTCAACCATGGTTACCTGCTCCTGGATGCGTCTTCGATGAGTCTACTAGAGGATGAAGCTGCAGCCGCTAAAGAATGCCTCGACCGTGCCCAAACGGAGTGCCGCTGCAAACGTCGATCGATAGAAGCTTGAGGGAGTGGAGCTTTAATATATGCACGCAGAAGAGTAGCCGAAAGCCAGAGAGGAAGTAGGCGAAGTCCGAGAGGTCTTGGAAGTGTGAAGGTAGCAGAAATGGGAACAAATGCACAAGGGCAGTCTGGTGGAAAGGCAATTTTGCCGTACTGAATTTCGCCTCTCTTCTCTCCAAAAGAGGAGAGTAGTCTGCAGTAAATTTCACGTGGGATGCACTGCTAGATTTACCTCAAAGTTCTCTCTTTTCCAATTTCTTTCCACCGTTCCAAACAGGTGAATTTGTGCATTTCACCCTCCACTTCTTTCGCCCCCCATTTCTATAGTTCCAAACGGAGCATTAAGGATGACATTAATCAAAACAATGTGGCCTTGACCTTTTTTTTCCCCTTTTCCCTACGACACTTTGCGATGCCACTAGGCAAATTTATAATTATTTTTTATTTAAATTTTCTAGTTTAATTTATTAAGTGAAATTAAATTTTAATGGTTTTATAATTTATAGTCTTTATTTTGGCATTTTTAATAATTATTTAAAATTTACTTTTATTTATAATTAACTTTTTACACCAATCAGAATAAATTAATGAAACTCAAAATTATAATAATAAAATTATAAATTTAAATAAATTATAAAAATTAAATAAAATCTATTTTTATTTAAAAATATTACTGTAATTTCTTCTTAAAAAGGAAGGGTTATTTAATTCATATAGAAAATAAGTTTGTGTAAAAAATTAAACTTCTTACAAAATAAAGTTTAGCCCTTTAGTTATTTGACTAATGAGTTATTTAATGTATTTATGAAGTTTTTTTTTATTTTGTTGTTATTATGTATTTATAATTTTTTTTATAATTGTTGCAATATTCTTGTTCTAGAATGATAATAAATTATTTTTAATCATTGTAAACAATTTTGATAAGGAAAAAGTGGTAAAAAATGAAGAAATGATTTTTATTGAGTTA